>JANRMT010062835.1:34388907-34417964 GCA_026402145.1 Polypterus bichir lapradei | reverse complement strand
GTAAACTTTTTTCATGTTGTCATTATGGGGTGTTGTGTGTAGAATTCTGAGGAAAAAAATTAATTTAATCCATTTTGGAATAAGGCTGTAACATAACAAAATGTGGAAAAAGTGATGCGCTGTGAATACTTTCTGGATGCACTGTATATATATATATACTGTATATGAGCAGGTTGGTAAATGGATGGATGGATTATATATATATATATATATGTGTGTGTGTGTGTGTCATATACATGTGTATTTCTTTATCTATTGAAAGATGTTTCAACTTTATGTTTTTGTTTCCATATAGCTTATTTTTCCTAATATATTTAATTATTATGAAGGACTTTGAGCTTATAAGTGGAAGTCTTTTAAATAAGTATTGAACTTGATCAACTTAAATATATGTATTTAGGACATTGAAAAAATTTAGACAAGAATGAGCCAACAAAGTTTGCCAGTCCTATCCACTTAATTCCTCCAAAACAACATCAAGTCTTGTTTTGAAAGTCCCTAAAGTCCTACTGTTTACCACAATGTTTGGTAAATTATTCCATGTGTCTGTTGTTCCCTGTGTGAAAAAAAACTTCCTAATATGCATAATTTGTGCATAATTTACCCTTAACAAGTTCCCAACTGTGACCTCATGTTCTTATTGAACTCATTCTAATGTAATGGTCTTGATCCACTGCACTAATTTCTTTCATAATTTTAACCCTTAAATACTGTTCAGGTCAAATTTGACCTGTTTTGACATATTACATCAATAAAACAATACCCTAAATGTAATTTTTTTTACCCTGAAATTTGATGACTTTTCCTAAAATGACCCAAAATACCCAAAACTGAAAATATTTTAAAATGTTATATTGTTGCACAGGTGTTACAAATTTTTGTACATTGAGGCGGTTCCAAATCAAATTTGACCCGTATCTATTCAGATGGACTTTAGATCCACTTTTGTGGGTCAAATAAAGGACATTTTTGGTTTTAGGAAACTGTGAAACTGTACATGTAACGTCTGTATGTATTTTTTATTGGACAGTGGTGACAAAGTTCAAGGAGGACCTTGACATTTTTATGAGATCTGTCTGTGTTCCCACCACATTTTCCCCTTGTTCCTGTAGAGAAAGTCACCTGTTGGTCTTTGAAGGATCATGGGGGAATCCTGAAACAGTGAAATAATAAAACAGAATAGAAGTGATCATATATGGTGCACATAAGGAACAAAGGTTATAGAGAGTTCAGAGGGTGCCTTGACACAGACATGAGATCTGCACCTGTAAGTACAAGGACCTGCAATGTAAGAGAATGATCAGTTCGAATCCCATAAATGCCAGAAGAGGCTCTACTCTTTTGGGTTCCTGAGCAAGACTCTTACCCTGCAATTGCTCCGTCCTGGGTATGACATTAATCTGCATCCAGCCCTGCAAGCAGGTCCTCCAATGATCTTCTTACTGTGAGGAGGTAGTACTACCACTGCGCCACCTGCATACCATATCAGTGGTGCTCAGATATGACAATTGTGATACAAGAACTGTGGGGCATGTCACTGACAAACTGGTAGCAATCAGGGATGTCTGGTGAGTGGGTGGAATGGCTGCCACTTATGTACAACCCTGGACCTGAGATCACAGTAGACGAAGGAAAGGTTCCATTCAGAGGTAAAAATTGCCTTGTTTTGTTAGACTAATTAATCGCTGCTTCAATATACACATGCTATTGGTTGTGATATCAAATGGTCAGATTCAGATCAGATTCCCTCTGTCTGTCCTTTCTTATGCACTTCTTTACAAGCAAGACTAGTTTGCAATAAGCAATTTTTTATGTTTTGTTTCCTAAGTGTTAATTAATGTTGAATATTGATAATTAAAGATGGTTGTTATGATATTTTTTTTGATATAGCAGTGTTTTATGGTTGTAATGATTATATGTGGTTTTATGATAAATCCCAACAGTTTCAGAGTGTTCTTACCATTTTCACTTTCAATATATTTAAATCATTATGGTTGTTGTATTTTCATGTCTTAGGTAAAACAAGGCATGATGTTCTGTGATAATACAGTATATGTTTTTCTTCAAAAACGTGTTGTTAAACCTAAAAAATACCCTCTCACTGCTCTCTGAAACATTAATTAAGGATTAATCATTCATTTATTAATGTCAGATAGGCTACTTATATACTCTAAATAGATCTGTAGTTCAAAATTCAGTATAGACACCTATTATGAGGGAATTTCTGGACCGGGTCAAAACTGACCCAGACCATGCTGTGAAGGCATGAAATATGAACAGTACATGAGGGTTAAACACTTCAATCATGTCTCCTCATAATATTCTTTTATTTAAATGCTAAAAAGGCACAGCTTTTAATTATTTCCTCATAATTCATCACCTTTAGTCCTGGAATCAGCCTAGTTGTCCTTATCTGTACGTTTTCTAGCACTTCTTTGTCTTTTTTAATAGCATGGAGACCAAAGCTGCACACAGTACTCCAGATGAGGCCTCACATGTGCGTTATAAAGTTTACCATAACCTGCTTTGACTTGTACTTTACACACCGTGCTTTATAACCTACATTCTGTTAGCCTTCTTAATGGCTTCAAAACACTGTGTGGAAGTTGATAGAAAGGAGTACTCTACAACTGCTAAATTCTTCTCATAAGATGTATTTTAAATTCAGACCTCTCATTGTGTATTCAAATCTAACATTTTTACTTCCTATGTGTAATACTTTATATTTATTTACATTAAATTTCATTTGCCACAAATCTGCCCAAGCTTGTATGCTGTCCACGTTCCTCTGTAATGGAACCTTTTCCTCTGGTATCATCTGCAAACTTAACCACCTTGTTGTTTATATTCCTATCTAAATTATTTATACTCCTTTAGAATTTCCCTGTTGCGCAGTGTCTTCTTAACAATATGTGTCAAGGGTTTGTATCTATTTATATCTATTTTAACTAACTCTCATTAAAAACTTAAGGGTAAATATTACCTTGTCCTCTTGATTTGTTTTATGTCAACCTATTTAATCTAGACAGTACTTCTCTCTTTACAATTTCCAAATCACTCACTAACTCCTTAGCAGTCCCTGTTACTACTGGGAGGCTATCCACTTCATCACATGTGAAGGCCTACAAGTTTAGAGCATCTGCAATTTCACTATGTGTATATTTTAAATCCCCTTTATTATTCCTGATACACTTTACCTCCTCTTTGACTGTTCTGTTTTTCTAATAAAATACTGAAAGAATCTCTTTCACCTTATCTGCAATATTCCTCTCCAACTACCTTTTAGCATCCCTAGTATCCTTCTTAATAGTTGCCCTCAAGCTCTCATATGCCCTACGTTTAGCATTAGAGTTATTAGTCTTGTACACATTACACTATTTTTTTCTTTGCAGCTTCTTTTTTATCTCCTTACTTGCACACTGTGGAGTTTTTAAAAAATTCCTACTAAATCCAGTTTTTGGGATGTACCCGTCTTACATCATGTGTAAAACATTTTTATACTTGTTCCACTGCTCCTTGACTGCCTCCACGCATAAAAGCTTATCCCAGTTTATCCCTATTTGACTTTGCCTTGTTTTTTCAAAACTTGCCCTACCAAAGTTAAACTTGACAATCTTAATTTTGCATCCGCGCTCTTCCAAAACACTGAGAATTGTTTAACTTTATGATCTCTTGTCCCTAGAGGTTCAATCCCCATTACACCTTCAATTCTATGCTAATTATTGCAAAATCTAGACAGGCTTCCCTCCACATTGGTGCTTTAACATACTGTATTAAAAAACAATCACTGATTACATCTATAAACTCCTACTCTTGTACCCCACTATTGGTAACATTGGCCCAGTTAATATCCAGGTAGTTAAAGTCCCCCATTACTATAATATAATTAAAAATATGCATATTGAAGGGAGTCTAGAGAACACTCCTAAACTAAGGCCTCTTTCCTTAATGCTTTTCATATGAATCCAGGCATCCTCAATCATCCAACTGAAGAAGACTTGCATTTAAATTTTGTTTTATGTAGATAGATAGATAGAAACTTTATTAATCCCAAGGGGAAATTCACTTTTTTTTTTTTTTTTAGATAGTTAAATATAAATCGCATATAAATATAAAAGCTAAATCGCATCCATCTATTTAAACACTGATATATGGCAATGATCATTTTTTGTGAACATGTTTTTTTAATACAAGCCTACCAATAACCCTTTAATTTCACAATAAAGTTTATTATTTGAAAATTAGTATTTTTTCTGTAGATTTATTTTGTACAGATTCGTTTTTATATGTTTGTAATACCATTGTTATTTTTGTTAAGCTTCATATTAATGATGTCTATAAGGTTTTACTAGATTGTGAAAGGTCTGTGTCACTTTCAAAATCATACATTTGATCCACCATGACCTACTGTGAGTAAAACTGTGATAATATTCAAAAAGTAACCATCTCTCCAGTCAATCTTTCTGATCACCACTTAATCAAATTTACTTTGTGCTTCCCTTTGCCAGTAAACGTCCTTACCAATAAAGACCTCCAAACTGCCAGCAAACATAATTTACAAACTTAATTCTAATTCTAACCAAAATTAGAAAGTTACTAATCTGCATATTGAAAATAGGGAAGATAAAAATTTCAGCATGGTGACCAACAGATCAAGACTAACTGAGTACTCAAGACCATATTTAGTTACACTAAATTTGTGTTCATGTGGATTTGTTACAGTCTGCATTAATGTCTTTTGATGCTGAAGCTACATGCTTATTGCAAGTTTTTGCAAATCTAGATAAAGCTGGTGGTACACTAATTAAGACTGTTGCTTTCCACCTTCTTGGTATCATGTACAGTGGGAATGAACTATCCGTGTAGACTGTTAAATTCCATATTTATTTGGAGATTTCTTTAGTTGCTTTAATTTTTATTCATATGTCTTAATGCAACTACAACTTTTAATTTTTTTATAGCGCTCTTCACTGAATACAAGCTGCAAGCGTTTGTGTGAACAGTTCTCAGTTAAAATACAAGTATAAATTTTAATTACTAAATACAGAACTGGTGTACATGTACATGCAGATTTGTTATAACACTTGAAGAGCAAGGTAGAAACTGACTAAACATAAATTAAAATTAACAATATATGTCCATTATTTATTTGATAAACTATAGATAGTGTGGCAGGTGGCTGGGAGCTGTGCCCAGCCGGGACACCTAGAAGGACCAGGAGAGGAACTATGCCTCCTCCGGACCACAAGAGGGTAGCCGCCCTGGTTTGTATGGGGGCCACGGGAACGGAGCATGGAAGCTCAACCCTATAGGGGCCCGTGGCCACCACCAGGGGGCACCCGGACGCCTGTGAAGCCCTGGATGTCAGCACCTCCACCACACCTGGAGGTGCTGGCGGAAGGAATACCAGGGACACCCAGAGTGCTTCCAGGTGCTCATGCAGCACTTCTGCCACACCAGGAAGTGCTGCAGGAAGTTAGTCAGGAGGCACCTAGTGCACATCCGGGTGGGCATAAAAAGAGCCGCCTCCCTCCATTCGGCAGCTGGAGTCGGGTGGAAGAGGACAAAGCTTGGAGGAGAGGAGCAGAGGCGGTGAAGAGAGGAGAGGAGAGGAGTTTAAGAGGCCTGGACTGAGGGTGTGTGGTGCAGGGGCTTGTGTGGAGGGAATTTTTCCATCCAATGATTCCAACACTCTTTTAACCAAGATGACTTTTTCCATGTGCAGGTGAGCAGTGGCACCAAACGCCACATCCAGATACCAAGAAGAGAAACAGAATAGAGGAAGATTAGAAAGATTTTAAAATATTTTGACACTTTTGTCAAAATGACTAACAAACATACATGCATTTTGCTCAGTTAATCAGCAACTTTAGTCGGGGTATAATTGACTAAAGTAGTAAGTCTTCAGCCTGGATTTAAAAACTGAGAGTAAAGGGGTATGTTTTATATTAGCAGGTAGATCATTTCACAGCTTCAGGGCCCTGTAACTAAAAGCTTAACATCCCAGTTTTATTTATTAATCATTGGAACATTAAGGTGGGCACTAGGACCCTGACTGAAATATAGAAATTTAATAAACTGCCTAATTAGCCCAGTTGCCTCACAGCTCCGGAAGAATGGGGTTAAATCAAAATACATCTTTATATTGAGTTTGTACTTTTTCCTGCATTTGCATGAATGCTGACAGTTGGTGACTCTAAACTGGGTTTGTGTTGCTATAGTGGACCATATTACTTCTCCCAGAGTTTGTTCGTCCCTTGCACTAGATCCTATCAGGGTAGACTCTGGAGCCCCTGGTATTAAACAGATTTTGACACCTGTCTTTACAAACAATGTACCCATTCTAGAGTGTCATTGGTTTTCTGTGTACCAGGGTCCTTTGTTTGCCCACTGTTCTGCCTTTCTCTTTTGATATGCAAGGAAATTGGGTGAGGTCAAGATCTATTTTGGTACTGATTTAAGCACTTAACTGTATATATATTATTTTTACATATTATTGTTTTCTTTTTCTCTGTGTGTTTTTTTTTTTAGTTGAGAGGAAACTGGGTTAATTTCATTGGGCTTGTGGCTTTTTCTGTTTTTTAAAAACATGTCTTCTGGGGCACTGCCACCCGTGAGCCAAAGGAGACCCTGCTAAGTTAGTGTACACAAAAACACCATTTTTTGTACATTCTCCTCCAACTGCTCCAGACGAACAAATAACAGTTTAGCTGCAAGCATGCATGGATTAGCTCTGCATGGATTGAAATAAAGAACTTTGCCTTTCTAGTCCTACGCATATTGTGCAGAAGGAAAAGGCTACGAAATCTGTTGCCTTCTGGGACCAATTTTGTGGCCACTAATTGCTACAATGTAGTGTAGTTTGCCTTTCAATGCTGCCCAAGAGCATTTCTGGCAACATTTCCACTTCTAAACCATGAGCCTGGGAGAGGGAAATTGGAATTATTTAGACTGGGAAGACAGGGTGGCTAACTACAAAAATATTTTAGAGTAATTTTGTCAAAACTAATTTTCAGGAGGAGTGAGTTTTTTTCTTCTTTCTCCCCAAAGGATCCTAGACTCTGATACTTTTTATACATGCATCTATGAAAATGACATATAAATGTTATATACGTCTTCTATTTTATGAAATTATTCAGAATCTCAACAAATGTAGCACTTACTGAAGCACAGGAAAGTACATGGAAAATTACAGAAAACACTGCAACTCACTTTAAAACACAACATAAAGCTGAACTTAATTTAAAAAAGATCATCAAGTAATATACTGTAAGGCCACTAAACTAAACAAAATTGAATTAAACTTTAATGTCCAACAAGATACTTAATAGAAATTTGTTTGGCTTTACAGTCACAAACACAACAGCAGCAAAATGTGAACAGTACAAAAATACAATAAATTACATCATCAGAACTCTCTGTAAACAGCAGCAAATAATAATATAGTGCACCAAAACACAATACACCCATGAAAAAATATGAGAATATATAAATATACACATTAAATGTCAGCATAATTTAGGGTGGATTGTGGTATTTAGCGATCAACAACAAACCTAGTTGAATACAAAAGGTGTGAATGACCAGAGTGACTGTAGTAAGAAGGAAGTTGTTTAGATGCCGAATGTTTGGTGGGTGACTAGTAATATCTTCTTGAAGGTAACCTAAGTGAGTGTGGTCTTCAATTGTATTACTTGCTTCGTGATGTGAAACACACATAGAGTAGGTCCTGAATAGACTTCTGTTTCAGGACTGCAGTCTTTTCTGTCGTCTAAATAGCACACTGCAGATTATGTTTTGGAAGAGCAAACAACCAGCCAAATTAGACTATTAAAGAAGAGATGATACTGTCAATTTAAGAAGCAGCAAATGCCATTCCAGCTCATTTGTCAACTTTAATGTACCCTTTTTGGATCTTAAAACCTTAAATATTTATAGCTGTATCATTTAATTGTATTATTACAAAAAGCCTGCTTTAAATACAATTAACTAATTTTGTAAACTTTTTTTAATATACCTGCACAATGGTGGAGTGCTTGTTATAAAACAACTCCAGGATCAAACATTTTGATTATCAGCCAAGCCACTATCTGTAGGAGTTTGTTTTTTCTTTCTGTGTCCATGTAGATTTTCTGAAAACCATGCATGTTTTTTCCCAACTCATAAATGTCCCTGTGTGAACAAGTTTAGCTGTCAGCATTACTGAAGATACCTGGCAACACATAATATCTCACCTAAAGCTGCTTCAGGCCTTGTGCTTGATGTTTCAGGGCTCTGTAATTGATACAACATGTTTAAAACATTACTGAATTGATGTATTGTACTTGTTGGCAAAATGATTATGGATCATGACCTGGGTTCCAATCCTGTGTGTATGTGTTTACATGTTCTTTCTTAGAGTAATACTGCTTCCATGTAGATCAGTGTCTCCAAAACTCGGTCCTGGAGACCCCCTGTGCCTGTAGGTTTTTGTTCCAACCAGCTTCTGTTTTTAAATGAACTCCTGGGCTAATTAAGTGAACTGATATTTCCCAAGTTCTGTGTTTAGGGAACAATATAGAAATTAGAAAACTATGTTTGCTAAAAAAAAAATGTTAAAATGTAACAAGCAGTTATATAGAAATAATGTATTTTTTTAAACAGTATTTTCATCTTGATTTTCATTCTGCTTTTCAAGGTGTTCTGGTTGTTTAATTAATCCATTATTTACTAATTAGTGGGTCTGACTCTAAAGTAGTTGCAGCCTTTGATTATTCAGTGTTGTTTGACTGAGTCTCTGATCTGCTTGTTTTAAATTGTCATTATTAAGATACAACGAAGGGGGAAAAACTGCACAGAGAAAGGACAAAGTATAATGAAATCAACAAAAGAGTATTAAACATTTAAATCAATAGCAAAAGCACAAATATTTTTAAATGTCTTATAAATGTAAAAATCATGCTGCTATGCTTTTCTGAATGCCGAAAAAACAATACCAGCTAATTAAATGAGCTCAGTGTTATCAGGTGTTGTCACTGATTAGGAATCTGGTTGGAACAAAAACCTGCAGCCACTGGGGGTCCACAGGACCGAGTTTGGGGAACACTGATGTACATCATGTGGCGGAGTGGTGGCTCTGAGGCTAGGGATCTGCACTGGCAATCAGAAGGTTGCCAGTTCGAATCCTGTAAATGCCAATGGGGATTCGGCTCTGTTGGGCCCTTGAGAAAGGCCGTTAACCTGCAATTGCTGAGCACTTTGAGTAGTGAGAAAAGTGCTATATAAATGCAAAGAATTATTACTATTATAAAGATACAGTATGACTGGCAATTTTATAGAGGACCTGTCTGAGTGCTTGTGTGTGCGTATTAGTAAGCAAAATGATTGTCTGGCACCCAGTTTCTGGACTGTTTACTATCTTACTTCTTATGCTGCTGGCAGACTGCAGGTAAGAAAAAATGAATGGAAGAATCAATTTCTCTTTAACCAGAGACAATTACTACTGCTTCATTCACAGTCTATGCAGAGTTTAGATAGTCTGTTCATGCCCATATGTTACTTGTCTTGGTTATTCATTATCCCTAAACATTTTGACCATGTGCATGTTAGATATGTGGTGGTGTGTGTATGCGAGTGTGGCCTTCCATCCAGGCTTTGTTCATTCTTTGCATTCCAGCTATCAGAACGCGATCCAGTCTCTCAGCAACCTTCAATGGAAAAAAAGTTCAGAAATTGATTCAGAAAATAGGTATATGGATGCCTGAAGAAGTTAAAATTTCCTCTAATTTCTGTTACTCTATGCTTAAGAATTTTTATGATTAACATGTAAGTCTGATTTGTTGAAATCTGGAAGAAAATGAAGGTGCTGTGACTGACCAGTAAATAAAATTTAAAATAATAAGAGTTTAGATGATAAACATAGATGGCAGATAATGAAATTACATCAATTGCTATAACAATGTAAAAGTTATCATTTTGTTGTACAGAAAACATAAAGATAAGTAATATAATAAAAACTGATGCCATTCTTCTTTTTTTGCAGTTCAGGTTCATTTCAGTGATGCAGATTCACCAGTTCTCATAAAAGCTGACTGTTTACCTTTGCCTCTAAGGGCTCAATTGAATTTCTCTTTCAAATTATGTCATTAAAAATCACTCAGATGTGGCAATCACCTTAGTTAATCATTCAATCACTGGTAATATTCAAGTAATGATTTAGATGCATGAGAACCTTTTGCCAGTGAATTTTTTTTTTGTTTCTTGACTCTCATAACCGTATATACTGTATTTGAATCGGGTGTCACAGAGAACTAAAGGGGAGTCATGGAAAGAAGAAATAGCTCTAAAGTTTGAAATCTGTGTTTCTCTTTTCAGGTCTAGTTGGCATAATGCCAGATAACCTTTACTTTGAGGGACATACAGTGGTGTGAAAAACTATTTGCCCCCTTCCTGATTTCTTATTCTTTTGCATGATTGTCACACAAAATGTTTCTGATCATCAAACACATGTAACCATTAGTCAAATATAACACAAGTAAACACAAAATGCAGTTTTTAAATGATGGTTTTTATTATTAAGAAATCAGGAAGGGGGCAAATAGTTTTTCACACCACTGTATTTTCTCATATGTAGTATTAAAAAACAATAACAGTATAAGAAAAAATATGCCAAGTTTAAATTTAAAATGACAGTCTATGGCCATGAGAAACATTTCCAACAGAATAGTGACAGTACTTACTGTATATCAGCAAAAGGCAATTAATACAGTCACAGATATATTTTTATGAATAGTTTTTATTTTTGCTTTGAAATACTTTGTTTTCACACGTTACCTTACGTGATCTGACAAGGTCAGAGCATAGGGTCAGCAATTGCACACTACCCCTGGAGCAATTTACAGATTAAGGGCCACAGAGTAGGATCCCTTCTGGCAGTAACAAGATTTGAACCGGCAACCTTCCAGATGCCAGTGCAGATGATAAGCCTGAATTCAATGTCATACTTTAAAAGAGCTTTCAGAAGGTATAAACTCTCAATATTATTGGTTATGCATTGGGCTTGGTAACATCCTGCTAAGCAGTGGGTTAGGTTTAGTAACTCATGCTGTCTAACAGAACCCAAAAAACAATGAGAAAATTCACTTCAAATGCATTTACACATTTTCTCATTGCTCTATTCAGTAATTCATGAAATTGTTATAATGAACGTTATTATTCCTGGTGGCTCCAAAATCCATACTAACCCCTACTTTCTCTTCTGTTCTTTTTCTGGGTTTCTGTGGTGGCGACCTGCGCCACCACCACCTAATCAAAGCACTGTGATGTCCCTACATTGATGGATTAAAGGCCAGAAGTCCACACGACCATCATCATCAAATTCTTCCAAGAGAACCCTGAATACAATCAGGACTGATTGAGGTCATTTATGTTAGGTAGAATGCCTAGAGGGGGCTGGGTGGTCTCGTGGCCTGGAACCCCTGCAGATTTTATTTTTTTCCTCCAGCCATCTGGAGTTTTTTTTTTTTTTGTTTTTTTCTGTCCTCCCTGGACATTGGACCTTACTTTTATTCTATGTTAATTAGTGTCCCCTAATTTTAATTATTTTGTCTTTTTTCTCTTTCTTCATCATGTAAAGCACTTTGAGCTACATTGTTTGTATGAAAATGTGCTATAGAAATAAATGTTATTGTTGTTTACCTTATATTTTGACTGTCATAGCAATGCTAACCACTATATCACTGTGCCCCCCACCCAGTTATATTAAATAAATACAGTTCACAAATGATGTAACAATTTTTCTTTGTCACCCACTGGTAAAATGGTTATTTGTATCTTCATTGTATTAAAGGTTTATTTTACATAAATTAGTGAAAACAACTTAATATTAATTGTATTGGTGTTATGGATTGTATTTTGTCTAAATTTTAGTGTATAAATTTCTTAAACAATATTCCCCAAAATATGTCTACCCATGCATCCATTTATCTCTTTTTTAAAACTCATTTTTCAATAGCAGGGTTTTGGGAAACCAGAAAGTCAACCAGTAGTAAGGGTGCAAAACCAATCCACTCAAACAGACACTCATAATTTAGAGTCATCAATTACCCTAACACATCTGTCTTTAGGACACAAGGAGAAGAAGCTACAGCTTACAGAGAAAACCCACTGAGAATAACTTTGGGATAGAAATCAAACCCACCCCCCTGATCACTACATTATATAGTAAAATAATATTGCAAAAAGTGTTTTATGTATTTAACACAAGGCTGTTTCCTCTGCTCTGCTCCTCCTTCCTTATTTTCATTGCTAGATGGTAAGTTGGCAGATCCAATCTGAGGTCTAAAATATTAAGGCAATTATTGTTTTAATGGATGTCATTATTTGATGATTATGTACTCAAGTTGAAAGGAAAATCGCCTGAAGTAGGATTTGAAAACTTTTTTTAAAAGGCTCCATTTGCTATTAGCGCACCTTAGCAAAACCACAAAACAATACATTAACACCTTTAGCAGGGTATCTAAAATTCTTGCTTTCCCTCACACAACATTTCCTAAAATAAGCCAGTAAGGTTTGTCTGTAATTTTTTACAAGGTGAAGAAGGCTTAACCATTGATTTAATTTATATTTACTAGGAAATTAAAGTCTTTTTCAACCATGTGTTTAATACCGTTACAATTGGAAGACCACAAGCACTGATAATAAGAATTAAACATTTCCAGTCTCAAAGAAAAATACAATTATGGAACTTGCAAGAGGTTTGCTGATGGTGACTCACTTGCTTTTTAGCTCTTTAAAGAGAAGTAATCACCATTTAGGACTGTAACTAAGGTTAGCTCAAGATAGTTTCTGCTCTGTCCTGTAAGACAGGGGTCCTCTTCAGATACAGCGTGGTAGACTCCTCTGATTTAACATGTTCCATTTTCTGCATATACAGTACCTACTCTGAAATTTTATGCACTATAGGGGTCAAAACATTTTAAACTTAGCTACCATAGGTCTCTAAAATTGAAATTATGGCTGATTGCCATTGTTTTTTTATTTGTCTTGTCAGACACTTTGGCATCAGAAGCATTTTATTGATTTGTGTAGGACAAATATGGGGAAGGAGTTAAGTTTGACACCGCCACTACCATTGTGTCATCTGTTTCCTTAGAATCAAAGAAGACAAAATGCTGAAGGACCACTGAAGTCACATCTGGTATGTGTGGAGCACCATTCCTTAAGGCCTCAGCGATAAATAAACAGCAGGACAACCAGACGTTTGCATTCACACACAGACCATCTTCTGTGGAGACTGGTGCTCTGCATCTTTAAGGATTTTTTATTTAAAATGGTAAGATTGACAGTGATTGTTTTTTGGCACAGTTGTGCCCCAACTTTGTCTTTTGGACATCACCATTAAATGATGTACCCTGTGGGACCCCCCAGTCTCATTTCTTTATCTTAATTAGAACTCTATATTGGGACCCCTTTCTGTTACTTTTAATAAACTGATGCAAATACAAATGTTAAAACACATAACATTCTGAAACATACTTATTCTATTGTGGGTGACGGGGGTGCTAGAAACGAACCCAAAATCAATAGGCCCAAGGCAAAAACTAACTTTGAACATGGTGCCAGTCCATTACTTAACATTTAAAAATTCTACAAAACATTCCAATAGAAAGTTTCCTTTAAGACCTCCAATCAACTGGAATAAATCAGAAAAAAAGTTAACAAACATGTCAATGAGGAATAAAATTGAATGTATTATATAAAGGTCAAAGCTCTGAAAACCAGTTATTAATCATCACCATCAAAATCTGTAAAATAATGACGTGACCTGGATTTTTTTTCCAAAATGGGTGCTCTTTGCTCTTTTACATTTGCTGCTGTTTAAGGCTGACGTTTTAATATTTTCAGCTCACGTACAGAGCGCTGTATGATTTTAATTAAATTGATTGAGGTCTTCAGTGTGAAAATAGATTTTGAGTAGTAATGGAAATAAAAAAAAGTCTGGCAATCTTGCTTTGGTCTATAGTGTGCATGCCTGAAAGCTCCCTTCATAATTAATTTAATGAGTATGAAAAGAGAAAGACCACCCACAGAGCTAGAAGTAGTCATACACATGAAGATGCACACAGAGATGCATATTTAAGTCAAGGAAGACTCGACAGTGGTCGCCATAGTGGAAAATAAGAATTTGTGTAGCTCACTGTCACATGTGATCCAAAGAGGAATGATCTTTAGGTGGAAGGCAGTTTAATACTATTTGGTACCATTCATTATCTGTTACAAAATTTGGAAATGCATCTTCACAAAAGGAGTTCCACTGGTCTGTGCTGAGTAACTACTTAAGGCTTCAGCTCAGTTAGGGCTTTCAATGGAATTAGTCATTAATTGTTACTGTTGTGAATGTGTACATCCATTGTTTACTTTTGTTTAGTCCAAGAATTACAGTTTCTAATGAAAGATGAGAGAGAGAATGTCTAAGGATACATCCTCACTACTACATATTCATTTAAAAATACAGACAATGGTCTCCCATTTTCACTTTTAGTCCACACTTCCCCTTCATTTTTAACTTACAAAAATTAAGAATTTCCAGAGCAGTACACTGGGGGGTTGAAAACACAGATTTTCAAAAATGCAGACTGTATTCACACTCTGATTTATTTGAGCTTTTTGCGTTGCCCTTCCATGTCTGGATCCTGTTCATTACAATGTATCATTCCCATGATGATTATCATTCACATAAGAAAACCATATTCCAACATAGCAGACACAGAGAGTTACTTTCAATGGTACTTGTTGATTTTCTTACTTGTACGCATCTGAATAGCATTTTGTACAGTTTGAATGCTGCTTAAATGAGCAAAAGACAAACAATTCACTGATTTCTACAGTTTTACTATCAATCCTGTGGTCAACAGAGTTAGTATCAACTCAGTGATTTTTTCCTTTGATACATGCATGTACAGCATAGGCGAACATCTATGTCATGTGCATTTTCGGTCATTTTAGTCCGGAAAAACTAACTTTCATCAACAATGTGAAAAGCACGTTGATATATTTGTGACAATATGTATATTACCTGGTAAAGCACACAAAGCCATTTTAAATGAAAGATACTAATATTACTGCAAGAGAACCTTTCATTACAGACTTAGGTGATGAGGTACACAGGTTAAGTATGAAACTACTTTGTAAGTTTAGTGAGTACTGAAGTATTCCTTTTGCAAGGTTAGTAATTTAAAAAGTACTTATACTTCACTAATTCTAAAATAACAAAACTAATGTCCATCTGAACTGAAGATGTTCTTGTTAGCATGGTTTACACCTAATGTAGTAATGTGTTAGGTAAATGAAGCCTGTTCCACTGGCAGTAGGAGAACTAGGAGTAGGGACCAGCTAAATTGGCCTTGTCAGGATCATGATATGAGCAAATCAAATATAGCAGCAATATTCTTAAAATAAAATGAAATGTATTTAATATGGAAAGTTACAGTTGAATAACCTAGAAGATTAATAATTGTTTATGTACCTATACTAATATATATATATATATAACATTCAACATTACAAATATCTATGCGCCTAGGGATAGAAATGAAAGACAGCAATTATATTAAACAATTTATATTTTATATTTTGTTAATGTATAGCAATAGTTAATAATATTAACACAGACTGGTGAATGCAAGACTGAAATGCCCTTAAAGTTGAAACCACTGGTAAAAAGTTATATTGCTAAAGATGTAATTTGGTGGATGTGATGGATAGAGATGCCCTCGTCTACAATTGGGTAAGCTCATCACACAGCACTTACTCTGGAATTGATATATTTCCTCATTGGGAAAACAACAACAACATTGATTTATATAGCATTTTTTCATACAGACAATGTAGCTTTACAAAATGAAATAAAAGGAAGTTAATATAAAATATAAACAAGACTAGGCAATAATGTTATACAGTATGTAACACAGAAAAAGGTAAGGTTGAATGTCCAGGAGAACAGAAAAAATAACTCCAGTTAGGTTGGAGGAAAAAAAAAAAAATCTGCAGGGGTTCCAAGGCCAAAAGACAGCCCAGCCTCCACTGGGCATTCTAACTTCCATAGATGTTCTAAACAAGTCCTTATGGTTTTCAGGCTTCACATGGAAGAAACTGAAGATAATGGTGGTCATGTGGACATCTGGAATACCCACCATTCACTCCATAACCACAGGGGGCAGCATGATACCTTAATCAGGTGGTGGTGCAGATTGCCACCACAAAAGAACTGGAAAAGACTGCAGAGAATAGTACAGATTAGTACGCAATTGCAGAACCCAGAGGAAAATGATAATTCAGTGCCCATATACACTAACAGGGATACAACTGAAATGTAGCTATGAAAAAGCCATTAGCCAGTATTAGCCTGTCGAATTAGCCAATATAGTATTAGCCTGGTGAATTTCTGTTGTAAGGTATTCTAGATTTTAGGTGCATAACAGGAAAAAGCCACCTCACCATTTCTTTTCAGGTTGGCCCTTGAAATTATAAGCAGACCTTCATTTGAAGATCTGAGGTTACGACTTGGAGTATAAGGGGACAAACATTCCAAAATATAGGATGGGGCAAGATTATTTAAGGCTTTGTAAACCATTAGTAGTATTTTGAAGTCAATTCTAAGTGACACAGGCCTCAGATTTATGTTCTAGTTGAGCTTCTGGCTGTTTCATTCTGCACTAACTGTAATCAATTGATCTCTTCCTTAGCTAGTCCTGTAAGGAGTGCATTACAGTAATCTCGTCGATTGAAAACAAGTCTGAAATAATTTTCCAGAGTCTTGTAAAGTTATAAGAGGTCAACTTTAGCTATATGCCTTAAAAGAAAAAATGCTGTTCTACAGTAGTAATCTGATTAATATGTGATTTAAAATTTAGCTCAGAGTCAATAATTACTCCTAAATTCTTTACCTGCAACTTGACTTTTAAACCTAAGGGATCAAGTTTATTTCTAATACCCTCAAAATATCCATTTTTGCAAATCACTAAGATTTCTGTTTTCTCCTTATTTAGTTTGAGAAAGTTGCTGCTTATCCACTGGGAAACACAAGTAAGATATTGGGTCAGTGAACCGAGAGAGTCGGGGTCATCAGGCGCTATTGATAGATACAGTTGTGTGTCGTCATCATAGCTGTAGTAGCTCACGTTATGCCTTGAGATAATCTGACCTAATGGAAGCAAGGAGATCAAAAAGAGCAGTGGATCTAAGATAGATCACATCATATAAATCATCATATAAAATGTCAGGGGTCTCTGAAGTATAACCACCAAAATAAACAAAGAATTTTCTACTTGTTAAGTAGTACTGAAACCAATTTAAGACATTGCCAGAGAGGCAAAAATAAAATTCAAATTTTTTTCAGAATATTATACCTTAGCGGAGTTTGGAATAGAACAAAATGTAAACATGATGCAGGATCTAAGGATAATTAAGAGCGTTGTAGAAGGAAATAAAGGACAGAGGGCTCTGCAGTTTTTTAACACTTAAATAGGATGATAGGAGAAAAAAAAACTCTCGTTTGTTTTGAAAAACAGTTTACTGTGAAACTTAATTTCACAAGGATTCATGGTTAACCAAAAGAGCCACAAGTGAGGCAAAGATTAAGAAAATCTTAAAAAAGAAATAGAAAGGGTGATATTTAAAGAAAAAATAGTGGCCAATGGGGAAAGGAGAAAAGCAACAGATATTTTTTCTTTTGATATAACAAAACAAAGGCATATATGGATAGATCAAGATACCACAGAAACAGTCTGAGATTAGGGAAATGCTTAAACTTATGATGAATGTTTATATAAGGGAAGGGAGAATGAGTAGGATTCTATCAAAGATGGATAGAATATTAAAAAGTGAACTGAATGCAAAGTGTGAGCATTGCTAAGCAAAGAATGTGTCTTGGATGAGATGGGATTCTCAATAAATTCTACCAAATGCTTTTAGATATCCCAAAAATGGAAAATATTGGTAATCCCACAGAATATCTTTAAGGATGAAATAATGCCACACAACATTTGTTTTTAATGCATTATTATATAACAGAAATTTACAAATGAAAAGAAGTAAGATTTATTCTACAAAATTAGAAGCCTAATGAATTTGTGTATACTGACTATAAGATTAAGCTCCAAATCTACAGGAATGATCACCAGATGTTATAAGAACGTAGTGTTATAAGAACATAACCAGTATGTAACATCAAAGGTAGTTCTGTAGAAGATAACATGATTGTAGTAAGCATCATATCCTATATGAAAAAATAGAAATATCCCTTTTGATAATGGAAAGAAACTTTGTACAATGGATAGAGAGTTTTAGTAAACCATGCTTTGGTTGCCCCTTTTCAGAATTTAATCTGAAATTAGACAGATATGTATATATGTATGTGATTTGTTTAGAGTCTTTAGAAATCATTAAAAAGGATAAACACATCAACAAGTATCTAATTCCATTAGCAAAATGAAACAAACAAGGATTCTCATCTATTTGTATGAAGTGTAAATTAATGTGATGGATTAAGTGATTGGTGTTTTTTGTAAAGCCACTACTATGAAAATCACAGTCAAATCAAATGTGAGCTATATGTATTTAAAAGCTTTTCGCTCACAGCAGATAAAACCAAAATTTTAACCGAAGTATCGAAGTTTCAATAAATAACCATGATTTACATATGGTGTTATGAATTATTCCCATCAAGTAAGGCAAACATTTCAAAAAAAGCCCTATTGAAGAAAGTACCTACGAGTGTGGATTGCAGACTAGTGTTATAATCGCCTTTTAACCTTTCTCAGTGTTAAATTCAATATCTTGAGTTCTATTTAGTTTTTTTACTATAGGAGATTGAATGGTGTTATGTTTTGCCAGGATGTGTTCCCTGGGTTCTATTTATTTTACTTTGTGTGTCTTAAAGTATTATTTGCTACAGGTCTATTGTAATGATGTATTTTTAATATTGTCTTGTTTATTTTTATTTACTATCTATGCGTAATGAGTTTTTTATTTATGTATTTTGTAAGTGGAACCCCAATGTTAGCACAATGTCACCCTGATATTAGCACTGAAGGACTCCCCTTGGCCTGTATATTGTGGGGCTGGAGAGAGGGTCCTTCAGTGGTTCACTGTCATTTCAAAATACACAAATTACTGCATATGAAGAAGAATTGATTAGCAGATTAAATAACCTTATAGGAAATGACTGGACAAGGCAATGTATACTTTGCTTTTAATTAATAAGAAGTGAGTTAGTAATACAGTATTACTAAGCATTATATTAATGTGTTTAACAATGCTTGATTAATACAAAAATGGGTGACTGGGTGCTGCTTATTGTTCATCTATAATCTACCTTCATTTTAGCCTGCTGAAGTCAATAAACAGATATACCCCTGGCACGCCAACCCTTTTTATATTTCAAAAGTCAAAGAAAAAGTCAAAGCAAACTTTATTGTCATCTCAACCATATACAAGTATACAGACAGACGAAATTGTGAAGCACAGGGTCCACAGTGTAACAACATGAAGTGCAAATAAAAAATTAAATTAAAAATAGAATTAAAATTTAAAATTAAAACACAAACAAGACAAGACATTTTGCAAAGACAAGACAAAGAAGAGACGAGACATTGTCTCATTTGTTTTATCACCCCTTTTAGCTGTAGCAAACCTCTGCTAACCTGGAAAGTGGTTCTCAGGCTTTGCCAAGATCTTGAAATCTCTCCCGCTCCACCTTATCATGAGAATCTGGAGTCAGGAAGAGAGATAAGACTTACTGGTCTTATGATTATGATTCATGGAAAATGCAGCCCTAGTAATTTTTACTCATTTTTAATATTCTGTGCCATCATTTTGTATACTTTGTGGAACATTACATGATTATGGGACACCTTCAAGGTTCCTGTAAGGTCACTGCCATTAACTTTCTCTTCTTTTTTTGTCCACAGGAGCAAAACCCAGTAGATGCCTGTGAAGCTCTGGAAGTCCGACCCCTTTTAGGACAATCGCTGTACAGTATATGGACCACTTACAAGAACTGACCAATCATTCTGGGACCTGCAACCAAGAGAGACAGAACTGGTGCACTCTAAACAAACAAGACACACTCTGAACAATGCCAGTGGCCGTGGATTTTTATTTCTTCTTTTCGTTCATTGCAAAATGAAACAGGGTTTACTCGGATAGTACTCCAACCCTTGAACTGCTGTTCTTCCAGTTTATCACAACTTTAAAGGTGCGCCAATTATTGGTGCCAGCTCCCCATTGCCATTGCTTGACAGCTAGAAGTCACTATTTAAAATATTTCTAAAACAACCTAGTGCTAAAAGTCTTTTAGGAAGTCATGATTTTTTTAGAGTTTTCTCGACCTTACTTTCTGTTTTAAGTATTGGGCTTTGGTTACCTTTCTTTTATTGATCTATTGGTTTTTAACTTGACTTTTTGGCTAAGCTTTTCTCTCTCATTCCCTTGGTTATGGGAACATCATTCTTCTTCAATGTCACTGACAGGAGGAAGAAAGGCCAGGATCAAGAAAGAAAAATGAGAGTCAAGAAGAGTACTTTGTGTTACTTGGAGAATGGGAATTTGAGCCAACAGCTTGCAATGCACTATAGATGTAATTTGTAATTAGTATGACACTGTAATTTATGCTTTACATGGTTATAAAAAAAAGTATTTCATTTTTGCAATATTTATATGCAGTATTTGCATACAGAGCTGGCTTGTTTTTATGCACACATGTAAACATATCTTAGCTCATTCAAGGAATTTTAGAGTTGTAACACCATTTACTAGCTTAAAACAAACTGCTATCAAGCATAATTATCCAGAGACAGGACAGAGCTAAAATTTAAACAAAAACAAAACAATATACTTATTTTAATAAATTCTCCCATTCTCATTTCTAGTAAGTTTGATACCGTTCTATGCACTTCTATTACATATTGTTTGAATCTTTTCTATCATCTGGCTTTTATCAGTAACTCCTAAACAACACATACAGTACATCAGTGCAAATTTATTATTTCCAAACATTTCCCAACAAAGAAAGATAAGTAATGAAGAGTAATTAACTGAAAATGTAATCTGATAGGCTGTAAGTTATAACACATTTTACATGTGTATTAAAGATTAAAACACAAAAGATGACTCCATTTAGCAAATAAGCAACACAATAACAAAACAAAAATTTCTTATACTGCCTTAGATGTGAAAAAATTCCATCCACTTACTAACCAGGTTTCCATCCAAGGAGTTTTTGCGGAAAAATATTTAGCGCTTCAAATTTTAGCTGATGGAAATGCTAATTATCGATAAAATGTTGTACATGTCGACATAATATTTTTCCGTTTAACTTTAGCGCATAAATTCCATATCGATACTTCAGATGTCGCAAAAACTACATTGGAAACACTTTTTGTCGGAAAAAAAAGGGCTTTAACGCAAATAAATGTGTCACATGATACATTTTCATCACATGCAATCAAAACGAGAACAGCGGAGCGGTTCGCATGGTCTGATGAAAAGACTCGTTATTTCTCGTGATGAGCCAATGCAGTAGCGGATAGGCTGGGTCTCCTGCTACTAAAAGGGGTACCTGAACTCCCTCCACATGAACTGTAGCCTGGGGGTGTCTCTCAGGATGTCTAAATAATGCAAAAACCGCAAAGGTAATTTACTGTGCCAGTCAAAATATTTAATAAACCGTGTGTTTCATTATCTAAACATTTTTTTCTTATTATTAAATGGCAGATGTTTTAGCATATATGAGAAATTATCTCATTAATATTAACTTTAGTTTTTTTTTATTAAACGTCATTATTTTGCATTAATTCGAATTTCAGTTTTAATTAAAAACCTTAAGGGAAGCAGGTTACAGTACTAATTCAGTTGTTATCGCACTGAGAAGGGATGTTGAAAGGTAGGCTCACCTGTACAGATCCGATGCTGCAAACACAGCTGCATCATGGGCACTTCCAGACTTTGCCAATGCAAATGTCTCGTATCATGCACCTGTCATCAACAAGGGCCTGGAGAACAATAGATGGCCACCCTTTGCGATTAATGTAATCGCGGTAGCCTTCTGTCAGGGGAAGAATAGGCACATGCGTGCCATCCAGCGCACCGTAAATCTGTGGCACAAGATGCACCAAGGAATTGCGGTATGCAATTTCATTGGCCTCCGCTACAGTCGGAAGTCTGATATAACGGCGCATTAATTTTTCTTTAATAGCGGTGCACACAGCATATACACATCGATGGACGGTAGTTTTACTAACCCTGAAAGTTTCTCCAACTACTCTATACTCGGCGCAGGTTGCCAGCTTGTAAAGGGCAATGGCAATCCGCTTTTGGGTTGGAACCGGTGGTCGGTGGCAACCTGTGATGGGCGCAACATCAGGACTGATGAATCCACACAACATCTCAAATGTCGGCCGTGTCATTCTAAAATTTTGCAGCCAGAGATTTTCTTTGAAGTGTCTCTCCACCACCTCCTCCTAGAAGGTCTTATTCCGTCGTCTCTCCCATACCCGTGGGTTTCGTCGCACTGGGGTACTTTCTTTGAGCTCTAGGGCTATCAGACAAGCAACTGCTTCATTCTGCTGTCGTCTTCGGATATTATGTACACTTCCAATTATTTGTGAAACTGAAATAACAGTAAGCTGGCCAATTTCAAAAAACTTTCTGAATAATCTCTCCATTTCTTTGTTTCTTTGTTTAGCGGAGGGGGTGTAACGTGGAAAACAAAAGGTAGATAATTTGCGACATACACAAAATTATGTATGGAAACGGCTCAAGGGCAGATTTTTTTTCGTGATACAACAAAACTTATGCGACAGTTCGTTTTAGGGGGGGTGACGTCATCACACACACCATTTTATCGATAAAAAGCCAGTTGGATGGAAACAGGCTGGAGACAGCAAATTTCGCACATTTTTTTTACGTATATTCTGTTTGTCGATAACAAAACGTCGCAAAAAACTGGATGGAAACTTGGCTACTGAAACCTTCTTTTACATTTCATTTATTTTGTGCAGTAGTGTTAACAGAACTTACACCGACTGTAAAAGTAGGAGGAAAAATATTTTCACACAACTAAGCTAATATTTTTACAAGATGAATATTGTTTCATATAAACTGGCAAAGAGTATATTTAATTACTTGCAGTGGAGTGTTTATTATTTTCTGACTTCTTTGGGAAAATAATTTCTATCGGCTTAGCATCAACATCTGTGAGTAGACAGTTTACAAATCACCATTAGACAATACAGTACATCTGCCCTAAAACATACAGTATACCAAAGTACTCAGCATTGCCCAGGAACGTTTGTCTCATGAGTTAAGGTAAAAAAGCAAATCCATGTGTTTTTTAAAGGTTAACCATTTTGTCATTGCTAGCTGAAATACAAGTGTCCCACCCATCATCTACATTCCCTTTCTAATAACTATCAATTTCTCTGCTCTCATGTAACTATTTTTGGAATTATTCACATTCTCATCGCCATCATTGTATCATAACCTTCTGATGTTTCTTGTTCCTTTTCTTCAAAAAAATTACGTTGTTCTGGTATAACAACTTTCTTCTAATCGTGTGTCTTTATATCATGCTTCCTCATTGTAAGGCTCTTTAAATATAAACAGAGAGTTATTATGGTAGTATGGACAGTACTTTTTGTCCTAATATTAGGATATTGGGAATGACACTAAGGATTCCTTGAACACAATATTTTTTGTTTTATGTTGGGTGTACATATTAACAGATTCTTATTGCTTCTGGCCTAAGGACACATCCCAGATAGTTGCCCATGTGAGAAACAGCTGGGCCTCAAATCATTCATTGTCATTAGATGAACTGTTTTACAGTGATAACACAGTGTCAGCTTTGGTTTTGGGCCCCCATTGAGTTTTTTTCCTTGGAGGCTCTAATATTAACAATCCTACTTAATCCAACTAAGGGTCGTGGAGGCAGCTCTTGTTTGGGTGGCAGTCCATCACTGAACCTTGTCACACAGTGTCTATTTAAATTTCCAATTAACCTAGCATGTAAATATGTTAATGGATGAGAGATACAGCACGCTAGCCTGGTCAGCTGACAGATTTCTGGTGATATGCCTTAAGCCTGAAAGTCTTGTCAAGTTGAACAGAAGTTCAGTGTATTCTGTGAAAGCTGCAAGGTGAAACAGGATTCAGAGTATTTTGCTTAGTTATTAAGTGCAGCTTTTGATTCCTATGGGAAATTAACCTTGACTTTGTGATAATGATTCAGTAACATTTACTGAGTGTTTAAAGAAACTGGAAAGTGCTATGGGGCACTTTATTAACAGAAATAAAAAATGAAAACAAGTAAACCAGGTGTTTTGTGTGTGCGAGAAGGGAGGAGGAGTTTGCTCTCAACTGCTGTTTGAAAAGGAATACTTTAAGTTCAGTTGTTACGTTTCTAACACTTTTGTAAAAAGCTCAGCTCAGGTGCTGCTATGGACACTTTCAATGGACTTTTCTTATTGCTGCTGCAACAGACACATTGCAAACAGTTCTCCTTCCAGACAAAGTTTTTCCTTTTCATTTTTGAATTGAGGATATATAATTTGTAACTCTGAACTGGAACATCTGGGAAATGTTATCTGCATTGCTAATTGGACTGAATGAAGACCGCATGAATCCACTCGGTATTTTGTTTTTGTATCATATATACTTGCTGCTCTTGGTTTAAATACAAATAAATATAATTCAATTCAAATCAATTCCATTTATTTTTGTATAGCATTCTTCATTGAGGGCAGGCACAGAGCGCTTTAACAAGTTATCAGGTATAAGTAGATAGATAGATAGATAGATAGATACTTTATTAATCCCAAGGGGAAATTCACATAATCCAGCAGCAGTATACTGATACAAAGAAACAATATTAAATTAAATAGTAATAAAAATGAAAAAAATGAAAAAAAAAAAAAAAAATGTTAGCATTTACTCCCCCGGGTGGAATTGAAGAGTCGCATAGTGTGGGGGAGGAACAATCTCCTCAGTCTGTCAGTGGAGCAGGACAGTGACAGCAGTCTGTCACTGAAGCTACTCCTCTGCCTGGAGATGACACTGTTCAGTGGATGCAGTGGATTCTTCATGATTGACAGGAGTTTGCTTAATGCCCGTCGCTCTGCCACAGATGTTAAACTGTCCAGCTTCATTCCTACAATAGAGCCTGCCTTCTTAACAAGTTTGTCCAGGCGTGAGGCGTCTTTCATCTTTATGCTGCCACCCCAGCACACCACCGCGTAGAAGAGGGCACTCGCCACAACCGTCTGGTAGAACATCTGCAGCATCTTACTGCAGATGTTGAAGGATGCCAACCTTCTCAGAAAGTATAGTCTAATAGTATAGTATAAGTATCAATGCAAGTATAATATGCAAGTGTAAATTTTATGAATTACAAAATGTATGAATATAATTCTTAAGTTGAAAGCTAGTTTTTCTTTGTATGATTACTATTAGCATAGCTGAGAAGCTAAATTGTTTACTTCTTTTCTATCTGTGGGACCTTACAGATATGAGAGGAGACTGTTGTAAAGCACTCTGTTGGTTGTAAACTGGATAGAAGTAAAGAGCGTAACGTAAAAGACAGCTGTGGTCACCAAGTACCTTGCCATTAGAGGTGTCAAGAGTTGAATACGTGGAGTACAATACACACAGTGAGACTGATAAGAGGTTACAGGTAGCAGCTGTATAGCTGGGTTGACATTTCTTCTTATCCCCCATTAAGAAAAGAACCTGAAAGGTTAGTTTGTACCTTTCATGTCAAGTTTATGTCATAGGTTATCTGATAACAAAATAAAACAGTCAGCAAAAGGTAAAAGTTAAACCCATAGTTAATTTCACTATATTACCAGTACACATACAGTTACCTTCTCATTTTATATTGTTCTGAATACGTTATTTTGCAAATGATTTTATTACAGAGTAAAATGTTGTATGAATACACAGTCAATTGCAGCATCTTGTACACTAACATTTTTGACGGCCATAATTAATTCCAGAGACCCTGGAAATATCCAACTAATGACTCTTTACTTATCTTGTTTTCACCATTAACTAATTCTAGCCATGAATGTCCATAGTATTCTCCATTTCTAAACACATCTACCACTACTCTTCTCTCCTAAACTTAATCTGCATTATATAACAAGGGTGTCCAGCTCCAATCCTGGAGGGTTACAGTGGTTACTGGTTTTCAGTCTAGTCCTTTTCTTAATTAGTGACCAGTTTTTGGTGCTAATTTACCTTCTTTTGCATTGATTTTAATTGACTTGCTATTTAAGACTCAGACCCCTTATTTCATTTTCCCTTGATTAGCAACCAAACAATAATGACATATAAAATGAGCCAACATATGAAACTGTGTCCATTATACCTCACTAATATTGATCTGTTTAGGTCTAGAAAACATTTTGGTGGTGCCCTTAGAAAAAATAAAATTTTCAGTTTTGGAAAATATCTGGCATGGCAAAATGAGAGCACCAACTAACCATTCAATTAAGTAATGGGTTTAATTAATAGCAGGAATTGGCTTCTAATTAAGAAACTGCTGTAGTTGGAGTGGAATTGGTTGGAGTTTGACGCCCAGACGTAGTTGGCCATCTGTTGGCTCACATTACATCTCATTTTTGTTTGTTTGCCGTTTAAGGAAAAAAAGGATCAATTCAGAGGACTGAGTTTTGAAAAACAAAGACATTAAAAGGGAAAAGATGTCAATTAACAATAGAAACAAAACCTGCAGCCACTGTAGCCTTCCAGGATCATCGTTGGACACTTCTATTATATAATATATATTATTCCTCTCCGTGATTACCTAAAAATTATATGGACAAAATACATCAGAGGATATTTATTTTTGACATTACACTCCAAAATAAAACATACATTTATAGGAACGGCTGCTCTTTTTTCAAAAGTCCATTAGTCCTCATATTTGAGGTCACCATCCAAATCTCCATTACTGAATCCACATAATCAGACTTATGGTAGTGGTACATTAAACAACCCCAACAACATTTGACATGAAGTAGGTAAATAGATTGGTAGTGCAACCAATTCTATAACATCTTTTTCTAATAAAGAGAATATGCCTCAAAATCAGGTTTGCGCCTTTCAGGTCAGAACCAAAGTTGTGTGCTGTCCCAGACATGGCTGAGAAGGACAAACACATCTATCTTAACACAGGGAGATATGAGAAGAATATCTCTTCCAATCATGTGCTTTCAGAGAGAAATAAAAGAAGTTTGATGAATGACATGTTGCCATTTCTTTAATTGAGAAGAAAAAACTTTGCACAGGAGGCTGCTCCAGGTACTTCTAAGGAGAACTAACAGGGCACAAAGTATGAAAATTGATTGCCCCAAGGAATCACAATAGACAAATTCCTTTGTTACATAACTAATCATACCTTTCTGTCCAGTGGCTCTCCCAAGGAAATATGAAGTATGCCAAAAGCTGTTATGGGGCAGTTGGTAATGGACTGACAACTATATGCAAGTTTCCAGCAGTTTCAAGAGAAATAAAACACTGAATTGTCCAAACTGAAGTTTTTAGCTCTCTGGCTCATAATTTAACAATTTCAAAACATTTTGCAACAATTAGTGAATACTTTTGGAACAATATGCTCTCTCTCTCTCTCTTCCAGCCACTATATGCCTCAAATGTATAAAGGACAAAAAAAAATGGATCTAAACCAGGCTGAATGAGTGCCAAAGCAATTATGATCATCATGAGTAAAATCCAACTGTTTATTATTATGTGAGCAATTTTTCGATAATTGCTAAACATGTGTGAGTATTAATTTCATTCACTTTCTTCATAACCACGCTAATCAAAATTGGCAGCTTATATCATCTTATAAATGAAGCAAAGATCTGGTGAATCATGCTGAAGGCATTTGAAAACATGTTATCTGACACTTTTATGGATAGAAGTCCTTCGGTTTTATTATGATAATGATCACTGGTATTTTAGTTGATTTCATACTAAAGCTTAAGCGTTACCCATCACTTGCATATGAATATTGAACACATTTCCAGATTCTTTATTTTATTGAAAATTGTGGAAGATGTCTTTGGTTTTTAAAAGCTGCCAGTTTCCATGAAAATGTTAATGTGGATGCCAAGTACCAGCTGTCCAAAATGGTTATTGCACAAAGGAATGTACAAAATAGTGTTTTTCAAACAAATTTTGTATGTCAGAATAGTTACAGAAAGGTACTTACTTCCAAATTTTCAGTGACGGTTATAACAGAAATAAGATGTGAGATTTTTAAGAGAAGTTTGGTAACATAATTACTCATACACTGTAGAGAAATACAAGCTTTTCAAACTAACTTAAACTACCCATTTTTCAGCATTCTCATTCCCATTCTCCATTATTTAAGTTATTTACATGAAACTGTTTCCCAAATAAACAATAGCAATACAGGGGGTCCTCAGGTTACGACACAGTTCCGTTCCTACAACAGTGATGTAACCCAAATTTTGGTGTAAGTCGAAACACACTCTAGCCTAAGTCACTTACCTATCTTAACACATTTGTAAAATCATAATCTAGAACATAAAAACACAAAATCTAAGCCTCAGAAAAAGGAAAAGGACATAAATATACTGTACTGTACACTGTACTGTAGTAACAGAAAAAAATAGTGTAAAAAAATCCTTATCTTTATTCCTTCTCATGTCTCAATTTTTTTCAGGTTTTTATGAGAGTGAGTGTTGTAAACTCGAAATGTTGTATGTTGAGACGTTGTAACCTGAGGACCCCCTGTACTATGTAAAATGCTCTACTTCTGTTATCCTTTTTCACTGGCACTTTGTGTAAACCAGCAGTAGTGGAAGTGCAAAAAAGGAAGCCAAATGCAACTAATAGCAAATATTGCACCGTAAGGCTGATGTTTATATTTCTGCCACAGATATTAATTCAATGTGCCCAGGAAAGGTAAGATAAAGTTTTATAAACAAATGCACAATTTATATAATCTATCTATCTATATATATATATATATATATATATATATACAGTAT
>JANRMT010062835.1:34358252-34380495 GCA_026402145.1 Polypterus bichir lapradei | reverse complement strand
ATAGATAGATAGATAGATAGATAGATAGATAGATAGATAGATAGATAGATAGATAGATAGATAGATAGATAGATAGATAGATAGATTATACACACAATTACTTCTGATATATATAGAGTGACTAGAGTCAATAACAGGACTGTAGGTGGGAATAAAATGAGGTCAGACCTGCTCAGAATGTGCCATAGGTTTATCTGTAAAGTCATTAACATTTGAATACAGCTGGTCCAGCTTGTAGTGTCCATGAATGGAAAATGCTGATAGACATTTATTTCCTTGTTTGAATCATTAAGATATTAAAATATTAGTAACAAAGTGAATAATTTCTGTTGCTAAGTCAACCAGGATGATGTAACCAATCTCCCTGGGCAGTAACATGGACAGATTAAGTGTGCATTTCAATGTCTGGATCACACATTTAGTTTAAATTATACTGTGCTCCCTGTTTTCACCATTGCTCGTTCACATAAATCTCTAGTCCTCCTCCTGCTTTTTCCACTCAGACTGATGAAACATATCCAGCATTAAAATAACACTTGAAATGAGAGGTTTAAACAAGCTTTCCACTGCATCCAAAACATCACAGTACCTGTACGCACCATAACTCGAAATGGAATCATGTGACTGTTCATACAACTTATATAAAAGCAACCTAACAATTCTCATTATGCAGAATCAGGCCAGGTCTGAAGTTTTTCCACTTTACTTTATCCATGTTTTCAATCTCTGCCTCAGACGAGCTTGTAATTTTTATCTCCCTCTGGATTTTTGACTTTTTTCCCTTTCATCTTAAGACTCTCAGCTCCTCCAATAGGGTGGAACAGCGCTCTTTAGGTACTGTAGCAGTATTCACAGTGCTAGCAGGTAAATATAGGAATATTTAATATATCCCATTTTATATTCCTCAGAGTGTTATATATTCTCAGATATTATAGACTTAGGTAGCCATCAGATCCTTTATGGTCTCTCTGTGATATCTCTCAAGGTCACAACTTGTCTGAAAGGCAATTGAGATAAGATGATGCATTGACAGCAATATCTCTTCAATTTTAATTTAAAAATTCAATCAAAAATTGGAAGAAACAAGTCAGAGGCCAAACATTAGTGGTAATAATAACATTAAAAATTTTGATAATTGCAAAAAATAATCGTAAGAAAGAGAGCTCCTGTAATGGCTGCCACATGGCACAACACCCAGTAATATACAAGTAAATAATCTATTGGTAAGCTTCTTTCAGCAGATGATTACTTAAAGATAACTTTCAAGCCAGTTTTGAGGCATTCAGATATAATAAGAATCAGGTGGAGGAATACGAGGAATATATGAAAAATGTTCTAGGAGTTCAGTATAGCTGCTAGAGTGTTTCAAGCGTATAAACATTGAACAGCAGTTTCTTAACTAGGATTAAAAAGAAATAATTGATTCTCTTATGACAACTGGTTCTAGTATTTAGTATAAATTGCTTTCTTCATCTACACATTTTGCACTGTATTTTATCATTTTTTTCTTCATAATGGTTAATTCCTGTAAATCCCAAACTACTACAGCAGTGCTTCTTAAACGTTTTTTCTCAGAATCCAATTTTGCCTTTTTTGTGTCTTCAATGACCATCATCCCCATGGAGTCCTATTGATTACAATTGTGAATCACAACTCAGTGCAACCCAAATTCAGACAACACATGATTCAAACTGGGTCACAACCCATGCTCAACCCAACTATGAACTAGAGTATGAGTAAAATGCATGCTGTTCTTCAATAATGTAATAAAACAGAGTTGCCAGTTGGACCCTAAAATCTGTAAAAAAAATTACACAATAAAAAAGTAGCCAATTATTAAATAGATCAAAGACTTTTTTTTTTATAAATTTTGACTTAAGAATTTAACTTTGCGGTTAAAAATAAAACTAGTACCATAAGCAGATGACCAAAAAAGAAAGAAAACACACATAGACAGCTAGTTAGCTCTGAAATCATAACGTAGTCCATTTTACACTTTAAAGTTTTTACACTTGTCTTTAAGCTTTTGATATTTTCCATTGCTAGATAAGCACACAAAGCCAGCTAACTCATCATAAAGTGGACAATCTTTCAAATATAAGCAATGTGTTTAACCAGGCAGCATTTACCCAGTTCTAAATTGTGGGTTGTGCTTCTTCACCAGTATCTCGACCCTCAAGATACATCAGCTTTGCTTTGTCTAACCTTTGGTGTTACTGATTTTACTCATATTAAGTATCTGTACTTTACCACGACACTGAATTCCCCTTTTCTTTTCAAGCAACTCCTTCAGCAATTTACACATTGAGCTCTGGCATAAATTGTTACTGTGAAACTATCGTGTGTGTCCCTGTAGCTAGAAAACTGAAAGCTTATATGTGTGTGAACCATCTTTAAAATAATGTTAAAGTTATCTGAGACGAATGTGTCTAATGATTTTTGTGAAGAAAATGAAAGACCAGGGGCTTCATCCATAACGCTGTGCATAGAATTCACACTAAAACATGGCGTATGGACAAAAGTGTAAAAGGGCATACGCACAAAAAAATTCAGATGCACAAAACCATGCATAAGCCAAATTCCACACACTTCCACTACATAAATACCAGTCAGCGTGAAAAGTAATGGTCGTACACACGCCTGCCGCCCCATCCCAACTCCTCTCAGAATTTTTGAGTGATACAGAATGCGAAGAAAATCAAAAGTTCAAATTCAGAGAGTCGCACAGTGCCCGAAATAAAAAAAGTGGTCAGATATCAAAGTCGCCGTAAAAAGGTGAGTCGTCGCCCACAGTCTGAGTGTAAACTATGTCATATGGAAGCGTATTAGGGTGCAGAGAAAAGAAAAAATTAGGGACTCAGTGAAAAAAATGTCAAAATGTCTGCTTCAACCTTGTAGTTTATTTTGTCGTTAAACTAGAATGTTGTAAACTTAATATTAAAATCAATGCTTCTCAGATCCCATTGTAAGTACCACGTTAAATGCTTCGTATTATATGTGTTCTTCTATGTGTGTGTGAACACATTACTTTAACATGTCTTTCTCATAACTTCATTTTAGTTTAATCCTGATGCTCTGTATATTCAATTAATTATCATTATTCAATTATATTCAATTAATTATCACTATTCATGGTGGCACCAAAATCCGTACTAACCCCTACTGTCTCTTCTGTTCTTTTTCCTGTTTTCTGGAAATCAAAGCATCGTGATGTCCCTACATTGATGGATTAAAGACCAGAAGTCCACATGACCGTCATCATCAAGTCCTTTCATGAGAACCCTGAATACAATGATCATTTATGTTAGGTAGAATGCCCAGAGAGGACTGGGCGGTCTCATGGTCTGGAGCCCCTGCAGATTTTATTTTTTCTCCAGCCGTCTGAAGTTTTTTTTTTTTTTCTGTCCTCCCTGGTCATCAGACCTTACTTTTATTCTATGTTACTTAGTGTTCTCTGATTTTAATTCTTACTTTGTCTTTTTTTCTCTCTCTTCATCACGTAAAGCACTTTGAGCTACAGTACATTATTTGTAAGAAAATGTGCTATATAAATAAATGTTGTTGTAGTTATTATGTTCTTCTTAAATGGGCTTTTTCTTATGCTGACAGGACACAGAATAAACAAAGGGGCATGTTGGCGCAGTGGTAGCAATGAGCTGGCACCCTGTCCAGAGATTGTTCCTGGCTCCCGCAAGATGCTTGCTGGGACGTGCACGACCTTCGAATAAATAATTTATTGCAGCAGTAATGTCACTTTCAAACGCACTAACCCCCAATTCCTGTCCTGCCTTTTCTTTCTCCAAGTAACCAATTACCACACAATAAGTTCAGTAGTAAATGTAAAGCCATCTGTAAGCTTAGAACGCCCATTCTTCAAAACTTTTAAGAAACATTGAAATATCTTTGTAGTACATGTTTAATTATTCCATCCATCTGTCCATCCAGGGTCACGCCAGTCCCAACAAGCATACAGTGCGAGGCAGGAGCAATCCCTGATCGGAGCGGCAGCTCATTACTACCGCTGCACCACTATGCCCAGACATTTAATTACTAACAGTATACATCATTTGCACCAAGTTTAGTTTTTATACATCGCGATGTGAACGTGGAAACGGGTGTACACAACATTTTTGTGTGTACACACTGTTTATACATGAGGCCCAAGGAAATGGCAACTGTGGGTAAAAGACATGGTTGGAAAAGTCAGGCATCAAAACTACAAGATCAAATTAACTGGGCAACCAAAATCAAACGTCAAAAGATCTGGGAGGCACCAGACACTGGGGTCTACTTGAAAAATAAAGTAACTATGGTGAGAAATACGAGATGTAGTTTCATCCACCAATATACTGTATAAAGATTGTTCTGACAGTCACTGCATTTATAGTGTCACATCCCGTGACATCGGCAACATTGACAGACATGGTCTTGTATGGTGCATAAACAATAAAAACAAGACAGTTCCAAAATTGACCTTAACCAAATAAATCAAAATAAAAAGTAAATGACAAAAACTGAATCTCTTAGTCCAAAACCATTACCTCATTAGATGTATCATGCAGATTTTAGTGCATATTTGGTGGAGTGGTGGCTCAAAGGCTAAGAATCTGTGCTGGTATCTGGAAGGTTGCCATTTCAAATACTGTTACTACCACAGGGGATCCTACTCTGTTGGGCCCTTGAGCAATACTCTTCACCTGAAAATTGCTCCAGGGTGCTGTACAATTGCTGACCCAAAGGTCATACAAAAGGACAGTTTCCCCTCAGGGATTAATACAAAAACAAATCAGTTTCTTTTTATAGTGTATTTTACTATAGTTATATATTGTTTGGTTCCATGATAAATATGTATGAATTCACTGATTTCTTACAAGCTAACTTATTCTAATACATGCTCACATAGGGTTTGAAAATCAAGAATAGGACAGTAGCCATCATTATGTATCACAAGGCCATCACAAGCCACATTTGCTAAAATACAACAGGCCAATCTTGACTTAAGTGCATATTTTTGGAGATGCTGGGAGAAACCAGACTAAATGATAAAACTGATGATAGAGAGTGGATATGAAACCATATTAGTCTGGAATCTGAACCTTAAACTCTGAAGGGGTAAGGCATTGGCACTAACCACTCTACTTAATCTGAATAGGACTGAAATCTGAAGATGGATCCTAATTATAATAACAAAAAAAGCCATACATAAACAAATTCTTTCAAACAAAGCCATAACCAGTGACAAAATGTAAGACATAACTTGTACTCAAATGATAGAAAAGAATTTATAACCAGAAATCTATTAATAACACACAATATTACTACTAGGTGTTTTAGTTGTATCCATAAACATGGACAACCAGGAGGTGCATAATGTTGATCTTTACACTTTTGACCTGGTGATGTCATGTGCCATACATTTCCAGTTGACTTTACCTTGCAATGCCAAAGAAACGATAGACACAGAGTATCGCTTCATGGTGGCACCTATACAAAATCAAAATAAGAAAACATAATCCATATTTAACATAAGAAAAAATGTTTTTTTTTTAAATAAATGTGACCTTTTTATTCTCTGGTCTCTAAAATATTCAAAAGGATGTTTAAAATATTTTTAGAGACCAAGGTACAGTTGTGAAAAATTCAAAACAAAAAACAGATAATACCCACCATGCTGCCCCCATTAGAAATAATTTTCCCATAAAAAACCTACGTCCTCAGTTGACTTTATATACTCTAATGTAGTGCAACCTTAAAGGGTGTAATACCAATCCAGACCAGACCAACATAATCAAATAAAAATGTTAATCATCAAAAGGCCACTGCATGGTAGTGCAGCAGCTAGTGTTACCACCATTATGCTCCAAAATCCTGGGTCCAGTTCCTAGCCTGGGTGCTATTGTGTTTCAGCCAGGTAGGGGTTCAAATGCTATTTTTATTTCCTTTGTGTTCATGGTTGATTCTTTGGTTCATGTTAATACTGTTAGTCATTTAGTTTTCATGTATCTACGTTTTTACTGTCATGTTCCGTTTGGCATGTAGGTGGTTCTCAAGAGGTGGAGCAACCTGGCCATTACCACAAGGAACTGCTCTCATTCCTAAAAAGGCTGAGGAAAACCCACAATTCCTTGCACTGTCACGGGCATTGGTGAATTTGTTGGATTCTGATTTACTTCATGCTTTTGGAACTTTTTGTAATTAGACCTTTTGCACTGTTTTTAGAGTCTTCTTTGAATACTTGTTTTGGGACACTGTTTGCTTTGGGATTGCTCATTTCTGGCAACTACTTTTGCCTTTTGTGCTCTTCAGAGCTTCACTGTGAACAAGAGTGTTTTTTGATAAATATTTTTATTTTTACAGATTCAATGTTTGTCCCTGCGGTGGGCTGGCGCCCTGCCCGGGGTTTGTTTCCTGCCTTGCGCCCTGTGTTGGCTGGGATTGGCTCCAGCAGACCCCCGTGACCCTGTAGTTAGGATATAGCGGGTTGGATAATGGATGGATGGATGGATGGATGTTTGTCCTTGTTGTGAATAGCCGGGATTTGATGGTTTTCCCTCCTCTAATGAGCATTTTTGTGATTTTTTTGCTGCTCTGTTGCTGTTCATGACTGTGTGAAGTTTGTATATTCTCCCTATTCTCCTTATATTTGCTTGGTAAAGGTATTTATGATTTTAAATGTGTTTAACATAGCGAGTACACAATTAAATCCATAGAAAAGGCACAAGCAGATACATCATTTGAGAAAAATGTAGTTAATTGATGACTAGCCTTTTTATATTGGAAAGTAAAATCCCAGAAGTGAGGGCCTTTAATCAGACAGCATTCTGTAATTTCTGATTTTGAGTATTCTAGCAGGAGGGTTAGGGCAATGATGATGAAAGCATCAGTTAGATCTGGGAGAATGAGATGTGAGAGTACAGCATTAATCAAGCAACATCAATCAGAAGAAGGATATTAATGGTGACAATGTAAAAACAATTTCAGTTCTACAGTGGATTCATCGTCCAAACTTTAGCAGATGGTCAGGTATTTTCTGTTATCACTCTAAGCTAATACACTGGATTTGAGTATCAAAAAATGATACCCCTGGGACACAAGTTGAAATCTCAATATGAGTTCCTTATAACAGTCTTGAGTAGGGAAGATTTTGCAGGGACTGAAATTCTTAAATACATTTAGAAAACTAACTCAACACATTTCTAAACACAAAAATATGTTCTCAGGCACACCAGGGAAACAAGTAAGTGCATTCTAAACAGAAAAAGTAAGCTCCTCTTTACTGCTCACTTATAAAAGCCTACTGGTTCTGAAGGCATGTACTTCTAACAGAAAGAGTAGTCCCTAAAACAATCCTTTGAGTGGCAGAGGTTTGGAGATACTACAGAAAACAAACTTATAGTCAAAAATGATGCCAAAGTAAGTTGATCGTTCGTCTTGGTCAAAGTGGGCAATCATAATTAGAAGTTAGAAATGCATATATTTCAGCCAGAAGCTATTTGATTTGATTCTCTCTTCAAAGAGTAAATAGTTGTTTCTTTATTTATTGAAAGTTCTGATGACAGGCATCAGATGCTCCTCTTTCTTTAATAAAATGACCCTCAATATGTTCCAAACTGAGGCACATTCTGTAGCAGCTTGCTGATTACTATGGCATCTCTGGCAACTATTGTGACACGTGGACAAGAGTGATGACATTTCACTGAGAATTCATAAATTTTGTAAAAATCTAATTCTAATTTCCAAATAAATACCTAAATAATCCTAAACACATGCAGAACCTGACAAAATTTGGGGCAACTAGCCAACCAAAAAAACAAGTATAGTATTATTATTTTTTGTTAATATAAATTTAGTACATACATCATTTTAGTTACACCATGAATGAATATAAAAAATAAAGGGAAATCAAATAAATGTTGTTATTGCTGGCTGCTAATATTTCCTTTATGTTTGAAAAAAATGACAACACCCACAAGTTAAATTCAATTTATTAATTTTTTGCATGACACTGTTTGAGAGTATAAACTGTTCCTGCCTCTTACTTTCCCTTCATATATTATACTTGTGCAGACAGTATAAATGTTGTGACAGGGCTGAAATATTGACTTCAGCTTTGCAAAACATTCAAATGTTTTTGGAACCCTTAAGCATGATCTGACTTCTTTTAAAGTGATGCCCGTATGTTTGTACACATGCATCAGGTTACGTGTCAGTGAACATGATATCTCATAAATTAGTCACTCAATCTAAATGAATCTTGGCACACTTATCAGAATTGTAAAATAATACAAGCCTACGTATTTACACTCACCTAAAGGATTATTAGGAACACCTGTTCAATTTCTCATTAATGCAATTATCTAATCAACCAATCACATGGCAGTTGCTTCAATGCATTTAGGGGTGTGGTCCTGGTCAAGACAATCTCCTGAACTCCAAACTGAATGTCAGAATGGGAAAGAAAGGTGATTTAAGCAATTTTGAGCGTGGCATGGTTGTTGGTGCCAGATGGGCCGGTCTGAGTATTTCACAATCTGCTCAGTTACTGGGATTTTCACGCACAACCATTTCTAGGGTTTACAAAGAATGGTGTGAAAAGGGAAAAACATCCAGTATGCGGCAGTCCTGTGGGCGAAAATGCCTTGTTGATGCTAGAGGTCAGAGGAGAATGGGCCGACTGATTCAAGCTGATAGAAGAGCAACTTTGACTGAAATAACCACTCGTTACAACCGAGGTATGCAGCAAAGCATTTGTGAAGCCACAACACGCACAACCTTGAGGCGGATGGGCTACAACAGCAGAAGACCCCACCAGGTACCACTCATCTCCACTACAAATAGGAAAAAGAGGCTACCATTTGCACGAGCTCACCAAAATTGGACAGTTGAAAACTGGAAAAATGTTGCCTGGTCTGATGAGTCTCGATTTCTGTTGAGACATTCAAATGGTAGAGTCAGAATTTGGCGTAAACAGAATGAGAACATGGATCCATCATGCCTTGTTACCACTGTGCAGGCTGGTGGTGGTGGTGTAATGGTGTGGGGGATGTTTTCTTGGCACACTTTAGGCCCCTTAGTGCCAATTGGGCATCGTTTAAATGCCACGGGCTACCTGAGCATTGTTTCTGACCATGTCCATCCCTTCATGACCACCATGTACCCATCCTCTGATGGCTACTTCCAGCAGGATAATGCACCATGTCACAAAGCTCGAATCATTTCAAATTGGTTTCTTGAACATGACAATGAGTTCACTGTACTAAAATGGCCCCCACAGTCACCAGATCTCAACCCAATAGACCATCTTTGGGATGTGGTGGAACGGGAGCTTCGTGCCCTGGATGTGCATCCCACAAATCTCCATCAGCTGCAAGATGCTATCCTATCAATATGGGCCAACATTTCTAAAGAATGCTTTCAGCACCTTGTTGAATCAATGCCACGTAGAATTAAGGCAGTTCTGAAGGTGAAAGGGGGTCAAACACCGTATTAGTATGGTGTTCCTAATAATCCTTTAGGTGAGTGTATTCTGATCAGATTACTGCAGGAGATCTTTCTCTACAGAGATTGCCACATACACAGCTTGTATATGTATAGTGAAAGTATTGTGAATGGCTGAAAACCTCAAAATCATACATTTATGCAGTGGAAGTCACAGTTGTTCTTCTGTTAAGTGAAGTTTGACACTTGTTGTTCAACATTTGGAGTGTGTAAAATCACATCAAAAATTATGATATTGGCAAGTCAGGATATTATTGAGTTTCTTTCTTTCTTTCTTTCTTTCCATTGTGATATTTCAACAACATTTAACAATTTAACAAATTTACCTGGAGTTCTTGGTACTTAACCTTGTGTAACACTAGAAACAGAAAACAATAGGAGAGCTGAGACTTGAGACACCTCCATGGTAAAAACCAATACATTGAGGGGAAAAAATGGCAAACAAATGTCCAGAACTAAACTAGTGCTCAGTCTTATTGTTATTGCAGAGTAGCAGCTATGTCTCCTGTCCTCTCTGGTCCAATAATGAACAGCCTGTTCTGGTGGATGGTGGGTTTACATATCATGGAACCCCAAAGGGCTGGTCATCCAGGGACATAGCAGCATCTGAGCAATCTTTGAAACTGCAATTGAAAGGGGAAAAGACATTAGCAACTGCACCCCCTCTTGGTGTGCAGTTGTACTTCTTACCTTATTAGAGCTCTGAAGGTGATGCCTAAGCACTCATGTCTGATACTTGAAAGTGACTGAGTCTTATGCTTCTTCTTTATGTCTCTGAGCCCTCATGTAAATTTTATGAAGCTTATATTCTGTTGTTTTTTTTTTTTGGATGCTTGTGAATTTTCAATGAATTATTTGGAAGTTTACTCTTCCATACCATCACTGGACCTAAGCAGCGCTTTCACCAAATTGTTTCTTAGAGCATTCTCTGCTTGCACGGTTGAATGGAACAATGTGACACAAATGAGACACAGAGATTCTATTGTAAGTTCCAGTTGTTATGGTATTAATTTTTTTATTCTGATGTCTGTAAATTATGCATGTTCTTCTTAAGCTGAATGGAGCCTTCAAAGTTACTAACAATTTTCTAATTTGCCTGTAGAGTTTGTGGAATTTATATAATGCATTCAATAGTAAAATGATGGCTGCTAAAGAAAACAGACTATACTTAAAATACGATATCACTCACCTGCAATTGTGAGAATTGCAATCATGTAATGTTCTTTTATCTCAATTGGTTAAGATTTTGCTATTCCTCAGGGTTAAAGACCACTTAGAAAATGATTTTCAGGCATATCCTGTAACCCCCCCCCCCCCCCCAAAATAAACTAGGGGGCAGTGACATCAGACACAAAATAATGCCTTTTTGCTTCACTAATGTATTACAGAAATTTCAGGTGTTACGATATGGATACAGTTTTTACAATAGGTTGCCTAACAAATTTCCTAATTCTTGCTAAGCCAAAGAAAAAAGAAGAAAGAAAATAATTTTGATTTGTTTTTTTGATAAAAAATTACAAACTCCTTGCGATACATTACAAATAGAGATTTGACCAAAGCCAAAAAAAACAGACCAAATGAAATCTATAACTTTCAACTTTACCACAAATAATGACTGACTTTCACATTAATAACAGGGTCACTTAAAGAAAATATGCCTTGCTGTTACAGTGCATCCGGAAAGCATTCTCAGCACATCACTTTTTCCACATTTTGTTATGTTACAGCCTTATTCCAAAATGGATTAAATTCATTTTTTTCCTCAGAATTCTACACACAACACCCCATAATGACAACGTGAAAAAAGTTCACTTGAGGTTTTTGCAAATTTATTAAAAATAAAAAAAACTGAGAAATCACATGTACATAAGTATTCACAGCCTTTGCCATGTGGAAAAACTGATGCCCTGTGAATACTTTCCGGATGCACTGTATATTAGTTTGTTATAGAAAAAAATGCAAAAATATCTCATTCTGCTTTGCATATTGTCTATTATACTATTTTGCCATACAGAAATCTTTCACATTTTTATATCTGAGTCATCCAATTTTAAACTATCGTAATCCAAATTCTGGGTCAAGGTGGCCCATATACCAGAAACTTTGGGAGGCAAAGTTGGAATTGTGTTCAACTCCATCAGGGCACATTCACACAAATACAATAATCATCCAGAAAACATTTTTTTTTTCATATGAGAAATTGAAATGTTAGTTGCAAGACTTTCAGTTTGGAGATTTCGTAGGACATTTAGAGATATCTCAAAATGAATTTTAAGATATCTGGAAATGCATTTTAGATATCTTAAATTGAATTGCAGATATCTAAAAATGCATCTATTTTAAGATATCTAAAAACCATTTTATGATATCTCAAATAGATTTCAAGATATCTTGAAATGATATGCTGTACATTTTGAGATATCTGAAATGCATTTCAAGATATCTTAAATGCAATTCGAGATATCTTGAAATATGTTAATGTGCATTTTGAGATATCTCAAATACATTTCAAGATATCTTAAAATACATCTGCAGGCATTTTCAGATATCTGAAATACATTTTCAGATATCTTAAAATAACTTCCTGCATATTTAAAGATATCTCAAATACATTTTCAGATATCTTAAAATAACTTCCTGCGCATTTCGAGATATCTTAAATAACCTTAGAGATATCTCAAAATCACTTCCTGTAAAATTTCTTATACTTTCAATGGAACTTCCTGCCTATTTTAAGATATCTTGAAATGTATTTGAGATATCTTGAAATGTGCAGGAAGTTATTTTAAGATATCTTGAAATGTATTTGAGATATCTTGAAATGTGCAGGAAGTCATTTTAAGATATCTTGAAATGTATTTGAGATATCTTGAAATGCACAGAAAGTCATTTTAAGATATCTGAAAATGCATTTCAGATATCTCAAAATGAATTTGGGATATCTTAAAATGAGAAGGAAGTTATTTTGAGATATCTCGAAATATAATTTAGATATCTTAAAAAGCATTTAAGATATCTTGAAATTCATTTTTTTTCAGATATCTGAAATACATTTTTAGATATCTAAAATGAATTTTGTGATATCTTAAAATGGGTCTCTGCTCCATTTCAGATATCTAACAATGTATTTCAAGATATCTCAAATTGTATTTCAAGATATCTAAAATGCATTTTAAGATATCTTTAAAAGGACACTCAATTATTTCAAGATATCTCAATAGCATTTTCAGATATATACAATACAATTTAAGATATCTCAAATACATTTCCAGATATCTCAAAACAGCTTCCTGTCCATTTTCAGATATCTCAAATACATTTTAAGATATCTCAACATCACTTCCTGCTCATTTCAAGATATCTCAAATACATTTTAAGATATCTTATAATAAACAAGAAGTCCCATTGAAATAATAGGCAATTTTACAGGAAATGATTTTGAGATATCTTGAAATGCATTTAAGATATCTTAAAATGCTTGAAAGGTCAATTTAAGATATCTGAAAATTCATTTGAGATATCTTGAAATGCAGAAACAATTATTTTGAGATATCTGAAACTATATTTGAGATATCTTGAAATGCATTTGAGATATCTCAAAATGTATTGCAGATATCTTAAAATGTAAAGGAAATTATTTTAAGATATCTCAAAGCGAGTTTCAGATATCATAAAAAGTAAATTACATTTTAAGATATCCAAAATTCATTTTGAGATATCTCTAAATGTTAATTTGGCTTGCCATAGAAGCCTAAACTAAAAGTCATTCATGAGGACAGAGAGTAAGAATTAATTACAAAAGAAGAATTTCATCTAAAGGCGAATCCAAAGGCAAGGTCTGTACAAAAGTAGAAGGAGGCTACTGTAGAGCAGCGTTTCTCAATCTTTCTCAATCTTTCTGGTCCCCCTTGGAGAATCGAGCGTGATCATCAGAAATGGGGGTTGGTCTAATAGCATAAAAGGACAGGCTTTTAGGTAAAATTTAGAAGGCTATATTGTGTGGTCTCCAAATGAAATGTAGTGGACTTCAAACCACAAGGTGCTGCTTTCTTTCCCACCTCCATCTTAATGTCTGTCCCTAAGCAAATCATTTAATCCATCAGTGCTCCTTATTTAAAGACAATGTAACTTAACAACTGTTCCATTTTCTGATCTTAAAAGACTCTTTGTAAAAATGCAATAACTAGAAATACAATAATATTTAACCATAGAGTCAGATTCATAGCTGAGGATTTTGAGGAGATCTAAATTTTCCTATATATTAAAATGTAACAGATAATCTGAGGTGTTGGAATTGACAGTATTGAAAGTTAATAGCACAATAACTTTAATTGGATGATAAAGTCGTTGATTGCATTTGCTCATTCAGTCACAATCAGCATTCTGAACCCATTGTAATGTGAGAACATTTCATATAGGTTGATCAGATAAAACTAAATCAAAGTAATCTAACAGCTGGCAAATATGTTGGATTTCTTTTGTGAATGTATTGTTTTCAATATTCAGTTCAATTTTGAATGGCAGCCTTCACTAAATACAGTCTCAGAGTGCTGATACGCTACGCCACTTGACAGGGCAACGTCTGAGGCTTCACCTCAGGTGCTGACGTCCGAGGTTCGATCCCCACATGGGGAAGCAAAAGTGCATACACCTAATGAGCCCCAATTAGGGTGAAACACATGTCACATGCTCTTTGTATTATTTGGCAGGTACTATATAACATGTCTATGATCTGCTTCTCGCAACTGAAACAATGTGGTGGATGTCTGCCAGTTGGTCGACCAACCACATGTGTTACCTGGTAGGTAGTTACCCAAATATCAGATTGTGATCAGACTTGTGTATGTAATACTCTGACCTACACCCTGTGAAATAAGCGAGCCAGCTGCCGTGGCACAATGTCTGAGGTGCTGACATCCGAGGTTCTTTCCCCATAAGCAAAGGTGCGTACACCTGATGAGCCCCAAATAGGGTAAAACACGCGTGTTGCGTACTCTTTGTATTATTTGGCAGGTACTATATAACTATATATTATGTACTATATACTAGGTACTATATATATATATATATATATATATATATATATATATATATAGATAGATAGATACAGAGAGAGAGAAGAGAAGACTTATTATGTCCTTCTTATTTAAGAATTTCATCCCGAAGTGTTATCAACAGAAGAAATGAGTACACAGGCAATCCTTGCACCAAGAAACGATGAAGTCAAATGAATTAATGTGCAAATTGTTAATCGATTACACAGCAAATTGGTTAAATGTATATCAATAAACTATGCTGAAACAGCTGGTGATGATGTTGCGGAAGATGAAATATTCTGTAAAATATCTACAACTGTTAACACTGTCCTGTCTTCCACCAGCCAAATTACCTTTGAAAGAAGATGTATCATAATGTTATTGCATAATTTATGTATGAGTGATGGGCTATGCAATAGGACAAGATGAGTTGCATTCAAAATTGGTTGAACACTTCTGACATGTAAAATTTTAACAGGCGACAAGAAAGGTAAAGTAGTACATCTTCCACAGATAACATTAGACACCAAAGGAGATCTTGATATGCCATTCGTATTTAAACATTTACAGTTTCCCGTTAGAATAGCTTTTGCTGTGTCAATTAACAAATCACAAGGACAAACATTTGAAAAAGTCAGTTTATTTATTACAGAGAAAGAAACAAAATTCACTCACAGGCAGTTATACGTTGCGTTGTCACGATGTAAGTCCAAACAAAATTAAATGTGATATGGACAAAAAGTTAATTTCAAATATTGTTTTTACTGAAGTTTTACAGTGAAAGTATAAGTTTAAAGAGTATTTGCATGTTAATATCAAAGCCAAATAGAATGAAAATGTATAACACAAAGAATACCTCTTAACGCAACATGAAACATAATTTTCGTTCAATTTATTACATTTTACTATTTTTTACTATGATTAATTACTGGCTGTAATGTAAAATAGTTAGTTCTATTGTGTATATGTAACAGTTCCCATGAAAATAAAAATCTGTTTAAATTGTATATCCGCTTCCCCATACACGAGTGGCAGAGCCGCAAAGTGGCTAGCGCATAGCGCCTGCTCGTGGGTTGGCAAGCAAAGCGAGCAGGGGGCAGAGCCCCCTAGTTTTTTAAATTTTAAATTGTTTGTACCTAAGTCTAACAGTGTTCAATCAGTGAAAGATGAAAACATTGTGCATTAAGTTTGATAAATAGTTAGATAGATAGAACTTTATTTGTCCCCAGAGGTATATTTGGCTTTTTACAGAAGCAATTTAGATAGATAGATAGATACAATATATAGATAGTGTCTGTCTGTCTATCTATGTCAATCACTACCAACAATTTGTTGTTGGTCCCACTAAACATTATTCTGTGCCAATAAAATCAATTGGGATAAATTTGGGAACCTGAATGAAGTGCCAGGTTATCGCAGGAAGCATATATTCTAACACATTTACAAATTCACTTATGCAGGACCAGATTAGAGTTTCAAATCACCCTAACGTTCACTTTCATTATGATGTGGAAAGAAAACTGGACTGCCCTGGGAATATCTTATATAAACACAGAGAGAATGTTCAAACAACCCACAGGCAGTACTGAGCCAACATTTAAAACCAGGACTCTAGACCTGTGAGACAGCAGTGTTAGCAATGTACCACAATGATACACATGTTCTAGCAAATCCCAGTTCCTCGATTCATAAAAGTAAAAGGTCATGAAGGTTTTCTTTCTGTTTTAATTAATGACTTAAACCTTCAAAGTGACCTTCCTTAAACTTAAGGTAAATCAAACATATAAGAGAAGTATGCCCAATGGAATGATCCTACTGCAAGGAAAGCACAGGGAAATACATGTCATTCCCTTTTCCTGCTGTTGTCAAAAATGCTGCTTTTAAGAGGCTCTGTGGACTGGTTGAAAAACACATGGCTGTCGTTTTCTAACAAGAATAAAGAAAGGCAGATAACTAAATAAGCAAAATATATCTGCGTCTTTGTCTGTTTTGCTCTTTTGTGACACAGGATGCCAGCAAATGCGTCCTTTGGGGTGTGGAGAGAACACCATAAATTCATGTATATCTTTGTAGCAGAATTTTTTCCCCCATCTTTTCTTGTGGTAGGTACTTAATCAACAACAACATACGCTAGTATTTCGAACATCAGGGTTTAATTTTTTTCCTAGCCTGCTTATTTTCACCACTTATATAAAACATTAACTTAGTAGGGGCCATTTTAAATGTCTTCAAAAAGATTGGTACATTTGCAATACTATTTACCCAGCTATATTCTGTTTCTTTTTTTTTTTGCACGTTTTAATCTAAGATTTCCGTGACTATGCAGAAGAACGTAAGAATTGACAAATGAAAGGACACCATTAAGTCCATCAAGCTTGTTTGTTTAGCTAATAGCTAAACTGTCCCAATATCTCATCCAGATTTGTCTTATATGCTGTCAAGGTTTCTGCTTCAACTGCATGTAGTTTATTTCCGATTCCCAGACCTCTTTGCATAAAGAAGTGCTCCTTGACTTCAGTTCTAAATGCACTTTCCCTTAATTTCCATTGGTGTCCTCACATCTGTGATTCACTGTTAAGTTGAAAGACGTTTGCTGGATGTACTTTATCAAACTCTTTGAGAATTTTGAAGACCTGGATAAGATCCACGCACAGTCTCCTCTGCTCAAGATTAAACAGTTTTTTTTAAAAAACATTTTATTGAATTTATTAAAATCAAACAACATTCCATACAAGCAAGTCAAATTTTACAAAACTAGGTTTCAAATCAAGTCAACCCCCACTCATGAGAAAGAGAGCTAGGTCAACATAGTGAAACTTTAATAGTAGTAAAGAAAAGTAAGTAAGTACAGTAAGTAAATATAATAAAAAGGGGAAGAGAATCCGCTTCTTCAATTTAAATGCTCATCCTAAAATATTACTAATTAGATCCTGCCAGGTTTTAAAGAAGTTTTTCATAGATTCTCTAAGTGAGTATTTAATTTTTGACCATTTCAAATAGCATATAATATCAGATATCCACTGACTTAAAAGAAGTGAGTTCGGATTCTTCAAGTTCAACAAGATAAGTCTACGTCCCAATAGTGTAGTAAAGGCAATTAGTGTTTGTTTGTCCTTCTCCACTTTAAGCCCATCTAGGACTCCACCAAACACAGCTGTTAGTGGATTAGGAGGAATTGTGACACCAAGGCTGTCTGATATACATTTAAAGATTCTGGTCCAGAATGATGTTAATTTGGTGCAGGCCCAAAACATATGGCCCAATGAGGCTGGAACTTGATTGCAACGTTCGCAGGTTGGTGCCCTGGAAACTTTTTTGACAAATTTAAACGAGACAGATGTGCTTGATAGATGACTTTAAGTTGAATGATTGTATGGAGCTCGTGTGAATTCTGTGCATTGCTGTCTTCCATTCCTATCCCGAAATATTAAATGAGAGATTCTTTTCCCACCCTGCTCTGGGATCTTTGAAAGCGAGGGACTTTAAAATGTTTTTTTATGTTAGAGAAATGCTGTCCTCATATTGTTTCTGGAGTAGAAGTAGGTGGTAGGTGAGGAAAGTCGGGCAGGTTTTGTTTAACAAAGTTTCATATTTGGAGTGGTGAAAGAAATGTGTTGCTGGAAGGTTAAATTTGGAATGTAATTGTTCATAGGATGTGAAGACATTGTCTATGTACAGATCTCAAAGTGATTTAATCCCAAATGTTTTCCAGACATTGAAAGCTGTGTACGTTTGAGAGCGAGGAAAAAGGTGGTTATCGTGCAGAGATGCCACAGATAACAGCTTCTTTATCTTAAAGTACTTCCTGCATTGTTTCCATATTCTGCGTGAATGAAACACAATTGTGTTATTGGCAATGACTTGTATTTACTTGGGTACAAATCAAGGAATATAAAGAAGTACTGCAGGATTTTATTTCTATTGCAGACAAAGCTAGTGTCTGTTCATCCATTTGTGTCAATGTCCAGGTTTTTATAGGTTTAATTCTTGGAGTCTGCCATAGTAGGACACTTGGATCCACTTGGTTGCTCTCCTCTGCACAGCTTCAAGTACTGCTAGGTCTTTTTTATAATGTAGTAACCAAAACTGCACACAGTACTTCAGATGCGGTCTCACTAGTTTATTGTGTCGCCCAAGCATAACATTCCTCAACTTATATTCAACAGTTTTTATGATATAACTAATTGTTTTATTTGCTTTTTTAATTGCTTCTGCACACTGCTTAGATGAAGAGAACGTTGTGTCAATATAAACCCATAAATCCTTATCATATGTCGCTTCCTGTAGGACAGCATTTCCCATCTAGTTTTTTGTAATTGATGCTGCTGTTGCCCACCTGTTGCACTTTGCACTTTTCTACATTAAATGTAATTTTCCAAGTGTTCACCCAATTCTGATGCTTGTTCAAGTCTTTCTGAATTCTTTTTGTTGCATCCTTGGTGTCTGCCATTCCTTCAATTTTAGCGTCTTCTGCAGATTTCACAAATTTACTAATTACCATAATCTATGTCATTAATATAAATTAGACAAAGTAAAGGTTCAAGAACAGACTTCTGAGGAACTCCACTGATGACCTCACTCCACATGGAGCATTCACCTCTTATCCGTACTCTTTGTCTCCTGTCAGTTAACCAACTTGAAATCCGGTTTTGAATTTTACATCTGATGCCTACAGCTTCTAGTTCCAGAAATAATCTTCAGTGTGGGACTGTATCAAAGGTTTTTTGAAAGACTAAGCATATTATGTCAGCTGTTCCAGTTGCCTGTTCAAAAAAAACTAAAAGATTGGTTTGGCAGGATCTTCCTCTCATAAACCCATGGTGGCTGTTATTTGGTATGTTATTTTCAAAAAGGTACTGTAAGATTATACAAATAGCATTGGACACAAGACAGGAAATAGGCAAGGAAGGACCAGCAAACCCCTGCAGCTCACACTCCACACTCGCCCAGTTTAAGGTCAACAATTAGGCTAAAATGTTTGGGTTTTGTGAGGAAAGCCCAGAAAGACAAAGGGAGAAGGTGTAAAACCCCACAGAGACGATGACTAGGTCTATGTAGTGCAACACCCTATTCACAAGCTGTCGATTCCCATTTGTTACAAAACAAAAAATAATTAAAACGCTGAATTCAACTAAACTGAATTTCTGTGGTTGAGCAACAAATCTATAAAAACATTTAAAAAATATCATCATTTACTATTTTTAAATAAAATATTAATGTAAATGTCTTATAAGATATCATTTATATTTGTTTTATTAATAACAAACTAGCTTTGCAAAGGAAAGTTTACCAGAAGAACACGCAATCAGACACTCCGACATTCAGTTAAAGTCAGTTGGAGGCTCTCTCTCCTCAGTTCATATTTTCTTTAGAAACAATTCCTCCTCCACCCCCTTCACCAACAACTTAGCAGAGGGGAGTCAAGAGAGCTTGATCAGCAGGTTTGCCCCCCTTTACTCTTTTCCCTATCCAAGACAGAATTTTCCATCCAAGTACTATTTCATAATTCTTGAAGTGCCAGACTATCCATTTGTTAGGTTAAGAAATTCCTTTCACTCATGAAGGCAATGACAGCAGAGGCTGGAATGGAATATCTTAATTCAAGTTCACAGCATGTAGAAAAGGCCATCCAACTATATATCACTTTTTGGGCAAATTTTCATATAAATGAATGGATTCTATTGAACCTGTACAAACTTTATCACAGTACACTCTGTAAGCTGTTTGGGACAGTGTCACATAAGTGCCAAGAATGTCAGAGTGTACAAAATAGATCAATTTATTTTGCAAAATACACACAAGGGATAAACAAATTATTGGAGAACAATAAGCAAATGTAAAGAAAAGAAAAAAAAAACTACTGACTTCTGAGTCTTCCTAAATTGTCTTGGACCCTTCTTACTTGAAGTAGGTTATGCCAGCCCCTGTTGGTGTCCTTTTTTCTGCACTGGGTGGCATATCATTCCTGCCACTGTGGGATTCTTTGTTTTTTAAGTCACTGCTTTGTGTATCACCTTCCTGCTTGCATAAGCCTTAATGAACACAATGCATTCACATATGAATAATAATGCCCAAACATCTACTCATCTTCTCAACTGTCAAATGGTTTCAGTTTCTAAAACATTGTTATGATCAGTTGTTGCATCATGCCAGACCTCTTTATTTGTCTAACATCTTATCTGTCGTGAAAATTGCCTGTGGTAAACCAAAGTAGAGTGGATATTATATCCTCTGGTACTGTAATAAAATCTAAACATTCTGTCATGTTGTATTCTCATTTTAGAATTGTAGATAGACTGAGCTTATTCTTGCGTAATCAGACTCATGGCAGAAGACAGTCCTGGACAGGGTAATGTGCATGATTGGTTCATTGGTGATTCAAGTTTGAGTGTGTATGAGTGGGTACTGCGATGGACTAGAGTTATATCCAGGGCTGATTCCTCCCCATCACCAAATGTGGCTAGAATAGGCCCCAGCCCTTGTGACCCTGAACTTGGATTAGGAAGGTCTGAGAGTTTTACTTTATCTTACGCAGAATGTGAAACCATTCATCAATTTAACTAATTGTTCCACAAAATACAAAAACTTGGCCTGGTTATTTAGTAAAACTAGGGGGCCTTGCCCCCTGCTCGCTTCGCTTGCCAACCCCCCTGGCCTGCGCTACGCACCAGCCACTTTGCGTCTCTGCCACTCGCGTATATGGGTTTCACTTTTACCAAACAACAAATCTTTTAATTCTCGTGGGTATGCCTCTTCATTGGGAAGAAACACTACTTTTCCCCGATGGCAACACAAATTAGACGATCTACAAGTCTCTGATTTAAAGTTTAAATCAGAACAATATATTCAATCTCTTTTCAATGTTCCGTTATGTCACCGAGTAATAATTTCCATTTGTTTGCGCTAATGAGATCTTTACTATCATTTTTCTGAGACTTTCGAATTTTAGTACTTTCATTATCTCTAACCTGCTCTGCATATGTATTGCGCCATTGTTTTTAAACCTCTTTACAGTGTTCTACTTTGTCTTCGACTCTTTGTCTTTTATTTCCAGCCCTGAGTGTGGTTAAATCTCTTGGCACAAAGTCTCGTCTTGCGGGACTTGAAAGTATCTTTCCGAAAAAGTTACGTCTCATTCCAGTATAAAAAGTCTTGTCTCGTCTGTGGATTTTTTTTATGTAATAGAGAGATGTTTAAATATGTCTGCTGGTTGACAGATTCAAAGTATTATTTTACTGTTCCTGTGATTCTTTATTTAATATAATTTATGGCATTTATGTATCTCCTGGACAGAGATACCAGCCCCTTAGTCAAGAAACCCAGCCGCAAATATTATACAGCCTTACATTAAAATGCTTCTTAATGATTAAGAGACTTCCTGAGAAAAAAGAGAGTATTAAATAAACAACATTTTTATTCAGTCTTTGGTGTTTTTTAGTGTTGGAGTGACATATGTTATGATGATTGAAGTACTTTATGTATTAGACAGCTAGTTGATTTATGCTTCATTCTTTACTTAAAAAATAAAACAATTAAACCAGTAATACAGTGAAAGGAGACTGGCAATTAGATAGATACTCTTCTCTTCATCCTGCATGTGTATACCAATACACTGTCAGCAAAAAACTATTTACACCCATATAAAGAAAATAGATAGATAGATAGATAGATAGATAGATAGATAGATAGATAGATAGATAGATAGATAG
>JANRMT010062835.1:34331515-34358242 GCA_026402145.1 Polypterus bichir lapradei | reverse complement strand
TAGATAGATAGATAGATAGATAGATAGATAGATAGATAGATAGATAGTGCAATGAGAGATACAAAAGAAAGGGAAAATAAAGTGCTGGGGACTTGCCAGTACCCTGTTTAACAGAAACAAAAAAGGTTGTGAAAAGAAAATTAAAGCATTCAAGTTCACAGAAATGCCGTCTTTTGCAGAGCTCCTTGTTCAGTTTCCTTATGTTGTTGGTTTAGCAACCTGTTAGATGGAAGAGGCGGATTCTTCTGATTCAAGTGAGTCAGCTTGGTCTGTCCTCTGAGCTACGGTCAAAAGAAGAGAGGCTGTTAGTAACCATTTTCCCCCTGTCACAGTCTGTGATAGTCTTGCCTCATCTGAGGTTTTCCTGGTCAATTGGGACATTGTTGAACAGAGTCGTGAGGAAAAATGAGCTTTTACCGGTATTTATACAATGCAGTATTATGGCCCATTATTCAAACCCATTCTCCTTCACGCTATTAGCAAGTTGTTCACCAGTGGGAGTTGCCTGCTCTTCAGATCTTTATACAGTTGTGCTCATAAGTTTACATACAATACAATACAGTTTATTTTTGTATAGCCCAAAATCACACAGGAAGTGCCGCAATGGGCTTTAACAGGCCCTGCCTCTTGACAGCCCCCCAGCCTTGACTCTCTGAGAAGACAAGGAAAAACTCCCAAAAAAACCTTGTAGGGAAAAATGGAAGAAACCTTGGGAAAGGCAGTTCAAAGAGAGACCCCTTTCCAGGTAGGTTGGGCGTGCAGTGGGTGTCAAAAGAAGGGGGTCAATACAATACATACCTGGCAGAGTTTGTGAAATATTGGCCATTGTTTAGTAAATATAATTAATCATGCAGAAAAACTTTCCTTTTAATTAGGGAGTGTGCCCAGGCGAAGCAATTTATTATCACATAATTGTGTGTGCCCGTTTTAAATCATAATGATAACTAAAATCTCCCAAATGGACCTGATTAAAAGTTTACATCCCCATGAATGTTAGGGCTGATAACATACAAGTTGACACACACAGGTTCAAATGAAGGGTAATTAAGGGAGAGTATCCACACGTGTAACCTCATGGATTGTAATCAGAGTCTGTATATAAATAGTTAATTTAAATGACTTTGTTGGATACCAAGCTACAGGGAAAGCAAAAGAACTGTCAAAGGACCTGTGAGAAAAGGTTGTTGATTTGTATAAATCAGTAAAAAGATATAAAAGGAGTAGTGTTCAAACTCTGATAAAAAAGTGTACCTGTAGGGGTTCTATTGCTGCCATGCCACACACAGGTAGACCAACCGAGATTTCATCCACAACTGCCAAGATCATTTGTCGAGCTGCCAAGAATAACCCACAAGCCACTTCCGCTGAGATATGGGCTTCTCTGCAAACAATTGGTGTTGCTGTTTCAAGATGCATAATAAGGAGGTACTTGAACAAAAATGGGCAGCATGGTGGAGTTGAAAGAAAAAAGCCTTTACTGTGGCAATGCCACAAAACAGCCCACTTACAATATGCCAAACAGCATCTGGACAAGGCTCAAAACGTCTGGAACAAAGTCCTTTGGAGTGATGAGACCAAACTGAACTTTATGGTCACAACCATAAACTCTGTATTTAGACAGGATGCATCAAGGCACATGACAAAAAGTACACCATCTGTACTGTGAAGCATGGAGGTGGATCTCTGATGTTCTGGGGATGTGAGCTACAGTGGCACAGGTGACTCTGTGAAAATTGATGACAAGATGAATGCTGCATGTTACCCGAAAATATTGGAGGACAACTTGCATTAATCAGTCCGGAAGTTGTGCATGGGATGCACTTGGATCTCCCAACGTGACAAAGATCCAAAACACAATGTCAAGCTGATTATTCTGTGACTACAACAGAAGAAAATGAAGGTGCTGGAGTGGCCATCACATTCTCCTGACCTCAATTTCATTGAGCCACTTTGAAGAGATTTCAAACATGCAATTCATGAAGGACAACCCAAGAATTTATGGATCCTGGAGGCTTTTTGCCAAGAAGAATGGCAGCTCTACCTCTTGAGAAAAATCAAGGCCCTCGTCCACAACTATCACTAAAGTCTGCACGTCATCAGTGATGCTACAGGGGACAATAAACAGTATTAAAATGCAAACTTTTGAACAGGGACCACCTCATTATTTTCTTTATTACTATGTTTTGTTTTATGGTTGTACTATTCTGTGATGCCTTATAGTTCAACTTGAATTCCATTAAAATTAAATGAAATGTTTTTTGCCTCATCAGTTATCTTTTCTTTAAAATATGGTACATATCTTACAAATCATGCTAGGGTATGTAAACTTATGAGCAAAAGTGTACCTACTTTATTGCTCTCAAATATCTGAGGGAGACCCACCCACGTACTTTGTGGTATATACTCATTCTATCAATCCTAAATCTCCAAGGGGGACCACACTCTTCAATGGTATGTACCTAATTCATTACCCTTAAATAGCCAAAATGGCCCTGGGCCCAGTTTTACGATGTGTTAATTTGGTATTAAGTTGGTTTCTTGTGCCTCTGTGTGGATTCTGAACTGTATACTTCGGCTGAAATTTTTTCAGGACTTAGCAATTCTGGCCAGTGAGCGTACCTCCATAGTGTAGTCTCAATGCTCCCGACGTGCTTGTGTGCAACAATAAACAGATTAATAGATATTTTGTTAAACTGTTTAGCCACCTATTTTTTCATTTACTTACCTAGTTTACAGTAATGTAGACGAAGTGCCCACTCAGAAGTAGAGATGAGCATATAGGGCACGTTTCGATTTGCATACAGTTTTGCAAAACTGATACTAACATTTTTTTCACTAGCAATGTCACACTTGCAAAACACTAAAGCTTGTTAGTATTTTGGGGGGTTTTAAGGGTTTTTTAGGGTGAAAACAAGCAATATTGCCTTTCTAAACCCTCACTCAAACATCCATATTTAACTGTGTTCTTTTCTGTTGCTGCGTGAAACATGTAATTTATACCACACACATAAAATCTGTTTTATTTATGTGTATTGTTCACATCATCATCATCATGCTACATCACTGTGTTATCTCCACAATAAACAATACATAAGCTACGCTGCCAAAACCCACCTCTCTCCCGCTCCCCATTACCTACCATTGACCTCATTCTAGTTAAGGATATGCACACTTTAGGTGATTTTCTTCTCATGAGAGATATTTATTTATATACTAAATGACAAGCAAACGTATCTAGAATTAATGTATGAAAACGCTTCTAGAACTAAATATCCTTCTTTTCCTGTGAATGGAACAAATTTAATTTATTTTGTGATTTTATTTTACAAAGCAAAACACTCAGTGTTTCTGTGAATTCAGTTTTTCACAAATCATTTCACTAATCACTTCCCAGCAGTACTGGGGCGAGGCACCAGTACATGGCAGGGCACACTTTTGCTGAAAAACATCATCTGTCATACAAGTTTATGACATCTTTTTGGGATATAGTAGGAAATCAAAGTACTCATAGAAAAACCCCCATGGGCTTATCCGATATGCTGATGATATGCAGCTGTACTTATCAATAGCGCCTGATGACCCTGACTCTCTTGATTCACTGACACAATGTTTCTGAATGAATGAGTAGTAATTTTCTCAAACTAAATAAAGAGAAAACAGAAACTTTAGTGATTGGCAATAATGGATATAATGAGATTAGTAGAGATAAACGTGATGCATTAGGATTAAAAGTCAAGACGGAGGTAAAGAATTTAGGGGTAACTATTGACTCTGACCTGAATTTTAAATCACATATTAATCAGATTACTAGGACAGCATTTTTCCACTTAAGAAATTGTTGTGATGTGAGATTTTGCATATAACTTGATACATGTTTTGTATGTCTTTATTTATAATTTAGGCAAACCAAAGTAATTTAGTGTTACTCTGGTGAGAGGTATTTGTGTTTGCCCCCAACCCCGTTTACGACTAATTTTATGACAGGATTTGGGGGGATGTGTCTTAAACCAGTTTGATGAGTATTTCTCTGCTAAAGTCTTTCAACCCCCCATCCCCCCCCCCCCACCCCACCCCTGCAAGGAAGCCAGGATGTTTAACATATGGTTTGGGGGGGGTGGTAGGTGTTAAGATGTTCTGTTTCACCCATTGGTCTGAGGTATGGCTGTTTGGATTGGCTGAAGGGGTTGGAGAGAAAACCTATAAATTTGCTTGCTCAACCAGAAGCATCTCTCTTGCTAACCTGTGATGATGTAGAAGTATCTTTCTCTTGCTAACAACTGAAGAAGACCATCACACCATGAACTGAAGACAACACAATGAGGAGCACAGCTTCAGCCATTTTGAACAGACATGTGGCTAAAAGCTAAGCACCAATGATGCCTTAACTAGAGACATTTTAAGTAACTACAAGTCTGTGTGCCACCTGAATTACACATCACCATTTTATTAGGTTGTATGGTTGCCGATATTCAAATGTACTTTGCATTTTGTTATTATTTATGAATATTATCAGTAATACATTATTTTATGTGTAACTTAACTCCTGCTTGTCTTTTTACTACATCTAATTGCCTGAGGTTATACATATAGAAGGGAAGTTGGGGATAAGGCATATACAATAATACCTTATAAACAGTGGTAAGTCTGTGAGATTAGGCATTCTAAGGCTACATATTAATAATACAATAGGGGAACGTAGAGCAATATATATAATACTCTACCAAGATAAGAAAGAAATATAGCAAAAGTTAGACCTCTTATAACATTGCAAGATGCTGAGAAATTAAGTCACGCTTTTGTTTTCAGTCGACTAGATTACTGTAACGCACTCCTCTCAGGACTACCAAAAAAGACTTAAATCGATTGCAACTACTGCAGAATGCAGCTGTTAGAATCCTAACTAGGAAAAGAAAATCCGAGCACATCTCTCCAGTTTTGATGTCACTACACTGGTTACCTGTGTCATTTAGAATTGACTTTAAAATCCTGCTTATGGTTTACAAAGCCTTAAATAATCTCACTCCATCTTATATTTCAGAATGTCTTACATCTTACACTCCAAATCGTAACCTTAGATCTTCAAATGAGTGTCTGCTTAGAATTCCAAGAGCTAAAATTAAAAGAAGTGGTGAGGCGGCCTTCTGCTGTTATGCACCTAAAATCTGGAACAGCTTGCCAATAGGATTTCATCAGGCTAATACAGTGGAGCACTTTAAAAAACTGCTGAAAACACATTACTTTAACATGGCTTTCTCATAACTTCATCTTAGTTTAATCCTGATACTCTGTATATTCATTTAATTATCATTATTATTCATGGTATTCATATTCAAAATCCATACTAACCCCTATTTTCTCTTCTGTTCTTTTTCTGGTTTCCTGTTGTGGCGACCTGCACCACCAGCACCCGATCAAAGCACCGTGATGTCCCTACATTGATGGATTAAAGGCTAGAAATCTACATGACCATCATCATCAAGTTCTTCCATGAGAACCCTGAAAACCATGAGGACTGATTGAGGTCATTTATTTTAGGTAAAATGCGTAGAGGGGCTGGGCGGTCTCATGGCCTGAAGTCCCTGCAGATTTTATTTTATTCTCCAGCCGTCTGGAGTTTTTTTTTGTTTTTTTCTGTCCTCCCTGGACATCGGGCCTTACTTTTATTCTATGTTAATTAGTGTTCCCTTATTTTAACTCTTATTTATTTTGTCTTTTTTTCTCTTTCTTCATCATGTAAAGCACTTTGAGTTACATTATTTGTATGAAAATGTGCTATATACTAAATAAATGTTGTTGTTGTTGTTGTTAACAAAATACTATCTTTTGTTGCTTTTTAACAATGATTAATCAAGAGCTTACTCTAAGGACAACATTTTCATTAAGAACCCTGAGATCAAGAATGAACTGGAAAAGTCTTCAATAAGAGTATATTATATTATTCAGAACATTACCACCACAAAATAGTAACATAATCTGAACCACTGTAAAATTTAAAAATAGAATAATATACGTTAGACAAATTTTTGCCCACATCAATTATATATTCTTGTTTTTCCTAATGTTACTCCTTTGTTGCTAATCCTCTCCCGCAGTTGAGCTATCACCCCATTAACCTCTCATCTCTTAATGCATTGTGGCTATTAAATTAAGGTGTCTTTAGACTCTGCCACAAGGTCAACTTAGTCAAACCCTACTTTGGCAACTGGGTTATGAGCTAACACTGCCATCAAACTGCATAACTTTGAATTGTAGAGCGTGTTACACTCAATAAGTGCACCTGCTTTGAAGATGTCAGATTACATACAGTAACTAGGAATTGCAGGAGTTCACAGACTACATGACTACCTTTTCAGTGCAGGTTCAGATTTTCTGTTTCACAGCATTGCAAGTTCACCTCATTTTAACTGCCAGTGATTATACAAATATTTTTCTGGTACAAATATTTTTCTACCATTGGATCAAAAATAATCGACATTCGTCAGACAAGCCTCTCCTCTGTTTGAAAGGTTCAAATGACCCATTTTTCTTTATTCCACATGGCAGCATTATATGCCTTGTACTTTCAGCTGAGTGCTTATTGGTTGCCAACTCTCCCACACAAGGGTCTCTCCCAGTGACTAGTGACAAAATCAGACAAGTCATAGAGTGTTCATAGAGCATTATGACTACGTCACTTGAGTTTGTTCATCTTTTACGAAGATTATGTAAATGAAGGCTATAATTGAAAATCACTAGAAACATCATGTAGTGTGATGGGAGCTTAAAAAACTATCTAATAATAATTATTATTATTATTTACATTTATATAGTGCTTTTCTCTCTACTGAAAGCTCTTTACATAGAGAGTGGGGAGCCACTTCAACCACCAACAATGTGCAGCCTCCACCTGGATGATATGACAGCAGTAATTTTGCAAACATTTGCAATTAGTTAGTGAAGGAGTAAGAGAAATTGAAACTGTTTAGAAAGATTGTTGCTACCTATAAGTTTTTGAATTTCTAGAGCATATCTGATCATAAACCTGCTATTAAGACTAAGAGCAAGGTTCCAGCTGCGTTAGTTAAAAAATAATCTTATAATAAACTTTAGCTTTATATATATATATATATATATATATATATATATATAAATAAATATATATATGGAAGAGAAGGTCTGTGATACGGTTTACATATTTGCAGCTGGAGATCCACAAAGGAAGAAAATGAATCATGTATCATAAAGTAGTTTTTATTCCTGAGCTTTCAACCCCTGCCAGGGGTCTTCATCAGAGGATAATGCTTAGACTTACAAGAATCAAAGACAATATATAGCAAAAAATTACATGGGGGGGCGGAGAGGTGGCTAAGTCAGTGTGATAAGGAAGGAGGGGTATTGGTTGTAAAGTTTTATTTATTATGAACATGTTCTTCTTAAGTTTGCATATGCTGGATTTATGTCCAAGTGTCTGTTGATGGCGTTCTCATTTGATAGCTAAGATTCAGACAGCTCTCTGGCACTTTTAGTACTGGCTTTAAATTTTACTCGTACATTGTCTCAGTTAAATGTATGTCCTGTTGATTTAGTGTGCGTGTAGATCAATGATCGTGAGTCCTTTCTTCTGACGGCGTTGCGATGTTTCTGTATACGTGTTGCGATTCTTTTTGATGTTTGTCCTATGTATACCGCTAAGCAAGAACTGCACTGAATGCTATAAACTGCATTTTGTGTTTCTGCTGTCGATTTCTTGTTTTTAGCATTGAAGAGGACCGTGCGCAGATTGTTCGTGGGTTTGTGTGCTATTCTGACGCCTGACCTGGCGACACACGTGCGATTAGGAGGCAGTCAAAAAGCTCAAAGGTGAGTGAAATATCGCGAAAGGAAGGACTGTCACGTGGTGCTTACTTGAACCTCTTCTCATCACAGGAAAGCCGAAGAAAAATAATTGCGGCTATTTCCGGACTTCAAAATGGCCACTGTGACGTCACTTCCGGCGACTCCATACGGCATCACTTCCAGCTCTCACCTTGGACATCACTTCCAGTTCCTCCCCCATGACGCCATTTCCTGCCAACCATTTCCTGTTCCTATCATCCACCATTCTATAAAAACGCCATTTTGTCAATGCCACATTGTCATCTGTTACAATACATGTACTTTTGATCAACTTTTTGCATCTCTTGCTTTAATTTGTCTGCAGGACAATATACGGGGATGGTCCCCAAACCTTTATCTTGGGAAGATTCCTTTTTGTTTGTTGTATTTCTTCCACTATATATATATATAGAGTGAAAGATTCAGCCCGGACACAGACAGACATGGACTGTAACTGTTCCAAAACACACACATTTATTGCACAATTTTTCACCTGCACAACACACAGTGCACAAACCACCAATAATAATGCTTACAGTCCTTTTCTTCTCTCTTTCTCTCTCTATTGCCGCCTCTGCTTCACTCCTCGCAAGCTCACAATGGCGGAAGTACTGCAGATCTTGTTTCCGGAGCTGTCCAGGCACCCCCTGGCGGTGGCCACGGACCACAACAGGTTGGTGCTTCTAAGCCCCAAGCCCGTGGCCCCAATGCAAACCAAGAGGGTCTGCCCTCTCATGTCCCGGGGTATAATTTGCCATTCTCCTGGTCCCCTGCTCCTCCAGGTCTCCCGGTAGGGTACAATCCCTGGCCATCCATCACAATATATACAGAGAGTTGCTGCATATTAAACATGATATCCTGAAACCTGGTGGCAACTTTCCTTTTTCTCTGGCACGCAGACATACATTAGTTCACCCAGTATATCCATCTCTCTCTGTCTGTCTTTCTTGAGGCTTTGCTGGACCCTGTCCTCACTTGGTGTCTCTCTGTACTTCCTGCAGTCATCCTGCTGACTGGGCCATCCACCCCAATACCAATGACTTGGTGCTCAGTCAGATCAATGGTTAATTTTATAAAAATAGTTTCTCATTTAAAGTTTGAACAAGTATGCTATAGGCTTCAGCTTACCTGAATGATACTTAATTATCCTTCCGTGGACAAACCCTGGTTTCAATAAGTCTAAAAAACAAGCACCAGTGAGAATCTAATGCAATAATTTTATTTAAATTTACTATATTATTAAAAGTGGCAAATTATTTAAAAAATGTTTTTGTTGATCATTTTACTGTTCTTTAAACCTTTAATAAGTTGAAATTGTGTCTTTTCCTGCCTTTTAGCATAAACATTTTTCTTTTCTTGAACTTTATCCATTGTAATTCATTAACTTCTAAACAGCCAAAATGCTACTCTTGCATTGTTTACTTTTAATATTTCATATATATTTCAGTGCAAAATGATGCATTATATAATTCAAAAATAAGCTGTTAAAACAAGAAAAGAGTGCTGGAATTTTTCGGGCTTCATGGCAAAGTGAGATCATTGCAAGTTTCAAATTATTCACATGAGGCTCTAAAATAATATTATGATTTGCTGGCAGCAGCACCATCCACATTTGTGTTTTCACAACTTGTGGCTGGTCTTGCTTGCTTGCTTTTTTAAACATTGAGCCCGTAAGAATGTCAGACATTACTTTCTGTGGTGCTTGCCGCGTAATAGGCAAAACTAATTAAATATTCTCAACTCTGTCTTCAGTTACAGCTTCCAAATGGCTTGACAGATCCAATAGTACTCAATTAAACTGAAGACTACCTAAAGAAACTCTTGCCAGAGTGAATTTCATCTTAATAAGTACACTTTAATTATCTATTCAGGTACCATTATTAAACATGCTTAGTACAGGTTATGACTGACAATTCCTGGTTGTACTGGGTCCAAGGCAGCAACCAGCCCTGCAGATGACACCAGTCCATCTTCAGACACATTGACTTTTATAAGACCAGTTTAAACCAGCCAGTTAACCTAAGATGCATGCTGATGGAGTTTGGGTGGAAAGTCAGATGCAGGGAGGCACGGTGGCACAGCTGTTACTAACAGCGCCTGTTAGCACTGCTGCCTCTCCGCTCAGGTCGCATTTTTGGTCACAATAAGCAGCCAAGCATAGCTGGCAGATGCTTCTTTAGTCCTCATGGACATTTAAAAGACCATTGCACCATTATAATCCACTCAAAACTAGTTCCGTTTCTCCGTCCCTATTGACTTCAATGCATTTCTAAATATTGTCAAATTCAGAGGGTCTTGCTCATCATTAATGGGCAGTACAGTGGTAATAATGGTTAGTGCTGATGTCTTACAACTTCACTTTTCTGGGTTTGAATTCTGTCTTGGTTGTTGTCCATTGTCATGGATTTTATCCCTGGCTTAAATGTAGTTTCCATTTAATCTTTTTGTTATGTTTTAAATACTATTTTATAAAAATGTTTGATTTTGCTTTTGTTTGTGAGGACTGGTCTGGCTTTTTTGAGGCCTATACCCATTTTTGAGCCTTTGTGTGACAGGATCATAACAACTGGATGGAGTCTACGACATGGATACAAAAGATACAAGCACATTCATATTTAAACTAAATAAATCTAATTGTGTTTTTCACACATGACAAGATATATTTAATTGTGTTTGTGGTAGCCCATTAATATTATACCTAGTGGCTTTCTTTGAGGTGGTGAGGGGGGCAGCTATGCAGTTTCTTGGGCATTTCTACTAGCAGTTTAAGCCCAGTCTAGCAACTTCTCCCCACAATAGTGCCACCCTCACTAGCAAGAATGGTTTATGTGTAGTCACACTGCAGGACTTCCCGTTTTATTTTAACCTTGTTTTCCCCATTAAAAAGTTGTTTTTTCCCAGTCTATTAAATCCTATTAGACTATTGCAATATTAGCTGTAAATATGAACCTCTATCTGCAGTGCCAAAACCTAAGACAAAAATGGACTAAGAAAAAGGACTAAAACATAACAATATGCAAATATAACTGACATATGGCTTGATGTATATATTGTAAAGGGGATCAGGATGGGATTAGAGCTAAGCATAGTTTAGAAAGGTGCTCATATGGTACTGCCTCTGCATTTGAAACCCTATCTGTTACTGCAGAGGATTCAGTATGGACCTACTGCTTTAAATCAGCAGGAAATAATAATAATTATGTGTATTATATGTATTTATGTCTTTTTACTGCTCTCTTTACACTTTAGAATATTTTTGCTACCGAATTTCTTTTGGATATTGTAGACGCACCTTTAATGAGCTCTGATTTTTTTACCAATGTAGAAATCTTTTAAACTTAACTCATATCCTGTATGGTATCGGTATAACCATGTCCCTGCCATTGTTTTTTATATGTACTGCTCTTGAGGTACACTGCCCTCTCTTGGGAATGCTATATTGAAGACCCTAAGTGACATTTAAATTGTGCAACTTGAAACCTTGTATCTACTTTTGGTATTGTATCTAACAACACTGTATTTAATATACACACGGATTGTTTCAGTAGCACCTGATTTTGTGCCGTGGGTTACAGATATGATGTATTTTCTTTACCATAACAAATTTGGTTTTCACTCCTTTCCTTGAGTGAGCAACCATACATAAATGTCTTTCAGCACTTACAGATTGATCCAGACACTTAAGGGACTGTGAGTGCATTAGTTTGTCAAGTAAAAATACAAAGTGATAATAATGGAGGTGACTGACAGAAGAAACATCAAGGAAACCAGCCAAAAGTTGGTTACCAAGAATCTGTCCTATCTATTGTCAAAACCAATACAAATCCAAGAAATCAAAGCCAAAGCTGTTGGGTATTGGTTCAAAGTTATGGGGCTTTTATATATACATTTTTGAAGTAATTATTTTTCATTTCTGTTGGGTTCCTTTGAAATGCTCTAATGATGTTCAGTCTCTTTAAATGTTCTGCTGCTTCTTGTTTTTTGCCAGTGGACCCCTGGAGGCACGGCCATCGTGATGTCACTGAGCACCCACTATGGCTATATACTGTAGGTGAGTTGAGAAGGCTTAGGAGCAGGAGATCATTTGATTTCTGTAGAGTTTCATAAGTACAGCTTTCTTTGGGGATTTACTGGCTTTTGTAATTTTATTTTTGCTTCTGATTAAGGATTATGATGCTTGCATATCATATTTTGTGCATACGTTTGCTTATTTGAGCTTTTCTCCTTCTTTGCTTCTTGATCTTTCTGTTTTCCTTTTTTTGCACAAACATGGTTTTATGGGTATCCTCATCTGTGTGTTTTTTATATCTTTTGATACATTTTGTGTTATTTTGTTATCCCCCTATTTTTGGGGCCTACTTCTGATTAAGGTTCCAAGTAGTATTAGGAGTCTGTCTCTGTTGGGCAGACCTGTTAGGATTCTGGCCTGCTCACTTGAATGTTTTAGGATGTCTCACAAACACAAAAGATTATTACTACTGTGAACGCTGGCCCCGGCACAGACAGACGGACAACATTGTTTCACCCAACACACGTTTATTACAATATATACAAGTTCTCGTGCACTCACAACCCCAGTGCCTCTTGCACCGATTCCCCCAATGTCCAGGGCTCACAGTCCTTTATGCCTTCCTGGCCGCCTCCCGTCCTCTCTCTCCAGCTCAGTCCGCTACCTCCCGACTTCCACCTCTTGACTGGAGAGAGGCGGCCCCTTTTATGGGAACCCGGATGGGCTCCAGCTGCTTCCCGGCACTTAGTGTTGGCCACACCCCTGTGTGGCGGAAGTGCCGGCTGCGCACCCGGAAGCCGTCCGTGTGTCCCTTGTCGTCTTCCCCCCAGCACTTCCTGGTGTGGCGGAAGTGCCGGGCTCCTGGGATAATTAGGCACTGGGGCGCCGCCTGGCGGTGGCCACGGGTCCCTACAGGGCTGGGCTTCCAAGCCCTCGACCCGTGGTCCCCAACAGAACCAGGACGGACGCCCCCTCACGGTCTGGAGGAGGCACAAGCCCTCCTCACGTCCTCCTGGGCGTCCCGGCCGGGCTCCAGCCCCGGCCGGGGACCACACTACTTATTATTTGACTGACATCTTTATCCAAGGCAACTTACAACATTGGAGATATTTTGATTTCACAAAGGGGGTTATAACCAGGACAACAATAATCAAATAACAAAGGTCAGGACATGTAGCATGAATTGTGGTCAGAGAACAGAGAGGGAAATTTTAAGTCAAACAATTGTAATGTGCATGAAAAATATGATGCTGTCTCTCTCTCTGTCATGATATTGAATTTTCATTAAGGCAAAAATGGTTGAGGCCTCCACAGGCTGCTGCTCAAGCAGTCCAAGATCGTTAATGTTCTACTTGAGGAGTGCATCAACTAACTTCAGCCACATCCCTAACACTATCTGCAGGCCTAAAATGTAGAGCAAGAAAAATAACAATAAATATTCCAAAATCCCCAGAACCCTCAGCTTGTATTAACAGGACAAAGAAAGAATACTTATAAATAAAAAATAAAGCATAAAGCCCAGCAGAGCAAAAGAAGGAAAACAAATCCTCAGGAAACAAAGTTTGAAGCACAATTCAGAAGTCAGAATCCTTAAATCAGAAAATACATCCACAAAGCACAGCAATACTTACAGAAAATCCAGAAATAATGACTAATTCCCACACCTAGACCTTATCAGATTACTTATATAGCCAGAGTGAGAGCCCATGAGTGGTGATGTCAAGTTGGCCCTGCCTCTTGGAGGGGGCTCCACCAACAAAGACATGGAACATCTAAAGAGACAGTATGCAATAATTAACATAACAGAACACATTATAACTCAAAAACAACAGTAATGTAAGCAAATACGTCATAAATTAATATTTTTCCTTGTACTGAATGTTAGTTTTTTAATATGGAGAACTGCTTTTATGGTATTTTATGGTGTTTTTATTATTTGGACAAAGCTGAATTTTTCATGTTGGTCATTTCTGTCTATTGTTTATGCGATATGCAGTTCATGTCACATAATTGCGAGCAGTGCATCAATGACATATGCAGAAGTTGCACTATAAATATGGAAGCTCCTCAATATAGAGTCACCCCTCGGTGGATAAATTCCTTCAAATAAAACCTTTAAGAACAGTTACTTTATCTCCGAGGAGTTTTAGTGCTAGCTTTGTTTTTGGTTTTGATGTCCTTCTGTAACTTCAACTCCCACCTCCGGAAGAACTTCAACCACGTCCCGAGGGAGGTGGGACGTTGAGTCCGAATGGGCCATGTTCCGTGCCTCTATTGTTGAGGCAGCTGACCGGAGCTGTGGCCGTAAGGTGTTCGGTGCCTGTCGTGGCGGCAATCCCAGAACCCGTTGGTGGACCCTGGCGGTGAGGGATGCCGTCAAGCTGAAGAAGGAGTCCTACAGGACCCTGTAGGACTCTGGAGGCAGCTAATAGGTACCAGCAGGCCAAGCGGAATGCGGCTTCGGTGGTTGCTGAGGCAAAAACTCAGGCATGGCAGGAGCTTGGGGAGGCCATGGAGAATGACTTTCAGATGGCTCCAAGGAGATTCTGGTCCACTGTCCGGCATCTCAGGAGGGGGAAGCAGTGCAGTGTCAACACTGTATATGGTGGGGATGGTGCGCTGCTGACTTCGACTCGGGACGCTGTGGGTCGGTAGGGTGAGTACTTCGACGACCTCCTCAATCCCACTAACATGCCTTCCAGTGAGGAAGCAGAGCCTGGGGATTCCGAGGTGGGCTCTCCCATCTCTGGGGCTGAGGTCACTGAGGTGGGTAAAAAACTCCTTGGTGGTAGGGCCCCGGGGGTGGATGAGATACGCCCGGAGTTCCTCAAGGCTCTGGATGTTGCAGGACTGCCTTGGTTGACACGTCTCTGCAACATCGCATGGACATCTGGGACAGTGCCTCTGGATTGGCAGACCAGGGTGGTGGTCCCCCTCTTTAAAAAGGGGGACCGGAGGGTGTGTTCCAACTACAGAGGGATCACACTCCTCAGCCTCCCTGGAAAAGTCTATTCGGGGGTTCTGGAGAGAAGGTTCCGTCAGATAGTCGAACCTCAGATTCAGGAGGAACAGTGTGGTTTTCGCCCTGGTCGCGGAACAGTGGACCAGCTCTACACCCTTAGCAGAATCCTGGAGGGTGCATGGGAGTTTGCCCAACCAGTCTACATGTGTTTTGTGGACTTGGAAAAGGCGTTCGACCATGTCCTTCTGGGAATCCTGTGGGGGGAGCTCCGGAAGTATGGGGTACCAGACCCCCTGATAAGAGCTGTTCGGTCCCTGTACAACCGGTGTCAGAGCTTGGTCCGCATTGCCGGCAGTAAGTCGAGCCCTTTCCAGTGAGAGTTGGACTCCGCCAGGGCTGCCCTTTGTCACCGATTCTGTTCATAAGTTTTATGGACAGAATTTCTAGGCGCAGCCAGGGTGTTGAGGGGTTCCGTTTTGGTGGACTCAGGATTGGGTCACTGCTTTTTGCAGATGATGTTGTCCTGCTTGCTTCATCAGGCCGTGATCTTCAGCTCTCTCTGAATCGGTTCGCAGCTCAGTGTAAAGCGGCTAGGATGGAAATCAGCACCTCCAAATCCAAGACCATGGTCCTCAGCCGGAAAAGGGTGGAGTGCCCTCTCAGAGTTGGGGGAGAGATCCTGCCCCAAGTGGAGGAGTTCAAGTATCTCGGGGTCTTGTTCACAAGTGAGGGAAGAATGGAGCGTGAGATCGACAGGCTGATCGGTGCGGCGTCCGCAGTGATGCAGGCTCGGCATCGGTCTGTCGTGGTGAAAAAGGAGCTGAGCCATAAGGCAAAGCTGTCAATTTACCAGTCGATCTATGTTCCTACCCTCACGTATGGTCATGAGCTATGGGTAGTGACCAAAAGAACGAGATCGCGAATACAAGCGGCTGAAATTAGTTTCCTCCGCAGGGTGTCTGGGCTTTCCCTTAAAGATAGGGTGAGAAGCTCATTCATCCGGGAGGGGCTCAGAGTAGAGCCGCTACTCCTCCGCATCGAGAGGAGTCAGATGAGGTTGCTCGGGCATCTGATCAGGATGCCTCCTGGACGCCTCCCTGGTGAGGTGTTCCGGCCCGTCCAACCGGGAGGAGGGCCAGGGGAAGACCCAGGACACGCTGGAGGGACTATGTCTCCCGGCTGGCTTGGGAACGCCTTGGGATTCTCCCGGAAGAGCTAGAAGAAGTGGCCGAGGAGAAGGAAGTCTAGGCCTCTCTGCTCAAGCTGCTGCCCCCGCAACCCGACCTTGGATAAGCGGAAGAGGATGGATGGATGGTCCTTCGGTCCCTTACTTCTCTTTTGATTCGACCTCGTGCTTTGTTTGCTGGTTTCATTTTGGTTCTAACCTATGCCTGTCTCCATTTCCTGCCTGCCTGACATGACATTTCCTGGTCTTTCTGTATCTTACAGTAATTTATGGAGATACTGTCTTAACACATGTAATACAATATTACTGTCTTCTTTGGGCTACTTTACCTGCCTTCTGTTTTTGTCTTTTTTCCTTCTGTATACATTTACATCCAGCTTTGTGTCTCTACTTATTTCATTGATGATAATGTTTGCTGTTCATTTCTGCATATGAGTCATTTCTCACTTTGCAAAAACAATAAATAATTGAAATTAAAAAATGTCAGGAGAGCTAACAATTGTATAATGTCTCCAGGCTTTCTTTTATTGGATACATGGCTGCTGAGACATTTAATGCCAACACACACAGCCACATCCACATTCTCTCGTCACTACGTCTTTGCTATTCTGGATACCAGGAAACAATGGGAAATTGTCAGGAGCAAAGAAAAAATAATAATAATTGAACAAAAATTTTAAAGCATTAAAATAGTATGCAAAAGGGGGCAAGCGGATATTAAACTTGACAACAGTGATTACAATAAAGAAAATTAGAATAATTAGAATGAGGTTGCAAACAGATTTTTTCCAGATATCTCCAAGCAGTACTTGTTTCCTTTTATAATGTTTCCTCTACTGCTTTGAAAAATCAGGCAGAATGACATTGTATCTCACTTCAACAAGTTTACCACTCTACTCAAATAAACTATTCTAACCACTGGATTTTCAAATAAATGTTACACCATTGCTCCCAATAATTCATGTGTAGTAAACAGTAAAGCTAAGAAAACAAATCAGCATCTGACAGTACTTTATATTTTACATGTTATCAAGATATGTATATGTTTTTTTTGTCACAGTTATATATTTACACACAGATTTTGCTTGCATTTAAACTCATTTTTGAAAAATAGTGTCACATCTGGCAGTCAAATCAGCTTCAGATTGGATGAGGTCAGCCACCTGGAGTGGACAGTGCAATGGGCTGGCAGATTAAGCAGTTACCAATAAGGTGGATCCAGCTGCCTGGTGTGAAAGTAAATGTTCCAGAATTTATTGGAAATCCTTTCCAAAACCATTTACAAGGTTGTTCTTAGGGAGAAGGGGACTTAAATTGGAGCACTGCAATTATCAAGTTGGTTTGGTGGCCCAGCAGTAGAAGAGAGCAACAAGAGCCTTTGCATGCAGCTAGATGATCTGCCATGCAAGAGGACAGACTGACAAAAATCTGCACAGCTTGAGGGAGATGTGTGAGAAGGAGAGGTCAAGGAGGTGCAAAGAGTATCAGAGGTCAGGAGCAAAAAGAAACCATGTGCTGGAGAGGAGACTGTGAGGAGTGAGTTCCCCCTTCAGAATACACCATGGCCCTTGAAATGAATAAACTTCCAATAGACCTGTGCTCACTGGTCACACAGCTCCTCTATTGGCACTTCACCAACAGACAGACAAAGATGTCCAGGCAAGCCTCAAAGACTACTGCTTTTTCACAAATAAAAATGAAAATAAGGCTTAACTTGTTATATTCACAAAACCAAGAGGAATGCAGCAAGATTAGATGATGTTCTGAAATTTCACTTACTTCAAGAAACAGTGCTTGGGATTCCCACTCCTGGAAGTGCATAGTTCCTTCTAAAGTATTTCTAATTGTACATCATTATTTTAGAAACTTCTGTCTTACTTTTTGTAAACAGAAAACAATTATACCACAGTGTTATGATAATAATATTAATTTCACGTTTCAATGAATAAAAAGAGTAGTTGGAATACAGAAAAAACAGAAATGTTAATAATTGGGAGAATTATATACAGTAAACCACAGCACTATTCTGTCCCTGTCATGATCTGATTTTGCTTTACATTTTTTCAGCCTTTTCTAGGCCTTGAAATATAATGGAGATATCATTCTGTTCATTTTAGAGGTCAAGCAATTAAATGGTCCGATTGTTTTTTTTGATTAGGAATGTTTTGATTACGTTATTATTTACATTACATTTGATTACATTATTTATAAATCGTGTATATATATATATAGAAATCTTCTTGCAGCACCATTTTGTTTTTATTTTTTGGTGCCACCATTGTTTGCTGTTTGTGATGCAGGGTTTCCAGGCTGTTGATTGGCAGGACAATCAGGAGTGTGCGACACATTTATTTTATTTATTTATTTATAAAGCACTTTAAAAACAACATCAGGGCTGGCCAAAGAGCTGTACTATAAAACCCAACATATAAGACACACAATGACCAAAAGGGTAAAAGAAACAGAAACACACAAGAGCTGAAGAAATTCATAATAAAAAAGTACACAGATAGTCAACTAAGGTCCCAGTCAACATCTCACAAGCGTATTTTTAAATAAGATTTAACGACAGGAAGTGAAGGAGCCTGCCTAACATGCAATGGCTAATCGTTCCAGAGTTTTGGAACTGCAACTGAAAAGCCCGATCACCTCCGAATTTACATTGTGTCTTAGGAACAAGTAAAAGCATCTGGGGCCTCATGTATAAACGGTGCGCACGCACAGAAATGTTGCGTAAGAACGTTTCCATGTTCAAATCGCGATGTATAAAACCTAAACTTGGCATAAAGCCACGCACATTTCCACGGTACCTCATACCCTGTCGTACGCAAGTTCTCTGCTCGGTTTTGCAGACTGGCGGCACCCAGCGTCAAAGCAGTGCTACTGTCCCTGTGTGGTTATCCTTTCTTTCTTAGATGCACATTCCTGACGCGGATTTATAAATACACTGAAACTAACTGCATATCGTTTATTAGTGTAATGCATCTGATTGTAATTAACCTGTAACAATATAATGGTCCAGGGAATAGCCATAGTATTCCAAATACGATAACTGCTTTAGCGTTGTTACTCTCACTGCACCTTCATTTTCTGCTTTTAGCTGCTCCCATTAGGGTTTGCCAAAACGGATCATCTTTTTCCATATTACTCTCACTGTACCACTCGGAGTATTTATATCACTGTATCTGAGTGGTGAATCACAGCAGCAGCTGAGTGAATTATCGGGATACAGCATCAAGCACACGCTGCCTCAGCCACGGCAAAATGCTTCAGAGTCTTTCTTGTACGGACCTCGCGGTTCAGAAACAGTTTCATCCCAAGAACTTTAAACACGGTCAATCAGTCCATCAAGTGCTCCTTGTAGAACTGTTTGTACTTATAAGTACAATTACCTCACTGTAAACTTGCACTTCAGTTATAATATTGCAGAACCTGCACCACTTTATAAAGCGGGTATTTACATATGATGATGATATCATTTTTAAGATGAAATGCAGCAAAATATGTTGATTATATTATACAGATAAAACTAACTTCATTTAAATAATCTGTATTGTTAATAATTAAATGTGAGGACATAGTGCCGCAGCGCTAGCTAGTTCACAGATTGATCCTGATTGATTGCTGTATGCTGGAAGGATAGATGGATAGAATAATTAAACACGTACTACGAAGATATTTCAATGTTCCTTAAAAGTTTTGATGGATCGTCCTTGTAAGTTTACAGATGGCTTAACGTTTATTACAGAGCTGATTGTGTGGTGATTGGGTATTTGGAGAAAGAAAAGTAAGGATAGGAATTAGAGGCTAGTACGTTTGAAAGAGACAGTACCGCCACCGTGTTCCCATGTTTAATAATATGCTTTCATTCCTATCATCATGAAAAAGATATCACGTATACATCTTAGTATTTTAATTATTCACACAGCTGTAATATCATGAATGTAATGGATTCTGTGTCCTGTTGGAGGAAGAGAAAGCCATTTTAAGAACCACATAGTGATTCACACACAGAGCACAAAGAAGATCAAATACAAAACAAAGCATTTAACGTGTTACTTTAGTTATGATGGGATTTGAGAAACTAGTAAATTAATCAATTTTAAGATGAAGTTTATGATGTTCTACTTTAATGACAAAATAAACTATGTGATTAAAGTGGAAATTTCGAGATTAAAGTTGACATTTCCTGCTTTTTTCACCACTGTGTGCCTATTTTTTTTCTCTGTACCCTAATAAGCATTCATACGACACTCAGACGTTGGGCTACGACTCACTTTTTCATGGCAACTTGGATATGTGACAACTTCTTTTTTATTTCGGGTATTGTGTGACTTTGTGAACTTGAGCTTTCGAGTTTCTCCGACACTCTGTCACTCGATCAACTTCCTTTTGTTGATTATACCACTGTTTAAACCAACAAATTGTAAGTTTTTCCTTGCCTCCACTTGGTATTCGCTGAAATTCTTATATTTTCTCCATGCTTTTCCCATTGTCTTTCCACAGAAGGCTAAGCTTAAGGGCTATTTATATTGATTTGCATATTCATAGAGGCATAATTCTGTGAGGAGTTGGGGCGGGACAGAAGGTGTGTACACGAGAGTTACTTTTTTCATGCTGACCGGGATTTATGTAGCGGAAGAACGTAGAAGTTGGCGAACACACAGATTCCTGCATCTAGATTTTTCTGTGAGTAAGCACATTTCAGCTTTTGTACTTACGTCATGTTATAGTGCGAATTCCACGCAAGGCGTTATGCATGAGGCCCCTGGTCTGCTGACCTGAGAGATCGAGATGGTACATAAGGGTGCAGCAGCTCCAACACATAAAACGAGCCACAGCCATTAAAGCATTTAAAAACAAATACAAGAATCTTAAAATGGATTCAAAAACGAACTGGAAGCCAGTGAAGGGAAGCCAAAATTGGGGTAATGTGCTAATGTTTGCTTGTACCAGTTAAAATCGAGCAGTGGCATTTTCCACCAGCTGTAGGCAAGCAATGGACACATGACATCTTTATGCAACAACATCAGTGTCTCACACTTCCTAACTGTCCAAGTTTGTGGATAAATTAAAGCAAAAAAACAAAAAACCCTCAAATCATTATTGGTACGACATCTCTGGTTATGAATTCTTTTTTATTCCTTGACTTTGATTTATGTTTTGTGTTTTGGCCTAGGCTGTGTAGGCTTGGCTATGCAAAATATTCTGGTTATTGACTCTCTCACTATGTTTTGTGTTCTACAATTTTGGTTCACATCCTTACCTTTATTTAATACATCTTGTCTTGCTATTGCCATCATGATCCATCTTCTGATTCCTTCTCACTTTACACTGCTGACACCCTGAACCCTGCCATTACAGTCACTTTTTAACTCTGTAGTTCTAAATATTAGTTAAACACAACTTAGTCATGTTCTTTGATACCAGTCTACCTTCTAAAACACACATTACAACTGTAGGAGCCACTCAATAATAATTAATGTTGATGATAACATGCACATGAGAGATTCTTAATTTGTTAATTTGGTAGAATGTGCGTTTCTCATAACAACATGGATAATGGATGATTCTGTTTAACTACTAAAGCTAACTTGTAATCAACCTTCCTTAGTGCTTAGCTTTATCTGAACTCCAGTAACAGAATTTTAGTCAATTGTTAGCTAGAAACATAACTGTTTGATTTGCCTGGTTTTCTTCGGGGTAACAATAGCATACAGTTTTCTGACCATTCTTGCATTGCATCTTCAAGAAACATAACAGGATATGCAAGCCAGGAACAGAAACATCTTATATAGGAACCTTTCTTTTGTATTATCCCCTTTTCTCTTTATTTTTGGTTTGAATTTTTACTAAAACATTTAAAATGATGACCCTTGAACTGTGAAATTATTTGCAGTCATTGCTTGATCCCCATTAGAAAGCAGAAGCTGCAGAAGTTTTTGAAACCATATGAATGCAGCCACAACATCAGTATCTAAAACCTGTTCATTTTCAGCTTAAAATACTGGAAAATCATGACCTTTCTAAATATGAAGAATACTAAGAAATTAATACATGCATTTATTTGAAGTGGGATTAACCACTGCAATGTTTTATTCCCAGGCTGTTCAAATTATTCTGTAGCTTTCATTTAATTCAAATTCTGCTTCCAGAGTCATTACATGAACTAGAAAGAACAACCACATCACTCCTGTTCTTAAGTCTATACACTGGCTTTCATTTAAGCCCAGGACTAATTACAAAATCTATCTCCATTTTACATATTTGCTTTAAATGGACAGGGTCCTACTTATCTAACTGTATTTATCATTGCATACAAACCCGTGTGCATTAAGATCTCAGGAGTTGATGAAACAACAACAAAATGTCAATCTTTTAGTTACAGAGCCTTAAACCAATGGCATAATCTTTCTCTTTGTATAAAAGGTACTCCTTCAAATCCAGGATAAAGATCCTACTTTACTCTAGCATACCCTGATTAGAGCTGCTGATATACTAGACCTATTGAAATTCTGTTTCTTAGTTAAAAGAACAAAAATATAAATATTAAAATAACTGTAAACTGTTATTGATACTTCTCTATTCTGTTTCTCTTCTCTGCTGCTATGGCACTTGGTGTCACTGCACTTTTTCCATGTTGTTGCCTTAACCATGCAAAAGACACCAAAGATACTCTGACGCACGAGAGGACAGCTTTGTAAGAGAGAAGTGGATAGTGAGAAAGGAAATGCTTTAGTGTGGTGCTTGAGGGGAACACAAGTAAACAAACTACCCCAACAGGCAGAAACGGATTCAAGCTGTTTAGTTAGGACCAGTTGAAAAAAAGGCTTCCTCTTATGTGTTATTTGAGTCATCATCAGCACAAGGTTAATCAAGAACAGGACAAGATTTCAGTATTTATCCACAAAAGTTTTAAGAAATTAAAAATATAACACAAAATTATTTTATGTAATTTTGGCACAAACTGGAAAGTTTTGCTGTTGTTGTAATCTTTCTCCATTTCAAGGCCTTTAATCCTGATTGTAGTTTTGGACCTGTACTCTGATTTATGGTTATTACTTCACTGTGGGTATAAGACAATAAGTTTTTTTTTGCATGGCATGGCTGCCCTAATCATTCCCTATTACTCAATGATTTATTCATACATCTGGATATTTTCTCTTACATAGACACCACTTGAAAATTGAACTAGATACATTGGTCATTTAATGGGCAAAACAGCACAGCAGGCTATCTAACAGCTCATTGAATCCCAGCTTATTCACCATCTTCATGACACTCTATGTTTTCTTTGTCTACATTGGCTTTTCCATTGGTTCTCCACTCAGTCTGTTTTCCTCCCTAATCTCACAGTTATGTATGTTAGGTTAAATGATGAAACAAATTTGGCCTGTTAGCAATGGGGTTTGGCATCGGTGGTTTGGTTACTGCCTTGAGTCTAATCTTATTTAGATAAAGCTACAGCTACCCATGATTCTTACTTGACATTAGTAGGCCTGACAATGGATGGATATATGAATATTGATAAGTAAATTGAATGTACTAATTAATAAGTTATCCTTTTTATATTGTGACAATGCTTATTATGCCTCTTTCCTCACTGTCCACACTAAAGAAATTAAAGCTTTCTTTAATTTCTTTTAATTTCTTTAATTTGGTGTACTGTTCACTTAGACCTGCTTTTTATATAACATTAATGCCTTTTGAAGGCCAAGGTTAAAATATGCAAATCCATAGACAATCTGAAAAAAATAGTGTTCTTATTCCAATGTTTAAATTAGTTAAGGTTCAATATGGGCTAGTCTTCATAACCTACAACTTTTAGATTACTTCATTTTTTTCACTTTTTTATCTTCATTAATAATATAAACTGAGTGTGAATCCTATGTTTATTTTATCAAAACCCTGCTTCTCATAGTCTGTCCACACTTTTGCAATGCCGTTGATCCTGTGTCCATGAGCAGAGATAATCTGAGAATTCAGATTCCAAGGAGACTATAGGGTACAGCATGAATTTGTCAAAGCAAAATGGCATGATGTCTGCCAAACAGATGCACACATATTTGTGAATACAAGCAAATATTTCATTCCTTAGCAGAAACATCACACCAATGATCTAGCATGGTCATGGCAGTGTCATGATTTGAGGATGTTTTGTTGGAATCAGGACCTAGGTGTTTTGCTGTCTTTTAAAGAACCACAAATTCTACTCTGAATCAGCTCTCTTTTTAAGGAAATATCACTCCATCCATCCATCAGCAAAAGTTCAGGTGCATTACTTAAAGTAACAAGACAATAGTTCAAAATGCAAAAGTAAGTACAGAGCAGAATTGTTAAAGAACAAAGAAACTTTTGAAAGGTCTGCTCAAAGGTCAATCCTAAACCCTGCTGAGAAGCTGCAGCAGGCCCCAAAACAAGCAGTTCATGCTGAAAACCCTATAAATGTCATTCATTTCAAACAGTGCTGAAAGCAGGAGAGGTCTACGACTAACTCTTCCACAGGACCAGAAGACCAGAAACTGCTGCAAATGTCTTGGTGTAGCAATGCAGCAATGCCATCTGCTTAAGGCCAGCCGATGCCCTAAGCACATCCCAACAATGGCGATGTCCGCTTGGCCCTTCCATTGCTAAAATGACAAGAATTTAAGACTTAATAAGTCCTGAAAGTGAAATAACAAATTAAAAACTCAGTTTTCTTCCAGGCCAGACCACACAACTATATTAAACTTTTTTTGGAAATTGTATTATTTTTAACTTTAAATGGCAGTACACAGTACAGTATATGCAAATAATTTACTTAAAGTAACAGAAAATAATGCAAATTTTCAACACTTGTTTATGCATTTTTTAATAAAACCGTTATGAGGAGAAAAATGCAAAAGAATATTAAAAACAATTTTTTATCACCACCCCTAAGATTATAAGGCAAAATAAAATCTTATATTATCTCTGCTGAAATTAGGTGATCCCAAGACCATACTTTTCAATTTTGAAAATCCTCTTTCTACAGAAATTGATGTTGGTGGGAAATTTTAAAAAAATATCCTAATGGAGAAATATCATTATATGTGCCTAAAAATCAAACTTTTAAACTACAGTTGCTCACCATGCCAAAGAAAACTTTTTTTAATGTGTCAAATTATTGGCAGTGGAAAGTGGAAAGAGCACGACAGCTAGAAGGCAAAAACTCTGTGGCGCCCCCTTCCGTTAGTGCCCTAAGCACATGCTCAGTTTGTTTAATGGCTAATCCAGAGCTGGGTTGCAGTGGTTAGTGCTAAACATGGACAAAATGTACTGATTTCATTAGTAGAGTTCCTTTTTTTCATATTGGTCAGTAGGTACTCAATATTTTCCTCTGGTAAAAAAAAATTAAATGACCATAAACGTTTATTTCTTTAGTCATAGTTTCGTGTCATATTTTACTGGATTGGGATTGAAGATCTAACAACAATCAAAGTGTTGATGGCATACATATATATAAAAAGAAATCTACTGCCTATAATAATTTTTTTTTCTGTGTTTGAACACTGAACTGGGCTGCAAATAAAGGAGCAGAGCATTTCTGCATATGTTCTATCTATTTGTCTGTGGTTATAAATGTAGCAGTAGCAGAAGAACAGGAGACGTCAGCAGAGTTAACAAGTTAATCACGGAGGCTAGTTTTGTTCTGGGCATTAGCCTGGACTCTCTGGAGGCAGCATTGAGAAGGATTTTCACTAAACTGATTGCTATCATGAATAATGCCTCCCACACTGTGCATGACACTCTGGTCAACCTTTAGCACAAGGCTCCATGCAGAAGTGAGACCATAATGTGTTTTAGATGAGAATTTTGGTTTTAGAGTTTTTTCATATCAGGATTATGTTTCTGCAGTCAAATTTAGGTTGGGATCTCTATTAATATGGTTTTAATTTGCATTGTTTAATGGAATGCACTGTGGATGTGTCACAGGATTGCGATCATCACAGTATTAATTTGAAAGAAGTGATGGTATAAATATGGCTACAATTTCAATATTTACTACCTCTCAATGGAAAAACAGCACAATTGAAATCATTAGTATACAGTAGTTAGTATAATAGGATTGTAGGCCCAGTGCTAGGTTTGGCTGCAACTCTGCTGTTGATTTTGACTCCTGATTCATCCTTCTGTTCCTGGTTGCTGTCAAATGTCTACAATTTATCATCTGCTCTCTCACAAAATTACATGGGCACTCTTGTGTACCATAAATGGAGTGCTTATGAAAGTCTTTGTTACCAGCTGCATAAAATCAATGTTTTCAGCAAATTAAATTTGTTAATTTTAGATTAGATGTATTTATTATTGTTCATGTGATTCTTTTGTCTTGAGCATAATCTTTGTTTTGTGTTTTTTGGCTGCTGCAATACTGCAGTTTCTCATTGGGATGACTAAAGTATCTGTTTGTCTATCCCTCTGTCTATCACTTGTGTTTGAAAGTGCACAATTCTTCTGATTCTTTGGTTTATATGAGTTAGTTTGGGGACATGGTTAAGATGTTGTCTGGTAAGATGAGGTAACATGTTGCCCACAGAAAACCTTGTATGTTTCCTTTTGTTTTTGTATTTCTCTTTCCCGGAACCCTCTAGAAAGGTATTACCAACATACCAGTGACTATATAATATATTAAACCTAGATAGATAGATATATAGGGTACTATTAGATAGATAGATAGATAGATAGATAGATAGATAG
>JANRMT010062835.1:34274135-34330594 GCA_026402145.1 Polypterus bichir lapradei | reverse complement strand
TAGATAGATAGATAGATAGATAGATAGATAGATAGATAGATAGATAGGGCACTATTAGATAGACAGATAGATACCTAGATAGGTCACTATTAGATAGATAGATAGATATATAGATGGATGTTTTGGTTATATTATTTATCTGCTATGTGTTTTTATAAGTTTTTGTTATATGCATATACTGTAAAGAAAATACATTCATTAAAAAAAATCCAAGTAAACTGCAGCTATCTATCATATACCTTCCACACTCATGTCCTTATACTGCAAATCCATCTAAACTACTAACAGCTTCCTCTTTCACTGCAGGTTCATAAAATTGCAGTTGATAGTAGTTGTTCCCAGTAGAGGATGCTAAGAAAAACAAAAGAATGAATGGCTCGCATTGATTTCAGTAATTCAGGGATTCTGGGGTCACAGCCGTGTTCCTCTTTATAGACAAGTTCATTTCACTGAACAACTATTCATAGCGTTTGGACAGAGGCCAAAGAAACAAGCATAAATTCACTTGTATCTTTCTCTTTTTTTTAAGTAAGTGCAATGTCTGTCACTCCCTTGGGATTCTGAGCTTAACTAGTAAAACCTGTGTATGTGACGGATTTGTAAAGATTTTATGCACAACTTCAGCCCTTCTTCAGAGGGTGGGCTGATGCTTAAGAAAAAGTGGCTGTTTTATATTATTAAAATACACACAGAGGGGCACAGTGAGAGCTCTATTTACAAAAGTGTAAATGAAACCACTACCAAAGTGGATTAGGTTAAATATTTAAGATACATTATTAGCCTTGCCCTTCAGAGTTCATTTCTTTATAAAGTGACAAAGCAAGGCAGAAATGATTTGGTTCACTTTGTCCCGTATGTTTATTGAAATTCTTTAATTACCTGCCTAAAGGTATGTCTCATTTTAATGAACACATAACAACATATGTAAACTTTATAATGAACCAGTTATTTAAAAATGCAAAATTCAGAAACAGACTTTTTGTTTTTTATCGGGACCTGAAGTATGTCAGACATCAATGTTAAATGCAATGAATGTTTAGGTGACATGTGAATTGTTAATACTTTATGTAGGTTTTGCTAAACCAAATGAAGCAGCCAAAACTAACAAAGACTGTATTTAGATGTGTGGATTTATTGGTGTCATCTGTAGCATCCCACTTCCAGCTGACCACTGCTACATTTCACTTAATTTCCTCAAGGAGTTGTAGAAACCCTATCCCCCAGTTTGTGCAGCGCAGGTCAGCCAAAACATGTTAATCTGTTTAGCATATGTGCTGGACCACCACAGCGCAATTGCTACAGCAAGAATGTACGCTTAGCTGAGGAGGTGTCGAGCTGCTAGACATGCAGAGGGAGATCTTTAATCATTCCAAGGACTTTGCCATATAGTCAGAAAACAGAGGAACAAAATAAAAGGATATCTAAAAAGGGCAAGGGCTCAGAAGGCAATTCAGAAGGAAAATGTGTTGATTCTTTGGAAATGAAAAGGAGGAGCAGCTTTAGCAATTCAAGCTTTTCTGAGTATGCACTTGGCAATCGGTCAAAATCTCGGTCTGTTGAGGGTTACAATAATAGTAACATAGAAAATGAAATCATAGAAAATGCAGAAAATGGAGTCATACATATTGAGGATTTGTCTTACTTTCACACTATACATGATTGGCATAAATGCGTATGATCAGATTTGCTTTGGCCGTGCAAAATGACATTTATTTTGCATAGCCATTTCTATTACCATAATAACAGATCTATGAACTTAAGTTGACAGAGTTAAAATCAGAATCAATACTACTATCTTGTGAAGTTCATTCACTATTAACCTTTCAGCCCATTATAAATTTTGGTAAAGTGCCCATACTTAACATTTTCATCTACTCCTGACCTGAGAAATGAGTAGCAGCCTTTCAGAGTCCATGAGCACTTAGCTTCTTTAACACTATTATACTGTATATCCCATTACACTTGCCTCCTTTACTTTTTTTTTAAAGAGTAACTATTGAAAAGAACATAAGCAGCCAATGTGTAATCAAGACATTTACAGCTAGTACTGTATAGTATACTTTAACAAAGTCGAGTGCCACACAATTATGTGTTGTATTTTCCTCACTACTAAACCCGATAGTTCTGATACCCAAGCAAATTTCCTGTAGTCCTGAAGTAAGCCATAAAGAAGCCTTAACTAACCTCACCACCTTAAATTTAATGCAAACCCCTTACACTTCAAAACACTTTTGCCTTGATGGCTAGTAATTTTCATGAGCATTTCACCCATCCAGTTGGACCAACTGAAGTGACTTCTCCTTTATTTCAGAATCAGAACCTTGCCGTTCATTGAACAAAAGCCCACAGTAATAAATCCTCTTTTTTGCAGTTTACTTTCTAAAATCAACAATTCAATTGAAGGTTCCCAAGCTCTGTTGTACCAGTAAACATATTTCAGGTTTGTGGAAATCGCTTTTTTAAAACTGTAGACGGGGTGCCAGTTCCTTAGAAGGGAACACTCATGCAGACACGCTGCAATCCTGAGCTGGAGAACTGGATTGGAAAATAATGAATACATTATTATTAATAAATTATGAATTCATGAACGGTCTGAAAGCCTCTTTTCCAACACATGTCCAGGAAGCCCCTTTGATCATCAAATTATTCGGGGGTGGAGATTCCCTGTCTTTCATTGTGACTTTGCACCATTGAAATATAAACCACAACATCACCAGTTCAAAAATTCACTAGTGACTGTTCACTGTGCAACACAGAGAAGGTCAGTTAAGTTGCGTGTTATATGTGATCCACTGTAATTCAGTCCTTGTAAGACACCTTGGGTTGGTGCAACTCAGAAAATTGTGCTGAATAAAACATGTTTCTTTGTCCCTTTCTAGTTATTTAACTAATAAATACAAAAAACAACAACAACAACAGTAAGCTCAGGTAACTTCATGTATCTAGAAACCAAAGCAGATTGATATTGCAATAAGCTATATACTGCATCCTGGATATAATTTATTTATTTAGCATATTTTTGTTTTGCATCATTTTGGAAGACTCCAAGCAGCCTTTTCATTCCCTGTGCTTACCAGAGTAGGACTTGCACTTTAATTATGCAATGTTGACTCTTGTTAGCAAAATGACCAGAACTGCACACCCGCGCTCCCGGTGTGTAATCACAAGTGCACTGTACAGTCTGAGCACAACGGTACTGACAAAATGAAAAAATGGCAAGACACTAGGATCATGACATATACCCAAAAACTGTTAGTTCTGGAAAAGCAAGGGTCGAAAGGCAGAAAAATAACCAAAACCTAAAATACTGAATAGAAGTCAGAGTCAAATAAACAAGCAAAGTCTGAACTCCTTAGATTATTTTGAATCTCAAACTAAACACTCTTCTGACAAATCCTAAAACTTGAAAGCTCAGAATAGTGTGACGCCGTCTTAAATGTATCCTGACGATATCACAAGATAGCAGGACTATTGCCAACAGCAGCATGGCTTAAGCCATTTAAAAATAAACAAAATGGTGGTACCTGTTATTAAAAATAACAAAAAAAGAACAGTGTGGAAGCAACTATAGAAAATAATAACAGACTTCAATTGAAAATAAAATTACGGCATTTGCAGAAATGAATCCTTCAACCTCCAAAACCCTTAAATCATAACATTAAAACCCTTTGATTTATATTCAATAGTTTTCCCAAGTTTCCCTAACATTTCACATTTGGTTAATGTTAATTGGCTCTGTGTAAGTGGGACTGCTCAGTGATAGGCTGGCACCATGTCCAATAATTGTTTCTTACTCCTTTTAATCCTACAAATGTGTTAAACAGGTTTGTGTTAAGATTTACTTTTTTGTTCCTCAATCTTTTTGTTGTGCCAAGATGGCAAAAGGAAGAGAGGGACTTAAGAAGGCTCACCGGGAGTTGGACGAGACAAGAAACAGGGTCCATAAACCAAGTCGAGGTCATTACCAATTAAACACGAAATACCCTTCACCAAAACCCATGACGTTTGTAAATACTCAAAGTCAGGAAAACCCACAAAAGTTATTTGTCTTTTTTAAAAACTGAAGTCACTATTTCACACTGCAAACATTTTTTATTTATCCAAAATACCAACAGACACAAAAGTCCAGAAAATGGCAGCTCCCATGAGAAAACAAAAAGGCAGTGCAACAATATGTGAAATATTTTTAAAACCCTTAGAATGACTTTTAATCTGAAAAATAAAGAAATTGAATTCCTTCATGTTCAAAAACCACAATTAGAAATCCTGTTTTGTTTTCCATCTTTTTTCATAGTTTTCCTCCGTCACCTTATGTGTTCTTTATTTCCACGTTTTGTAGTTAGTGAAATTAGGGTGAAGTGGTGGCTCTGAGGCTAGGGATCTGCACTGCCAATTGGAAGGTTGCTGGTTCGGATCCCGTAAATGCCAAAAAGTGACTCTATTCCGTTGGGCTCCTGAGCAAGGCCCTTCAGCTGTGAGAAAAGCTCTATATAAATGCAAAGAGTTATTATTATTAAATTTTGCCCAAATCCCTTTCTCCATAATTATATGTGTATGGGGCGTTCAGTTCCTTCCTGAAACCCCAATTTATGGCATATGTCACCTTAGTTCTTTGTTGAGATATTAGCTGCCCTTGGCAAGTGTTCTTTGACACCCTTTATACATTTCATTTTTTGGAATGTTTATTTGTCATATAACCATTTTCATTGACATTTTCTAGGTTTGTAACTTTTGTCTTTCATTTTGTCTTTCGTAGTTCTTCTTTTTTGGCTTTGTAGTTTAGTTTTTGTCCATTTTTGGAGTGTTGTCTTTTCGTTGGATATTTAGTTTATTTGTCAAATAACTATTTTCATTTACATTTTCTAGATGTGTGACTTTTGTCTTTCATTTTCTAGTTCTGATATTTTATTTTGCTTTTTAGACTAGTTTTTGTTTATTTTTGGAGTATTTTCTTTTCCTTGGATATTTAGTTTTTTTCTGTTTATTTAGTTTTATTATACAGTATTTTTGAAATTATCCTTTGTTGGGAAATTATTGTGGCAACTTTTGCATCTCTGGAAATTTTAAGCTCTTTAATTCACATTTAATTAAGTTTAATTTAATTTACATAGTAAAATTATGGTTTATTTATGTAGTTACATCTTCCTTTTTGGGCTTTGCTTATTTATACTGTTTTAAAATAGGTTGATGTATGTTTCCATGTTCCTAATTTTTAATCCCTTTCTTTCTCTCTTCCTTTTCTGCCAGAGGTGAAAGGGCTGTAAGAAATGCCAACCAGGAGATGAACAGTTTAATAATCAAAGTCAAAGTTGTTACAGAAATCAAAGATTGACCAAAGACAACTAAGCCCAAAATGTTAACCAAACTCAAGGTGAAAAAAGCATGTGAGAATTTCCAAAGCTGGGTGGCGCAGTGGGTAATGCTGCTGCCTCGCAGCTAGGAGACCCGGGTTTGCTTCCCAGGCCCTCCCTGCATGGAGTTTGCATGTTCTCCCTGTGTCTGTGTGGGTTTCCTCCCACAGTCCAAAGACATGCAGGTTAGGTGCATTGGTGATCCTAAATCGTCTCTGGTGTGTGGGCTGGCGCCCTGCCAGGGGTTTGTTTCCTGCCTTGAGCCCAGTGTTGGCTGGGATTGGCTCCAGCAGACCCCTGTGACCCTGTAGTTAGGATATAGTGGGTTGGATAATGGATGGAAAGCCCAATGACAAAACACTCTACCAGAATCTTGGGCACCGACCTTTATGCCATCACAACTTTGAAATCACATGTTGAGGTTTCTGGTTGTTCTAAATCAGCAACAACTACCAATGGGGCATGAAATCTAGCAAAAAGTTGGCATCCATGAAAAATCAAGGTTGTTATCATTAATATCAGAATGGTGTCTTAGAAAAAAACTAATGTCAGAAATTGGTTCTTCATCCTCCAAAACCTTTATTGTGAAAAAAATAATAAATAAATATCAAATAGATCAGTATAAATTTCAAAAAGAGTACAAACTCTTGACTCTTCTATCTCTTCTCTTATGTACATATACAGTGTGCTATGAACAAAATGATTTTCTATATCAGGTATTTACTCAGTTAAACCAGACAATAAGTTTAATTTCTTTACATCTTCAAAAAGTAGCTTTGGTGAAGAAATTATAATTCTAATGTAGTCTGATACCTTTTCAGGTGAAGTAAAGACCAATGTTTGTCATAACAGAGTTCATAAAATCTATCTACATAATTGCTTCAAGGCAGTTTGCAAGGTGTATTTAAAATTATGTAAAAGGTTCTTTTATAAGACATACGTTAATGTAATATATTTTTGCTTTGTTCTGTATTTGTTTCATATGTTTAGAAGTGCACATATACAGTACATTATCTAAAATGTCAAGAAACAATCTGATAAAGAGTGCTCTGTACATATAAAACAAGTTTAAATTTCTCATATAATCTTGAATGTCTGATGTACCGCGTATGTCATATTTTATTGTTTCTGCTACACTATACCTTCTGGGAAAAATGATAGTGTGTTGTATCGTAACAATATGTTATGCAGTTGTAAGTCAAGGCCTTATTTCTTAAATAGCTACAACACACAAACTGATGTGTAAAACACATTATACACTGCAGATAAGCAAAATATTGAATCAATTACACCAGCATTTATAGAAAAAAGCAACTGTATCCCTTATATTTTCCAAAGTGTTTGCCAAATCTTGTGTGAGCTGTCAATTTTTACTTTGGACATATCAGTCATTATCATATGGGCTGCACTTGCACAAAGTTTCTATAATTGTAAGCAGTTCCAAAAAATGATATTTTTTTTAATATATGAAAGTCAGTTGTAGCCTTCATAGCTGCTTGAAAATTTACTGTTCTAAAGAGATAGTTTATAGAGTCAAATTCCTCATTTTGAAATGATAATGACCGCTGTTATTGTACACAGATTGAGGCCTACGAATAGATGTTGGCAGCTGGGAGTGACGTCTTTGCTGCAGTCACAGGTTGTAGCCCATACGAGAGATTTAATCCTCCCAAATGCCATATGAACCATATTCCAAGTGGCATGTACTAGGGAAAGAACTGTAAACTCTTAACTCAGTTTTGTACTTCTGTGTTAATGTAAGCTTACAAAAGTAAAGAGGATATGCGTGCAAGCAATAAATCTCTAGCCTGGACTCTTTTTTTTTTTTTTTACAGTTCTTCATGACCTGTGATTTATGTAACTGTATTTAATATTAAATTAAAACACTAAATTTAAAAAATGAGCATGTATTATTAATAACACATTACAATTGTTTTATTGGATATATCTAAAATATTCTTCAAGGCTTTCAAATTCATATTTACTGTGTTAATAGTTACTAGCCCTTTCACACATATTATCCAGGAAACTTTGGGGATACTTGAGAAATTATTTTTGTTTTCTTTCTTTTTTTACTTACCAGGGCAATCTTCCTAGGACGATAGTATTCATATTAAAGTTTCATTTCACGTAAGGTGGTAATTATCCTAACAGTCTGAAAACTACATAAAACTACTATAATCAGCAACTTCACCATCATTTTGGTAGATGTCTAAAAGAAAATATATTGCTGGGCAGAAATCATTGAGCATTTCATTCACTTTATTTTTATCATACTTAAAGTAAACAGATACATTCAAGACAAAAATTATGCATCTGAACTCTTGGAAAACAATAAAGCAGCCAGAATCCAAAGATGCATAACTCTCCATTTTCTCCAATTCACAAATGCTACAAGAAAAGCCTGGTGTCCACCAGATGAGTCCCACGCATCTTCTGCTTTCATCAGTGCTTCACTAACGTTTGTGTGGACAGTTACTTTGCTGATGGTAAAGAAAGTCCATAACGTAGAATGTGCACAACTGCTTTTGGAGCTAAAAGCATTTTTTAAAATGTCCTGTTTTCTTTAGGCGTACAATAGATCCTTTATTTCAAGCGCAGCATAATTTGTGGATACATTTGAAACTTTAAAAAACAAATTAGCTCACACAAAACAATAAATTAAGGCATTGTCCTTCCAATTCCAATGACAGAGTCTCTAATGACTGCTATACTTAAATGAACCACAGAGCGTATCACAGGATGCTGCAACATTTTGCTTGTTTCACTCAGCAATAGCTGTTATGATCTATATTCTATGTCAGAAACTTCAGAGGAGTTACAGCATCCCGGAGAAATGCAGGGATTTATAATTCTGCTTTTTTCCACAATGCTTGAAAAAATGTTTATGAATAATCCTTAAAATCTATATGGTGTACTAGCTGTGCTACCCATCTAAGATGTGTTGAAATCTAAATAATCAACATATACCTCAGTGTATTCAGCGTTAACATTTGCAGTGCACAATCTATTGGAATGTATTTTGTAATGCATGCAGTAATAATGTGAACTGCATTTGCCATTCCAACAGATGGTGTATCACAAACATTTTTAGCAATACAATGTATTATTACAAACGTTTGTGATGTGCCATCTGTTCGAATGACAAATGCAATTTATATGTCTCTGTTATATGCCATTTGGTATGTGATTCCAAAAAGCAGTGTTAATGTTTGTGATGCACCATCTGTTGAAATAACAAATGCAATGCATTTTATTACTATAAATGTTTGTGTTTGTGAATGACAGAGACATAGCAAAACACACAGATACACAGACAATTATATTAACGTGATACAGTGCAAGTAAATATGAATCTATGGATTTAGAGCATTGGTCATTATTACTGAACTAGTGTAAAGTCTCGTTTTTTTGTATTCTTCCACTAGCCATCCCCCGTGGCTCCGCCCACGTAGCAGTGAAACAGGACAGGGAGGAGGGCCGCGCCTGGCTCCACACTCCTGATGTCACGATTCCCGCTCCCCTCGGCCTGCAGCCTCTGTCTCGGATTAGCACAAGTATATCGCTCCTGCAAGTGAACTATGATTCTTAGCGCAATGAGAGACGTCACAAAATCAACCGGAATGTTCAAGTAAATTCTAGTAGTTCTTTCCTGGAAAGTAGACAGACATATAGAAAGACACACAGACAGACAGATGTTGGATTTTATATACAGAGATTTTTTACTGTAATTTCCTTAAAACAAAGCTATATTGAGGTCTAAAATGTGGCATATTACATCATGAATGATATTACCATGGGGTGGCACGGTGGCGCAGTGGTAGCGCTGCTACCTCGCAGTTAGGAGACCCGGGTTTGCTTCCTGGGTCCTCCCTGCGTGGAGTTTGCATGTTCTCCCCGTGTCTGTGTGGGTTTCCTCCTGGTGCTCTGGTTTCCTCCCACAGTCCAAAGACATGCAGGTTAGGTGGATTGGCAATTCTAAATTGGCCTTGGTGTGTGGGTGTGTTCGTGTGTGTCCTGCGGTGGGTTGGCACCCTGCCCGGGATTGGTTCCTGCCTTGTGCCCTGTGTTGGCTGGGATTGGCTCCAGCAGACCCCCTTGACCCTGTGTTCATATTCAGCGGGTTGGAAAATGGATGGATGGATGGATGATATTACCATATTTTCATGTTTAGCAACATTCATCTGTTTTTTTTGTAATGGAGATACCATGTAATTTCAGGATAAACAATTTGCAGTTCCTCTGCTTTTAGTTAAAGGATGTGATATTGATTAAACGCACATGTTCGTATCCCTAATTATCTTGAGATATAAGTATGAATTTGTCACCATGACATGAAATTGGAAATCCATTCTCCCTGGATGTCAAAGTCAGAAAAAAGAAGATTCATTTTATGCTTGTCTGTCTAAAGCATCACATACATTGATGTACTTCCATGGTGGTCATAATAAAAATTCATAAAGTATATGATAGCAATAGAAATAAGTACAAAGTAAAGAGATCAACATTTGCAAATGTAGCACTTAACTTCAAATTTACTACTTTTATCACAGCCGGGAATCTGTCATTTATCTGTAATCTCACAGTAATTGAGTAATAATGCAGAGTGCACGCTCTGCTCAGGAAAAGGCTCTCACTTTGACTACTGCCTTTCTACTGCTACACCATCAAAACTTCACTTAGTTACTCTCTCAGTATTAAGACGCAGAAGCACAAGGCACTAATATTGCCAGGTAACACATGATGTCAGTCTCCATGAATTATTGCAAAAGAATTCTTGATTTCAAATCGCAATACTAAGGGAATTTAACTACTCTGTCCACAAAGTTCCCATGGATAATAGTCAATTCAAAAAATGTACAGCCGAATGGATGTGAGTGTGAAAAAAAAAAAAACGCTGATGTTTGCTTGAATTTTATAAAATAATTAGATTAGCCAGTAGGTGGTCTTTCCACTGTCACACACGCGTGATACAAGAGTGTGTTGGACGCTCAGCACAAGAAAGGAAACCAAGGACAGGTTTGGATGAAACACACTTATTAACTTCTCTTCCTCTTCTAGCCCTGGAGTGCAGGAGGAGCCAACAGATGTGCACTCTGGAAGTTCCAGTCCCATCCCTAAATAAGAAATGAGACTACCGTTCATTCTTGAACCAACAAATGCTAGAGCCACATTAGTCCACAGGAGCCACCAATTTGAAGACAGAAGGGAATAAATTATTTTGGTTCCTTCTTTTTTATTTGTGTGTATTTTAAATTAGCATCATTACTATTAAACATGAATCTTTTGAGACCCCAACTCTTTGTGCTGTTTCAGTTCTCTTCACAAGTAGTGTCTAACCAATTGGCAACTTAATTTCTAATGTTACAGAGTACTACTATGTATTCTTTAAACAATAAAGTCATTAATTCTCAGTGCCATTGCATCTATTGCTGTATTACAGCATGCTGGCATTTTCTTAAGAAACAGAAAAATAATTGAAAAGTAAAAGTATATTTTATTAATGCTAAAAGTAAATGTATATGTAGAAACTGAAATCCACAGGTCTGTCCGTGTAGTAGTGAAACAGAACAAACTTTAAAAATCAATAAACAAAAAGAGGGTGGCATGGTGGCGCAGCAGTTAGCGCTGCTGCCTCACAGTTAGGAGACCGGGGTTCGCTTCCTGGGTCCTCCCTGCGTGGAGTTTGCATGTTCTCCCCGTGTGTGTGAGGGGTTCCTCCAGCAAAGACATGCAGGTTAGGTGCATTGGCAATTCTAAATTGTGCTTGGTGTGTGGGTGTGTGTGTGCGCCCTGCCCGGGGTTTGTTTCCTGCCTTGTGCCCTGTGTTGGCTGGGATTGGCTCCAGCAGATCCCCATGACCCTGTAGTTAGGATATAGCGGGTTGGATAATGGATGGATAAACAAAAAGGTATCGCTAGCTAAGCAGAGGCAAGTTATGCTCCAAAACGCAGAGGTAGACCAACTCCCCACTCCTGACATCACGCGTCCCGTTCCCCTTGGCGTGCAGCCTCTGTCTTGGATTAGTACAAATATATCGCTCCGGCAAGCGAACTATGATTCTTAGCGTGATGAGAGAAGTTGCAAAATCAACTGGAATGTTCAATCAAATTATAGAAAAAAATCCCAATCTAAATCCGTTAAGTAGTTCTCTCGTGAAAAGCGGACAGACAGACAGAAGTTGGATTTTATATTCACTAAATGTTCTTTTTTTTAAACTGAGTTACTGCCATACAGGTTGTGTGAGACTAAAGTACAGCAGCTGATATCAAGTTATTGGGAGAACATGCATAGGCAGCAAAGGCCAATATTTGAACTCAGGACCCTGTAGCTGTGAGGCAGCAGCAGTTCCCCCATGATACAGTGCAATCTTAATAATTGCTTCTGTTTTTGGAAGAAAATAATAGCTTGCAAAAATTAAATGTGTGCCCCAGCTGTATGGACACCCCCCTTACCTGGTTCAGGAGGCCTTTATATTTATATGGCCAGGGAGGGAGGCTTGGACATGGTGTTGGAAGGATGATGGGAATGTCTGGGGGTTTGGAGCTCAGTAGTGCCCACTACATACCACACATGAAAACAAATTACACTTTTCATTACTGAATATGCTGACTCAACAAGTGATTTGTAGCATCACATAACTTTATTAGACCCACTTATTTCATTTAAGAGTCACAGGGGGCCTGAGCCTATACCAGCAATACTTGGTGTAAAAAAGGAAACATCTGTTCATATTTGCAGAAGGACTCTTCTCTTCTTTTTTAAAGAGGTATTATCCCAAACCATGTTTCATGGCTAGGAATTGACTTCTATTGGCATCTTTTCAATGATGTGGAAGAAACACACATGCGGCATCTTTGCTGGCTTTTCAAGTCAGAGGTTGATGTCTTCCCCAGTAGCAGCAATGTGTGAAAATTAAAAGATATCCCCCAGCCACATTCTGATCAGCATAAGGCAAAACATTGCTTGTACAAGATTTGCTTTATTCACTCAAATTATTGTAGCCTCCTTTTTCAGAGAAGATGATATTGGACTTTTTGTAACTCATTACTGCCTTCCATTGTATTGTCTTGACAGTGAAACTAGTCATACGGCACAGGCATAAGCACACAGTTTTCTTGAGAAATAAGGTGAATAAGGAACTTAGCCTCAACTCCCAGATGTGAGACCTAAATTTCTGGTTGCACATGCCTACACATATGCAACTGTCTTTCTAGAACACTTTCAAGAACACTGTAGGGTCAATAGAGCCAACCACGCTAACCAGAAACAGTGCAGTAGTTCTCAGCAGGAAAATAATTTTGTTTACTGCAGTATTAATATTTTTTCTAGATAAAAAATTCCAGTGAGTATAAAATGAAAATTGGAAAAAATGACTAAGAAGACAAATTTAAATTACAAAAAACTAATACATTTAATCATTGAGGAACGCTTGTAGTAGTAGTGTGTTGTACTGTGTTACCCATTATGAATGTTGTGAGAAGTCAAGCAAAATGTCACCTTTTATTGGCTGACTAAAAAGATTACAATATACAATGTCAGAGGTGGCTGGGGTGGCGACCCGGCCAAGACGCCCAGGAGGACCGGAAGAGGGCTTGCGCCTTCCCCAGACCATCTGGGGGCGACCGCCCTGGTTCCTTTGGGGGCCACAGGTACAGAGCTTTGAAGCTCCACCCTGTAGGGGCCCGTGGTCACCGCCAGGGGGTGCCCCCATGCCTTTGGAGCCCTGGACCTCAGCACTTCCGCCACACCAGGAATTGCTGGGGGAAAGAGGAGCAGGAACACCCGGAAGTGCTTCTGGGGATAAAGCCGGCACTTCCGCCACACTGGGGCGTGTCGGTGGGAGATTGCCGGGAAGCACCTGGAGCACATCCGGGTGTGGATAAAAGGGGCCGCCTCCCTTCATTCGGGACGAGAATCGGGAGTGGAGTGGACTGAGCTTGCTGGAGGAGGCAAGGAGGCGGCCTGAAGAAAGTAAGTCATTGTTGTGGCCAGGACTTTGGGGACTTGTGGGGTTTGTGTGGCACCCTTGTAAATAGTTGTGACTTGTAAGTAAACGTGTTTGTGGGTGACATGAACGTGTCTGCCTGTCTGTGTCCGGGCCAGCCTCCACAAAGCTTGTTACATATGTTGCACAACACTGCAACGTGGTGGAGCCATACCTCACTGGCCTCCAATGCAGAAATGCCCACTAGTACGGTGACCATTTTAGCTCATCTTCCTCCCTCCGACAAAACACCAAATCTTCCTCTGGCAAAACTCAATCCTACATCTTGCCTCTTTCAAAACTGCATGTGTCCTCCAACAAAACTTCCATGTTCCCAGCCAAACTCCATTTTACCTCCTGTCATTGTCCTGACTTTGATAAGTGGGTTAGCAAATGGATAGATTGCTCGGCTTTTACTCGTCTGACCATCTCTCATACAAATTAAGTTATCGCAGCACATTGTAATGGGTGCTGTTTAGGACTGTGTTTACTATATAAGATACTCAATTTAAATATATCTGCTTACAGTATGCATTCACTTAGCTATATTTTAAAATATATATGGGATGCACTTTCTTAATTGAAATTTGGGAACTGTTTTCCTAAATGATTAAAAGCAGTAGAAAAATGCATCACTGCCCCAAAATTCAAAATTCCACCTCTAATTTTAAATGATAAAAACATGAAAACAAAGAATGCTTTAAATGTCAAGGAAATAAGCGTCATCGTTTTACATTTTAAATCTTTTATGATTTTTGTAAAGCAGATTATAAAAATGCATATTACAAATAATCGCATATAATCAAAGCATCAGTAGGCATAATGAAGCTGCAGCATCCAGGAGTATCAATGAAAAACATTTAAAGAGGATGAACGTGATTGGCTGTCTAAAGTGTATTGACAGCTACACGCCCCTGGAAGCACCCATCTGTCACTTTTCTTGTTTTTGTGTCTGAAGTAGAAGAAAGGAGAGGAATTTTTGACTGGAGATTGGAGGCAGAAAGGAGGATGACTGATGGCTCAATGGAGATGATGTTTAAGTTGGAAGCCATTTTGACAGTGGAAGGAGTTAGGATAGAGTTTTTCTGCAGAGTGCATGTAAGTTTCATCAGAGGATGGATGTTTTTTTGCCATTGGTAGATGATGACTGATAGCTCAATGGAGATGATGTTTAAGCTGGAGGTTGAACAGTGGAAGCCATTTTGACGGTGGAAGGAGTTAGGATGGAGTTTTGCTGCAGAGTGCATGTAAGTTTCATCAGACGATGGATGCTTTATTGCCATTGGTAGATGGCACGCTGGTGTTTTGTCTGCGAAGGAGAGGATGTCCTAACAGGTACACCATGCACTACTTATAAAGAATATTATCTTTATCATACCTATCAGTCTTCCTCTTTATCAGCTGTACATATTAAAGAAGCTTGGAAATGCTTATCTATATTGCCAAGTAAAGTGGTTAAACAAAACAGGTTATATCTAATGTTACAAAAATGTCTAGAAATATTTTTAGCCTCACAGAATAGCATGCCACAAAATTCACTGGCCATAAACTGGAATAATTTCCATGGGAAAGCATTCTTAAAAAGTATGTGTGGTTTGGGTTTCTGGTTTAATTTTGATATGAGAGAATGAGGCAGCGTTTTAAGTGTCCATTTTTCCATATTGGTTACATCTGTTTTAAACTTTGAGATCGCCAGCTTCCTCATGGGTTAATGGTATTACACGAATTTCCAAGCACAAAGCGTTGAGGCTGCCACACACTCTGACACCGGATTCTTGCACGTTTAACTTCTACAAAAGTGAGGTTATTATTAAGACAGATTCTGTGGTGTATCATCAATTCTGCATTTTTGAACCCTGCCAAACCAGGTCTTGTTTTTTTTAACTCATGAAAATTGCAATTGCCTTTTTTGAAGATTTTTTTTTTGAGTTTTTCAAGGTTTATAATGAAATATACTGTACATTCTTACAAGAAATGTAAGATGTATATACTATATCATTGTATTAAGTAAGTTATGGAACCAAACACTCCTTCAGCACTTGTGAAACATGTGGTGCAATCAGCTGTCAGCTTTTCATCTAATCTGTCAGATTTTAAACCCATTTATTCAGGTCTCAGTTATGAGGGGCCACGGCCTACAGCAGCATCAGCTACACTATGCTACACTGAAAGCACAGAGCAATGCAGGAATCTGTATTGGGGTAGTTTAGCAATGGGGAGAAACCCCACAAGAATACACACATAAAATGAACATGTGCACCGCAATATTGGTCCCAAAGTTACTCTACAAACTTGTTGTCCTTAGTTTTATCCATTATGGATTGAGGATGGAGATCATTTAGAAAAGTTAATACGATATCATCTTGATGTTGTGGTCTATGGCCGGCTTGTCATCACGGCCAATACCCCCAGGCCGCCAGATGGAGCTCTCCCTGCAGCATGGAGGTGCCCCGGATGCCAGCAGGGAATCATGGACTATGGAGTTTTCCCTTACAAACCTGCTGGATACCCCAGGGGCCAACAGAGGACGCTGCAGGGAGGCATAGAGAGTCATATGTGCCCTAAAACCCGGAAGTGCGTCACAGGCAGAGCGATAGTAGAAGTGACGTACTTCCGGGGTGAAGAAAAGGACTTGTACCTGACCCGGAAGTGATAAAGAATCACATGGACTGGGGATTGGAACACTTCCGGGTCAGGGAAGATAAAAGGACTGTGGGAGCTCCCAGACGGCGAGCTGAGCTGGGTGGAAGGGTGGCAACGCGTCTGGGACTGGAGGATTGTTTATTATTGTGATTATTATTGTATTTCTGAGTATAGTGGAGGAGAGGGTGCTTTGTGCACTGTACTGTGAGAATAAAGTCAACTATTGGACTTTTTCCTGGTGTCTGGAGTCTTGGACAGGGGTTCAAGGGAGCGATAGCGCCCCCCCTATCTGTCACAATGTCTAAAAATAAACCAGTAATCCATTTCCTAATACACTTTTTCATTGCAGGATCCACAAAGTCCCGGTCTGTCCTTAGAGTATTATGGAAGAAGCAATAAACATTCCTGGATTGGGTCCTAGTCCATCCCACTCACACCACTCATTCATCTAAATTAAAAGACAAGTTATCTGTGTGTGTGTGTCTGGGCATCTGTGTGTCCAGCTGGTTGTTATGCCTTTGTTATATGTCATTTGGTATAGGATTTGCAAAAGCAGTGCTAATGTTTGTGATACTTCATCTGTTGGAATGAAAAATGCTGTGCATTTTATTACAAGATGCATTACAAAAATTTGGTCTGGTATTCATAAAAGCAGTGCTAATGTTTGTGGTGTGTCATCTATATTAATAAAAAGTGCAATGCATTTTATTACTTAAATGCATTACAAATTACATTACAATAGTTGGAGCACTGCAAGTATTAATGCTGAATATGCTGAGGTCTACATTGATTACTTAGATTTTAATCTTAGACAAGAAATCAAATCCATTTCCCTGAAGCTGAAGATCAGTGGAGATAAACAGTGCTCTACCATGCCATCCATAAAGAAAATGCTTTACAAATTTATGGCAGTGTGCAACAGAGACCAGTAACATTTTCTAACAAGGGAAAGAATCTAAATGTTAACAACAACAACAACATTTATTTATATAGCACATTTTCATACAAAAAATGTAGCTCAAAGTGCTTTACAAAATGAAGAATAGAAAAATAAAAGACACAGTAAAAAATAAAATAAGTCAATTAATTAACATAGAATAAGTAAGGTCCGATGGCCAGAGTGGACAGAAAAAACCAAAAAAAAACTCCAGACGGCTGGAGAAAAAAATAAAATCTGCAGAGATTCCAGACCATGAGACCGCCCAGTCCCCTCTGAGCAATCTACCTAACATAAATGAAACAGTCCTCTTTGTATTTAGGGTTCTCATGGAGGGACTTGATGATGATGGTCCTGTAGACGTCTGGCTTTCAGTCCATTAATGTTAGAGCATCATGATGCTTTGAGTAGGTGGTGGTGGCGCAGGCCACCACCACAAAGAAACCGGAAAAAGAAACAGAAGAGAGAGTTGGGGTCAGTACGGTTTTTAGAGCCACTATGAATAGTTGTGATAATTTGAACATGCAGAGTATCAGGATTAAGTTAAAGTGAAGTTAGGAGAAGGTCATGTTAAAGTAATATGTTTTCAGCAGTGTTTTAAAGTGTACTACCGTATTAGCCTGGCAAATTCCTATTGGCAGGCTATTCCAGATTTTAGGTGCATAACAGCAGAAGGCCGCCTCACCACTTCTTTTAAGTTTAGCTTTTGAAATTTTAAGGAGACACTCATTTGAGGATCTGAGGTTACGATTTGGGATATAGGGTGTCAGACATTCCGATATATAAGATGGAGCGAGATTATTTAAGGCTTTGGACGAACAACAACTGAGAACAATGAGAACAGCTATCCAAAAATGAATGGATAGTCATCTAGTATGCTTTGCTTGTTAGCCATGTATTTTATTCAAAAAGTGTCCTTTATATGCAATTTGATAAGATGTACCCCATCACACCTACATAGAGTGAGTGCTGTTCACCAATTGTTTACATGTACATGTGACATTAAGAACAACTGCACACAAAAAAAACAAAGTATGATCTAATAGTGTAATATTTCTCCCTTTTTGGAAGGTGGGGTGACTCTTTTAAGGCCATTGCAATCTATGCTTTTTCATTTTATTCTCTAGTTCTTTCTCAAATAGAACAGCATGGTTACACAATGTTAAGCAATGCTGCCTCCCAGCTCATGAGTCTGATGCCTAGGATGGGTGTTGTCTCAGTGGAGTCTGCACATTTCCCACACATCCATGTGGGTTTTCCTGGTACTTCAGTATCCTCCCACATTCCAAAGATATGCATGTTGGTTTACCTGAGATAATGAGTGGGTGTAAGTGTGATTGTACTCTGAAAGACAAAGCTGTCCATTCAAGGATTTCCTCTCAATTCTGCTCAGTGCTGTTTAGCTATGGCTCCTATCAATTGGTTCAGAAAACGAACAGATCTGTAGATCTTGTCAAAACTGTTTATTTTCTTTTATGTTCTGGTCATGTTACTTTCACAACCTGCCCCTGCATGGTATAGGAGTCCTTGCTCCATTCTCTGTGTGTGTGTGTTTCTGTGTGTATGCACTGAGTGACAAAGGGTTTCTGGTACAAGGACAGACCCTTAGCTCAGTTCTTTCTTTTTAGAAATCCCTGTAAAAGGCAATACCTTGGACCAAACTTGATTCCTTGCAGCCAATGCTATTTTCTCAAGGAGCTGTTCAAGCATATAAGGAAAAGAAATCTATATGACCCATTTGAAGCCTTTACACAGTCTTCAAAAAAGTATTTGAACACCTTGATTACGTTAGCAGACTGTTGCAGGAAGAGTAACTATCTTATCTTTTCTCAATTATTACACTGTACTAGTATGCTAATTTATTTTTTGAACCAACTAAATTGAATAATATACACATATAATGCTGCATTTTCTGAATTTCTTCATACTAATTAAATGATTTTATTGTCCTGTGATAATATGCCATGAGAGCTGCTTCTGGAGATGTTTCTTTTATTAGTTCTCACCACCCACCAACAAGACCAGTGGTCAGTTTAGGCCCACATATATTTTCATAGGTTGTATATTTTTTGACAGCATTGCAAACTGTACAATCATGACATGGATCTGTCTTTTGAAATGGAGTTCTGGCTTTCAAGCTTTTTATTTCTGGCAATGCTCCACACATTACCCTTTTCCCTTAACTGATTCTAAGAGCTGGGAAAGAATCACTGCTGTTACATCTTTTAAAAAAAATTAATTCATGTGAATGGTTACTTTAAAAATACACGCGGCTTAATATAGGTGACATGATGTACACAAGAAATGAGAATGCACTGCTTATTATCACAATCAGTTGAAATTTTGTAATAGCTGAAAAAGATTTTCATTTTGTGAAATGTTATGCTTTAATTTTTTTTCATTGGTCTGCATTTTTAAATAAATGTAGCTATAACTACATGTGAAAATACTAAAATAAAGAACACTAAGCAAAATACGCATAGCTTGTTGAGAAACTAGCCTTAAATCTCTGGACAATTACTGGGTATAAAGTCATGCCATCCATCCTGTAGCCACCCATTCCACTAACAGCAATAAATTATTTCTTTGGAATACTGCAATTCCAAAAAAAAAAAATCTCTGAAACTTATAAGACTCCTCAGAACTTCTGAGAAAGTACAGGGAAAGTCAGAATGTCTACTGGTTTTCACTCCAACCAATTTCATTATTCACCTCAAGTGCAGAAGAAATTAGGTAGAATTATATAAATGAGGTTGTGAGGTTATTGCCTTATGAACTTTGAAATGTTTGCATTTACATTATTAGAGCATCAAATGGGTACCACATGTACTTTTATGAGTAATGTTGAATGAACATGCCTTTATTCTAATTACTCTTGAACTGTACTGGTAATACTGTTATTGTAATTATATTGTATTAGTAAAATTTGCACTTACTTTATTAGCGTATTGTGTTACTTTTTGATTATGTTGGCAATGCTTCTACTCCTATAAAAAGTTGATTATATCAGCAATGTTTGTACAAATGGACTTCTGTTGTTAGTACAGTATGGTGGTTGTTCTTGTACTTATATTACACTGCATTATATGCAAATATGTATCCTATTTTGTAAGTGTACTCTATAGTGTACTGTATTATATGGGTAATGTTTGTACTTTTATTCTTACTGTACTAGCATACTTATTGAAACAGGCACAATGGTACAATGGTAGATCCATCTGTTTTGATCACGTCATGCATTTAGGAATCTCTGTCCATCAGATACAGTATGCTAGTCCTTACGTCCTCTTTCTTTGTGTGTCTCATTGCCCCTGTTCATTGGACATTGCAGCCCTTGAGTGGACACCGAATGAATGACATTTTATATAGATAGATTATATTGATAATGTTTATAAATTCCTATTAGTTATTATATTTACAATCACTAATACTGTATATCCATCCATCCATTATCCAACCCACTATATCCTAACTACAAGGTCACGGGGGTCTGCTGGAGCCAATCCCAGCCAACACAGGGCGCAAGGCAGGAACAAATCCCAGGCAGGGCACGCACATACACACACCAAACACACACTTTAGCATCACCAGTGCACCTAACCTGCATGTCTTTGGACTGTGGGAGGAAACCGGAGCACCCGGAGGAAACCCACGCAGACACGGGGAGAACATGCAAACTCCACACAGGGAGGACTCGGGAAGCAAACCCAGATCTCCTTACTGAGAGGCAGCAGTGCTACCCACTGCGCCACCGTGCCGCCCCTAATACTGTATAGTATATATTATAACATTTATTATTATTTATTGTACATTTTTATAATATTCATAACAACATTTATTGATAATATTTATACTCGTATTAGTTATTATATTGATATCATCCAGTGATGGACATACATTTTTGGGGCCCTGAATCTTGAATCTTGTTATGGGAGCCCTTTTGCAACCAGCAATGAGGTTAAGGTAACCACTGTTATCTTCTTTAATTGGGTTGTTCCATGACAGATCACCACAGATTTTTAAATAATTTAACCACTACATCTTCAACTTTTGAACAAAACTGCTTTACAGGATCACATGTCAAGGTCACTGATGTGAATGAAGGTTTCCTGTGTCTTATAATTTTCAAATTATGGGAGGGATGAAAATTAAAGTTGCTTCTGCAGCCCCTCCAGCTTAAGCTTCATTAGTTTCACAGTAGTTCTGCCCCTGAACACGTCATTTGTGTTTTATATTGTTAAAGCTTTTTTTTTTATTAATAGGGTACTATTTTGAGAATTCTTTTAATTATGTTACTCTTACTGCTTTATCCTGGCAACGCTAGCCTGTTTTTATTAGTCTGTTGTATCAATTCAGTATGGCCAGACTTAGTCCCAATTCCAACATTAAAATTTGCTGATATTATCACCATCGTAGGGATGATTTCCAAAGGTGACGAGATGGCTTACAGAGAAGAGATTTACCTTCTGACACAGTGATACCAGGACAAAAAAACTCTCTCTTAATGCCATAAAAAGCAAGGAATAGATCCTAGACTTCAGGAAGCAAGAGAAAGACTACACTCCCATCTTCATTACCAAGACTGACGTGGATGGGTCAGCAGCTTTACATTTCTTTAAGTCGCTATTATTAATAAACTATAGTGTGTACAAAACATTATGACTATAGTGAAGAAGGCTCACCAAAACCTGCACTTCTTCAGATGTTTGAAGAAAGCCTGAACATCTCTGTTTATTGCCACAACATCTGTAGATGTGTAGTGGAATTTATCCTTACTTGTGTGGTGGCATTACATCCTGGTATGGTCCCTGTTTGGTAGTAAGGTTAGCTTAGAATAACATTGGTACACATCTGAATTCTGTCCAGGACATATATGACACTTGCTGCCTTAGAAAAGCAAAACATTATTAAAGATACTGGCCATCCTTCAAGGTTATTTTTTTCCCTCCTCTCTTCTCCATTCCAGCAATTGGTATAGGAACATTAGTACGTTACATTAATGAAAAAATATTTACACTCAGGCTGTAAGGCCGCTTAACAACCATTTGTACTGACAAATTTATGAGTGTTCAGTATCTAATCTAATATATGATGTGTTATATTCATTGTTTGTAATTTATATTATACTACCGTCACTAGTTTAGTAGACTTTGAATTAGGTATCACATTTTACTGTGTGCATTGAACTTACATATTTAAATGAATATTTATCATATTTCTAGTGAACTACTTTGGCAAAGTTTGTGCTCTAATTGGTGTATTACATTGGTCTCTTACTAGTAAATGACACTGGTTACACCTATACTCCCATTAGTGCTGTCATATTGGTTTTATGTTGTAAGTGTATAATAATAATAATAATAATACACATATTCCTATTATAAGTGCATTATAAGTATAACCACTAACGGCGTACTGCACGATAACGTGCAGTGAATACACTTGACTTGAGCATTCCTAGTTTTCATCCTCTTTCTCGGTCTCTGTTTAGCATTCGTTTGTTCAGAGGTTGCTGCGCTTGCTGCTTCCTGAGCACCTCTTATTTTCTCCACCCTAGCGACCCGCTTCTTCTCTTCTTTCGTCGGTATCTTTTCGCGTTAAAACTGATTAAGTCAGTGTTTGTGTTGCAATTACTTAGTAGGTTTTGTTTAATTTTTCACTTAAGCTGGCACTTAAGTCTTCAACCTGCCTCAAGAATGATTTATGATATGAAGAGGTAGGTGAAGTGATGGTGAAGGTGGTAAGGATGAGAATGGCGCCCATACACATGTGCCGTACTGCTGCCCTGATGGCCGCTGCTGAGAGTTGATTCTACAATAAATATAAAAAAGAGGAATAACCTTGGAGGTCAATCATCATCCCGATAGTAGGCGTCACATCAGTGGCGTAGCTTGGGGGGGCAAGGGGGGACATCTGTCCCCGGGCGCAGCATCCAGGGGGCGCCAAATTGATGTTACAAAATTTTAGAATGAAATGTTTTCCATTCTTAAATGCACTAAAAAGTGAATAAAAAACATTTGCATACTCAGTCCATCACTCCATCAGTATGAGGATATCTTTTTCCTATGTTTTTTGTCTCTTTCTGATTTCGAAGCACATATTAGTTCTATATACTCAACAGACAATAATTTATCCCCTCCACTACTCTAACATGATTGACTCCCACCCAGAAACATTTTTGACGTTATTAAACAGGTCGCACGACTGACATGAGGCATTAGTGTATCATTGTCTAAGTTGTTGCAAACGCCATTTCTGTGTGCCAAGGGATTTGTGTTTATGTGTTTGATAGAAAATTGATTGGGCTGTGGTGAAGTATTCTAGTAGATGGCTGCAAAAGTCTAGATGTTTCCCCATCATATTTTCATACAAATAAATTGTAAGTAATGCAGTTTTTATAAATATATAATTATTTTGCTTTACAATTTGCTATATACTTTCTTTAAAATCATTTTTAAATGTGGAAAACGAATTTTTTCTTACAAAAACTAATGATGGATTTAGATTTTAAAGAACACAAGGTGGCGTTATCATTTTCAAAGACTTATAAGAAATTTTTTTCTTAAAATACTATAATTTTATATACATTTGTTAAATTTTCTTTCCCTTCCCCATTGCATTTTGGCAAACAGGAGGGGGCGCGAAATCTTCACTTGTCCCCGGGCACTGAAAACCCTAGCTACGCCTCTGCGTCACATAGTATATGTGTACCAAATTTCAGGTCAATAGGTCAAACGGTTTGTGAGCTACAGGTGATTTAAAATCACAGCCACAGTAGCATATTAGATAAGAAGATGCTTATTCACAGATTATTACAGTATTTGTTGTGTACCAAATACTATGTATTATCCTATCCATCCATCCATTAACCAACCTGCTATATCCTAAGTACAGGGTCACGTGGGTCTGCTGGAGCCAATCCCAGCCAACACAGGGCACAAGGCAGGAAACAAACCCCGGGCAGGGCGCCAGCCCTTTGTAGTTGTATTATCCTATTCTACTGTTAATCTTTGAACTATTTTTATGAGTTCATTACATCAGTAATACTCGTACTCTTCAATGTATTGTTTTAGTAATCATTATAATATTACTGAATTATGTTGCTGTTATGATTCATGTTCATTATTTATTTTTTATGTCTTCCAGGACTTATTCTGGGTTGCCTTTTGTATAATATAGGTTTTCTGAGTTTCTGAATCCAATTACTTTTTTTTTGCTAAGAATTAGTTTTCAAATAGTTACTAATTTTTTGCATCTTGGTTTTCATGCACACCACCATTTTAAGCAACGGTTGCTACAAGGCTGGAATGCAACTTCATCTAGGAGTCATCATCACAATGTGATGAAAGATTGGATCCTTGCTCTTCTTGGTCATCAGAGTTTGTGGATACAAAACAAAGAATTCTCTATGTAGGTGTGCTTAGTAATTGGGCATGTTTGGCATTTTGGTGTGAAGAAAGTGCAAACGGACTTGATAACAACATTCTTATTAGTTTTCTTGATGTTTCTTCCCTTGGTTTTCTTCATTCCTTCCCTTGTGCCGTGTATCTCATTATGCATAACTTGATTAATGCTTGTTGAATTGTTATTAGGCAGACTATGCAGTGATTGTACAGGCACTCTATTGTTTTTTAGTGGTTTTAATTGTTAGGTAGGTGCACTTTCCATATTGATTTTATAGTGGATTTAGCAGATTGTGGGGTTATTATTGTCCGCCTATTGGCTCTACAATAGACAATTTTTTTCCTTCTTCCTCTAACTTTAAATGTTTACCCCACCAAAATGTTTTTCCCATACTAACTAGTGTCTTTCCACTTAATTATGAACAATGGTAGGCAGTTAAAATTATACAAGTCAGTTTTCACTCATAGCAACCACATGTTTACACACAGATATACACTAATTTTAGTTAATATGGTGGCTGTATAGAGAAAGCTTTGTCTGCATTGGATTTGTTAGCCTTGCACTGGGTTTTTTCCAAAGGTGTGGCAACACTGCTACTGCCAGGGTATATGTTTTGTGTTTCTGTGCAGCTGGTTGTACTGTAAGAGTAACTTTTCCAGGACAGATTTTGCTATCATAGTAAAGGAGACATGGCCAACTAAGAAGAGCAGAGGAATTTGATAATATGTTTTAAAAGTGTTACATTTTCTCCCTATTTGAGTCCTAAGAAAGTGAGAAAGCAACAGTAGTACACATGAAATGCTGTATTAGCATGAAATGAAGAGGCATAAAGAGACATCTTGCTACCTTATTATTACATGACACTGGTATTATAATACTAGGAAGCACTTGGAGCTCCGGTCCTTGAAGAAAGATGGTTCATGTGGTTCTTTTTCCTCCTTAACTATCATGAAGTTCTCGTGAATGGTGGAGTTTAAATTCATGCCAAGCACTTTGTACTATAAAGGGCTGTCTGACAAAGTGATGTCACTCAATGGCTCTATATTCAAGCTAACCTTTCACTTTGGTATGTGCGGCAACGTCCTGCCGTTTCATCATTGGTCGTAAGCAAAATGGCTCCTGCTTTTAAACTGATGATGAAATGAGTTGGCAGATTCTGTTGTTTTTCATGGCATAATGGTGTGGATGATGTTGTTTTGCAATTGGAGTGTATGAATTTTGGTTGAGATAAAAATGACCTGTCAGCTATAAAGTCCGACAAGATGATATTTTACACAGGCAGCTTGTCCATGTTTGCCATATCTGCATTGGGTATCATGCTGTTAATACACATCTGATTGGCCTGTGCAATGTGTTTCACTCTCAGCAGATGTCGCCACTGTTCTTTTTCTATCAGCTATAGCACATGCTTGTGCTGCCTTTTGCCATGAGAAGGACCCAATTACATTCCCAGGTTAGCACACACATTTAATTTTTTTCTACATTTTTTAACACATCATGTCATAAGCTCTCGATCTGGATCAAGATCAGTGTTCTAAGCCCAGTGGTTTAAGAAATAAGAAGTTAGCAGTTTATTTGTGCACATTTCATTTTTTGCCAGATGAAGAAAATACAGTATGAACTCTTGACATGTTTACTACAGAGTTGAAATCATAATGCAAAGATATTAAGGAGTAATCTAATCATAGCATTTAAAAGACAATTAATATAGTGTTGCATGTGTCTTACATTTGGCCTAATAAGAAATACATAATAATTATTTTCTTTTTTCTTCATTGTTAATATTCCAACTTATAAAAATTGAATTTATTTTTTTAATTTAAAAAGAGCAAACATGCACAAAAAATTTTAAAGCCTGAACGTGCTTCTCCTGCTTTAGTGGTAACCATTCTTATTAATGTTTCAGCATTGTGGGTGAAAAATAATTGCACTTTCAGAAAAGCACAGGAAGAAGCAAAAGGCTTAATTGTTAATATGGCAGTACAGCAAAATTGAAAGGAAGGGGGCTCAGAACTATTGCTGACAAGTAATAAAACAAGTCGTTTCTATAATACAGCTGACTAAGTCTCATAAACAGAGAACTGGCCTTCGTTGCCAGTCATGGGTGTTATGAGCTGGGGATGGCACTGATTGCTCTTTATTCAATAACTTAAACCACAATTACCTCATTCTGTTTGCAGGAAACCAAGATGTAAAGTAAGAAGAAATGCATCTTTTGAATAAAATGAGAATTCAGTTTCAAAACAGAACATTTTTAAGTAATGATTTGTTCTTCTTCTTAACAAATACTACAGAAGCCTAGGAATTGGACCCTTTGCCCTTTACTGATAACAGTAAGGTTGTACTCATTTAGCGTACTCACACGGGTGCCAATTCTGAGTTCTAAAGTCTTATTGTAAGAAATGTGACAAATGAGAGGAGATCATTCAGTCCACCAAGCCTGTTTGTTTAGCTAATAATTTCTATGAGTGTATGTATTGTTTAAAACAATAATTGTCATTTATTACCTCTTGACGTATTTTCTTGTATTTTTGTAATAATGTCTTAAGTGAGGATTTTAAAGGGTTGCCAGGATATACTAATCCATCCATCCATTATCCAACCCGCTATATTCTAACTACAGGGTCACAGGTGGTCTGCTGGAGCCAATTAAAAGTTCATTATAGACAATATTATTTTCAGTCCTACATTTTGATTTTTTCATATAAATTATTTTCATTATTATTTCATGGTTAATTTGAGTTTAACAACCACCCACTTAAAATTGTTTGTAACTTTGTCATTTTAAAGTTACTTGCTTTTTTCCCCACCATCTTTAAATGTTCATTGGCAATGCCCTATTAACTGTCTATAGTCTTTCAAAGTCAGGCAAACCATTTTACCAATTCTTCACATTTACTTTCTATTCCTCTGGGTTCTTTTTGGGGGATGTATTTTATATAGCTGGATTTGTCATCTTTGTGGAATGATGTGGTTTGTGTTACCTGCTGAGAAATGTATTGGTCATTACTTTTTAAGAAGACATGAGAGAACCCTGGCTGACTTGCTGTCTGTAGCAGTGCCACTGCATAATTACCAGGAGTTTTTTTTTACAAGTTTTTCTTTGACCGCTCATTTGGTGTCATGCTTTTATAACAAAGGCCTTCTAACTGGACCTACTCAACATTTAATAGCAGCTATCAGTGCCAATGCTCTGTATTTAGAATGTCATTATTTTGAATTTGGCTGATGCTTTTACCCAAGGCAGCTTACAACATTTTCATATTAGATAGATTTTCATTTGTCCCCAGGGGATATTTGGCTTTGTAAAGATGCTCTTTAGATAGATAGTGTCAGAGGTGGCTGGGGTGGCGACCCGGCCGGGACGCCCAGGAGGACCGGAGGAGGGCTTGCGCCTTCCCCAGACCATCTGGGGGCGACCGCCCTGGTTCCTTTGGGGGCCACGGGTACAGAGCTTCAAAGCTCCACCTTGTAGGGGCCCGTGGTCACTGCCAGGGGGTGCCCCCATGCCTTGGGAGCCCTGGACCTCAGCACTTCCGCCACTCCAGGAAGTGCTGGGGGGAAGAGGAGCAGGGACACCCAGAGTGCTTCCGGGGATACAGCCGGCACTTCCGCAACACTGGGGTATGTCGGCGGGAGATTGCCGGGAAGCACCTGGAGCACATCCGGGTGTGGATAAAAAGGGTCGCCTCCCTTCATTCGGGGCGAGAGTTGAGAGTGGAGTGGATTGAGCTTGCTGGAGGAGGCAAGGAGGTGGCCTGAAGAGGAAGAAAGGCATTGTGTGGCCAGGACTTTGGGGACTTTGGGGGTTTGCGTGGCACTTAGGACTTTTGTAAATAGGGTAAATAAATGTGTGGTGGGAAAAATGAACGTGTCTGCCTGTCTGTGTTCGGGCCAACCTCCACAATAGATAGATAGATAGATAGATAGTGTCACAAACTCCACAAAGAGCCATAGCAAGGTTTGGGGCAGCCACCCATATATTATTTTCCTGGCTGCAAATTGTAAATAAATGATAGCACTAGTGCGCACAAACTGGAGTCCAAAACAGAACTGGGTAATAAGGAAAAGGTGGAGGCTTTTAAAGGTCAGGGCAGGAAGTGACGTCAAAGGGGCCAGGATTGGGAAGGTCTTCAGCCATAGGCTCGAGCCCGGACATGACATCAAGGGGGCTGGAACAAGAAAGGTCTTCATCTATAGGGTCGGACCCAGAAGTGACATCAACAGGGCCAGGTGGAACTTCCTGTGAATGGTCTGCAGGAAAGCGAGAAAAAGAGTCAGTGCACTCTGCCCCATCCCGGTCAGATTCAGAATTGCCCTCACTCAAGCCCTTTAGCTGCCTCCCATACGCATGTGTGTGACAATAGATAGATACATAGATAGATAGATAGATACACCATAGTATGAACACACACCAGAATGACTAAAATGGAAGAAAATTAAAAAGAAAGAATAACTTCTGACTTGGCAGATGCAGTCACAGTGAGGAGTTATGCAAGTGAATTGCTGTTGGTATAAAGGTGCCTCAGTAGCGTTTCTTCACACACTTCTGCTGAATGATTCAGTTTGTGTGTCAGAGAGAGGATGTGCAGCATTGTTCATAATGTAACTCAGTTTTGTTTCAATTCTCTCTTTTGCTCCGACCTCTAGGGGGTCCAGATTGCATCCCATAACTAAGCCTGCTCTTTTAATTAGCTTGTTGATTCGGTGGGCCTCTCTTTTAGTGATGTTACCAGCTCAGCACACCACAGTGTAGGAAATCACACAGAGTTATAGAAGATATGAAGGATGTCACTACCCACATTAAAGGAATGCAGTCTCCTAAAGATAAAGAGCCTGCTCTGCCCTTTCTTGCATAGTTCCTCTGTGTTCTGAGACCAGTCCAATCTATCATTGATGTGGAGCACAAGTACTTGTAGGAGTGCACCATCTTTACATGCACTCCTTAAATAATGACTCAGTGTAGAGGCTCTTTGATGATTCCTTGATTTTTCTGATGTTTAGTTGTAGACAGTTCTTTCTGTACCAAGAAACAAAGTTGTCTATCTGACTCCTATTCTCTGCCTTATCCTCTATCAATGCAACCCATAAGTGCAGAATCATCTGAGAATTTCTGCCAGTGACATGGCCTGGTGTTATATTTATAGTAAAGGTAAAGGAGACAGGACTGTTCCTTGTGGTGCTCCAGTGTTGCTCACATCTGTATCAGAGACACAGTCCTTGAGCCTCACAAATTGTGGCCTGCCCACCAGATACTCCATTATCCAGGACACCTCAGGCTCACCCACCTGCATATCTCTGAGTTTACCCGTTAACAGGGATGTCTGGATGGTATTGAAGGTGCTGTAGAAATCAAAATCAAAAAAAGTGCTGCTAGCTTTGTCCAGGTGAGAATAAACCTTGTGAAGCAGATAGATAATTGCATCTTCCACCAATCTTTTTCTAATAGAAAGTTATTTAGCTTTTTGGCAGACAGAGAGGTGAAGTGACTTGCCCATGGTCACACAGTGTCAGAAGCTGGATTTGAAAACCAAAATCTGTGGGTGTGAAAGGCTCTGAAGCTAAGAATCTGCATTAGTATCTAGAAAGTTCCCAGTTCAAATTCCCATTACAGCAAAAAGGGATTCTATACCCTTGGTCCTTTGAACAAGGCCATTAACCTGAAAATTGCTCCAGAGGTGCTGCACAATGGCTGACCCTGCGCTCTGACCCCAAGAAGTCATACAAAAAGACAATTTCCCCTTTGGATTAATAAAGTATATCAAAATTGAAGCAAAAAATTGCACTGGTATTGTCATGTTATTGTTTGTATTTACCATTACACTCCAGATTACTTCATACTGTACATTTGAACAACAGAACAGGTCATTTTTAGTCGACTGCACTTTGACTGCTTCTGTCTGTTTTTTTTTTTTTTTCATAAAGTAGACCATGCTCCTTATGTTTTTATTAACAGTTTCTTACTGTGTTTTTTTACTGAAGCTCAGTTCTACTTTTACACTAATAAATGCCACATCATATCAAGTGGATGGCTGACTAAGTCCTCCTTGAAATGGTCTAAGACACTACCCAGAGCTGGATGCTGTACTTAATGGGGCTGGAATATGTCACTGGTTAATTGGGTTAATTAATATAACACCACATAACACGGGTGAGTGACTGAAGGGGCTCTGAAAGTGCAATGAAACTTTCTGAGCCCACGCAACCTCAAAATGGAATAAGCAGATCTTACAAAATGATGGGTGGATGGTGGGATAGATGGATGGAAACCATGAATAACACAATATTGTAATGGATACAATGAGCAACCTCAGAGATTCAAACCCACAGTCCCTGAAATCTTATGGTTGTTTGTCAGGATTATGACAGCTCTTTAGATTTTCATATTATAATATGAGTTAATTCTGATAGATAGATAGATTGATAGATTGATTGATTGATTGATTGCACTTTATTTGTCCACACAGGGAAGGCATTTAAAAAGCCAAATAAATAAATCTATAAATTCATCTTAACATACATGAATGAAAAATCACATAAAACATAGCATATTACTCAACACTGGTTATTTCTAGTTATTGGGCCTTTAAGATGCCATTGCAGATAAGATTCTGTTATACTTTAATTGTTCACAGCAGCAAAAAGTGAAATTACATTTTTCCATTAGCTAAATAAGCAGTATTTAGTGTTTTGTTTTATTTTAATTAAAAGCATGTTTGATTTATTTGGCTTTATTAACTGTAATGGATTTTAATCGCGGGGAAAAAAATAAAGAGAATACTTGGATAAAACAAAAAACACATGATTTGTTATAATATACAGTATTTGACTGGATGCTTTGCTCATTAAGATGATCAGCAAAAATTATGATAAAAATATAGTTGAGATTCATTAGCCTCAGCACAGCCATTCACGTATTTCAGTCTTGAAAACTCCTTGTCAAAATTTTATCCAAAAATTATTTTAAATTAAAAGGATTGTGGCGCCATGTCTTTATGCCATAAAATACTTCCATGAAGAACAATATGTGCAGTTTAATTATGAAGAAGAATCTAGTCTGTGAATAATTAAAATGTAAAGGTTATGTGATGTTTTTGGTATATTTGTTAAATGAAAAAATAATAACAATAAACAGTTTGACCAAAAAAATGATATAAGTTGCATGTCTAAGTTTGTACAATGCATTGGTGAACAGGAAATTCACTTTTTCTGCCATAACGACACATTATAAGATTTTTGAAGGCCTAGTTTATTGCATCAAGTCATTTTCATACCCATTCTAAATAGAATATACCATTTTTTAATTAATTTAAAGGATACTTCCCTCCACTCAATGTCAAGGCTTGTTTTTCATATTGTATAAGCACACACTGATCTTCTTTCATGAATACTTGTAAATTAAGTATTGGTGAGATTTTATTTTTCATACATTTCAGTAGTTCAAACATTTGTTAAATTGAATACATTTTTAACACATATTCTTTCATATTTTCCCATGTTCAGATTTATTTACAGTACATAGCAAGTAATGATGTATCATAATGCAATGTTCAGTAAAATTGTGTTCATTGGAAGTAACAAGATGTTGCTTCATGCTACCTTTTGAGAGTAAATACAACAAGTGAAGCAGATAAGCTAATTTTGTGCTTTCAGGTCTTTGCTTTGTTTTTGCTTTTTTTTTATCCTTGAATTTGAAATAAAAATGAAATATAATCTGACATATTTTTAATAAAGAATATTCCCCTAAACTGAAATTGTATAAAAGAAAAGTTGGCTGGTAATTCAAATAATGAATTGTACCTTGAAACACTCACTCTTATAGACCTACAAAGTCCAGTGAATTAGATATTCTGCTTCCGTGGAGACTCTGACATTCCCATCCCTGTTTCTCACAACAATTAGATCCTGATCTGACACCCCTCATTAAACACTATAAAAAAATAAAACGCCATATAAAATGCAAAATTAGGAAAAGTATTATTTTAGATATAAAAGTGGTTTTTCATGGACTACAAGAATTTTTGCAACAAACTCTGCACTTTTAAGAGTGAACTGTGTACATTTTTTATACAGAAAATCTGAATGTTGAAGAATGTTGAGCTCTGTGTAACGTGTCCATCATTCCAATTATTGCCACTCACGTATCCAGCCCAGGCATTCCAAGACATACTTCAAATGCCTCCTGGATCCTTCTGACAACACACATATGCCATGGAATTTAAGCGCTTGCAGAATTTTAAATGATTTTGGTAACTCTGTTGAAAAGTGAAGCAATAACCTTTGCACATAGTTGAACTTGGATAAAGCAATACTTTGCACTTATAACAAATGGGTTGTTTCAACTGGATATCATTATGTCATCGCACACTGTGTAGTTCTATTTGGGTGCAAGTGTGATTGATAACCTGGATAAATTGTTTGCAAGAACATGAAAAGTGCCAAAGCAAACAAGCAGGAGGAAAGCCTGGTGAAAGGGAGCAGCAGTGCTCTGGAAAGGACTCAGTTTGGGGAGTTCATGTTGAGGTGAGGCTGCAAGATGAAGAACAAATAAAAACACCCTGAACACTTCATCTAAATAAATTACACAGCAGAATTAGCCATTAGGGCAGTAAAACCACAAAGCACAACTTTTCTGATATGCCCTTCAAATGGACTAGGCATTCTGCCAGAACTTAGGAATATGATGCATTATTATTTTTGGTGGCTTACCCTATTAATATTGTAGTCCTGACTTATTTATAGACACTATAAACCAAGGTATGAAACTGCTAAAGATTCAACAGTCTATATAAATGTATCAAATAACTAGAAAAGTGTAAACTCAGGTGTATAAGAAGAATCTCACACACTTTTGTTTTGATCAGACTATGATGCTCAGTTAAAAGAGGGGCTAAACATTGAAAGATCCTCATGCCTTTCCAATCACAGCTTGTTTAGATAACCTGCGCTACACTTACACTCTCTGTTAAGACTATTTTTTTTTTTCAATCTACCATCACTAGGCTTGAAGCAAGGTCTTTGTGTTATTCTTGCATTTGACTTTACTTTCTGTAGTTGATGCTGCTGACCTGGTCTGTTCATTCTAACAGATGTGCAGACCTCAACTGAAGCCTTGATTTAATTTACACTTTTTTGTAATGTTCCTCTTTAGTCATTGTCATAAACATGACAGGGACTGTGTGATTGAGTGTGATCTGCAATGTACTGGTGTCCAGGTTTGGTCTCTGCCTTGCACCAGTGGCTGCATTTGAAAAAAAAAGATATATATACCAGTAACGGCACAGTGCACATTATACACTTGACTTGAGCATTCATAGTTTTCATCCTCTTTCTCTGTACGTTTAGCATTCGTTTGTTCAGAAGTTGATGTGCTTATTGCTTTCTGAGCAGTTCTTTTTTCTCCACTTTAGCAGTCCACTTCTTCTCTTCTTTTGTTGGCATCTTTTCACGTTAAAACTGATTAAGTCAGTGTCTGTGTTGCAATTTCTTAGTACGTTTTAATTTTTCACTTAAGTCTTCAATCTGCCTCAAGAATGATTTAAGATATGAAGAGGCAGGGAAAGTGACAGCGAAGGTGGTAGGGATGAGAACGGCGCCCGTATACATGTGCCACACGTCACCCTGCTGATCGCTGCTGAGAGCTGATTCTACAATAAAATAAAATAAAAATAAAAAGAGTAATAACCTTGGAGGTCAATCATCACCCCGAAAGTGGACAGTAGACGTCACATAGTATATGTGTACCAAATTTCAGGTCAATGTTCAAACAGTTTTGTGAGCTACAGCTGATTTAAAATCCATCCATCCATCCATTATCCAACATGCTATATCCTAACTACAGGGTCACGGGGGTCTGCTGGAGCCAATCCCAGCCAACACAGGGTGCAAGGCAGGAAACAAACCCTGGGCAGGGCACACACACACCAAGCACACACTAGAGACAATTCAGGATCGTCAATGCACCTAACGTGCATGTCTTTGGACTGTGGGAGGAAACCCACACAGACACAGGGAGAACAAGCAAACTCCACGCAGGGAGGACCCAGGAAGAAAACCCGGGTCTCCTTACTGCGAGGCAGCAGCGCTACCACTGTGCCACAGTGCCGCCCTGATTTAAAATCCTGGACAGACAAATGGACAGCCACGGTAGCGTATTATATAGAAAGATATATATATATATATGTGTGTGTATATGTTTTGTGTGTGTATGTATGTATGTATATATTTATATATCTCTATATATAATCTTCATTTGGATCTTGATCTTTGTTTGTCCGTGAATGAATTAGAAGAAGAAGCACTAGATGGCAGTAGAGAGACAGCTAAAACATAGGCATTGCATTAAGAATCTCCTCCAGGCTTATACTACTGAAGACTGTAGTACTCAAGTCACACCTCAAAACACAGAAATTCAAACTAAACAAATTGTTGTGCTTTAAATTAACTAAAGAGATCCTCATTTAGATCTTGATCTTTGTTGTCCGTGAATTCCACGCATGCGCAGACCACCTTCCAGTTTAGTACGTTGTTGTTACTCATGGATGTCAACAATGTGCCGGAATAACGAAAGGGGTGGTGGACAGTGTTACGCTGGTTAGCTCCTGAGGCCTGGTTAGAGAATGAAATTGCCGAAGATAAAAGGTACGTGCCTACGTAACATATGAATGAAAGAAAGACAGTGGGTAACATGAATGACAACGTAACAGCACATTCTGGAAATTATTCTTGTTGCGTTGTAGCCGGCGAGTGCTGCGCATCTCACAGTTGTACCGTGGCTTGCTCACATGTCAGTGAAGTGATCCCTATTTATGCTTTAAAGAGCCTGGATACCTATGTGTCCCCCTTTTATAACCATTGCTTTGTGTATATTGCCTTACTCTTTGGATTGCCACAAAGCAACCTGCCAGATTGGAGAAAGGTTGAGAAGAGATCGTGAGAGGAAACGATAGCGTCGTGAAAACGAGACGGACTGTGAACGGACAGGAGCAGAAATGCTCCCACACCACCACATAATTACTATTCGGACAGTGATTCCGAGTAGGCCGTTCCTATCGAATCAATATCCAAGGGTTTTCTTTTGTAATTTTGTTTCCCTTATAAAAAATCATAATGCTGTGCGACGAAGGGCCCAGTTCACGACTGGCAGCCACGTTTAAACAGGGAGCCCTTCACAGACAACTTTAACACGCGCAACGTAGTTGGGCGCACATGGCTAGTATATATATATATATATATATATATACACAAAATATATACTTCAAAAGTGTTGCTCATACTGAACTGCTTAAACATTCATAATTTCTTATATCCCATTAAAAAGCTGGCTAGCTGTAGTGCATATATATTTATTTGTATGTGCCCTGTTTATATTCTGTATAACTGTATGTAATGAAAACCTTATGCCATTTGAAAATATTTGTTAAAGAAATGTATATTAGGTTTTGCTATGTTGCTGCGCCTTTCAAATATATATATATATGATACTCTTTTCTTTGGTGTTGCTGTCAATTTTCGTGATATCCAAATTTAGCTTGATATCGATCTCATAAACTCTACTCCAGTAATTTCTCCATGTCACTTCTTCATGGGAAGTTCAACTGACACCTAACAACATTATTAAACATTCTACACTCATGAAAATAAATGTGCCAATGTGATTCTTCAGAGTGATGTCACTGGGAGCCATTTTTGGTTCCCAATAGACCCATCTAGTAAAGGTTTCAGGAAGAACCTTTTATTTATTTAGATCCTCAACAGATTCCACAAATAAACATGAACAGATGGTAACAGATTTGTGAGATAACAATGGGTTCCTGATTTTTAAAGGACTCTTGTTGCATACAATACCCCCGGCTAGGTTCCAAGTTTTCTTGATCTTTCAGTATCATCCTCGGTACCCTTCTATACATTAAAGATTTCTGCTTTGTCCACATTTTAGGAACCTTTTCAAAGCCCAAAAAACAATTTCATATGCGAAGAACTCTTCACACAATGGAATGGTTCTTTATCAAGCAATGCTTCTACGAAGACCCAGTAAAGCACCATTAAAGAATCAGTATTTTTAAGAGTGTGGTAAGCGCTTAATTATTTTAATCTTATTATTTATTAACATTTGTTATAATTTACCTCAACAAAATTTGCAAGAATATCATTATAGATGAAACGTTCAAAACATGAATTTTTACACAACTGGTTCTCACTTCAATATGTGATAAGCTAAACTTACCACTTGCTTACTTAATGTTTCCTTTAAGAACATGGCATCTGGACAAAAAATGTTTTATAGTATTCTGTTGTCCACAGTAAAAACACAGAGAAAATTCTCCAAGTATCTTTTTCCAACACATAAACTTATATTTTACTGCAGTAAAGTTGCTGTAGGTGTGGTACTATAGTGGACTTCATTTTCTAGCCCAGTGTTTCCCAAACTCGGTTCTGAGGACCCTCTGTGGCTGCAGGTTTTTGTTCCAACCAGATTCATAATCAGTGACAACACCTAATAACGCTGACATCATTTGATTAACTGTTTTTTCCCCCTCTTCTCTAATTCTACATTCAGAAAAGCACAGCAGTATGATTATTACATTTATAAGACATTTAGAAATATTTCTGCTTTTGATATAGATTTAAATGCTTAACTCTCTTTTGTTGATTTCATTATATTTTGCCCTTTCTCTGTGCAGTTTCCCCCTTTGTTGTTTCTTATTAATGACAATTAAAAACGAGCAGAGAAGACACGCTGGCAAACACTGAATAATCAAAGGCTTCAAGTACTTTAGCATCAGACCCACTAATTATTAAATAATGGATTACTTAAACAATTAGAACACCTGGAAAAGCAGAATGAAAATCAAGATTAAAATATTGTTAAAAAGAAACAAATACATTATTCCCATATAACTGCTTGGGTAAATTTTAATTTTTTTTACCCAAACTTAGTTTTCTAATTTCTATATTGTTCCCTAAACACAGAACTTGGGAAATAACACATCACTTAATTAGCCCAGGAGTCCAATTAAAAACAGAAGCTGGTTGGAACAAAAACCTGCAGGCACAGGGGGACCACAGGACCGAGTTTGAAAACCCCTGTTCTAGAGTATTGTTTCTGAACACCTATTCACACAAACGTAGTCCGGCCTGTTTAGTGTTAGCTTTCTGTTATTTTTGTGTATTCATGGACTAGAAAACTCAGCGTGTGTTGCAGCATTTTTTGTGTACCAAACTGTGCAATAGCCCAAGTCATGATATTCTTCAGATTGCTAATGTGTGCTGTTTTGCATTGCAGATTGTTTTAGAATAATTCTTCTTACATACAGAAAAAATAAACATTTGTTAATATTTTTTATATATAATTTATAGTGGCTAAAACTGTTATGAAAAAGTTGAGTTAAATTATAAAACAAATAAACTGTTAATAGTCTGAAGTTAACAGAAAGTTGTAGTGTAACATTCTAGCAGGTGCAGGAAACTAATCATGTACAATGAATCCTTACTAATTGCAAAGATGATCATAACCATACTTTTGTTTTTATAGAAAGTTCATCTTCAAATTATAAAAACTTAATCCCAATGCACATGTGCTTTGATTCTGGTAATGTTTGTCATTATATGCGTGATTGTTGATTTAGAATTAAGTGTATATACAGTATGCCATTAAAAAGAAAAAGTATATATGTATGTGTATGTGTGTCTGTCTATATATATATATATATATATATATATATATATACACTGTATACAGTATATATAAACAGAAGTAGGCAAAAGTGGGCTTACAGCTATATGGAAAAATACATGCACATTATTACAATAGCGAATAACAATAATAAGAAGAAGAAAAAGACAAACAAAAAATTAATATAAAAGTTAAAAAAATAATAATGCAAGAATAACCTCTGTTACAGAAAGATTGAACATGTAACACATACTTATTTGTTTTGTTCTGCCTTTTCACAGAATATTATAGTTACTAAAAACATTCCCTTACATTATACAGTTATATATTTAAAAACAGATTTGTTTAGTTTACTGTAGGAAACTGTTTTCCTCCTCTAAAATTGTTCACAAAAATATTTAAAGACTAATTTAGATTGTATTTAAAAGTATTCAGCATAATCACAATAAAAAGAAACATTAATAGCTGTTATAAAATAAAATATATTTAAATCAATCATGTGCAATTGTTTTCTAACTAAAGCCTAAACATAAAGCATGAACATTGATGAAAATGATGGCTTAAAATAGCTGTATTATTTTTTAATGGCAAAAAAAAAAATCTGTAAACCATTCAAAGATTTCAAAAGCACGCTGATTTGATATTCACTCTGAATGTAATGCGCTTTCTATCAGGTAATCTTTCTTCGTATGATTTAATTATCGTGTAATAAATAATTTCGTTAACATGATATGGATTTTAAATGTATGATCTGTTACATGTTGAATCGCCATCACAGTGTTCGAATATTAAAATAGCCTGGGTGTGTTTCATGTCCATAATTTTCACATTTCATCGATTTCACCCGCTAACAATTCAGTTAATTGATGTTAAGAAATGCCATCCTCGTGTACTTTTTAGAGCGCAGTGTATTCTCCAGACAGCACCGAGGCACACTGCAGTTCAAATCTGTGAAAACGGTCGGGATGGAGGATGACTGACTCATTTTCACTTTCATCTGATTTTAGAACGGCTCGGCTTTAAAGGCATCTGGGATTAATGGCTCTACAGTTTGGGAATCCGCAGTAGATGGTCTGGCTGAATAGAAGCCTGGTGATATGTGTTCTGTAAATAATACAGGCTCACAAAGGAAACTGCAAAATACATTATGCTCTCTTTTCTTGTGGGTTGCTGAACTCTTTTGGTCGTTCCCTAATTAGGGGTGTATTCAGGGTGGTATTAGTTCCCAAACTTTAAATCGAGCATAAACTAGAGCTCCTTTTTAGTCGAAGAAGATAAGTGTAGCAACTGTTACACACGTTGAATAGCTGATGTAAGGATTCTGCACCTCCCATGGAGTATATTCAGAAGTCCTTTTACCGAGTCTAAGCAGGTCCAGCACTAAGAGTCTATGGGCATTGTAGCACTCCACATTTCGTCTAATTAGTCTAATTAGGGAGGCGGATTGTGAAATGTTAAGAGAACAAATATATGTTAGGAAGACGCTTGATGCTGCCAATCTAAACTGTGTAATTGCTTATTCTCTTACTGAAAGGGGGAAGATAAGAGGCCATCTTAACAGCAGAAGTGTTCTTACTTGCTAGATGCAGTAATAATAAAAGAGCCGTATTAGCATTATATTTAAAAATGAAGACAAGTTAGATATTCTACAAATACAAACTGAAGTTTATGCCTCCCTCACCCCGATCGCATTCTCATGCAGATGCTACGTAGAGAGTGAAGTACTGTCCGCAATCCTTTTAAAATTTCGCCGCTAACAGTTACCGTCCCACTTTTACTCTCTGATCTTCAGGGACGTCAGCAAAAGAGTTTAATGGACAAGGCGGGTTTAGAAACTGGATAGATGGGTAGACGAAACAAAAAACTTGCTTTTTTTTTTTCCTTCGGTGTATTATTTTTCCCAAGCACTTACTTTTAAGTAATCTTTATCTCCTCCGTGTGCAGTTGCCACGCATCAGCACCGTAGCCGAGATCGTATATGTGAGCGCTCGGCAGTCCGCAAACATCAAATGTGGCTTAACAACAAGACGACAAAAGCCTACCTAGAAAAAACATGTCATTGCCCAAGCGTGGCTTGAAAAACAAAGAACTCGGCCTAGTGCGCAATGCGGGTGGTTTATTAGGAGTGAATGGTTGAACTGTGCAATAAATTACATCGGGGAGTTTGTTAGCTTTTGCAGGTGTAAAAACAGAGAAAACAAATCTACGAGGCACTGAGTGTACTAAAAGGAGGTCAAGACTTCAGAATCTTCGGCCTTTCGCAGGTCACAATGGGTTGGAAGGGATGGGCATCGCGATGTAGCGGGGGTGGGGTAGTCAACAAGCCTCGGGGCTCCTTGGCCACCTCTGTTAGTGGACTGCTTTGTGACTCTGAAGAATACTGCGTGTCTGTCAGTGCCCAGCGCTTACTTAATACTGATACACTTAAAACACAACAATGTGCTGCGTTGTGGGGGACCGCTTTGCAATCACGTGCGACGTAGCCCCCGTTAGATGGGTTTGACTTAATCACCAACCTAAAAGCGTTTAATGTTTGTTGTGGCGTTGGGTGGGAGGTGAGCTGGATGGGAAGACGAGATTCCATGCAGTTGTCAAATGTGAAGCATAAGATGGGCTTTACTATCTTTAAAAAATCGAGCCAACAAACAGATGACAAGCAAATGAAAACTGTACTTAGTGTGTACGCCTGTGAGTGCAATACAAACACGAGAACTGTGTCCCCAGCGAAACAGAATACTACAATTACACTAGAATAACTCGCCATGTAAGCCTTCTTAACTATCGAGGGCAATTAGGGTAATTGCAATTCTATGTTGGGGTTAAACCTTTTTAAAAATTGTGTGTATTACAAAAACAACTCTAAAAAGGGAAATAGATTTTTGGCTGGAAACATTATATAAAAGATGTAAAAAAAAAAAAAAAAAGTCACATTTCCCTGGGCATTACTTAACTTGCAATGGCAGCCGGGATAAAAGTGTATCGTGTTAGGTTAAATTAGCTCTTGTGCCGTTTAACTGATACTAATTAGGCCTTATATAATACTAAAACGTTTAAACTGAAGAGCTGGTATGCTACGGGTGCTCGATTACTCTTAGCTACACTACAACACACTTTTGAACTGTTCAGAAATGAGAAATGATCCGGAGTGGAATGCAGCTAATCCTTACAATTTTCGATAGATTACCCACAAAGAAGTTCATGTAGCATTACGCTTTTATTGCAGTTTATTGTGATCTTTAAGTGAGTGAAGACAAACCATTAGAAAAATAAAGCCTCATGCCTTTAGATTCAGTAAAACAAAGTGAAATCTGCGCAAGGAACAAAAATGTTCAATATAATTTGCAAGGTAGGCTGCATGGGCGATGGACTGCACTTTAGCCTTAAGAAAGAAAGAAAGAAAGGCACAATATTACAGATAGATATATTTGAAAGACACTACTAAAATATTTGAAAGACGCTATATTACAGATAGATAGATAGATAGATAGATAGATAGATAGATAGATAGATAGATAGATAGATAGATAGATAGATAGATAGAATGCTAATTATACGTGCACTGTAGCTGCACCGAGTGCAACGTAAGAACCAACCCATAGTGGAAATCCAGTATTCATTTACGTAACCAAATCGCAAAACTTTATAAAAAGCTGATTATAACACAGTCTAAACTAGTATGCTTGTTGCATTAAATTAATAAATAGCTTTACCACATGAAATACAGTAATTCTGCAGTTATATTTCTTTGCCAATAGATTTTAATACGCTATCGAAGGTGAATGCCTGTATATTATTTAAGCAGATATTATTATATATTTCAAAAAATCAAAAAAATTATAAAAAACTACATGAAGTAAGATATTCTAGAAGATAAATGTTAAAAAAACATCAAGTATTCACTTTATGAAGTATTTATCAAATAATCTTCCAATAGCTCTCAAAATTGGAAAAATAGGAACATGCAGGAGGCCAATGTGGCGGCACAAAAACTATTATAAAATATAATTCTTCAAATAGAAAAATGAGGCATGTTATGTCTATATGTGTTTGTTTCTTTCCTCAGAAATATTCAATCACTTAAAACAAATGTTACATAAAGGTATGATTTTATCATGTGAAAATTAGAGCTTAAAAATTGTTTTAGATAAATGATTACATTCCTTTTTCCAAAGCATGCATTGAGAACTGTAGATTTAGGAAAATAAAAAAATAGTTTAGAGTGGTTCATGTATATTTTCTTAAAGATTTAACATGTATTTCCTATGAGATTTTTTTTTATTAAACCAGCTAAAATATAAAGTTCACAGTACAGAATAAACATTGCACATTCCATAGAAATTCTCTACCTCTACCTTATTTCTTTCTATATGTCTCAACGATGACATAAAAAAGTGTTTTTCAGTTTGTGTTTGAATTCCTTGTCAGAAGATCATTGTACCTTCTAGTTCTAACAAAATATCATCAGGAAAATCATAATGCTAAAATTCAGATCTTAAAAGTAAACCAGGATGAACCAGCTTTCAAAGTATAATAATTATCTGCCTTTCTCTTGTTCATTTTAATGCAAGATCCATTTTTTAAAATGAAAATGCTTATCTGAGCACTGTGCACATCAAACTCACACTTTTCTACCATAGCAGTGTCTTCCTTTATTGATCTACTGTACGTGACGTCACTGTGCTCTCCTCCTCATCTCAATGACAAAGGCATGTACCCGAAAACCAGTTAAAGCCACCATGTTCTTCTACTACCTTATATGTCATCCGGTCAGTTGTTCTGATACACTTTCACCTGGAAAATAAATATTTGATCACCAGAAGTGTCCAGTTATCCTTTTTATCACAGTGTGTGCACACATTTAACCTTTTTGGAAATTTTACTTTGTCTCATTTTCTTGCAATGAATGAAACAATATATAGGGAGGAATGTGAAAGCAGTAAGTAATTTTAAAATAATATTCACTTTGCACCAAATGCATTTTACTATTTTTCCTAGATTGTCTGTAGTACTTGGGTGTTGTACTGTGTTAGCCATTATGGATGTAGTGACAAGTCAAGCAAAATGACACCTTTTATTGGCTAACTAAAAAGATTACAATATGCAAGCTTTTAAAGCAACTCAGATTGTATGGAAATCTGAATCAACACTACCAGCAATTAAATTTGGCAGGGAGAGGAGGGTACATCTACTTAATGAATGTAGGCATATCATAAGTTAAATGCAAACTAATCAAGCTAACTTAAAATTGACATATACAGTTAGACAATAATTTGAAAATGAAATTATATATAGACACAGTTTGTTATTCTAAAATTCTTGTTTACATCTTAAATATTTTCATGTAATTCATGACACAATATAGCACAATACAACTTAATTTATGGAATAGCACATATAAATTACAATGTTCCACATTCAAAGTTTACATACGTTTGTAAAATTAGCTGCACCAAAAATATATTGGATAATGCTTTGTTTAAAAAATACATAATAAGAAATCAATTCTCTTTACCTAGGGGTAGGGTTATGTCTAAAGACCTTTCTTTGACTTTTCAAGTTGTTATTTGTCTTTTTCAGAAATCCATCACTGAAGCTCAGAAAATACAATATTCACCACTTGTGAGTAATGAAAGGAGTTTCCATGGTTAATAAATCTTCTCCTCTCTCTCTGAGCGTTCAGGGAACCAAGACGTGGACAGGGAGTTTGTTTTCACAAGAACCGAACCAGATGTTTTCAATCAACTCAAAGGATCCAGAATCACCGACCTGGACACAGCAAAACATTGTCTCTGCCACCTCCCTGACACATTATGAAGCCATCACTAATTAGAAGGTGATTAAGTGTGGGGGATACTGAGGTAAGAAAAATGGACTATAAACTAATTTTGCACAGAGATGATTCTGACCTTTACATTAATGGTAGAAAGTGTTATGCTGTTATGGTAAGTCCAAATCAGCCAACATTCAGACTTAGGAAGGTCATTTTATAAATTTCTTTTAAAAGAACCTCAGTGGTCTAAAGTAATCTGATGCCTTCCAGATTGGAGCAAATGGAAATGTTTTTAACATTTGATTATATTAGCCAAGCATGTGATTCTTAAAATAGACTAATGAACTGCAATCAGTCCTTAAAGAATTAACGATCTATACCACATTATGTCTTGGTGTGTGATGCAAGTGCATCTGGATATTGTTAGATTCGTAATAAAGCTGATAAATAAAGTGTAGCTATTAATAGCTGTAAGTGACTGTCAATAAATAACTATGCATTTGAAAGTGTTAGGATTTTGGTCTTTTCCAAATTACTTAAAACTGTTTATCCTGTGTGTTACCTTTAATATCAGAATACTGAAATTATTTAATAAAAAAACACTGCTTCCACTTTTAAAGACTGTCACGAAGAGATTTTGAATATATACAGGTTAAAATGTGAAGCCATATTTGGAGTAAGGCATGAACTCTGGCACAAACATATCTGAATATGATCTCTCTTTTTCCTTTTTTGTAAAATAACTGAAATCACAAAAATAGTGGTTAACTATTTAAATTATGATGTGAAATATGATATTCAAAACAAATGGCCAGTCCTCAGATTCAGACCAGTGAGGTCTCCTAAGTAGGCCAGCCAATTGTTTTGACCTATTTTGCTATTTTTAATGTGAAGTCTTTGCTTTATTTACCATCAAATTGTGCTTTCTGGGAAAAAAAAAAAATTCTTGAGATACCATGATGGTTACAGTAAATCAAAAACGGTTCTGTCACAATCAATTTTCAATGTTATCGTTTTTTAACTTTAAAATGGGAATACTTTAGTGAATAATATAAAGTGGTAATTAAGAGGCCTGGCGAATTCTTAAATTTGTGTAATTTTGGTGTCAAAATAAATAGTACTTTTAAAATTATTACTATTATTATTATTATTATTATTTAACAGTATACTCGGTGGATTCGACTTAAAGTGTGTGGTGTCCTCGACCGTTCTTACGCTAAACGTGAAGTGCATCTTCCTCAGGTCCGCCAACAAAGTACAGTAATTACATAGTGGCGAAGTGAAGATACACGAAGAGACGATTGGTGTTTGTTTGTAATTACAGGTTACTGTCATGCAGGGCTTTGACGGCCACTGAAGCGGCCTCGATTGAGTTAAAAACAAGGCCCGAGTCATCTGAGGTTACACTGCACTTAACCGAATGATCTTCTGGTTCTTGTTATCTACATTGAAATGTGATCTGGCCTTGTATTAAAAACAGTTTACTAATATGTTTTTGTGCCGTTTATAAAGGGCCAAAAAGCACCCCCGCAATGCGTATAAGGAAATCGTGCTAATCAATTCAATTAAAAAAAAAATCACTAATAAACCAAGAATGTTATTGTCGTCTAGTATGGTAGAAATCAAAAAGTAGTTACCAGTATTAAACAAAAAAAATCATAAAACAGTTGGGAGTTTAACTGTTGCGTGGGGGGATACCATGGAGCTAATACTGAACTACAACTCCCCTTCATGCACCCCCACAACTACCCACCTTGTAATTTTGCACCCCTACAGCTTTCTAACGTTTTTTTTTTTCGGAAATGCATCTCTAGCTATTTTCTATTTACCTCATCAGTTTTCGCAACATTTGGGTTATTATGTACGATTATTGTTAAAATTCGCTTAGTTGTCTGTTTTCTTGTGTAGAATGACGTTCATCTATCCATATGTCATCTCAGATCCCTTCCCGTAATATATGCTTTAAAGTTTATACAATACCATGAGCCTGTTCGTGTGTGAGTAAAGAGAGAGAAGCTAGTGTTATATATTAGATACACCCTTTCATATGAGTACATCATCACATTATATATGCAGAGTGTCACAAAGAAAAAAGAAACAACTCAATCAAAACGCAAAGGTAAAAAGAAACAAATCCAGAATGTACAGTACTACAGTCTGCAAACAAGTGCAGCAGGCTTGTTTCAGTCAAAAACCACAAAATATATAAACCATACACTCCATAGAAACCACACACAATGATAAAAACGACGTCTCCAAAAGAAGTATGGCCTCTTTATTTATTTATTTATTTTTTTTTTTGAATGGATAAATTGTAAATGACATACCTAGGATTCCCAAGTTACTTCCAGCACGAAACCATGTATAATTTATTTTGTTCTTATTTTAGAACATATATGGTTCAGGTGGAGAATGGAAAATACGCCTACCAACTGGATGACAGATAAATGCTAATAACAAAGCGACCCCAAACATTTTTTTTTTTCAAAATAATATTTATTTTATGGAAAAATGTGTAAAAATATTACACTTCATTAATACAATATCTGTCCATGATTTAACATTGTAACTGTAAAGAAGTACATATCGTTAGAAAATCGATTTATTTGAAACCAGTGCTTGTTTCATTAACACTGGAGAATTGTTTTTAAAAAATATGTAACTTAATTTAACGAGTTTTCTTGCACACAGTTTAAAGCGTGAAAAGACGTCTCAAGTTTCATGACTAGCGACAATCCGTGGTATCGTATAAAAGTCTGCAATTATAGTAGTAGTAATAATAACAATAATAGCAAATCCCTCATCCTGAGAAACCGTAAAAACATTTGTGGCTTTATACTATATAGGGGATGTGATTTGTTTTGAATTAAGGAAGATATCGATAAAAAATTGTGAAAAAGGAAACAAATCTGTTCTCGGCTAAAAACAGTTATACATAAATATATAATTATATGCAATACAGTTTTGAACGAAGGCTGAAATAGATTATTTCTTCTTATGTCCGTAATTCAGCTGCATACATATAAAACGTACAAAAATAATCCTACCTTCTGTGAAGGTTTTTTTTTTTTTTTTTTTACTTCTTATTCTTTTCTTTTGCTTACTTGTTTTTTTACGATTAACAACCATTACCGCTGGAAATCCTATTTGTAAAGTCCGGTACAGCGTGCAGAGCAGCACCAGTATGCGCCGATGGCACTACCGGAGGGGACAGAGTCGACGGAGATGATCTCGGCGTGATCGGGCTGAGGCTACAGCCTATGATGCTCTCGATTGAAAACGGGGATCTCTGCACAGACGGTCGGGGTTTCGTAGCAGTCTGTATGGAGGAAGGCAAGTTGGAGCTGAGTTGCGGGTAGAAGCGGGTCCTTGTCACTTCCGTGGTAGTAGGCAATAAAGAAGGCGAAGAGATCATCCTTGCAGCGTGTGACAGTCTCGACTGGTGGTGGTGCTGCTGTTGCTGAAACGCCAGAAGAGCCGAGTGTGGATGGTAAGGCTGAAGCTGAATGCCGTATCCGCAGGCGTAGGGTCCATAACCGTACGCCGCAGCTGGAATAAAATTAGTGTGATCCCTCAGAAGGTCGGGAGCTTGCTGTCTTTTAAAGCGCTTTCTCCTGCGTAAAAAGCTGCCGTTGTCAAACATGTCCGCAGACTCGGGGTCCAAGGTCCAGTAATTCCCCTTTCCCGGATTGCCCGGTTCCCTGGGTATTTTGACGAAGCAGTCGTTTAAGGATAGGTTGTGCCTGATGGAGTTCTGCCAAGCAGGGAACTTCTCTCTGTAATAAGGGAAGCGGTTACTGATAAAATCACAAATTTCACTTAGCGTGAGTCTCTTTTTGGGACTTTGCAGGATGGCCATTGTAATTAAGGCAATGTACGAATAAGGGGGTTTTACCAAGGTGTTTTTGCTAGCTGGTCTGTAAGAGTCCCTGGATGAAGAGCCATCAAGCACGCACTGCGTGGATTCGCCCAAAAGGATATTACCATGCATCTGGGTCACCTCGTCCGCAAAGGACCGTCCCTGAGGATCGCCGTCCTCTCCTTCTCCGACCACATCGATATCTGTTTCTTCCGAAAGGACAGACGCATCGGACATTTCAGAGCTCAGAGTCATGGCTCGCTGGCAGATCCAGAGGCTTGGCTGCAGAGGACTGTGTTTGTAAATACCCTCCTTTTAACGGGACTCATAAGGATCGCAAAGGCACAAGGCAGTATGTGATGTAAGTCATAAGCCCCCTTGTTGTCGGGGTCTTTTACAAGTTTCGGGTGGTCTGTTCGTATATCAGTACTCGCACCTTCATGTTCTGCCCGAAACGACAATGCATGCAAAAGTAAGAAAAAAGAGCTTGCAAAAGGCCAGATCCGTATCCAAAAGAGGGCGGATCTTCCCAGAGTTTTTATAGTAGCCGGCGGATCACATGGACAGGTCACGTCAGCGGAGTAATTGTGTACAAATTCTTTTCAAGAAACCGGAGAACCAAATAAGACCAATAACTTATATGGTCTCTTTTCCGCGGTCTTATTGGGATACACACATGTTTAATAAAAACCGTAAAAGCCAGCTGGAGTCTTAAACCAAATCGACTTATTATAGAAAACACAAAGAACAAAGAACGGATTAAAATAGAAGTAGGTTATGTGTTGCAACACAGGAAATAAATCTTGAATGTTCACATCGAACGAAAACATGTATGTAATTTTATTATAAACACTTTTTTTTTGTTTTTTGCAGTTATGAAACGGAAAAACATTTTTCTACCAATGCATACAAGCGTAGATGGTTTATGTATATATATATGTATACATATATATGTGTGTGTGAACCTGTATCAAATGTTTCAAGACAACTGCAAATCATTGTAACTGATTTCTGAATTTTGATGTGCTATGTTTCAGTAAATTAAACAAAACTATTCCATGAATTTTTCCTAGAAATATAATTGCGTAAAATGTTCGTGAATGCATCGAACTTTCTTTTGCTAAATATGGATTAGGTATATTACCGAAAATTATTTTTATTTTGCATCCTGAGTTAATTTTTTTTAACTTGTTCAAGTCAGTCGCCCAATAAATATTTTATCAGAAATGAATTAATGAACTTTGCAGATTAGTTGTCAATCGTTAGAGGAAATGTTGCAGTTTCTAATGAAATACTGTAATTTTAATTTATTTTAAAGGCAGATAGATATATTGCACTGATATTGCAAAGTTTAATATCTGTTCAGCTTAATAAAGCGAATTCGTAAACTGAAGCTGGAGACAAAAAGAGAAAAGGAAACTTCATATCTATTAGCGACATTTGAAATCTCGTGATTAAAATTTTCCTAAAATACAATAAAATGTTTTACGTCTTTTATTTTAATGCTAAATTACAATTTAGTTATTTTTGCATAGAAATGCCCACGATCTTTTAAACGCTTCAAACAAAAACAGTAAATGCAACTTTCTGATTGTTTTGTTTTTTTCAGTGTAGATTATGAAAGTAAATTATAGAGAGTCCAATGTTATTTACTAAAACATATACAACATTAAAATAAACATTCAACACCCGTCTAACATGTAAAATATGTCAGCGCGTAAATGTTAAGCATTGCTAAAGATGCAATACATCCGAAATATCCCCCTTTATTTTCCTTTAACATCTGAAATGCTCCTAATTTTTGTAGCTCTTTGTATTTCTGTTTACATAGGAAACCTAATTTTTGTTACACATCTCCAGTTAAATATTTTCAGTGCAGGCTACATTTATATAATTATCGCGAGGCTTTCTATTAAAAACAAGTAACTTTGTAGTCTGCACAAATCTGGTAATGAATAAGAAGCAGGAAAACCGAGATAACCTTATCATATTAAGGAAATCTATTTATGTTTTTTAAGCGATTTCTGTTCCCATGTGGAGGCAATTAGAAACAACTTTAAACAACGGTTCTAAAAACAATCTTCCGAATCCTCTGAGAATTACATTGAGAATGCATTTTCCATCTTTTCATTAAAAATTCGAAAAGCCCCCAGTGTTCAAAATGGAATTACATTTTGTTTTCAGTAATATAAAGGAAACCCCTTCTGCACGTTTTCCAGATTCCTTTTTGCAAAATATACACAGAAAAAAAAATGATAATGCAGTTCTTAGATCTTCAACATTTTTTAGTTGTTCCTAATTTGCAAATTGCATATTTTAAGAATGAAATGTTTAACACCTAAATGGAATTCCTGTCCCAGTAGGCAGTATCATAACTACTATGTTTAACTGTTAAATACTAGTTTTCCAACTTTTTGTAACTGTGTTTATTAATTCGAAGTCTTTATAATAAACACGTCTCAGTTATACATTTCATAAAAAAAATCAGCCAAAAATGTTAGCTTGTCCAGGTCATGTCCATATAATATGTGTGTGTGTGTGCGCAGAGTACAAAGTTAGCTGCGCGCGTGACGTTCACTTCACCTTTTATGCAAAAGCATTAAGAGAGTTTGAGAAGGTTACTGTACGAGTATATGGAGTTTAAACCAAACGCAACCTAGAGCACCACCTAGTGGAAACGACTGAAGTAGCAAAAGTAAACAATTTCACTTCGGTGGATTTTTTTTCTTGTACAGGTAACAAAATGAACTCATCGCGTCCTGATATTACTCTTAACACCAAGATTTTAGTACGTGTTTGCAGACATCGTTCATTTTCACGTTTAGTAAGTTTTACTTTAAAAGCGGATGAAGTTTATGTAGCGAATCGCTCGAAAAATATATCACAGTGCACATTAAAACATCAATACCAGTACAGTATTTGTTAGATGTTACGAATACTAAACTGCCTATGCCTATGACTATGGTTTTAGACTGTTAAGTGAAGTGTACAGTACGAGATCTAATTTACTGTGCCCTGGCTGAGTAGTAGAAGTGCGTAATCTACTTGACCGTGCCAATGTGCTCTGAATGAATTCCATCAGTACACTGCAAATCTCCTTAATCCAAATCCACGGTCACGCAAAGTAAAAACCAACACATCGGAAGGCACACTCGGGCACACATTCTCCGTCATACTGCAGGTAATAAAGACAACAATTAATAGCCAATTTATTAAAAAAAAAAAAAAAAGTAATTCTCACAACAAAGTGATAATTCTGATAAAAAGCCTAAATAGCGGTTTCAAACAAAAATAGCATGTAAGAAGTTCATTTTTCATTCAACATATGAAATTGGTAAATCCTATTAAAATTGTTCATTTATATTCGATTATATATATGGGCATAAATTATTATTAGTTTTCATTACATGAACTCACCGGGAAAATGCAAGTTATTTGAAAAACGTTTATCACATTTATTACATCTTGCTTGAAGAATGGGCCTGAGTTGCCTCGAAAGCTTGCATATTGTAATCTTTTTAGTTAGCCAATAAAAGGTATCATTTTGCTTGACTTTCCATCACATTTATTTGAAATTCATATTTTTATCAAGGTGCATTGCCTTGATACTATACTTTTAAAAATATTGGTTGTAAAAGGGCTCTTTGTATATCAAATCCTCCCTTTGGGCTTTGAAATGGTTCCTAATATGTGGACAAAACATAAATCTTTATTGTATAGTGGGCTACCACGCAGAATAGATCAAGAAAAATAGAACTTAGTCTGTGTTATTATAGAAAACCAGGAACCCACTGCTATGTCACAAATCTGTTATCATTTGTTATGGAGCCTGTTACGGATATAAATAAATAAAGATTCTTTCTGGAACTTTCATGCGGATGGCTCTTTTGGGAACCAGAAATGGTACCCCTATGACATCCCCCTGAAGAACTCCTTTGGCACCTTTATTTTTAAGAGTGTAGGTTAGTTGCGCTAATGGCCTGTTCATGTCAAAATTGTTTTGTTAAGAGTCTGTTTCTAAAGAAGCTATACGCTCAGATGTTTTATTTTACTTAATGCAAAGAAATGTCAGGTTTTAATAAATATAAGAAATATAATTTGCAAACTATAACAAATATTTTGTGACACCAGTTACACATTTATAAACGCATGTCAAGCCATTTCATTTTAAGTCCTCCCCACCCCACCCCCCCAAAAAATGAAATATAAGGCACATAAAAACTGAAAAAATAACTAACTTTACATTACTTTTCAAACACTTATATAATTTCACTCATTATCCATAATGATTTATTTGGTAAGAATAATCTGCGTTCATTTTTCAATAAAGTTTCTTCCAAAATAAATTTTAACAAAACAATGTAGAAGTACAAGTTAAACAGGATTATTACTTGGGACAACTGTTTCACAATCTTGTCACACTTGTTACTGCCATATCGCACCGCTTATTATTTTTAGTTATTAAGTTATACACGGAGACGTCCTAGCATAAAGTTACCGTTACTCAGCATGTTACTACAGCCTGTCAGAAAAAGAGTTAAGTTGCACAGCAGAGTTCGATGGGTTTAGCAGCGCAACAGATTTTCGTTGTGTTGATGCGTCTGATAGGATCTTTTTCCTAAATGCATTTTACAGTGAAAGTCCAAACGCTGCGCTGTCAGGATTTCTATTTCGCTAGCATCATTATTTTGTTTGAAGACCCCGTAGATTACTCACATGAGCACACTTGAGTACATCAGCCAAAGAGGTAAGTCAGCGTTAAAAACTCGCAAGCGGCATACGTGAAAGGTACATGACGTTCATTCATTCCGGTAGATTTTGCACCGATAATTTTTTTGTACTTTATTTAAGGTGTATAAAATAGTAACGTGACGTTATTTATTAATGTCTAACAAAAGAAATGAGACAGCCGTGATAACTCTGTAGGAAGAAGGAAACAATTAGCCATGATATTATTCTTAATAGTGTTTTCGGCGAAATCAAATCAAATAATTCAGTTTTATTGTTAGAATGTCTGGCTAAAAATGCATTGTGCACGGGCAAAATTCTGCGAATTACAGCGGTCCCGTTATATTGTATTTTACATTAATTATGGGTCAGTTTTTGTTACAAAAGCTGGACTAGTATCATTATTATTAGATCTGGAAAATCTGAAAAATGCTCGCGTATGCATTAAAAAAATTAAAGCGTATATTTAGATTTGCGTACACCAAAAAATGTCAAAAACGATGTTATACGGTTCTTTTAGTTAATAAAGACAAATTTACATGCTCTGTTAAGTACTGCACAAAAATGATAAGGATCGACGCAGAAGGGTGATTTGACCATCCTTGAATTTCGTCCTACCTCCCTTTAGATGCCGCCATAAAAGGCAGTGGTTCCCCGCTAACCCGTAGTGAAAATACTGTACAATATAAACATACATACATACATACATACATACATACATACATACATACATACATAAAATTGGTGCTACCTCACAGCTTCGGAGCCATGGTTTTAGATTCCAATGTTACGTGGAGTTTGTCCGTTGCACTCGGGCTAATGTGGGTATGCCCCACATATTGCAGCTTATTTCTTCGTCCTAAAGATGAGTAAAATGCTCTGGTTGATTGTGTGAGAGTTTACCGCTTTCGATAGGCAGCAGCTCCGTCCAGGATTTGTTCCTGCACTTTGCCCGCTGCTGCAGTGGCTCCAGTCCCCCGCGACTCTCTAGCAAATAAGTGGGCAATAAAAATGAACTAATGATAATGATGATGATTATGATAATGATGATTGCTGTCATTATAGATCTTCTGCAAGGTTGGCTTTTATATAAGCACTCTTTGCCAGATCTTGAATTACGAAATAGGTACGTACTGGCAATTAAATGACTGATCATTTTACGTAAAATGTTTATTAAAAGTATTTTCAAGTGAAATAATTTTTATAAACTATAAAATTAGTTTGTTGAATTGCTTATAACGTATTTACATTTTTGTTATGAGCCTAGTCAATCTGTTAATTATATAAACCAATAATATTTCACGTTTATAAATTGTTTAAAAAAAATGAAACCGTATAACGCATTAAAAAGTACAGTAGTCTTTCACCTTGTCTTATTTTGTCATTTACGTCTTTATTGTAAAATAAATGACAGTCCAGTACTTCAAAATTTTTGAACCTATATTGCCTGAAATTTCCTTATTTATAGGTTTCTTTGCCAATATGATTAAGTGAAAATAAACTTACAGGACATCAAAATCCCGTGTATGCCTTGCATGTATTTGTTTTAGGAATGTCATAATGCAGGCTTCATTTGTCTTTATATATGGAGAAAGTACGGAAAGTCAAACATACAGATATACATTTGACAAATGCTAGAATTGTGTCTCCGCCCACACTCTTAAAATGTTGTTCTGTAATGGCGCATTACTGGGTTGTGTGGTTCTCCAGAATCATTACTTGACAAAGAACCGTTTAATGTCTTGAGGGGTTCTAACCATGTTGGTTTTGGGCGTTGGAAGGGTTCCTAATATTTAGACAAAACAGAAATCTTTAATTACAGTATAAGATACAACGGATCAAGAAAACCTGAACTTTATTGTCCTTGTATTGCAATAGTCCTCTAAAATAAGAAACCAATTGATATTTTAACAATCTTAACATCTATTTATGGCTGTTTATGGTACCTCTTACGGGTATTTTCTTAACTAAAGGTTCTTTATGGAACCTTCATGTGGATGGTTGTTTTGACTACCAAAAATGGTTCCTCTCTATGGCATCGCTACAAAAAACACTTTGACACTTCTATTTCGGTCTGAATGTCTAAAAGAAAAATTTTGTACTTTTTGAAAATGTTAAGCCACTTCAAAGACTTAGTTCAACTTAATGCATTACCTATATCTGTTATGCTATGTTATTTTTCTAACATTGTTACAATTAATTTACATGACGTATTGCCCCTAAACCCTTAATGTATTTCCTTAGCAATACATTCAGTTAAGGCATTTATAAATGAAACCTCATGTTTTACTGGGAGAATTTCGAAGTTCAATTGTCATAGTCTCGTTAAAAAATCTCCTAAACGTAAAATGATTAAAATTATTGCTTTACATTGTAGTATTCTACTGAGCAGATTGCTTTATGCACATAATATTCTCTTTTTTTGTTCGTAATAAATTCAAATGTATAATATACTTCTTTATTATTTATTTATTTATTTATTTATTGGCCAAACTCTCTTTTAATGTATTTTAATATCTAACAAATACAAATATTGTTATTTTAATTCTAGTAAATAGGGCCACCAATATCCACACATTTTATGCATAATAATAGAGACTTTATTTAGCATTTAATGGCATTATTTTGAATACAATAAACTTTTTGGATCAACATATTGTAAAAAGAACACAAACATTTGATGTGTATGCATAATTAAACATCGGGGGCAGTGCGGAGGCACAGCAGGTTGTGTCCTGCTGTCAGCTCGATTGGCTAGCGTGTGTGTCACTGTGCCTGTTTGTCCGTTATGGTGGACTGGCATCCCATCCAGAGCAGGGCCCAAAACAGGCAACTGTCCTTTTGCTCCTAACTCAATAAGTGGTGCTGAAAGGGAATGGATGAATATGGAACTATATGTCGGTGAATATAAAAGCAAAATGAATGGATATAGACATACAGAATTTTATTTTAGTGAAACTTATAATATAAATAAGTGCGACAACAAATGTGCCAGCTGCATTCAAGTAAATCAAACAGAAAAGTAACAAAAAGTATTATACGAGTATATGTAACAAACTGAAGCCTAGTCTACAATTTTAACCTGATTTCTGAGTAAACGATGTATATAAAATTTTTTTTAATTCAGCACATTGAACTGCCATTAACAACTGCAAAATGCTGCGTATAAAGATTAAACATTTTAATATTAGTTTTTAATCGTCGGCATTAGGATTTTTAAAATGATAAGAAGAAACACGATTTTATACTGTACCTATTTTCATTTTAAAGAGTACATTACTGTTACAAATATACTCAAACTAGTTAGTAATTGTGTTAAACTTATTTAAAAGTTACGTTTGCTTTGTGATTAATCGTGGAAACCATAATCAGTAATGTGTTTTATTTGACTATAACAAAGAATGTTTAATTTAAACTGCACACTTTGATTACCTGTTTCAAATAACAATACAAGGGCGCTCTCTAGTGGTCCACAATACTCATGCACGTGTACTCTAAAGGGATAATCTTTAAAGTTACAGGAATACCAGTATGAAACATCCATTCATGAATTCTTCATTGGAAGTCATTTGTCAGGGATTTGTAAAGAGATAAAAAATAAATAAATAAATAAAATAAACGTTTGAATATTGTCATGGAGAAAATTGATTAGCTCTAACTGATTGTAGGATTTTGACATTATTTATATTATAAACATTCACAGCTTATTTAGGCGCTTCATTTTCGATTTGTCTTTTTCATAATTATGGAAGGTGTCTTTTTGCATATCTGGCAACAGAACGTATTACCAAAACAATAAATAAATTAGACATAGTCAGTATGTGCCATGCAACAAAAAAGCATCACCTGGGAATTGTCTTAGCAGACACTGCGTAGCAAACACAACCCCCAACCTCAGCAATCACTAACTCAAGCGTGTAGTTCCATGGCCTCACACAGTGAGTAAATCATTATGTGCTACACAGTTTAGCTTTTATCACTCTTTAATTTAAAATTGTTTTTTATCAGTATGCTGCTGCTGGAGTATGTGAATTTCCCCTTGGGATTAATAAAGTATCTATCTATCTATCTATCTATCTATCTATCTATCTATCTATCTATCTAT
>JANRMT010062835.1:34189766-34274125 GCA_026402145.1 Polypterus bichir lapradei | reverse complement strand
TATCTATCTATCTATCTATCTATCTATCTATCTATCTATCTATCTATTATTGACTCATCCATTATCTATCTATCTATCTATCTATCTATCTATCTATCTATCTATCTGTCGGAAGAACTGAAAACTATATTTGCAGCTCAGAGATTTGTTTACCCTGTTCCTAATGGTCAGCTACAAATATACAGTATAAGATTGCATAATGCAAATACTATGTAATCTATAGACTGCTAAGCTTTTATAAGTAAATGAGAAAAACATTACAGGCTACACTTCTAACATTTAATATTCTCATAGAAGATGATACTTGTACTGTATAAATTTGTCACATTCTAAAATGCAAACTTTATGACATTTAAATTAACAGCAGTTCAATAGCAAAAGCAATTAAAATGATAACTATGGACCTGTGAGATAGCATCATGCTGCTTTTAATATTTGGAACATTAGGAAAAAATTTAATGAGAACTGCCCAACAGGCTCACTAATATAATTCACTATATTCTCCAAAATAATATTAAGTCAAGACTTGACGGTTCCTAAAGTTGTATTCTCTACCACACTACTTGGTATTTTATTACATATGTTTAATGTTCTTTGAGTGACAAAATAAGAAAATAACTTTCTAATATGTGTGTCCTAAATGTGTTCCCAACTGTGGAAAACATACAATATCTTTAAAGTTTTTTAAATCTTCTTAGGTCTGTCTGTAGGCTTTACATGTCTCCATAATATCTCGTAATCTTCCTAGTGCTGTATCATAAGTTAAGCTACTTCTTTAGATATGTTTTATTTAAACCATTAACGTAAAAGCTAAGGGAGGCATAATTTTTATACAACAAATTTGAAAAGGACTAATTAACAGCAAATGTATGTATAGTAAATATTCAAAAAATATTAACACATTTTAGATTTACTTAATATATATCTTGTTTTCAACACGTTTCTAAATATTACCATGAAATATGTAATTTGGACTGTACATGGCTTATCTTTAGCTCTCAACTCAGGCAGTTCCTTACATAAATTGCATTCAAGCACATCAGAGACCCTTCAACTCAATTTAATCAGTCAGGCTCCTTCTATTCCAAAAGAAGTCACAATAACCCAAAACCTTACTTTAGGGATGCTAATGATGCATATTTACTGTATTTTAGTCAGCTTCTTTATATCTGCTGAGGGTATGGGATCAATCTTTGGATAAACTGGATGGGTGAACAGATTTCACCCTCAAAGTAGCCTTTCCTTCTATTATACGTTCATCCCAATAATGATTATTTTGTTACAGATGACTGAGGTGATGATATTCCCTTCATAGCAAGATGTTTGTGTAGTTTTTTCTTTTTTTGTGTTCTCAATGCTGTTAGTATTTATTTAACTACCCTAACAACTTGTGGAGGGTAAAATAAGTTATTTCAAAAAGCAAGGGGCTGACATGTAAATTAATGTTATGCCCCAGTAAAAAAAGGTTTTCCAAACACTCTTGCATGATAGGGGACCAAATTCTCATCCTCCGCATCCATAACAAATTTCTGAATTTTAGTTGTTCTATATCACGTATTAAAATTTGCTAACTCATTAAGAAGAAAGTTTAAAAGAAAAAGGAAACGACAGATCGTGACTGACTAACAGGTAATTTATATTGCTAACAATATTTCAGCACAAATAGATGGTTGGGAAGTTGTAAGTATATGACTGAATACCTGATACTGGGATTATGCACCACAAGCAATTTTAGATCTTTTCATGGAGATCTCGATTTTCTTTGCAGTTCTTCAAGATCGCTTCCCTCTGAAGCCCGTTGTTTCAGGAATTAAATTGTGAAAACATGAAATCATTTTTTTTTCTCAGCTGTCACTACAAACCTCATGGGGTAAGTAACAGACTCAATAATGATCATTTTTGGGTGGGGTGAAGTGTTCCTTTAATGCCTTCTAAGCCCAATTTACTAATATAATGAGCAACCTACTGTTTGATTGCCTGCAGCTACACATAACTCATCCTTCTTTTTTTCTGTGCATGACATAGGGAGAACTTTTAAACAAGTTAATGTCCATAAGACAAGGATGGTATATCAGTGCATGTTTTACAGTTTTTCTCGATTGGTTTGGCTCATTTCCTGAAACCGAGATGACATTCTCAAAATAACATGGACAAATCTCCAAACCACCTTGCAATTGTTCACAACAGAATGTCATTTTTCATTGGTTTAATCAAATTGCAAATGCTTTAGTACATGTCTCAAGTGACTCTGTGCTTCTTTTCAAATGATTATGTACAAGTAGCTACAGTTAGCACAATGAGCCCACATTTAGCACATTTTCCAAATAAATAGATCTTGCCGATCTAAACTGATTAGTTGATTTTTCAGTGAAATGGTCACTCACTCCAAAACATATCAGCATGGTTTCATTGTGTAAGTCATCATATGCACAATTGTCTGTTCAACTGTCAAAATTAGTCAAAGATATAATACCATGAAAGAATATCTTGGAACATTTGATAAAGTTATGACAGTACTTGACAATCAATCAGGTGAAATTAGAACTAACGAAGGAGCAGTTTCCCACATCTCAGATGACCAATCAAACAGGTTGTTCAGATACCTGACAGGTGTTGTCTATGATTATGACTGCTGCCAAAAGTATATAGACAGAGCTTGGCGCGGGGCCAGTTTCATTTGCAGTGTGAACATGGAAGCACCTCGCCAAGTACAACAGCAACTTCCTGCTCGAGGAAGAGGAGGAAGAAGAAGAGGAAGAGGAGGAGTGAGAATGCGTGGAGGAATAGGGGGAAGAGGCCGAGGAGCACGGAGGCACCATGATGTCCCAGATGAAATCCGGGCCACCCTTATTGACCACGTCATAAACCATCGCCTCACAATGGCAGAGGCAGGTCGCCGAGTGCAGCCTAATGTGCCTCGGTCTACAGTCTCCTCCATCATCCAAACCTTTCGCAGGGAAAACAGGTACAGAACTATGCTATTGAACTATTCAGTGTTGGTGTGTGTGTAGGCCTAGAGTACTGTAATATCGTCATGTGATGTTATATGATACTATAAAAATGACAAAGACAAAAAAATGGAGAAAATACTGTGAATAGTGTTCCAGTCACTGTGCAGTGCATCACACTTCTAGTACCATAAGACAGCAGTACAATTACATTGGTAACTCATTTTGTAACAAATTTACAGTGTTGACCTTTGACTTGTATGTCTAGGATTGGACGACAGCCTCAAGTGGGTGGCAGAAGAAAACTTCTAAATGAACAACAAGAACAAGAAATATGCAACATGGTCATTGCAAATAATGCCATCACACTGAGACAGATTCGTAATGCAATCCTGCTAGACAATGTAATGTTCCAAAATATAAACTCTATCAGCATCTCCACAATAGACCGGGTATTGAAGAAACATCAGATGACCATGAAACAGATTTACAGGGTACCATTTGAGAGAAACTCTGACAGAGTGAAAGGGCTGCGGTACCAGTATGTGCATGTAAGTCAACTACTGGTTGTCTATCATTGTAACACTATTACAGTAAGACATGGTTACCACTGTTTTTTTGTTTTGCGTTATCCTTTTCACCTTCAGAATCCAGCTTTGTGTGACTAGAGCATTTTTCCTAGAAATTGTCTTCAGTTTCCCACTCCCTGTTTGTACAGTACTTTAGATCCTCCCTGCAGTATCTGTCTCTACTTGACTGATTAGATTTATTTCTATTCTATTGTAGAGAATTATGGCATTAGAAGGCAACGAAACCCCTCACATCCTAGTCTACGTTGATGAAGCTGGCTTCAACCTGGCCAAAGGTCGAAGGCGTGGCCGTAACATCATTGGCCACCGAGCCACTGTGGATGTCCCAGGCCAGCGAGGAGCAAATATAACAATGTGTGCCGCTATATCAGAAAGAGGTGTGGCCACACACATTCCCAGTTTAGGGCCCTACAATACACAAAAGCTCCTCAATTTTTTGGACCACCTTTATACTGATCTGATCCCAGAAAATGAGAGAGGTGTAGAAGGACCTCAGCTACCACATTATGTCATTGTGTGGGATAATGTGAACTTCCACCGCGGCCCACGCATCAGAACCTGGTTCACCACCCATCCCCGGATGCTAATGGAGTTTCTTCCACCTTACTCTCCTTTCCTGAATCCAATTGAGGAGTTTTTTCAGCTTGGAGGTGGAGGGTGTATGAGCATCAGGCTCAAGACCAGAGGGCCCTGCTGCATGCAATGGATGCTGCATGTGAGGACATCACAGGGGATCAATGTAGGGGATGGTTGAGACATTCACGCCGTTTCTTCCCTCGCTGCATCGCACGAGAAAATATCCGTTGCGATGTGGATGAGAATTTATGGCCTGACAGAGAGCAGCGCGTCGATGGCCAGGAGGATGAGGATGGTGGCCAGGAAGGAGAGGGTGACAATGGCGACCACTGAAAATATTACTGTACTATAGTTCTGAGACTTTATTTACAGTATGGTGGGCTAGAGTTTTTTTGTTTTTTTTTGTTTGTGTTTATAACTGTTCACATTTACAGAATCCTGTATATGTTTTCTTTTCACAGTATGTTCTCTAATGTTAACATTTCTTTGTACGAATAAAAATGTTTACAGTTTCCTTGAGTATGAGTGGTTTATTGGAGGCTGATTTTACTGTAAAATCTTTTGGTTTTATTCATAGTGGTATTCTGTTGCTAGACCTGTGCCTCAGTGACAAAACGTCTAAGCATTTTGACTTGCAGTGCTTAAACAATGCCAAAGGTATAATGCATTTTGGGGGCATTGACTATTTATATGGGAAGGATATTTAGTTTTGACACATGGATAAACTCTTTTGGGAGAGATATGAGCTTTTGCAGGGGATCCATGGTGTTGTGCTAAACCATCCGGGGTATTCTGACAAAAGCACTAAATGAATGCACATGTGCCAAGGCAATTGAGAAGGATCTGTGCTATTCTGACTGTACTGACCTTTTATGTGGGAAAGGAATCTGCTTTTGAAGCATGGACGAAGAGTTTGGGGTAAGATATTTGTTTTGCTAGTGAGCTATAATGTTGGGCAGCACTGTAAGACTGTTTGGCCAAATGACCTTATGGTTTTGAGAATGTCATCTCGGTTTCAAGAAATGAGCCAAACCAATCGAGAAAAACTGTAAAAACCTACAGCAAACAGTTAGCTGATGTCTTCTTTAATACTTTACTGAGATAATTTGTGGTCTTGATGACAGAATGTCATCAGAAACAAAGGAAAAGATGTTGCAAAGCCTGCAGCCTCCACCATTACCAGATATTCCTCAACATCTTAAACTGACAAATGAATCTGAACAGCTGAAGTTGGTGAATCTGGAAACAGAAAGAACAACATCCTTCTTTGATGTACTTATAGAAAAAGGCAAAGAAAGGTCTCAGCTTTGTCTCAAGAGAGCACTAGAACAGTGGACAGATTTTCAACAAATTTTATGAAGCACATGTGAAGATAGTTAACTATAAAGCTGAAAAAGGAATAAGTCTCATCAAAAAGTACAATGACACACTGGCAATAGATGAACAACAGAAACAGTTTATTCTCTGACTGGTTGTAAACCATCACAAGAATTTTCCAGCTTCATCAAAGACAGTGCTAATATTGTAAACCTACAAGTGTGGAATGGTTGTCTGCTGTTTAGTTCAGAAGACATAAAAACTACCAAATGGAGTAGCATCTAAATAATGTTGATTTTCATTAAACCTTTATGTGTTTATTATAAATATAATAAATATCCATCCATCCATACATTATCCAACCCGCTATATCCTAACTACAGGGTCACGGGGGTCTGCTGGAGCCAATCCCAGCCAACACAGGGTGCAAGGCAGGAAACAAACCCCGGGCAGGGCACCAGCCCACCGCAGATATAATAAATAATAAAACTTTTTTTGGGCCACTCTAATATATATATAGTATATATATACTATATATGGTACATCCACCTTCTTAACCCACTTATCCAGGGCAGAGCCACAGGAGAGCTCAAGCCTATTCCAGCAAGCGTTGGGCACAAAAGGCTCCCACAATCCCTGGACAGGACATATATAATGTGGCATAGTGGTTAAAGCTTTGGACTTCAAACTCCTGATACTGTGTGACCATGACCAAGTCACTTCACCTGCCTGTGCTCCAATTGGATACAGGCATCAGAGAAATAATAAAAAATAATGTAAAAAATATTATGTTTATATTAAAGTATTATTTTTCATGTGTTCACACAAAAAAAAGGTTTGGGGCAGCCTCCTGTGTATTGTTCCTGGCTGCAAATGGATAGAATCAAGGTACAAATTTGTACATGTTGGAATCCACAACTGAATTGTTTTGCTGGCACCAAGATGGCGGCTTTAAGGGAAATCAGAGGAAGTGACGCCAATAGTGGGGCCGGGACTATGAATGATGTCATCAGTGGGCCCAGAACCAGAAGTGATGTCACTGCGCCCGGGACCAGAAATGACGTCATCATTGGAGCTAGAAACGGAAATGGCGTCATTGAGTCCGGAATCAGAAGTGATGTCATCAGGGCCAGGCGGAATTTCCTTCAGGCTTTGTGAGCTTGACTAGGCATCCCTTTTGGCTTACTTTGATGCTGTAGGGAAAGGAGAAGATACCATTAGAGTCAGCACCCCCTCTCATCCCAGGGTGTTACTGCATACTTCCCCAGAGTCTGGAAGGTTATCCCAGGCCCGCATGTGTGACTATTTATTTATATTTTTGATGGCTCTATTCAAATAAGCCAAAGGTTAATGGTTGTCCTTCCTTTTGTGGGGCTTTTATTATATATTTTGAGATTTTTATAGTTTTTTGCAAGCTCCACATTTCTGGGGCCTGCATATGCTTTAGACGCCAGGCTGAAGAGTGATGAGCCTCTGATGGGCAGTCCATGCAGAATTTTGCCCTAACCCCTAGTTTGTCTTGAAAGCCTCTAAGATTTCGCCGTGCAGGAAACTCCATAACATGACAGACTGAATTGAGGCCTACTTCTAGGCAGGCTAGAGAAGGTCCTGGTCTGGAGAAGGGGTCTTTCAGTGACATCATACCTATGTTGATATTTTGAGTGCATTGGTGTGTGGACACCAAGTTCTTCTTCGTGTTACACAGCTGTGAGCTTGAGGTGCTGGAGAAGCCAATAACCCACACGGGCACAATCATATAAGATGTCTTCTTTAATAATTCTAAATATTAGATGAGCAGAACACTGTTGTTACACCATTTTTAATTTTTGAAGAAATTTAATTTAAATTCCAAAAAAATAATCAAATGATAATATTTGCGAACAGCCTGGATCCCTGCTTTTTGTCCTTTCTTAAATCTTTCCATAGCTCCTGGTACCTCTCTTCTGTGTCTATTGCTATGTAATACTTATTGCACAGCAGTCACATGATGGACTAGAAAGGGACATAAATCAGTGGAGCTCTGATGGGGGTGCTTTGCTCGAGTACTGTGCTTCTTATATCTGCAGCGCTCCTCTTACACGCTTCTTGTTTAGTCAGTCGTCAGTCAGTCATTTTCCAACCCGCTATATCCTAACACAGGGTCACGGGGGACTGCTGGAGCCAATCCCAGCCAGCACAGGGCGCAAGGCAGGAACAAATCCCGGGCAGGGTGCCAGCCCACCACAGTTTTTGTTTAGTTCTTAGTACAATTTTTTTTTCTGCAAGAGTTTAATGTTTTTAACCTTTGCTTTCATTTTTGCATTTTTAAGTACTGTCTAGCATGTTTGGTGTCTGTTTGGATATCCTGTTTTTGACCTTTTACTTGTTTTTAATAACTATTTTTGGATATGCCCTTCATGGATTTGTTTATTGTATTCATGTGTTATTCTACAGTATGTATGGCTTCTTGCCTGCTTCTAGATTTGCCTATCAAAATACAATTTTTTTTTTAAATAAATTACTTTTAGTTTATAGATGTGTCTACTTCATTCATTACCAGGACCCAGGACCCTTAATTAAGGACTCGCTGAAAGTTTAAAAATCAGAACTGAAAAGAAAACTTTAAAAGGATATCATGGTGTACATTACTGCATTTGCAAGAAAGTGTCATAGAAGCTGGCAAACAGCTCTTCACAGGCTGGGTGGGAAGGCAGCAGTTTGCCAATATTTCACAGGTTACACAAAGCTAATTGGCTGAGTGACACCAGGCCATCCCCTAGGGAAAGAAAACATGTCTTTGGAGATGATTCACAGTAAACAAAGAAAGAAGACAAAGACTCTAACAGAAAATGTATAATAAGTAAGAGTCCCACACAACCATAAGGGCTTGCATGGTTTCAGGGATGCCAAAGAATGTGACTGTGGATAAAAGAAACTGACAGACATGTTGCCGATACCTTAGTTGCAGGTGAACACAGCTTAACACTTAAAATGGTGCTGGGTGGTCTGTGGTAGGGTAGTGAATTGGTTCACATCACACAGTTACCTTAAGCTACATGATCAAATAACAATTTTAATGTTGCACACCTTGTGCCTAAGTGTGTACAGTATGTGTCGTGAAAAGAAGGTGTTCTCTGTGATACTAGCCCGAACAACAAGGTACGGTGGCTCTTGTTTGTAGATTGCATATCTACTTAAGATATGCATATCCTAATTAATAGCATTCTGCATTGTTAACTTATTGTATCTTCCATGGTACCAGATTTAGATTTTATTGTTAACCCAACAATACTATTGTTATTTGTGGAACCACACTAAACCAGGAAATACAAAGAATTAGTGTTCATGGTTCCAACCCAGTAAAGGTTACTGCAATTATGGAATCAAAGCATACACAAAAATAACAAATTCTTGACTCATGAGAGGAGAGAAATCAATAGAGACATAGTATAGATGATGGATGTGACAGCCAACAATGACCAAAGGGTCAATATTTAAGAAACATAAATATTGGATTTCTTATCTTAAGTAATTATACAAAATATACCGGGGAATGGTAGAAACTTATCAGTAAACCTACAATATTTCCTTACTATAGTCTTGTCTGTAGATGGAGCTCCAGGAGGACGGCTGCAAGAAATTCAAGTGGTATTTCTGATCCCAGAAATTATTATGAGGATTCATCGAAAGAAAACCATGGCTGGGGTTTAAACCCCTCTTCCAGTCAGTTACTGTATCTAGAAAGTGTGTAGTCAGGTAGTAGGTTAGGAAAAGGACTTCACTAGTTTGAGTAAAAGAAGCCAGATTATGAAAATGAAAGGTATGGCAAGGAAGAGAGATGAGAGGTTGTTGTCATAGAGAAGTGGCAAATGGGCCTCCATTCCATTAATCAGTCAGGGTAGCTAACCTGTACAAGAAAGCCCAGAGAGACACCAGCATGTTTATTTCCTTGGTGTTTATTTTGTACTCTTTGTCAGTCTCTCTTTTGAGCATTATTTATAATAATGAAACACATCTTAGTTCACTTGGGCCTCCTTAGTGTTTATACCATTGCTCACAAGGGAACATTTATGGACAAAATATATGAATGACTACAAGTAAATACTAAAACAAATCTTAACACAAAAGATGTACCCAGCAAACATATGAAAACACCATGACATATAGATTGTGATTTTTTTTTATCTTAAACTAGCAATAATGTCTTTAAAGTAAAATGCTTTAGGTTCTAAGAAATCTTTTTCTAAACAAGACCATCAAGAATAAAAAGCAACAACCTTTAGCCATCAATATTTCTTCTTTAGTTATCTGTTGTAGGGCAGAAAACTCGAGTTCTTACAATGCATTCTGTGTTCTGCTCTTCTCTTCATTTCTTATTATGATTTACTATTTTTCAGATAATGTAACATGTCCTTCCGTGGCTTTCCTCTTGATTTCTTTGCCTTCAGTTTACCCTCCAGCACTATTTTCAGCAATCCCTCTCTTCTTAGCACATGTCCTCTCCAGTTTTGTTGCCTTCTTCTCATTTCATTATGTAATTTATCTATCCAACTCATCTTCTCCATCCTTGCCTTGCCCATAACCATAGTTAAGATGCCTTCAGTCTATGTATATCCCTTTTCCACATGGTCCATGTCTCAGATCCATACAAAACAACACTCCAGATTACTATTTTTATTATTCTTTTCGTCAGTGTTGTATTAATTCTAGATGTCAGCAATTTTCATTTCACCTTGAAGGCTGCTTATCCCATTGCTATAGGTGTTTTTAATTTCTTTGTCATTTTTTCCATCTTATGAGAGCATAGTTCCCAAATATGTGACACTGTCTGCTTTTTCCAAGATGTGTTCTCCAATTTTTATTATTACCAGTTCAATTGGTCTTTCCTTAGTTATTTTCAACAATTTTGTTTCCTTTATATTGCGCTTCATTCAATACTTCTTACTTGTGTAATCTAAAAGGTTTGTCGTGTGGTGGGTGCGGCAACGCACTGTAATCAGCGCATGCTCCAAACCCCTCTCTCTTTCTCTACACTGCTTGAATGTATTGCTTTATCATCTGTAATCCATCTTCCTCCAGTTTTCACCCCTCCAGTGTTCATTTGTTTCCTAGTGCTTCTTTAATTATTCTCTCCACATAGATGTTGAATGAGACTGGTGATACTGAGCATGACTATCTATTACCTCCTCATATTTGTTATGCCTCTGTTAGTCCATATATGATTCTTAATTTTGCTATATGGTTCATATATAGATTCCTAATCAGTCTTTTGTCCTGTCAATCTACTGTGGAAGCTGGCCCAGACACAGACAGGCGGACACGTTCATCTCACCCACAATCACGTTTATTTACAATAAAGTCACAAAAGTGCACCACAAAACCCCCAAAGTCCCCAAAAGTCCTGGCCACACAATGCCTTACTTCCTTCCGGCCGCCTCCTTGCCTCCTTTCTTCCAGCTCAGTCCCCTCCGCTCCGGACTCTCGCCCTGAATGAAGGGAGGCGGCCCCTTTTATTATCACCCGGATGTGCTCCAGGTGGGCTCCGGCAATCACCCGCCGACACGCCCCTGTGTGGCGGAAGTGCCGGTTGCATCCCCGGAAGCAGTCCGGGTGTCCCTGCTCTTCTTCCCCCCCAGCACTCCCTGTGTGGCGGAAGTGCTGAGGTCCAGGGCTCCCAAGGCATGGGAACGCCCCCTGGCGGCGACCACGGGCCCCTACAGGGTGGAGCTTCAAAGCTCTGTGCCCGTGGCCCCCAAAGCAACCAGGATGGCGGCCACCACGTGATCCAGGGTGCACGTAGACCCTCCTCCGGTCCCTCAAGGCGTCCCGGCCGGGTCTTTGCCCCTGGCATCCCTGACACTACTCAAATAGTCAAATGCTTTCTCTGGTTCCACAAAACAGACCTATAGTTCTTTATTATACTTTAGACTTCTTTCACTGAGTATCCTCAACACTACCGTAGCATCTCTTGTTCCCATCCCTTTCCTGAATTATATTTGATCTTCTGTCATACAGTTTTTTGCCTTTGTTTCTAATCTTTTCACCATCACCTTTAACACTACTGTTGATACGTGTGATAAAAGGTTACTGTTCTATAGTTTTCACAATTTGTTGTATTTGTCTTTTTTGGTGTTGGTATTAACATTGCTTCTCTGAAGTCATCGGGCTAGTCTCCTTCTTCGTAGATGTTCTTGAACAGTCTTTTTAGTTCTTGTTTCCCTTTATTACTATGGAGACTTAAATATTTAGCTTTTGAGACAAACACCAGGTGTTAATTCTACACCACATACTTCATATATCTTTTAACACTGGTAAATAGACACATCTTATAAATGTGTATGTTACTAATTTAGAAAAGAAAAATAGAATTAACATAAAAATTTGCTGAGATAATGTCAAAGCTACTAGCTCTCATTCACAAATAAAACTAAATTATACATTGCTGTATCTACACAAGCAACATGCATTTGTGACCTAGTCAATGGTGGAAAATGTGCATTAGTCCATACAACAACATTAAAATTTCATCAAAAATTAAAACATCTCCTTATTTATTTATAGTATTTACTTGACCTGGAACAGAATCAAATGAATGTTGAAATTTGGAGATCATAAAATACAGCACCAAACATCTTATTTATATATATAACTTAACTTAAAATATGGATAAATAGCATAAAGAAGAAAGAAATAAAAATATTGAAATAATAGTAAAGATGAACACACTTTGAATTTCAATTAATTCTTCTCCATGAGCACCAGACTGTGATTTTAGTTTGTAGCGTTTCTGTAAAAGATTTACTTAATCTAAGCAAATCATCCTGTCAAACTACAGAATACAGTGATTTGGTTATAAATAATTTCTAAAGCCAATTAATTATTTATGATGTTCTTTATTCCTTTCCTGACATCTGCCTTATTTCAATTAAAGGCAATGGGGACAAATGCCTACCCCAACAGGTAACCCATGGCAGGAACCAACACTGAACAAGATGGGAGTCCATCTCAGGATATACTCATAATCACAAACACTAACCTAGTAAACTGTCATAAATCAATCCAACCTGCCCATCCTTAAATTTGAGAAGAAACCAGAGTACTCAAAATTAAATCTCACAAAGACTTGAACATGCAAACACAGGCAAAGCTAACATTTGAACTCTGACTCTGACTCTGACTCTGAGCTTTCCTGGAAATGCCTCCATGATTTTGTGTTCAATTTTCTGTTTTCAGCCAACAGTCAGATGATAGACACCCATCAGGCACAACATCAAAAACATAACAGGTGAATTGAATAACATTGATTATCTCATTATAATGGGACCTGTCAAGGTGTGGGATATATTAGGCTGCAAGTGAACAGTCAGTTCTTAAAGGTAATGAGTTGAATGCAAGAAAAATTGGCAAACATAAGGATCTGAGCGACTCAGACAAAGAATAAATTGTGATTGTTAGATGACTGGGTGAGAGCATCTCCAATACAGCAGGTCTTGTGGGATATTCCCAGTATGCAGTAGTTAGTATCTACTCATTGATGCATGTGAGGAGTGAAAGCTTGCCCATTTGCTCTGATCACACAGAAGAGCTACTGTAGAACAAATTGCTGAAAAACTTAATGCTGGCCATGACAGAAAGGTGTCTGAACACACAGTGTATTACAGCTTGCTGCATATAGGACTGTGTAGCTGCAGACTGGTTAGAGTGCAAATGCTGACCCCTGTCCACCACAGGAATGCCTACAATAGGCACATGAGCATCAGAGCTGGACCATGGAGCAATGTAAGAGGGTGGCCTGGTCTGATGCATCATGTGTTATTTTAGATCATATGGACAGCAGGCACATTTGCATCTTTTTCCTGATGAAGTGATGGCAGCAGGATGCACTAAGGGAAGAAGGCAAGCTGGCAGAGGCAGGTGATGATCTAGGTAATGTTCTGCTGGGAAACCCTGGGTCTTAACATTCATGGGGATGTCACTTTGATACATACCACCTCTCTAAAGATTGTTGCAGAGCAAACACATCCCTTTTTGGCAGTGGTATTCCCTGATGGTATTGGCCTCTTTCAGCAGGATAATGTGCCCTGCCACCTCGGCAAACTTGCTCAGGAATGGTTTGAGGAACGTGACAAAGATTTCAAGGTGTTAACTTGGCCTGCATATTTCCCAGATCTCATTCTGATTGAGCATCTGTGGGATGTGCTGGAAAGTCAAGTCTGATCTGTGAAGGCCCCACCACATAACTTACAGGACTTAAAGGACCTGCTGCTTACGTCTTGGTGCCAGATACCACAGGACACCATCAGAGGTCTTGTGGCGTTCATGCCTCAATGGGTCAGAGCTGTTTTCGCAGCACGAGGTGGACCTACACAATATTAGGGTGGTAGCTTTAATGTTGTGGCTGATCAGTGTATAGTAGCATGTTAGAAATGGAGAAGATATGAAGAAAAAAATCACAAATTTATTAAGACTAGATGATCTCACATTAAAAAATCCAACTCAACTCAAAGAACAGCATACAGATATGAACATACTGTATATCATGTATATGGTGTGATAAGGGCACTATATAGCGCCCGACCCGGCACAGAATGACGTAGAGGCACATGTAAAATCAACAGTCTTTTTATTTTTCTTCAGCCGTGGGGCATGTCTTCCCCGTGTCCCACAGGCCCAACACAGTCCCAAAAGCACTTAAACACAAAAGCAACAACTCTCCACCTTGCACCACCACCCCTCCCAGGCAACCTCATCCTCTTCCTCCCGATTCTGGCCCCTTAGTGGTGGAGGCTGGCCCGTTGTATAGCCCACCCGGAAGTGTTCCAGGTGTTTGACCACCTGGTCCCAATTGCACCTCCGGGTGGGGCTGATGACTCATCCAGCCAGGTTGTTGAGTCTCGGCAGCACCCCCTTGCAGCCACCCCAGCTCTCACCCAGGTTGTGAAGGACTCCATGTCCCATGGAGCCATGCAGGAGACTGGGGAGTCAACATCGGCCAGGGAGGCTGCCACCAAGCGTCCCGGGGGAGGTATTGAGCTGTCCATGGTGGCTCCCCCGGGAACATATGCAGCAGGGGCATCCTGGCCGGGCATGGGACCCGGCTGTCCATCACAATGGATATTTTTTTATTTTTTTGTTCTCCCTCTTCAAGCTGATTTGTGAAAACAAAATCAACTTCAACTTCAATTTTCGAACATACAACAAAGCATATTCACAATTTGTTCAAGTTCTTGACCGTATGATGGAATGGATTTTATATTTCTAACTGATAAACAAATTGATTGTGTGCTCATCTCGCCGTCATATGTCATGGAGATGATTAACTGTTTGTGTATTGAAGGCCAAGGGTGGCACAGTGGTAGCGCTGGTGCCTCGCAGTTAGGAGGCCCGGGTTCGCTTCCCGGGTCCTCCCTGCGTGGAGTTTGCATGTTCTCTGCGTGGGTTTCCTCCGGGTGCTCCGGTTTCCTCCCACAGTCCAAAGACATGCAGGTAAGGTGGATTGGCGGTTATAAATTGGCCCTAGTGTGTGCTTGGTGTGTGGGTGTGTTTGTGTGTGTCCTGCGGTGGGTTGGCACCCTGCCCGGGATTAGTTCCTGCCTTGTGCCCTGTGTTGGCTGGGATTGGCTCCAGCAGACCCCCGTGACCCTGTGTTCGGATTCAGTGGGTTGGAAGATGGATGGATGGATGGATGTATTGAAGGCCATAGACAGTCATGTAACCATATAGCCATGATTAAATGTAAAACAATGCTATTTATAGTATTGGGAATATTTATTTCACAAAGAAGTTACATATATATTTTTATAAATGTCACTATGTACATAACAACATATCATTTATAATCATCCATCCATTTTCTAATCTTCTTATTCATTTCAAGGTCACAAGGATAACTTTGCAGTCCTAATGTTACTTCTGATTACAATTTATGTGAGAAATTATTGTTTATGCTTCTCATAGAGCTTGTTTGTACTCTTTGCAAATGTAGCATAATCTTCTGTCTAATGCCTCTTTGAAATCAAAAGAACCTTTTTAACTGCTGCCAGAATCAATAGGCATGAATGGCATATCTCCACTGTCCTCTTTGTAAATACAGAAAAACAAATGTTTACACTTTGAGGTTTTGCATGGGATGTGAGAAAAGAATTAATCACCTTCCAGGCTTGATTTGTCTGAAACAATTAAAGGGTACAGCACACACTCTGTACCTAGCAATTGGCTAGTACAATCCATCCATTATCCAACCCGCTATATCCTAATTACAGGGTCACGGGGGTCTGCTGGAGCCAATCTCAGCCAACACAGGGTGCAAGGCAGGAAACAAACCCTGGGCAGGGCACCAGCCCACCGCAGGGCTCGTACAATTTTAATATCAAAAAATGAAACTATATTTTAATTACCCAGCTTTCATTAAACAGTTTTCTCTTTACTGTGTCTGGGATGAATAGATTTTTTCTTTATAAAAATGACCATTTCTTTTTCTGTACTTGGCTAAAGGTTGTATAAGGCAACAGAGTAAGGCTACAGAGTAAGGAGGGCTCATGCAGCACTGGAGGGAGTAAACTGTCAGCTGTGAGTTACACCATTTCATTTAAGACGAGATGAAACTACTGGTTTGGTCTTTTAAAATTTAAGTGAAAAGTAAGAAGTGCTGTCAAGCACCACAGAACACTATATAATACTCAAAGTAGAGGTGGCAGGTGTTGTGCCAAGGAGAAATAGACTAAGATGGTTTGGGCATATGCTTACATGAGGCCAATAGGCCAAGAACACATAGTTGGAGGTGCTATGGTGACTTGAGAAGAATGAGCCTCACTCCAAAAGATGCCCAGACAAGTGGCAAGCATCAAAAAAAGATTTGGTTTGCAATTGGCTAACCTGGGTAAATCCAGAAAATATCCATTAAACCGATGATGATGATGATAGTGACAAATAGTAACATCTATCCATCCATCCATCCATTATCCAATCCGCTATATACTAACTACAGGGTCACGGGGGTCTGCTGGAGCCAATCCCAGCCAACACAGGGCACAAGGCAGGAAACAAACCCCGGGCAGGGTGCAAGCCCACCGCAGCAAATAGTAACATGAATAGTTAAAATCAGCAATTATAAATATCATGTAAGACATAAAGCAAATACAAAGCCAGAGAGAAAGCACAGATCCATGCATATAAATAAGTCCTTCTCAACCTGATTCTCTTTGCTCTTAAGACTAGTAGTCTAAGCATTCCTGGCATAGGATCAACTTGATTTTGTTTCTAATTCTTGTGGCAATCACTAATAGAATGAATAGTCCTGGGTTCCGGTAGCTCATTGCTTGTTGACAGGTCTGAATCTGAGTTACAAGTACAGTATCAACATAGAAGTAAGAACCCACTGTTGGAAAAAAAGTATGCCCATTTAAGATGGATATTTAATATACAGTCTTTTTAGTAGAAATTATGCTTAGTTCAGATGTGTCCCTGGGCACCATCTGTGAGAAGTGTGTATGTTTTCCCAGTTCCTGTATGGATATTGTCACCATATAGTTTGGTTTTCCTCCGATATATTTTAGATATTATGTGAATGTGGTTGTATACTCCAGCATACCTTGTAATGAACTGGTACGCCATAAGGGTTGGTTTCCGCATTGTGTTTGATTCTGCTGGAACAGGCTTCAGTTCCTGTAATCGTGAAACAGCCTATGTGAGTTTAATAATGGATAAAGTATTAATTGTAGATGCTTAATTTAATGTGGCTTACGCATTGAATGTATTGTATATGTTTTGTATTTTTGTATTCATGACTTGTACATTCTGTTTTTAGTGTGACAGTAATCTCCTTTCTTTATCTAGTGATCAAAGGTGCAATGGTTCTGACTGCAAAAGTAACCTATAGATGGGACTACAGACTACAGCCACACCTCCTTCCCCCAAAGCAACTTTCTCTGGATGTCTTTATATATAATACGCTACTGCGGCTGTTTGTTTGTCTGTCCAGGATTTTAAATCACTTGTAGCTCGCAAACCGTTTCAGCTATTGACTTTAAATTTGGTACACATATACTATGTGATGTCTACTATCTGCTTTCGGGTGATGATTGACCTCCAAGGTTATTCTTCTTTTTATTTTTATTTCATTTTATTGTAGGATCAACTCTTGGCAGTGGCCCGCAAGGCCCTACCACCTTCACCGTCACTTCCCCTACCTCTTCATATCTTAAATCATTCTTGAGGCAGATTGAAGACTTAAGTGCCAGCTTAAGTGAAAAATTAAAGAAAACGTGCTAAGTAATTGCAACACAAACATTGACTTAATCAGTTTTAAAGTGAAAAGATGCTGACGAAAGAAGAGAAGTGGACCGCTAAAGTGGAGAAAAAAGAGCTGTTCAATCAATCAATCAATCAACATTTATTTATATAGCACATTTTCATACAAAAAAATGTAGCTCAAAGTGTTTTTTTCAGTGGGAATCCTGAGGTCTCTTGCAACAAATAAGAATTGGGTCCCGAAGTTTTGTATGTGATAGCAAAGCAACAAGGTGGCATGGTATGGCATAATGTGGCCGTCATAGCATATTATGTGTACTGTGCCACACTTTTTTATGTGTGTGTGTGTGTCCTTGTTGATATTGATTATCAATTGTTCTGAGGAGACATGCAAGTAAAAATGTCATTGCACTACATACACTATGTGCTATGTACACATGACAATTAACTTGAACTTGGTGAAACAGCTTTCATCACCAAATTGTATTTAATCAAGTTTATTTATTCCTCTATGGAGTATTTTCAAATTGCAGTTCAAGGGAGAATAACATATCTCATTTCCAAAAGCAAACTACTCCATTGTACTAAATATCTGAAGTACTAACCTTCTGACCTACAGATATTCTTTTCTAGTAACTTGAAGGCTGAGCAGTAAAGTTCTTCTACAGCTTAAAAAATCTAGGTCATAAATTATATTAGTAACATGGAGGCATTTGGTGTACCCTGCTTCTGACATATACTGTAAGTACTTCATCAGCTTGGACCTGCATGGATCTGTCATGCACCAGAACACGTTTCTGCCTCTATATGAATGTATCCATCCAGCCATTTCAGTCTCTGGGCCAACCACTTCAGCCAGAAGAAACACATTACAGTATATGCACGTGTATATATACAGTTATGATATAAAATACCTGACGTATAGGGCCTTGGGGGCAAAAACCTATCCTAGCAGCCCTGGGGAGGACATCAGTCCATAGTAGGGCCCACTGAAACACACGTTTACTGACACATTCACACAGAGCCAATCTGAAATCTACAATTAATCTAATAGTCACAGCTGCAAGAGGTTGAGGAAGGAAAGCCAGAGTTTGTAAAGTAAAACCAGAATAGAAACAGGAAGAATGTGCATGCAGATTCCACACAGACAATAACTGGCCATGAGAGGGTGCTGTACTAATTGCAGTATTGCTGGTGATAAGGGTTACACTATCTCACATATATATTATTATACATATTTACTGAACATTTATAATGGTTTCAGTTACTGATAACTAATTTACTTCAGGTTTACTGTTCATTATGGACATCATTCAATTTCTTTTTACTCCGTGGATATTTCAGATAACATTTCAGTAAGATCCATCCATCATCCAACCCGCTATGTCCTAACTACAGGGTCACGGGGTTCTGCTGGAGTCAATCCCAGCCAACACAGGGCACAAGGCAGGAAACAAACCCCGGGCAGGGCGCCATCCCACTGCAGGGCACGCACACACACACCCACACACCAAGCACACACTATGGACAATTTAGAATCGCCAATTCACCTAATCTGCATGCCTTTTGGACTGTGGGAGGAAACCAGAGTGCCCGGAGGAAACCCACGCAGACACAGGGAGAACATGCAAACTCCACGCAGGGAGGACCTGGGAAGCGAAACCGAGTCTCCTAACTGCGAGGCAGCAGCACTACCCACTGCACCACTGTGCCACCCCATTTCAGTAAGATGATCACCAACTTCCTTTTACGCTAAGAGTAATATACAGAGCCATGAAGAAACGTTTGTCCTTACTTGATTTTCTGTAATAAATTCCCATGTGCCACAGTGGACTAGGCTCCATCTTTTTGCGGCTTGTAGCAGTAACTCTGAAGGAAAAAGACACCAAAATGTGGTGCTTCTTCAATTGTTTGGGGTCCAGAATAGTGTTCAGGTGTGAAAGTGTTTTATTACCCCTGCCCATGAACCCAGTCCTATTAGAGGGATAATTAGAGTCAGCTGTTAGAACACTCAGCCCTGCCAAATATAAATCCGACTAACTTTAGCTGTCACCTTTGCAGTGAAACTGTCAGCACATACGTCCAGTACATATATTATGGCTGTCATCTGGACCAATAACTGACGCTAACATGCTTCATATTTCAAAAATGCATTTGTTTGAATATATTCAAATGTACTTTAATGATTCTGTGGCTACATGTATATTCCAGGATCAGATACATACAATTAGCAAAGAGACCATTACCACTGATTATTCACAAACATTCATAAACTTTATAAGTTGTGGAAATGTTGTTAAACAAGAGAAATGTGTAGAAAACTGCTCTGTTCTTAACACTAATAAATGTTTCATGTTTATTTATTTAGACATCTATTTTTCTAGGGTCCTAGGATTTCATTGCATTTCAGACCAGATTTACACTTCATGTGAGGTGAATTTTGGCTGGATAAGTTGGTAAAGGACACAAAATAAAAAGTTGTTATAGTATAAGAATTGTCACTTCAAGGACACTTGTGGGCACTGGAGATAACAGGGACAAGCACTTCTTAGAAATGCAGTCTTTTCGCAAAGCATCTTGGGATTGCTTAGGGTTTCTACCCCTGCACGTAAATCTTGGATTTACAGCTGTATTGGTCTTATCAACTGTTAAACAAGCTATGCATCATTACTGCCTACAGCAACCCACTAACAGAGTTCCACTAGAAGTGACTGCAACCCTGGTACTCTTTGTTTCTTGAATTCCCACATATGCAAGGCATGCAAAAGGGTATTATTTCTTTTTGTTTGTTTTTTCATTGTAAACAGACAATAAAAGGGATGACCCGGATAGTGCTCCAAGATTTCCTTGCTGTCTCAAGACCTACCATTCCCACACCTGGCCACACAGTCTAATTCTGATTCAAGGTTATGGGGGCTGCACCCTCTCCTAATGGATTATTCACAAGGCAAGAATCAAATTAGGTTGCACCACGAAATTATGGCAAAAGTGGGCAATTCTGAGTTACTACCCAGGTGTGATAGGGAATTGGAGTCTCTAGAGAAACACCACAGAAACAAAGGAAAAATGTGCAAATCCTAAAAGGGAAGTACTTGAGTTGGGAATTGAACCTAGGTCATCAGATTAAGCTATTGTAGCACTAACCACTCTGTCACCATGCTGCAGTTATGAAACTTGACAGTTTAAATTATTCAGCTGTTTACCAAGTTATATTGTGATTGATTTTAGAGTGCCAAAGTTTACTCAGTTGTCTGTCTAAGATGTTAACACCTGATTGCCACATTCTTCTACACAGTTATTATGTATAATGTGAATGTATCTGCAGGAGATTTGAGTCAAAAATGGTTTTACTTGGTAATTACTAAGATGCTGTCAATCCCAATTGGTGATCACAAGCAAAGAAAACATGGCGATTACCTTATTTTACAATTCAGTTTGCTGTGATTGGCTGAACTTTTATGCCAGATGATGATCATTCGATCAAACTGAAAGTTTCAAGCAGATGACATACAAGATATTTGATGAGAAACTTAATTTTCAGATGGGGTAAGGAAGTTCATGTTTCAAGTGAACATTTCAGTCTTTCATATATGTATATACTTATGCGAACACAATAATGTAACCTTATTATAAACTTATATATAGGTTTGATATTTGTTTGTAAATGAGGATGATTTCAATCTTCCACTTGTTTGTCTGTATGGGTTCCTTCACTACTCCCAAAAAATATTAGTGTGTTTTGTGCATAAGAGTGCCCTATGATTAATTGGCAACCTGTTTGGACTGTTTCTTGCTTTGCTTCTAGGATAGGCTCTTGCCCCTATAAACTTGAAATGGATTAAAGAGATTTGATTGATCCCCATAAGTTTCTGGCATAATGGCAGGGTCCGGCCCTGATCAAAGAATGAATAAATCCTGTAAATTACAAGCTTAGGATGCTCAGACATTGCAGGTCAACTTAAATACTTCATGCCGATTTTTTAAAGGATCAACCCAGCGGAGGAGCTTGTAACAGTGGCTGCTCTTCCTGATGATGTAAGAGATTCTATAGGAGATGATCTGACCGATATGCAGAAAAGTGAATTGATTTCTCTAATTAAAAGGAACGAGGATGTCTTTACGTCCATGCCTGGAGAGACTAAATTGGTGTAGCATAAAATAATCATGGAGGCTGGTGTTAAAGTACTTATGCATTTGTACAGAATGCCTGAGGCTAGAAGAGAAGTAGTACAGTACAAACTAAAACAGATGCTGAAATTAGCTGTAATTTGGGAAAGTAAGAGTGAGTGATGTGGTTCAATTGTATTAGTCCCAAAACCAGACATGTCCATATTGCTCTGTATAGATTTTAGACATCAGAATAAGGTTTTAAAATGTGATGCTTACCAATGCCATATCTTGATGTGTTGTTGGAAAGAAGGGGCAAGCGTCACATATCTCTGCCTTGAATTTGACCAAGTGTTACTGGCAAGTGCCTCTTTAAAAATCTAGCTGTGAGAAAACGATTCAAGGTGGCTTGCTTGAATTTGTAAGATTCACATTTGGACTTCAAGGGGCACCTCTTAAATTTTAATGTATGATTTTCTGTGTAAGAAAGGTCAGAGCCGACTATACTTTCTTAGAAGATTGGCGTCCTTCAACATCTGCAATAAGATGCTGCAGATGTTCTACCAGACGGTTGTGGCGAGTGCCCTCTTCTACGCGGTGGTTTGCTGGGGAGGCAGCATAAAGATGAAAGACGCCTCACGCCTGGACAAACTTGTTAAGAAGGCAGGCTCTATTATAGGAGTAAAGTTGGACAGTTTAACATCTGTGGCAGAGCGACGGGCATTAAGCAAACTCCTGTCAATCATGAAGAATCCACTGCATCCACTGAACAGTGTTATCTCCAGACAGAGAAGTAGCTTCAGCGACAGACTTTTGTCACTGTCCTGCTCCACTGACAGACTGAGGAGATCGTTCCTCCCCCACACTATGCGACTCTTCAATTCCACCCGGGAGAGTAAATGCTAACATTGTCTGCTTTATTACTCAAAGTTATAAAGTTATTGTCTGCTTTTACATGCATTTTTATTACTATTTAATTTTATATATATATATTTTATCAGTATACTGCTGCTGGATTATGTGAATTTCCCCTTGGGATTAATAAAGTATCTATCTATCTATCTATCTATCTATCTATCTATCTATCTATATTACACCTTTATTCTGAATATTTGGGTGTTTATCTGGATGGCACCGTCATTATTAGCAATGGCTGAGAGATATGCTTGTCACACCTCCAGATGGTCTTAAACAGCTTAAAGGGGGCTGCTTTAACTGATAAGCCAAAGAAATGTAAATATGGCATGTCAGAAACCCACTGCCTTGGTTATGCTAGGAATAAGGGGCTAATCAAGCCACAAATGAAAAACACTGGTGAAGTGCTTGTGTATCCTTGTCCAGAAACACAGACATAGGTATGTCCTTTCATAGGGCTGTCATGTTATTATAGATAATTTATTTTTTGATCTGGTGATCAGGATACTCCTTTAACTGACTTGATGATGGTTCTTACAAATTGCAGTAATGCCTGGTCAAATGATTGCAAAAACACTTTTACCAATTTGAAAGGCGCTCTTTCTTCATACTCTGCTCTGCAAAATCCAGACTTTACCAAAGGTTTTATCCTGCAAATATTTGCCAGCACATCATGTATGAGTTGAGGGCTGTGCTATCTCAGGCTTTTGATGAGCAGGAACACCCCATTAGTTATGTGAGTCATAAATTGTTGCCCTGGAGAACGTCGTTACTCGGCTATTTAAAAAGAGTGTTTGGCAAAGCTGAGGGTAAGGATGTGAGCAATCAAGCTATGCTTTCGGTTTTTAGAGCTAATTCAATTATGGAGAAAAACACATCTTCCATCAGTAAAATGCAGACAGAGTCAGCCTGCAGACTTGTACAGGTCCCCTATCAGACAGTTATAAAAACTGTTAAAACCAAGTGCTTTAATGTGCTTTCTGTTCATTATCCAAAACAATGGTTGGATGGGTAATTACATAGAAAAGCACACACAATAAAAACAAGAAAAAAGTACATAAATACCAAATATATAATGAATATAATTTACAGGTGGTCAGTTCAATATGGTTGATCTGCTTATCATATACCCCAAACTACTGGACTGGGCAGAGCTTCATGTGTAATAAATGAGTAAACGAAGTCAGTAAACGGATTGGGAGAGCATGGAGGGGTCATGAGGTCGCTGGAAAGGGGTGTGTGGTGCTCCCGATATCCATGCAAAAGGACGAAGGTCCAAGTCTTTAGAGTCCTGGTGCTTCCTGTCTTGCTGTATGGTTGTGAAACATTGACGCTATCCAGTGACCTGAGGCTAAGACTGGACTCCTTTGGTACTGTGCCTCTCCGGAAAATCCTTCAGTACCATTGGTTTGACTTTGTGTCGAATGAGCGGTTGCTTGTGGAGTCCCAAATGAGGCACAATACCTGTATTGTGAGGGAGTGTCAGTTACGGTACTACGGCCATGTGGCGCGTTTCCCCGAGGGTGATCCAGCTTGTAAGATCTTCATTTTTGGGGACCTCAGTGGCTCGACCAGGCCAAGGGGTTTCCTATGTAACACCTGGCTGCGGCAGATAGAGGGTCATTTCCGGAGGGTGGGACGGGACCACGTGTCTGCCTGGGGTGTTGCAAACTGGGATCCTGAGTTGTTTCGTCGTGTAGTGGGTGCGGCAACACACTGTACCAGTGCGTGCTTCCCAACTTGACTTGACTTAACTTGTTTACATATTTAGCTTCTTCAAAAAAGGTAGCTATTGCAATGTTGCCAATTTCAGTTATAATTGAAAACAGGTATGTTACTAATCACACAGGAAATGGTGCAAGCAATAGTCAGTGGATGAAATGATATATATTTGATTTGTAAATTTTTGGAGCATCTGCTCACTTGGACAAAAGCTCCTACAGTAGGCCATATTTTACATGTAAAAGACTATTTAGTGTTTTAGTTTGTCTTCAAATTATTAACAGTGCTAAATGTTCTCTCCACTGTTGCATTAGATATAAGTAGTGCCAACCAAGATAGACACATGGCTAAATCTTGGATTTCCAGAAGAATCACTGTTCTTATATACTTCAAACCAGAATCATTCTTCATTTGTTTCATTCTACTTTTCATTTGTTACATTTCTCCATTCTGTCTCAGTTTGATCTATGTCCTTGCACACCATGTTGAACTTTTATTGCCAGACATGTAATTGGTGTCCTTATCTGTGAAGGAGCCTCTTTTGAATTAAGCATATCAAGCTTCTCTAGCATTGTTAGGTTTTCTGGCAAGCAACTCTGTAGTTCAAGAGCTAACTTCACAAGCATAGCTTTGCACCTTTCTTTCACTGCCTCAACAGCAGACTTATTGGAAAGAGAGTCAACAAAGCAAGAAAACTCATAACCCAAGTAGACAGCTGCTGTGGGAATGAGACAGTTATCCATATTGAAATGTGGTCCAGATCTAATTATGCAATTTTCATTACACTATAACTTATTAAGTTTATTACTCCGAGCCTGTATCCAACTGAATGGAGAACAAGTGGGACATTACATGGAAAATCAGTGAATTAATTCAATATAAGTCCATTTTCATTTATTACAAGATATTTCGAACAATTCTTTTGTCTTGTACTGTTTTCCTGCATTGCATTAAAAGTTTCACAATTACATCTGGATCACCCTATAGAGCTGAAGTGGAAAGGTTTTCTAGGTAATCTGGATTAACTATTAGTTTCAGCACAGAACGAAAGTACATGCTCAAGTCCAGGAAGTGTTTAGATGGACTGGCTGTGTCTGCTTGAAATAGCTGATTTGTTTTGTTTACCCCACTGAGGGTGGATTTTAGAAATATCAGGTAGAGCTTGTTATATGGATCACCCATCATATCACTTAGAAGACTTGCTGTGTAACATGTCTGTGTGTTTTTTGCTATACTAAAATGAGGTTTTAAGACATCCCACTGGTCTAAAGTCTTTACTATGCTTTCACCCCGACTTAGCCACCTTGTAGGTGCAGGCTGTAAAATTTTGTTAGGGATGGAGCCTTCTAAAGTCTTGTACAATTGAGCATATTCAGTCCTTCTTTTTGCACTATGTGAGAACCAATTGTAAATTTCACAGACCAAGAAATCTAAATTTATTGGTAATACCTCAGCTGCTTTACTGCCAACCAGACTGAGTGAATGGCAAATACATCTTACCAGAACAAGATGAGGAATCTTTTCTTTCAGCAGCGTATATACAGAATGGTTACATCAAACCATAACACTTGCCCCATCAGCTCCAATTCCAATACATTTAAGCAAATCTAGGCCATCTTCTTCCAAAGCTGTAACAAGCACATTTAGAAATGGCATCTGTTTCAGTAACTGGGATTACTTTAAAAAATGTTGAGGCAATCTTTTTTTTTTTTTGTGAAACTTGGATAGCAAATGCGGTATGACTATAGAAAGCATCTGAGTAACAGAGATGTCAGTGCTTTCATCAATTATATTTGGATAAGAGCTGTTGCCAGTATCTAGCACCAATTCCTTGGGTAGTTCTGGACCTAAGACATTCACAATAAAAGGAGTGCACTTGGTGCGATGAAGTGATATGTTATTTAATACCCTGGACTGGGCATCTAATGATAGCAGTAACTCAGACAAGTGGTCCACTGTGGTAAAGAAATATTTGTAATGTTGTGAATAAAAAATATATAAAATCCTGTACAGTTAAACTCATTGCAGCTTTGTGATGTTTGCTAAATCAGAACAAATATGGTGAACAAGGATTCCTTTATCTGCATACCTGACTTTATACAGACTTTAAAACTGAGTTGTTGGCAGTTTTAAAACACAGTCATTTAAATAATAAAGGTGCTACCTATACACTCTGGTTCTGTAATCCATTTATTGAAAAATATTTTGTTAGTTGTCATTACGAGCGATAATATGCTGAAAAGAGTCCATTTTTATCTTGTAAAGTCAAACCGACAACTTCACAAAACACCGCAAACTAATACCAACCCTAGATCTGATACTTACCTCAGCAGGAACCCTGAACGGTGTTAATAAAGTTTGGAAAATTAACAGGAACGGTACAGACTGGGGTGGGACAAGCATACCGCGATCAGCTGGCTTGTCAATCTCGGAACCACTGCTACCTCTAACCAATTATACCTGAACTTCGAGAGAGGGGTGGAGCAATGACAGGTGGCTGTTGCAATGTGCAGTATGTTGTGTACTGCTGTATGATACGTTCATCAAGAATCGGGGGTGATGGAAATTGCGGAATCATGTTTCCATAAGACGGTAATTCACATGAAAAAAATTCCCTAATTTTTCCAAGAAAATCCCCCCATATAATTCTTTTGTCCCCCCAGCCATGATTTCCCCCTGACCTGGTAATTCCGTGTACCTGGCCAAATCTAAACAAGACCTGTTCCAAGTAGCAACTCCCATAAGACAAAACGACCTAATTTCACGCCTAAAAGCCAGGAAGTCACGGCCCTCCGTCCTTCCCAGAGGCCTGCGCGAGGCTGGAAGCGTGTTACGTCACTTCCGTCTCTCCCTTTGGCTGCCATCTTACTCCCCGCGTGTGTGTTTTTCGGTGTGCAGGTCAGTGCGAAGAGTTTAATAATCTTCTTACCTGCACATACGCCTCAGACTCGGATTGCAGAAGGTAAATAGAGCCGAGGATATGAACGCGTAGTTTGTAAATTAAAAAAAAAAGGCTGTCCTGTTGGAAGACTAAACGATTCGTATTCAGCAGTCTATGACAGGCCATGTTACCAACGTACTCGACTGAAATGTGTTTTTTTGTATCTGCCAAATATGTACGCTTTTAGGTTCGTTGTTTTCTGTTATTAAGGATAGTGTTACCTACGTGTTTGTAACTAACAGAATAGGACTTGATTGCAGTGAAAGACACGCTTTTATACTTGTCTTGTGTCAACGAAATAGAAGGGTGTATGTTCATTATACACAAAATACTTAGTCTTAGCAGTAAGATGTTTCTCGTAACACGTAGTATTTCACAGTGAATAAGAAAACGCGTGTCCTTTAAGTATTGAGCATTGTCTTCAGATGTATTGTTTTACTGTATTGTAGACCAAAATTGGGGTCTGCAACATGTTAGTATTTTGCTGAAGTGAGTGACATTAGATACTCCTCGACAAATGATTGATTTGAACTCGTTAAAAAGCAAAGTTGTCCAAAACGTTTTTTATAGACAGCGTTTGTCCTGTACCGTGCCCAACCCTTACTCATTGGCATGGACATCAGCCTTATTATTATGGAAAGAGGAATTAATGTCATTTAACGATTGTAATTATTGTGATATTTTCATTACACTGCCATATGTTGTTCTAATAATGTGTGTTGTGCTGGTGGGGCATTTTATTCATTCAGCTATTTCTTTACAATGTTTTTTTTTTCCCCACGCAATTATCTTGCAGGTGTTATGCAATGCACTATAAGTATAAAAACTAGATCATCATCTTTTCTGAACTTGGTAACAAATGTACTGCAGTTTTTGGTGTTTTATTTATTAATTCATATTTTTGACTATGGCCTATACATAAAACATTGTAATGTCAGAGCAAGGTTTGTATGATTCCTAACTGACCTCGCTATCTGTTTATCTTCTGTTTTGATATATAACACTTTTTCAACGTGTTTAAATCGTTGAGCTGTAATGTTACAAAATCTACCCTGTCTACCAGGCCCTTTTATGGAGATCAAAACACAGTTGGTAGTGTATGACTGAAACAGTGTAGCTGTCTTGTCTTGCTGACGCTGTACTGGCATAACATTGTCTTCCTAAATTTGTTTTTTTTTCCCCCAATTAATTTGACTGCTACTACTTTAGATGCATTATTTTAATTGTTACAGATGAAAGAAACAATCATGAATCAGGAGAAGCTTGCTAAGCTCCAGGCACAGGTTCGCATTGGAGGAAAGGTAATAAAACCTCTAAGTCTGATTGGGTACTACAGTATTAATGGAAGAACTTTTTTTTTTTTTATATATAATAATAATAGCTGTTTGCAACACATGTTGGATAAATCTGCAGAGACGTAAAGTTGTCTTCATACAGTCACAATATATATTCAGTAGTTTTAAACAGTTTGATGTGAACCAACTCAGTGTTCTTGTTGTTACAATATTTTTTTTTTTATGTTTTTGTTGGGCTATAGATTTTCATAGGTTTGCATGCTGTGAATGCAGTACTTATTTTTTACTGTAGTATATATATAAAAAAGGCAGATCTGTCTTTTAATTTTTTATTTTTTTACATTTGTTAAATTAGTCTCATGGCATTAAGTGAATGCTTCATCCAAAAATTTTGTTGCCCCCATGTATTTTATAAAACTTTTTGTCATGTTTTCAGAAAGGAGACCAAAAAGGTTATGATAGAGAAGTCAGTAGTGAACAACGACAATCAATGTGAAAATGTCCTGAGGGAAAGAAAATGCTCACCTCACTGGTGTTGCATAATCCACATGTCCTTTATCTAGTTATGCTCAAAATGTGCAAAATGGATGCTTTTTTGCTAATGTATTGTTATATAGTTCCTGAATTATCAGAATGCATATAAATGGTAAACCTAAAGTATCATTGGATTAACTTTTTTAATGGTAGACAAGCCTAATCTAGTCAAGGTCTGTCTTTACTTGGAAAATTTGTTAGATTACATTTTTCAAGATAAACTTATACTGGTTGCTAAAGTGACTTGTGATGTGTTCTGTAAAGGTGCCATGTAAAATTATCACTGTAATCTTGTACCGAAAGCCCTTCATGAGCAAGGCAGCGAGGAGTCAAACGAGTAGAATTTAAATGTCCTCAGCATTATAAGTGTCAGGTTTTCAGGTTGGGAAGCCTGCACTGGTACAGCACATTACTGTGCCCACTACACAACAAAAATACTTGGGATATCGGTTATCACCCCCAAGGCAGACACATGGTCCAGTCCCTCCAGAAATGACCATCTACCTGCTGCAGCCAGGTGTTCTTTGAGTGTCCCCTTGGCCTGATCCAGTCACTTGGGTCCTCACCAGCGAGGATCTTGTGAGCTGAACAGTGCCACATATCCGCAGTGTCATAGCTGGTGGTCTCTCACAATGCAGGTAATGTTTCATATGGGATTCCGCAAGAAACCGCTTTTTCAACACATAGTCAAATCAGTCTTACCCAAGGATTCTCCAAAGAGAAACAGTACTGAGGGATTCTAGTCTTTGTCTGTGGTCGCTGGATAGTGTCCATGTCTCTCAACCATAGAGCAAAACAGTAAGCACCAGGACTCTAAAGACTTGGACCTTCGTCCATTTCCAAAGGTATCGGTAGTGCTACACACCCCTTTCCAGTGACCTCATGACCCCACCTTGCTCTCCCAATTCATCTACTGACTTCATAGGAAGAGTCACCAGAGACATGCACGTCTGTCAAAGTAAGTAAACCACTTGACAAGGTCCACACACTCTCTCAGCAAACAGACATGCTGCTGATGGCTATGCCTAAGAGGTCATTTAAGGCCTGATTCTTTGTTTTTATCCAGGACACTCACAAACCCAGATACGCAGACTGAGTCAGGTTTTGCTTTCAAGAACATAGTTATCCTTGGAATTACTGTGTCTATTTTCTTGGTGGGCAAAACAAGAAATTTCAGTCTAAATCTTGTTGGTGGTTTCAATTTTTTTTTTTTCTTTCTTACAAACACGTTTCCATCCGTTTTTTTTCTTAGTTAATGGCATCAATTGATACCTGTAAATTTTACACACATCCGTGCCTGCCATGTTTGTTTTTGTAACTATTTTATGATTCATTAACTTTGTATTCAAATTAAGATTTGTTTATTGGAGTTATCAACTGTTGTTTGAGTATTCTTGCCTATCAAAGATTTTTTTTTTCATTAACACCATGTTGGAAAAACACTAACAGTATGTACCATTACAGCCTTAAACAATGCTAGTCATTGACCTTAATTTTTTTTACAGGGTACAGCCCGTAGAAAGAAGAAGGTAGTTCACAGAACAGCAACCGCCGATGACAAGAAACTTCAGTTCTCTTTAAAAAAATTAGGAGTCAACAATATTTCTGGTATTGAAGAGGTAAAATTAACCTTTTTTTTTTTTTCTTGCGACCTCTTGGTTACTGTTTGTTTAATCCTACAGTTTTGTTGTGTAGTTATGACTTTTGCAATAGGAGATATTGTCATCTCTACTTTTCAGAATGACAGTTTTATTTCAGGCATAATTTATACATTTTTCATATTGATATTCTTGGTGTATTTCTGCATTTGTTAGGTGACACAGATTAAATTGCAGTTACCATTATAAAATATGAAATATGTTTCATTAATTAATGGATCATAGTTACTTTTGGAAACCATATCGCATTAAAATTTCAGTTGTCTCATTAAACAATTCTTGAGTTTTTGTGGGTTCTTTGACAAAGGACAAAGTGAACAACTCGCAAATGAAACAACTCAGTGTACTAAATGTCCTTGTATTTCGCAGGGTAACATTCTTTTTATTTTAAATAAATACAGACACCTTCTTTCTTGAGCCTAAAACTATCACAGTAAACTCCCACTCGACACAGACAGCGGAAGATGAATCAGTCTAATCTTAGAGGAAAAAATAGCTTGCATCTTTTTATACTGGTTTAGCTTGGGATAATCAAACCAGCTGAAAGATTAGGAACGTATCACCATTATCACCTCGGCAAGAGTATCAAAGTTATGGGTAAGTTTCTTGACTATCACTGAGTTTTCCTTCTGGCACTTCACCTGTGCCAAGGTGGCTCAGCTTGAAAGGAGGTCTGAAGACTGGATGTCATCATGACTTTTAACAAGACAGCAGTCAGATGTTTAACTATGAAAGTAAATAGCAACATAGTGTGGTAGTTGTCCACCTTTTTTCATAATTATTAAAGCATTTTCCTTAATATTTACCTAGTTAGCAGTGTATTTCAATACACACGCCCTTTTCCCCATTGTTTCTCTAAAACCAGACATTCTGGCAATTTCTCGAGTCTCCAAAACGTTTTTCTAAGTTTCTTTGGGTGCTTACATTTAAAAACGGCCTTATTCTACAGCTGATAGTGTTGCACATTTCAGAACAAGCTGAAAAATGTATATGTGTAAGAGCAAGCTAAATGTAACATTTGAAAATCGTCTGCATAACCATATAACCGTGTGTCACATTGATAGTCATCATTGAATATTTACAGCAAATGGCAATTGTACTGTAAGTATTGAGCACTCCCTTGTTTGTTTTGCCGATTTCTTTATTCAAAGCAGCTTTCAAAGCTGAGCATACATAAAATGTGTTTAAGTGGTTATCAGTAAAGATCAAGGTGAGCAAACTTAAAGAATACAAATTTATAGTAGAGTACATATAGTTTAGCACCACAGTTAGTTTCATTGGTAGATGAAAGCTATCAGTCCCAAAAAGTAAAACTTAATGTCTTTAGACAATATAGTGCCATGTAGAACTTAACTAAGCCTTTACAAATGTTTTCTTTTCAATCACTCACAAAGCTATACACAATTTGTTGAAATTGGTGATGTTGAAAGAGTTCTTTACCATCCTTATTAATTCTTAAAAGGGAAATGTGAAAATGGAGATGGCAGTTAATTTTAATTAGTTTCCAATATTGTTGAGGAAAACTTAAACCAATGGCTGTTTGAATTCTACAGTGTGTGCTGGAACTTTTAAATAACCAATAGCAGGATTTTAAAGATGATTTTTGGGAGACTAGAGTGGTATTAAAATAACTTATAACCAGCCATGTACTTGGTACAACTGTAGATCTAGCAGGAAAGGTTTTAAGCTAGGAAAAAAAACACCAAAATGCTTCGTCAAGAAACAGAAGGTTGTTAACTTTCACAGATTAGAAAAAAACACACATTGCTTGTTCCATTTTTATTTTATTCTTAGACGAATGTGCACAAGGTCGATGTGACAAATTCAACAGTGTTATTGTTCAAAATAACATGAAGGAATTGGCATAAGGGCAAGCAGACTAACCACTTAACGTTTTAGTATGCTAGTTTTTTTTCTGTATTCCAAATCTAAATACAGGGTGAGCCAAAAAGTACCATATTTCAAACATTTATTCTACAAAAACGCTACAAGATAAAAATTTCTTTGACACAAGAAAAGGTATAAAAAATAGATTTTTTTCGCTGTGTTTTAAAAATGATCTCTTCAGGTTGGTAGCAGTCATTAACGATACACTCTTTGAGACGATTTCTAAACAGTTGCATGACTCTATCAGCCATTTTAAGGGGAATTTGCGGCGGTTTCGTGGCCAATAGCCTCCTTTTGAGGTTAATGTGTGTATACCTGAGACTTGAGCTAGCCCTACAAGATGAAATCACACATGGCGAGATCAGGCAAACATAAAGGCCTCCAACATTGCAGCGCAGAGAGGTCAGCATCCCCAGAAACATCTCCTGGAAAACGCCATGTCAGCTGTTGCTCCATCCTGTTGACAACCAGGCATCCACAACATCCTTTTCATCCAGTTGGGGCTGCAAAAAGTTCTCCAGCATTTCATTGTAACGTTCTGAAGTGATGGCGACAGTTGCTTCCCCCTCCTCAAAATAGAAAGTGCCTACAATGCCAAATAGTGCAACGGTGCACCAAACTGTAACGCATTCATTGTGCAGGGGTCTCTGAAGTTTTGCTTATTTACATAACCATTCAAATGGAAATGTGCCTTGTCGCTACACATGATGATGGCATCTCGATGAATAGTTTACAGAATGTTCGTGCACAACTGTCTACAGCATCTCCCAGTCCCTCTCAGTGAGTTCCCGCACTACCGCCATTTTGTATGGATGGAAATTAAGGTCCTCGTGCAAAATCTTTCTAAAAGACTTATTGGAAATGCTTAAGGCAGAGAAGCATGTTTGCACACTGAATGTATAGGAGACTTCAAAATTGATGCCCTTACAGCTTGGCTGTTTCCAGGCGTTCGTACCCATCTGTCTAAATTTAGCCACCCACTGAAGAATTGTTTTCCGATTTGGGACGTCACTGTTAGGAGGAATGCTGAAGTGCATTCAGAAGATGTCAAAGGGCCCACGCCCAGACCCACTTGGCTGCCTCTGCATTGACCTTGAGAAATGTGGTACTTCATTTTGGCTCACCGTGTGTATTGGATCCAGTCTAGCAAACTTGCAGTCAACTATCCACCGTCCAGCCATTTTATCTTTATTTATTTATTTATTTATTTATTTTTTTAAATCCCGAAGGAAATTTTTTGTTTTTTTCGCATACCCCTTGGGGTCAGAGCGCAGGGTCAGCCATTGTACAGCACCCCTGGAGCAATTGAAGGTTAAGGGCCTTCCCAGCAGAGTAGAATCTCTTTTGGCAGTGACGGGGATTTGAACCAGCAACCTTTGGGATACTAGCGCAGATCCTTAGCCTCCGATCCACCACTCCGCCTTTTGCATTTGTACTTGCCTTTTCCTATACAATCCAGTTTGCTACCTTTTATTTTTGTGTATGCCGCTTACAGATTTTGTCATCACATAAATGTCAATTATGTGTTGTTTTAGGGCCACCATACAACACCTGGTTTCATCATTTAATATTAAAAGTATACTACATTTTGCTGCTGTTTGCACTAGTTATCAAATTAGACACAAATGGCAAGTACATACTAGATCAACCCAAATCATCATTTTCTATTTCAGAGCACTTTGATGACTGAAAAAATCATGTACAAAAAGATATAAAACACATCCTGTTGTAAACCCAAATGCAGTATGTTTATATTGTGAGGTTTGTATGTCATTGACTTTGTAGTTTTCAAGCACTACAGGTGCATCTCACTAAATCAGAATATCATCAAAAAGTTAATTTATTTCAGTAATTCAGTTCAAAAAGTGAAACTCGTATATAGATTCATTACACACATGAGTGATATTTCAAGCATTTATTTCTTTTCATTTTGCTGATTATGGCTTGTAGCTAATGAAAACCCACAATTCAGTATCTCAGAAAATTAGAGTATTATGAAAAAGTTCAATATTATAGATTCATGGTGTGTCACTCCACTCAGCTAATTAACCCAAAACACTTACAAAGTTGTCCTGAGCCTTTAAATGGTCTCTGTCTGGTTCAGTAGGCCACTCAATCATGGAAAAGACTACTGACTTGACAGTTGTCCAGAAGACAGTCATTGACACACTCCACAAGGAGGGTAAGCCACAAAAGGTCATTGCTAAAGAAGCTAGCTGTTCAGAGTGCTTTATCCAAGCATATTAATGGAAAGTTGAGTGGAAGGTAAAAATGTCAGAACCCACAGGGATAACCGCAGCCTTGAAAGGATTGTGAAGCACAGCCCATTTAAGAACTTGGGGGAGATTCACAAGGAGTGGAGTACAGCTGGAGTCGGTGCTTCAAGAGCCACCACACACAGACATATCCAGGACATGGGCTACAATTGTCGTGTTCATTGTGTCAAGCCACACCTGAACCAGAGGCAACGTCGGAAGCGTCTTACCTGGGCTAAGGAGAAAATGGACTGGACTGTTGCTTGCTTTCCTCTTTTCAGATGAAAGTAAATTTTGCATTTCATTTGGAAATCAAGGTCCCAGAGTCTGGAGGAAGAATGGAGAGGCACAGAATCCAAAAGTCTGTCACTGAAGCTACTCCTCTGCCTGGAGATGACACTGTTAAGTGGATGCAGTGGATTCTTCATGATTGACAGGAGTTTGCTTAGTGCCCGTCGCTCTGCTACAGATGTTAAACTGTCCAGCTTTATTCCTACAATAGAGCCTGCCTTCTTAATTCTTTCTAAATTCAGCACAGCCATCTACCTGGGAAATTTTAGAGCACTTCATGCTTCCCTCAGCTGACAAGCGTTATGGAGATGCTCATTTCATTTTCCAGAAGGACTTAGTACCTGCCCATACTGCCAAAACTACCAGTACCTGACCATGGTATCACTGCTTGATTTGCCAGCAAACTTGCCTTACCTAAACCCCATACAGAATCTATGGGGTATTGTCAAGAGGAAAATGAGACACCAGACCCAACAATGCAGATGGGCTGAAGGTCGCTATCAATGCATCGTGGGCTTCCATAACACCCCAGCAGTGCCACAGGCTTGATTGCCTCCATGCCATACCGCATTGATGCAGTAATTCATGCAAAAGGAGCCCTGACCAAGTATTGAATGTGTACATAGACATACTTTTCAGTAGGCCAACATTTCTGTATTAAGTCATGTTTTGTATTGGTCTTATGTAATCTAATTTTCTGAGATACTGAATTTTGAGTTTTCATTACCTGTAGGCCATAATCAGCAAAATGAAAAGAAATAAATGCTTGAAATATTTCACTCTGTGTGTAATGAATCTCTTTATAATACGTGTTTCACTTTTTGAATTAAATTACTGAAATTAAATAAATTATTTGAAAAAAATAGGCATTTTCCTCTACAACTAGATTGAGTCAAAGACCAAAGGTGTGCTCAGCAAGAGTTGAGTATTTGGCCTTTGGAAGAGTATAGCATTAGCATATTAGTGTATTAGGTATGTTAAAGCAGAAGAAGCAGTAATAACCCTTGTAAGTTAACTTAAGATAGTAGCAATATTTTCAGTATAATGTGGCATTAGACCAGTTTGTTACATTACCAACACTGTATTTTTGCCATTATATGCCCCTAAGGTTTGGCATTCTTAATTCATTTATTGTCTAGTAATTCTACTTCAGATAGGTTTGTGTACACATTATGTGAAAGAGTCCGTTGTATTATTGGAGATTCCGCACAAGGCTTGGAATGGTTTAGGCTTTCACTGATGAAAGCCATATAGATTAGTCTATTAGAATAGTAAAAAAAAGAAAAAATCTGACCAAAAGTTATGATGTGAATTGTTTTACTTTTGTGGAGTTCTTGCCTTTTATAAGTTGGCTACTAGGGAATGGGTTATATAATTTCAGTCAGGTAAAATGTAATGTCTTTTTCTTAACAGGTAAACATGTTTACAAACCAGGGGACCGTTATCCACTTCAACAATCCAAAAGTACAAGCATCTTTGGCAGCAAACACCTTTACAATCACAGGCCATGCAGAAACCAAGCAACTCACAGAGATGTTACCCAGCATTTTGAACCAGTTGGGAGCTGACAGTCTTACCAGTTTGAGACGACTAGCCGAGGCTCTGCCAAAGCAATGTATGTTTGAATTGCAACTCTACCTTGTTTATGATTCAGTTACTTTTACTGAACAGATAATTACATGTCTGTAGTTAAGTTTATTACTACTTTCTTTGGTTGTTGCTTAGTCTTGACTAATGTATTTATTTTTGCTTTGGCTATTTTTACAGCTGTAGATGGAAAAGCACCACTTGCCGCAGGAGAGGAAGATGATGATGATGTACCAGGTTAGAATTTCTGGACTCAAATCCATGTATTTTATTTATTGCTGGTGATAATTCTGTACTGGAAAGTTGCAAAAGTGCTTTATATCCATGTATAATGCGATCCTATTAATGTAACCCACAAATTATCTAAGTGATATCACTGTTTAACAGAATGACTAAAGGCATGTGTTTGGCAGTTGCTGCAGAAGAGGCCCATTATGTCCTACACATACAGTTTTATGTTCTCATTCGGCCTCCTTTTAATTTCATCCTTTCAATATTCACTACCATTTATACTGCATGCATAACCCCATACTTTGTTGTTCATTACCATATAACTATTTGCTTTTAACTGTACAGTCATTTTTGCCTCGATGAAAACATTTTGCACATTCGTTCTTTTTTGCTCCGATTCATTTTCTTCCTTCATCTCACTACATTACACTATATAATTCTTCATAGAATGCTTGAGGTTTTCCTTTATTATGCATCTTCGAGACAGATCAGAATTAATTCATTCTGCTACAAAAGGAGTGATTTGTGTCTCCATCCCCTGTCCTACATTAAAGAATGGCGACCAATACACCATATGTATTTTTGAGACAGTAACTGTCTTTCGACAGTTGCCTTTGTTTTATCACCACTAAACCAGGCTGTCTCCTTTTTGTAATGTGAGTTTTATCCAATTACAGGTTACTCTTGGTTTTATCCAGATATTTGCCACAGCTTGCTTCCTTATTGTTTGCAACTCGTGGTTCTTAAAACTTTCTTTACCCTTCCTGTCCATTTCAGAAAGTTTAGTTTTCTGTTTGGCATTTTTGCTTATTAAAAGCAGTGCATTTTTCGTTCCTTACACCACTAGGCTCTGATATTATGCACTTCCTTACTTAAACATGATATATCTAGTCATTTTTATTTAACATTTCACTCCACTTCATAATAGACTGCTATCAGGGCTATCTTATACTAAAGCTGGTTTCCTGCATAAACATCCTTGCGTCTCATATGGCGGGTTTGGTCTCAGGCCACTAAAGATGCAGTCTAGGTAAACACATATATCCAGTCACAATACTTGGTTTTTCTCTTCTGCAAGCCTATGGATTATGGGATAAGACTAAGCCCCTGGCTATGTTAGTAGTTCCAAAAAATGTTGATATTCTTGGTCTTTGACATTTCTTTTATCATTTCTTGCTTAACAGTGCACTTCCTAAGAGAAATGGGCACATCGTATGTGTAATTTTGTAACTTAGTCCTTCTCATATCTAGAATGTTAGTAAAATTAGGGTTATAGAAATAGTGTATTTTGTGCACATTGCTGAAATGTAACATGCCTGTATTTCAGTTTAAAAAAAAAAATAAAAGCCACACACATTCAAAGGCCTATTCACACTTGCTAGTACAGGACCTATGAATGGCACAATGTAAAATTTTAAAGTAAGGGAGACTTGATAGCTCTAAATTTCTAAATTATGCCCATTATAGGTACTGCCTTATGGCAACAACACTAGTTTGGATCCTTTCTATTGTCAATAGGAAATAATTGCAATTAAATGAGTAAATGTAATCTAAGTAGATTGTTAGTGTTGATCATCAGGATGTATTTTTCCAGACATAATGATTATGTAGTTACTTTCTTTCTGAACAGAAACCTGAATTTTCTCTGAATCTTTTTTTCAGACCTTGTTGAGAATTTTGACGAGGCTTCGAAGAATGAAGCAAACTAAGTCTCACTGCACACCTGCAACATGAATTGGCTGTGTGGAGCTGCTATTTTGTATTTGTATTTTATGATTTTCTTTTTGTACTGTTTACCAATAAAGTGTAAAGGGTGATAATAACACACAGTATTTTTGAAGCCTTTGAGGTCTGCAGCTCTTTTTCTTTTGTGCAACCGTAAGATCTTAATATGGACTTAATTTGCAGCCTGGTTTAAAATTAACATGTCTGGATTTAAAATATGCATTTGTTAAATGCTAATTAAAAATTGCTTGAATACAGTTTCCTGTGTGTTTTTGTTTGGTAAAGCCATATTTAAAAAAAAAAAAAGGGTGTCTTACCCATGTGAACAGCTTGTTGTCAGTTGTATTAGGGGTGGGTTGTATGGCTAAAAATTTATATCACTATCACTGTATTGCCTATGTGCATATAAAATTCTTATTGTATCATGAAAAGAGGTGGCCCAGACCTCCTTGACAGCAGACGTCAGTTCCAAAGACCTGTTTTCCAGCTGTTATGTCAATGTGGTATGAATGTGGCCAAATGTGAATCACTTCTTAAGGGTTACATCCCTTATTGTGCATAACATACCTGTTTACAACATGCAGTTTATATTTATAATCTTGTTTTTTGTCTGTTCTTTCTTGATAAGTTTCAGTCGGGTTTTAGAACAAATCACAGTACAGAAGCTGCTTTCGTTAAAGTAGTAAATGACTTGTGGGTAAATACAGACAGAGGCCATTTATCTGTTTTCATCCTCTTAGATCTGAGTGCTGCATTTGACACCATTGATCACAATATTCTTAGGAATCGCCTTCGTCAATGGGTGGGCCTCTCTGTCAGTGTCTTAAATTGGTTTGAATCCTACCTGGCAGGTAGAAAATCTTTGTTAGTTGTGGTAATTATAACTCAGACACGTGATATTCTATATGGTGTTCCACAAGGCTCTATCCTGGGTCCGCTGCTCTTTTTGATCTACTTGCTTCCGTTTGGTCAGATTATCTCTGGGCATAACGTGAACTACTACAGCTATGATGATGACACGCAACTGTATTTATCAATAGCACCAGATGACCCCGACTCTGTTTCACTAACACAATGTCTTGTGTTTCTGAGTGGATGAGTAGCAATTTTCTCAAGCTAAATAAAGAAAAAACTGAAATTTTAGTGATTGGCAATAATGGATTTAATGAGGTTATTAGAAATAAACTTGATGCATTAGGATTAAAAGTCAAGATGCAGGTAAAGAATTTAGGGGTAACTGACTGTGACCTGAGTTTTAAATCACATATTAATCAGATCACTAGGACAGCATTTTTTCACTTAAGAAATATAGCAAAAGTTAGACCTCTTATATCATTGAAAGATGCTGAGAAATTAGTTCATGCATTTGCTTTCAGTCCACTAGATTACTGTAACGCACTCCTCTCAGGACCACCCAAAAAAGACATAAATCGACTGCACCGAGTGCAGAATGCAGCTGCTAGAATCCTAACCAGGAAAAGAAAATCCGAGCACATCTCTCCAGTTTTGATGTCACTACACTGGTTACCTGTGTCATTCAGAATTGACTTTAAAATACTGCTTATGGTTTACAAAGCTTTAAATAATCTCGCTCCATCTTATATATAGGAGTGCCCGACATCTTATATTCCAAATCGTAACCTTAGATCTTCAAATGAGTGTCTGTTTAGAATTCCAAGAGCTAAACTTAAAAGAAGTGGTGAGGCGGCCTTTTTCTGTTATGCACCTAAAATCTGGAATAGCCTGCCAATAGGAATTCACCAGGCTGATATGGTGGAGCACTTTAAAAAACTGCTAAAAACTCATTACTTTAACATGGCTTTCTCATAACTTCATTTTAATTTAATCCTGATGCTCTGGATATTCAATTAATTATCATTACTATTCATGGTGGCTCCAAAATCTGTACTAACCCCTACTCTCTCTTCTGTTCTTTTTCCAGTTTTCTGTGGTGGTGATCTGCGCCACCACCTGATCAAAGCACCATGATGTCCCTACATTGATGGATTAAAGGCCAGAAGTCCATATGACTGCTATCATCAAGTCCTTCCATGAGAACCCTGAATACAATGAGGACTGATCATTTATGTTAGGTAGAATGCCTAGAGGGGGCTGGGCGGTCTCGTGGCCTCGGATCCCCTGTAGATTTTTTTTTTTTCTTTCAATCCAGCCGTCTGGAGTTTGTTTTTTCTGTCCTCCCTGGCCATTGGGCACTACTTTTATTCTATGTTAATGAGTTTTGTCTTATTTTTCTTATTTATTTATTTTGTCTTTTTTCTCTTTCTTCATCATGTAAAGCACTTTGAGCTACATTATTTGTATGAAAATGTTCTATATATAGGTGCTGGTCATAAAATTAGAATATCATGACAAAGTTGATTTATTTTTTAGTAATTCCATTCAAAAAGTGAAACTTGTATATTAGATTCATTCATTACACACAGATGTATTTCAAATGTTTATTTCTTTTAATTTTGATGATTATAACTGACAACTAATGAAAGTCCCAAATTCAGTATCTCGGAAAATTAGAATATCAATTAAGACCAATGCAAAAAAAGGACTTTTAGAAATGTTGGCCAACTGAAAGGTATGAATATGAAAAGTATGAGCATGTACAGCACTCAAAATTTAGTTGGGGCTCCTTTGGCCTGGATTACTGCAGCAATGCCGCGTGGCATGGAGTCGATCAGTCTGTGGCACTGCTCAGGTGTTATGAGAGCCCATGTTGCTCTGATAGTGGCCTTCAGCTCTTCTGAATTGTTGGGTCTGGCATATTGCATCTTCCTCTTCACAATACCCCATAGATTTTCTATGGGGTTAAGGTCAGGCAAGTTTGCTGGCCAATCAAGAACAGGGATACCATGGTCCTTAAACCAGGTACTGGTAGTTTTGGCACTGTGTGCAGGCACCAGGTCCTGTTGGAAAATGAAATCTGCATCTCCATAAAGTTCGTCAGCAGCAGGAAGCATGAAGTGCTCTAAAACTTCCTGGTAGACGGCTGTGTTGACCTTGGACCTCAGAAAACACAATGGACCAACACCAACAACAACAACATTAATTTATATAGCACATATTCATACAAACAGTAGCTCAAAGTGCTTTACATAATAAAGAATAGAAAAATAAAAAAACACAATATGAAAACAAAATAAATCAGCATTAATTAACATCGAATAAGAGTAAGGTCCAATGGTCAGGTGGGACAGAAAAAACAAAGTAAAAACTCCAGATGGCTGGAGAAAAAAAAAAAAAAATCTGTAGGGATTCCAGACCACGAGACCGCCCAGTCCCCTCTGGGCATTCTACCTAACATAAATGAAACAGTCCTCTTTGGATTTAAGGTTCTCACGGAAAGGCTTGATGATGATGGTCACGTAGAATTCTGCCTTTTAGTCCATCCATCATTGTTGGAGCATCATGAAGCTTTGAGTAGGTGGAGGTGGCGCAGGCCACCACCACAAAGAAACCGGAAAAAGAAACAGAAAAGAGAGTAGGGGTCAGTACGGATTTTAGAGCTACCCTGAATAGTTATTATGAGGAAATTGAACATACAGAGTATCAGGATTAAAACCAGCAGATGACATGGCACCCCAAACCATCATTGACTGTGGAAACTTTACACTGGACCTCAAGCAACGTGGATTCTGTGCCTCTCCTCTCTTCCTCCAGACTCTGAGACTTTGATTTACAAAGGAAATGCAAAATTTACTTTCATCAGAGAACATAACTTTGGACCACTCAGCAGCAGTTTTGTCTTTAGCCCAGGCGAGACGCTTCTGACGCTGTCTCTTGTTCAAGAGTGGCTTGACACAAGGAATGCGACAGCTGAAACCCATGTCTTGCATACGTCTGTGCGTGGTGGTTCTTGAAGCACTGACTCCAGCTGCAGTCCACTCTTTGTGAATCTCCCCCACAGTTTTGAATGGGTTTTGTTTCACAATCCTCTCCAGGGTGCGGTTATCCCTATTGCTTGTACACTTTTTTCTACCACATTTTGTCCTTCCCTTCGCCTCTCTATTAATGTGCTTGGACACAGAGCTCTGTGAACAGCCAGCCTCTTTAGCAATGACTTTTTGTGCCTTGCCCTCCTTGTGCAAGGTGTCAATGGTCGTCTTTTGGACAACTGTCAAGTCAGCAGTCTTCCTCGTGATTATGTAGCCTACAGAACTAGACTGAGAGACCATTTAAAGGCTTTTTGCAGGTGTTTTGAGTTAATTAGCTGATTAGAGTGTGGCACCAGGTGTCTTCAATATTGAACCTTTTCACAATATTCTAATTTTTCGATTTACTGAATTTGGGTCTTTCATTAGTTGTCAGTTATAATCATCAAAATTAAAAGAAATAAACATTTGAAATACATCCGTCTGTGTGTAATGAATGAATCTAATATACAAGTTTCCCTTTTTGAATGGAATTACTGAAATAAATCAACTTTGTCATGATATTCTAATTTTATGACCAGCACCTGTAAATAAATGTTGTTGTTGTTGCTTCACAATTAATTATTTTATGGTTGACAGACATTTTCATCACTCCAGTCGTCACAGTCTTGAAATGTATCCTTACAGCGTGACTTAGGGATGCAGTCACAGTCCTTGAAGAAAACAGTATTGCATCTCCAACCAAGGCAGGAGAGACACTTCTTAACTGAAAAGAGAGCAAAACATTGGGTTACCTAGATGTTATCCTGTTTAACATTTCCATAATGTTTCTATAGAAGGAAGACTGAAGAGACAAATTGATACAATCAAGGAGCCATCAATAGGATGTTTTTAATCACTGCTCAATTGTCTTCACAACATGTTGTACAATCTGCATGTTCAATATCCATTTGTATGGCTGAAACAGGCAAATGTGTGCATTTTTGCTAAAATATTATTAATGGTTACTTCCTGAAAGGTCTATATTATATGGAAGGAAGATGTCATTCCCACAATGCTGTGTGTTTCAATGAAAGTGAACGAGGGGGACAGGCAGATCTTCAACTTTCATCATGAACAGTTTTAATTAACATTGAACCCAACATCTTTCTTGGTAGGTTTATCCTTTTTGCACTTGTGTGTGATCATCATGACATGCCTTTCATTGAAACACTTGAAACAAAGCAAGGAAATAAGTCAAAGACTAAGAAGCGCTCATTGTTAGATTACAATGGCCTCAGTATTATTATGAAAAGAAAATGAAAACCAGGAGATGTAAAATGCACAACAGAAATGGGGTCAAAAACAGGCCAAGTGCTGACCCGTTGTGTAAAGGAAAATGTATTTGAAACTGCCTGCCTGTTAAAGTAGGACATCTACTTTGTTTGCATCAGCACATTTATATTAGAAGTTAAGACCATATACAACATTTAACTTTATATTTTATTACATATAAGAAGTCATATTTTTATTAATCAATTATTTATTCAACACTTTTAATATGTCTAACTAATTTGGTGCTTTACATAATACTTGATGGCATTAGGAATGTAACTATAACAATTTATCTGTATACTGATAAGTATAAAGTGAAGTATATTTAATTTTGTTCTGTAAATGCACCTAAATAACTCAGCCACAGGGGATGTACAAACCAGTGTGTTTCTTCGTGCTGGTACCAAGCCCAGATAAATAGGATGGGTTACGTCAGGAAGGGCATCCGGTGTAAATTTTTGACAGATCAAAATGCAGACAACAATACAAATTTCTATACCAGATCGGTTAAAGCCCGGGTTAACAATGGCTGCTACGAGTACTGTTAGCTAACAGGTTGCTGGTGGAAATTGGGCTTCTGTTGGCCGAAGAAGGATGAAAAGAGAGGAAAGGCATGTCTAAAGGCAGAAGGAAAGGAGGAAGGTAAAATGAGTGCAAGTGAGGGTAGGAACTTTGAATGTTGGCAGTGTGACTGGTAAGGGGAGAAAGTTAGCTGATATGATGGAGAAAAGGAAGTCAAATTCATGTTTGCTGGTAAATTCTGAGTTAATCTGAGCAGCATTGGGCTAAAGTAGGAATCAAACTGGAACAGGATACTCATTAATCAGCATAACTTATACATTTTTGGCATATGACAGAAAACTCTACATAGACACGGTCCATGATGGGATTCAAATGACTGTGCTACTATACCACCCAAATCTGTTCTTATTGAGGCCTGTAAATCATGTTTAAGTTCAATACTCACTTGTTTCATCAGAGCAGTCTCCGCAGTCATTCTTAGCATCACATACATTGTCATTGTAGGTCCATGAGATTTTATTAGCACACATGAAAACCAAGTCACTGGGAAGACTGTGAGGTAGATTTCCTGTAGAAGAGAAATGAACATATACATGTGCATCAGTGATCCCTCCTGTCTTCTGCACCATTTTCTCACAAAAACTTTTATCCTTCAAATTACTTCTTAATGTGGCTCCATGGCTTTACTCAATGCAGATCCTAATATATAGCAAACCTCCCAGTCAGAATTTTCAATGAGGTGAAATACTGCTGGAGTTTCAAGTTATTAGGGTACAAAATAATCTAGAACGGCACCAAGTGGCCCCTAACTCTAACCCTAACCCTAATCCTAACCCCACCACTCTGCCAGGAAAGATTTGGTCATTGTTAGTTCCAGGGTATCCTTAAAGACATAAAACGTTGTTACAAAAGCTGCATTTGATAAAAGTGTAAATATTTTTGCCAACTGTTACTAGGTTTTGAAGAATCCACCAACCATAAATGACATGTCATCCTTTACCCGAATTGTCTAAACTTAGATCTGAAAGCCCTTAGATGGTTACTATCAAGCCTTGTGCCTAGTGCTTCCATTGAATGCTTTGGCTCCCTAAGAGTCTGAATTGAATTAAACAGATTTGGGTAATTGATAACTTTTGAAAAGAAGACCATTTATTTAATTTAAGTTTATTCTGGAACTTTATCACAAGAGGGCATCACAAGCATGCACACTGCCACTTGAATAACTTTCTGTAGTTTTTCAGAACTATCCAGAAGGATCATATTATTACATGTCATTATATAGCAAAATTCTATTTATCCATAGTATACAGTGACATTAAATTAGGCTCAAAGCAGGCTAGACCATGCTGATAGTATGGAAAATAAAATTAGTATACTCATGTATTAGCATAAATAAATAAGCATTAACCTTAGTGGAAATATTAATGCAAGTTAGGTCTGCTAAACAAATGCTTAAATAAAGGCCCATGCCATATTTCTTTTTTAATTACAGCTTAGTTTTAGCTGCTAATAAAACCTAGCGAGAGGACCCAGAAAGGGAGAACGATGAGATAATGACAGCTTAAGGATTGAAGAAGGGCAAACACCTGTTGGCTCTCAGCCGACCTAAAAATAAGCGAAGCAGAAAAATAAAGATAATTGACAGAAAATAAGAAATATTGGTGGTTCTAATAAAAGTTAATTAGGCCAGCTGCAGAGAAAAGAGTCAGTGGAAAGGAAAGCAGCAAATAGGCTGCTTCTAGTGAGCTCAGAATGATAAGTAATGATATACAGTATAAACTCTGAGTTTTGAACTGTTCGGGGCTCGATCTGATTTGGCCGAATTGGGTTATGTTATGTTATTGTTTATTGCAATAAAACAATATACAGTAATCCCTACTTCGCGGTTCACTTTTCGCGGATTCACGACTTCGCGGGTTTTTAAATATAGTAGTAGTATTTCCTAGTCTAAGAACAACAAAACAAGTTCGGTGACTAAGTGCGTTGTAACACGGGCTGTGATTGGTACATGGGAGGGAGACGACAAATCACAGCTTCCCACTTTCTAATCGGGCCCGTGATTGGTGCTTTGACTGATGCCCAGATCCCACAGCATCTCCCCTTGTCTCTCTGTCGCGGCCATTTCACCTCAAACTTTCTCGCCGAGCAGTTTACTTTACACTGTACTGTGTGTGATTTTTTTGTGGTTTCTTTGTGTTGAACTTCGCTTCAATTGTCACCCCTTGCAATGGCTCCCAAACGTGCTCCTTCTTCCAAGGCTGGTGCTGAGCCATCTGAAGAGACGTAAAATACAGTCATTGGCTGTGCAGTAAAAATCATCATCACCTTCATCGTCATCATTTTTACTGCACAGCATATTCATCACCATCATCACGTCATATATAGCTACGTGTACTTCGCTATACAGTAACTGTAAACTTATCTACCGATTTCATATTGCTTAACAGTTGTCCCTGTTATTAATAGAGTAAAGGGTGGGTTGTAAGCAGTACAGGGAGGGTTTAAAAACGTCCAAATACACGTTAAATAATTAAATAAATATGGCGTCCCTACTTCGCGGAAATTCAGTTATTGCGGCCGGCCTTGGAACCTATCTCCCGCGATAAACGAGGGATTACTGTACTCTGTTTGCCCATCCTTTTCACTCCTAAAGCCTTCATTCCAGGTGAAAACTTTTTGGTGCGTCTTTTGCTCTGACGATTTTTCTTTTCGTCAATAGAAATCAACCTTGCACTGGGCAACAATCCATAGCAGGGCCCACTCATGCACAGACTCACAGTAACATTCACATAAGGTCAATCTGAAATTTCCAACAAACTTAACATGTACATCTTTAGGTTTATGGAAGTAAACCTGGACTATGCATAGTATACATATTGTCACTCATGAGGGTCAGAGGAACACCTCAAGGGCTCATTTGAGGAACATAATACCACCCTGGGGTTGGACAGGGTGTCATTGCTTACTGTGTTGTCTCCTTTTTTTTCCACACTGCAGACAAGATGCCTATTTAGGGTAGCAGACTGCACCCCTTCTGGCTGGGGCTCCAAAAGTTTTGAGCCAGAACTGCTGAAGTTTGATTGATTGTTATTTAGTTAACACACCATTGAACGTTTGTTTCGTTTGGACTAAAGAATTAAATGGGGACTGCCAGGTTGGTACCCAACATTTATTCCTTCGCACAATGACAATATTTTTCAATTTTAATTGACAGCAACAAAAACTAGTCATAGCCCTAATTCCAATTAAAACCAGTTGTTAAATGACTATTGTGGCTGATGCAACAATAGAAATGTTTCAGTAATTCTTCCTAATTTTTCCAGTTTAAAATGTTTTTGTATTTGTTGTACTGTGGCAACTGATGAAGGTATTATTTTGACCTCAAAATATGACCACAATTGAACATATAACTTGACTTGTCCTACCACAGTATAATTTTGATTCATCTTCTCCATTGTGGCAGTCTACCTTGCCATCACATATCCTTGAAGCTGTTAAGCAGGTGGTGCGGTCATCACACAGGAAGCCACTGCTGTTGGACTGTAAACTGCAGGTTCGTGTGTAGAGTCCTACAACCAAATTGATATATGCATATTCATCAGTTACATCAATTATATGAAAACAGCTAATAATTCAACATTACATTGATGTCTTCTAAGTATTCCTTTACTGCTTCTCTAATAGAGGTGTCTCTCAACCAAGCAAAAAAATAAAAAGTCTCATATTTCAATTTGGCTGAGTGAAAAAAGGATTATATAGCTCCTTAGTATACATTGAGTGACAGAGATTAAGTAAATTGTCTCTAGTAAATTGCTGTTTGATTTAAAAAGAAGGTCACTAACCAAAACATCAAAAACTCCCAAGTTATCGAAACAAAAGTAGAACAAGACTCAATGTTGGAAACACATCAAGACTGCAAAACTAACCAGAAGTCTCAATAACAAATCAGTCTCACAAAATGACAGTTTTTGCATTTTGGTACTTGGTTGCTAAGCAGTTACCAGGGTCATACCCCCATGGAGGATGTGTCCCCGTGCCAGTTCCACAATAGTTGAAATGTTCACTATTCTAATTTGTGAATACCTTTAGAAACCTTTTGCACAAAAATCTTGTTTATTTTCTGGTTTTGCCCCAGCCTTGCTTTCATTTTTGGATTACGAGTTTTGCCTTTCCTTTCAGTTTAGTCATCAGATCCCTTGTCTTCCTAGTTTTGATCCTTGCCTGTCTATTGAATTCTCTTCCCAGTTAGCCCTTTTAGCCTGCCTGCCCTTTGTTTCTTTCAATGGAAGAACAGTTTAGAGATTTTTGGTTTTCTATTTGAGATTTCGTTTTTTTGGATTTTTGTCTCTTATAGTACAACAAGGGGTTCATATCTGGGTCATGTCGTTGTTCTTTTTATTCTTCTTTTTGATTGTTTATATTCTGGACGCTAGGGGTCACTGTTGCTCCGTGAAACCCACCAGACAGACGTCCAGGACACACTTGCAAAAGCACCAAGAAGAATTCTTTAATATCTTTCTTCAGATACATTGCACAAAGCACCACACACTCCACAATTCTCTAATAATCAATAATAATAATATAATAAATCAATAACAATAATCCTCCACTCCCAGCAGCTTCGTCATCCAACCTCCCAACTCCGGCTCTTCTTGCTGGGTTTTCCATAATCCTTTTTATATTCCTTGACCCGGAAGTGTTCCTTCTCTTTTCCTGGGTCAAACGCAACATCATCCGTCCTAAAGTATCCTGGAAGTACTGAGGTCTTCCGTCCTCATGACTCTGAAGTACTTCCGGGTTATAGTAACAGTAGGAGTCCCCAGGTTCTTTGTGAGTTTTCCCCTGACGGCACCCATGGCACCCAACAGGGCTGAGGAAACGAACTCCATGTCCCAGGATGCCCTGAGGGAATCCGGGGAACTTTTGCCATCCAGGGGAGCTGCCACCTAGCGTCCCGGGGGAGGCAGTGCCCTGAAAAGGCTGCCTTCCTCCATTCTTCTTTTCCAGGGACGTCTCGGCTGGACTGAACCGCCGGCCGTCCATCACAATATATTACTTGGTAAATTATGTTCCTGAAAATATTGTCTTTTTGTATTGTTTTTAATTTTTTTTTATTAAGTGTTCATGTTTTTATTTTGTATTTCCTTTTGGTTAATATTTGCTGTTCTCAGTATGTTGAGCCAGGGGAACACTGCAGCTGTAGGCCACCCAAAGTCATATTTTAAGGGGCCTAGCAGACCAAAACATGGCTGCTATGGAATTACATCTGTTATTTAGCAGCACAAAATACCTCAAAAAGGTGAACATTTTCTCTTTAATGTCCTGCAGCTGATCACATTTATGAGGGAATATAATCAAGGGCAATTGTATACTTCTGAAAATATTCATCTACTTCTCCAGGTGATTTCTGCAGATAATGTAACTCTGTAAAGAGACACTTTTTAGTCCACATTTTTTAAATTTTATGTTGGCTTTTCTTTCTTTTTCATCTAGGGAATACCCAAAATAACCTGTGACATCGGGGAGTTTAGCACATAAAATGGAATATATGTAATAAATAGTGGTGAACCCCTCCCTAAAGGGTTTCCCATACAATAACTCATGGACTGTAACTGAACAGTAGCTTCTTTCTACAGATCCTGAATTTGTAAAGGCAGTTGTATCATAATCGCTTATTTCCACTGGCATCATAAACTCGTTATTTTTAATCAAAGATTAATTGCTCAAATCCAACACGAATGGAAGATGTTCTTTCTTCCCCATGCTTCGTGCCATTCTGTGACCCATTAATCCCTTTCAATGGTCTATGGCAGGGGTGCCCAAGACGTCGATCGCGATCGACAGGTAGATCGCGATCGACAGGTAGATCGCGATCGACAGGTAGATCGCGATATCGACAGGTAGATCGCAAGGGTAGTACAGGTAGATCGCGTTGCATTCAAAAAAAAATTTTTAAACATTAGTCTATCATATATCCTCCCTATGGCACTTGCCACTTGATTGACATACAGGGCGGCCAGTCGGAGATCTCTTTTCTGCTAACACACTGGTCATCCCGCACGCACGATCAAACGCGCAAGCTACTGCAAAACTCCGGCTATGATCTAGTTAGCCTTCCAATTTATATCGACTAAAGAAGGGATTTAAAAAAAAAATTGTTTGGGGAGGGTATGGGCTGGATGTGGAACTGGAAGAGGATTTTTTCTCTCACGATGTCACAATCGAAGTGTGTTTGTCTGATCTGTCAATCTATCATTGCTTTTCCAAAGAAGGAAAATGTGGAAAAGCACTGTCGAACTGTTCATAAAAACTACGAAACTGATTTCCTTCCAAAAAGTGATCTGAGAAAGAGAAAGGAGAGGGAACTAAAATCGCAGTTAATCGTATAGCTGTCATTTTTCACTCGGCTGAATTCAAAAGCAAAGGCAGACACACGAAGCATTGTTCCGGGTGAGTCACTCGATCATTAAGCATAAGAAGTCCTAACAAAAGCTACCTCCTTGACTGCATTATTTGGCTCTACTTATTTAGGCGAGTCAGCCTTTTCCCAGATGAAGATTATTAAATCCAAATACTGTAGTGACCATAAATGTATTGAATTGTTATTGTGCCATAAAGGTTATTCAGTTATGTAAAGTATGACATCATATATTTTATGTATAAAGTATATTCAGAGTATATATACAGGTATATATATATAATTTTATCTATCTCTCTCTCTCTATCTATATCTCGCATTTTTAATGTAGGTAGATCATTTCGACCTGGTCCTTTTAAAAGTAGCTCGCAAGCTGAAAAAGTGTGGGCACCGCTGGTCTATGGAGACTGTTACATCAAACATATAGCTCTATAAACCAGAGACCAGCTCTTTTATTCCTCCTTGCATATACCAAATGTCACTGTATATATGCTGTTATCTCAGGGCTACTCATTCTTTGCGATCAGAGTTAATGTTAGAAAAACTAGCAAGAGTTATTTGAAAAAGTAACTAAACAGATTCCAAAACCCCTTTTTGTTTATCATCTTTGTGTTTTGCATATCCATTTATTAGAAGAGTTTCTGGTTTCAACTTGTGTTATTGTTTTTGGATGTTTTTGTCCGGAATTGGTAATGATTAGTCTGAGCTCTGTTTTATGACTGTTTCATTTTTTGATTGTATGACGTATTTTCTTATGATTATTTTTTAAAATTGCTCTTGCTGGTTTTTCCAGCAGAAGTTCCTACTTCTGTCTTTCTGCTGCTATTTTCATTTTTTATTTTTCAACCACTGTATGAACTTTAATCTGATTCTCCAGTTTTTGGACTTTAGTTTGTTTCTACGAAAATGATTTAGATTAGTGTATGCCACCAAAATACAATGGGATTTTGTTTTGTGTTAGTATTATTTGAATTTTTTTTCCTTTTGGTTTTCTGAGTACAATTTTATTATGATAATCCTGGCTCTTCAAAAACAGAAAATTCAGACTTTGCTCCTGGCTGGGCCTCAATGCTCTTTCACGTTCAAAATGAGTCCTAGTCTTCTTAACCCGAGCCTCAGTCTGACCCAAAACTCTAGAGTCAGGCCCTAACCCTAACTTCACTCCTTCATAAAACGTCCTTCCCTTGTGTCGTGATCAGGGCTGAATTTTGGGGTATTACAGTGTCTTCCTATAGCGTAAACCATTTTGCGTACCATGTTTAGCATTGTGAAGCACGTTTCTAGAAGTGTCTACTCAGGGGTTGTGACTTCTAGTTCTTTTGCAGATAAAAGTGGTTGCACTGAGCTTTATCCGATCTGTGGATAAATCCTTCAAAACCCTTATAATATTCTCTTTGTGAATGATTTTCATGTCTTGCCTGGTTTTCAATTTCTTGCCTGACTTCAACTGTAATTTTTGCCTTTCATTTGGGTTTCGTTCTCTTCATTTTGCTTTATTTGTTTTGTTTTTCCTTTTGCGTGCATATCCCAGTTAAACTCAAAAAATTAGTTATGTTTCCTGCCAAGGCTGAGCACCTTGGTTATCTACATTGGAGACTTTACATGTCATCTTTACTTTACCCATGAAAATGTCTTTACAATAAAATTCTAAGGAGAAAATCATAGACAGTTAACAAAGTCCCCCATAAAACTTATTTCCATCTGCAAACTTTGAAGCGAGACCACAGCCCCCCAAATCGGTTTACATCTACATTGACGTCTTTGGACTTTAACATACCCAAGTCTATTAGAACATATTGCCAGCAGTTATTTTCTACCATTTCAAGCAATAGAGAAAAAAAAAATCAAAGCAAAACAAAATTAAAAATGTTCAATTCATTGCATTAGCTGCCTAAATGTGCAGGCTGTAAATGCTGTTGCTGTTTAAAATAAGCTAGAAGACAATTCAGCATTAGAGATTTATTGTCTGGCTATTGGGGTATGAGAGAAAAAAAATAGAATCTTGAACATATAGCTGAAGAAAAACAATAATAAATGGAATTAAAATCCAGATTATTTTTACTGATTGCCCATTTCATTTCAAAACATAAAGGTTTCCTGTAAAACTGTGTTTTGTAGTGACCATCGACAAAAGTCAAAGTCAATCAGTAATTGTATGTAGCACGTCCAAGAGTCAGGAGACCCAGTGACCTAATAATATTAGCCCCTGAGAAAAAAACCCAAATATTATAGAAAAAAGTACTTCATTTGTTACATAGCACTTCTGATAAATAACTGACGCCTCTATAACCGAGGCCCCATTGTCATAGGAAATATCCTGAGTGAAGCCTGCTAACACAGCTAGTTTATTTATATAAAACAGAATAAGACGATCCCCTTAGTCAGGTTAAGGGCTAAATGACTGAATAGCCAAGCCTGATGTGGTGAAGTGGTTTTCTTATTTGGTGTATGTCTCCTTCATACTGTTGTATTCAGTCAGTCATTTTCTAACATACAGGGGCGAGAGGCACTGGAGCCAATCCCAGTAAGCATAGAGTACAGGGCATGAATAAATCCCGGACAGGACGCCAGTCCATTGCAGACTTTTGTATCCATTATAATTCATAATTTCCATTTTTATTTAAATAATTATTAATTGTGCATTCCTCTTGACATTGTATTCTGAACTGGAACTATCCCTGAGAGAAACAGTTTAACATTTTGCAATCAAATATTCATTTTAATTTATTCCCATGTACACTTGCATTCAAATGTATGGAATCACCCAGAAGTCTGTATGCTTTTTTGATAGGAACTGGCACATTTTTATCAAGGGACCAGTAAATTGATTTAAATCTGTGATAGATTGTTGCAAATCTCTGTTACTGCTTGAAATGAACGATTTATAATTTATTACTCACATATGACTGCAAGGCATTTTCACCAGCTCTTACTCTAGTATCCTAGTGGTAATTTTTCTTCATTACTCTTAATTAATTTTATATAAATAGTAACTGGTTAATCTTTGTAAATGTACAGTTGTGCTTGAAAGTTTGTAAACCCTTTAGAATTTTCTATATTTCTGTATAAATATGACATAAAACATCATCAGATTTTCACTCAAGTCCTAAAAGTAGATAAAGAGAAACCAGTTAAACAAATGAGACAAAAATATTATACTTGGTCATTTATTTATTAAGGAAAATGATTGAATATTACATATTTGTGAGTGACAAAAGTATGTGAACCTTTGCTTTCAGTATCTGGTGTGACCCCCCCTTTGCAGCAATAACTGCAGCTAAACGTTTCCAGTAACTTTTGATCATTCCTGCACACCGGCTTGGAGGAATTTTAGGCCATTCCTCCATACAGAACAGCTTCAACTCTGGGATGTTGGTGGGTTTCCTCACATTAACTGCTCACTTCATGTCCTTCCACAACATTTCGATTGGATTAAGGTCAGGATTTTGACTTGGCCATTCCAAAACATTAACTTTATTTTTCTTTAACCATTCTTTGGTAGAACGATTTGTGTGCTTAGGGTCGTTGTCTTGCTGCATGACCCACCTTCTCTTGAGATTCAGTTCATGGACAGATGTCCTGACATTTTCCTTCAGAATTCATTGTTCCATCAATGAAGGCTAGCCATCCTGGCCCAGATGCAGCAAAACAGGCCCAAACCATGATACTACCACCACCATGTTTCACAGATGGTTCATTCCAGGTTCTTATGCTGGAATGCAGTGTTTTCCTTTCTCCAAACATAACGCTTTTCATTTAAACCAAAAAGTTCTATTTGGGTCTCATCCGTACCCAAAACATTCTTCCAATAGCCTTCTGGTTTGTCTATGTGATCTTTAGCAAACTGCAGATGAGCAGCAATGTTGTTTTGGAGAGCAGTGGCTTTCTCCTTGCAACCCTGCCATGCACACCATTGTTGTTCAGTGTTTTCCTGATTATGGACTCATGAACATGAACATTAGCCAATGTGAGAGTGGCATTCAGTTGCTTAGAAGTTACCCTGGGGTCCTTTGTGACCTCGCCGACTATTACACGCCTTGCTCTTGGAGTGATCTTTGTTACCCTCCCCAGGAGTGGTCGACCAGTCTTGAATTTCCTCCATTTGTACTCCATTTGTACACAATCTGTCTGACTGTGGATTGGTGGAGTCCAAACTCTTTAGAGATGGTTTTGTAACCTTTTCCAGCCTGATGAGCATCAACAACTCTTTTTGTGAGGTCCTCAGAAATCTCCTTTGTTCGTGCCGTGATACACTTCCACAAACATGTGTTGTGAAGAGCAGACTTTGACAGATCCCTGTTCTTTAAATAACACAGGGTGCCCACTCACACCTGATTGTCATCCCATTGATTGAAGACACCTGACTCGAATTTCACCTTCAAACTAACTGCTAATCCTAGAGGTTCACATACTTTTGCCACTCACAAATATTTAATATTCGATAATTTTCCTCAATAAATAAATGACCAAGTATAATATTGTTGTCTCATTTGTTTAACTGGTTTCTCTTTATCTACTTTTAGGACTTGAGTGAAAATCTGATGATATTTAGGTCATATTTATGCAGAAATATAGAAAATTCTAAAGGGTTCACAAACTTTCAAGCACAACTGTATTAGCACACCTGTTTTTCTGTTCAATGAAGCAAGTAAATTATTTTTCTTGGACTGCAAGGTAGTGGCATTCCTACAGTTCAGTTTTGGGTTAAAATAGCCAAAATGAATGGCTTTCTCCACAAACATGTCAGTCTATAGTGGTTTTGTGAAATGTAACAGATTGCCAAAAACTGAAGATTTCATACACAGGTGTCCACTACTGTCTTGAGAGAACCAGGAAAACTCGATCTAACTACAAGAGAAGAAGAAAGAGAAGACCAAGATGCACAACTGCATAAGATGATAAGTACATCAGAGTCTGTAGTTTGAGAAACAAATGCATTACAAGTCCTCAGTTGGCTTCTTCTTTAAATACACACTAAATACCAGCGTCATCTGAAACAGAGAAAAGATGACTCCAGGATATTGGCAATGGTGGGAGAGTTTCAAAGATAAAGCCATATCTGAAACTGGCAAAAATCACCCAGAAATCAACTGTCCAGTGTCTGTGTTTTTTGCCCATTTTAACCTGTCTTTCAAGGAAATGAAATTTCTGGGTGATTCCAAACTTTTGAACACTAGTGAAGTTCTTAGGTAACAATAGTGTTGTTCTGACACAAAAATAAAACTACAGGTAAAATCAAGGAAACATTTGGGGTTTCTTTTCAGCTTGGTGGTGCCCAGCCATTGGGAAGAGGTCTTCTCAAATGAGAAATCTGCCAGACACATATAAGGCATGCATGTTGCTGGCTCTCACACAAAACTATCAGAAAAAGTCTACAGAACTTCCCAGAGCCTGCTTTTGGTAAATGTTATAATTCTATCTAGCTCAGCTACTTAAAAACATCTACTATGAATATTGTTAATATCAGACTTTCAGATTGTATTTTACCTTGCTGTTATGATTCAGCCCTGCGGTGGGCTGGCGCCCTGCCCGGGGTTTGTTTCCTGCCTTGCGCCCTGTGTTGTCTGGGATTGGCTCCAGCAGACCCCCGTGACCCTGTAGTTAGGATATAGCAGGTTGGATAATGGATGGATGGATGTTATGATTCATGTCAGAGTGTACAGTTCACACGTAGTGGTTGATCTTACCAGTGTCTCTTGGTGGGATTCCATATATGCTACCAAGAGCAATTGCAGCTGCTATTAACCCTATCATAATCAGTGATCCAAAAATAATTAGTAGACATCTCCTGGTGACACAGCCTCCACAGACTGAAAAAAAACAAAGAAGACAATCACAGGCTTTGTGTTTCTCTTGAATGTTAGGTTAAATCTGTTAGGGCTTAACATTTTAAAGTAGTTTGTTTTGGTAGTAAATGCAGTATTTTACAAAGACCTGGCACAGCATGGTAGTCATGTCAATACCCCATGCCCAACCTCATGACAGATAAAAGTCCAACTGAGACATACAAGATTATACATAAAGAAACTTCCACATGCAATCATAGCAACAACCTCCCATGAAACATCTCAAGAGAAATGTTGCCATGAAATTGTTTTATTAGTCATCCAGAAAAAAAACCCATTCATTAAATAGAAGCCATCAGATTTAAAAACCTTAAGAGTTCAAAGAGATTAAATGACTGCTTTAGGGTCATGTAGTAAGTCACTGTATAAAATGGGCCCATAGCCTTAAACATTAGAATATTAGAACAATCTAGGTGAGAACAGGCAGGCATTCAGCCAATAAAGCTCTCCAGTCCTAGCCACTTAAATCTTCTAAAATAACATCAAGTCCAGTATAGAAAGTCTCTAAAGTCCTACTGTCTACCACACAACTTGCTAGCTTATTCCATATGTTTATTTTTCCCCATGAAAAGAAAAACTTAATTATGTTTGTGCAAAATTTACCCTTAACAAGTTTCCAACTGTGCCCCCGTGTTCTTGATGAGCTCATTTTGAAGTAACAGTCTTGATCCACTGTGCTAATTCCCTTCATAATTTTAAACACTTCAATCATATCTCCTCTTAATCTCCTTTTGTCTGAACTGTATAGGCTCAGCTCTTTTAATCTTTCCTCACGACTCATCCCTCATCGTCTTAGTTGCTCTTCTATGGACTTTTTCCAGCGCTGCTCTTTCCTTTTCGTAGCTTGGAGACCAAAACTGTATAAAGTACACCAGATGAGGCCTCACTAGTGTGTTATAACGTTTGAGCAGGACCACCTTGTGGATGTACGGCCTCATTATTTTAATAATCTGTAAACTGTAATGTGCTGTTTTGCAGAGGATTCAGACACTCTGATTAGGACACCATTTAGTAAAACTCCATATTATGATGAGCATTTTTCAGTTCAGTCTTTGTTCTGCTAATAGGAAACACATTAGTGGTGTCATGAAGGCATGGACAACAGCACCAATGCACCAGTGCCTCACACTCCAGTAGCTTCGGCTCAGTACACTGGCCTAGTAACTTTATGGTTTGTTTTCCCTGAGTTTGGATTGGTTTTTCTGCAAGTATTCAGGAATTCCTCTCCTATTTGAAAGACAAACAAGTTAGGTCAAATGTAGACTCCAATATGGCCCAATGTGACTGAGAGTGCTGTGTCACGAATGGTCTTCTGGTGAGCTTCTCCCTTAATTACGTCTATCATCATACAGTGACAGGAAGGGAAGGTGCAGGCTTTGGCTATAGTAGTTCGTTGTGCTGTTAGCTAACAGTCATAATAATCTGGATGAAATGCTTACCATGGTTAGCCAGTTGCTTTAAAATTCTTGATTATATGTTTACAATGATGGGTGGCACGGTGGCACAGTGGGTAGCGCTGCTGCCTCGCAGTTAAGAGACCCAGGTTCACTTGCCGGGTCCTCCTTGCGTGGAGTTTACATGTTCTCCCCGTGTGTGCGTGGGTTTCCTCCCACAGTCCAAAGACATGCAGGTTAGGTGCATTGCCGATTGTAAATTGTCCTTAGTGTTTGCTTGGTGTGTGTGCACCCTGCCCAGGGTTTGTTTCCTGCCTTGTGCCCTGTGTTGGCTGGAATTGGCTCCAGCAGACCCCCCCGTGACCCTGTAGTTAGGATATAGCGGGTTGGATACTGGATGGATGTTTACAATGTGCTGATTAATGCACTTTTAATTGTTATAATAAGTATTTTCCACGTGTCCTTTACTCTCTATTTAGATTGCAGATCAGTTTGTGCTTCATATAAAATTTTTACATGTAACATTTTCCAATAGGAGGATTGGCGACATCAAATTGGTCCTAGTGCGTGTGGGTGTGTGCGTGTGGTTCCCTGCGAAGGGCACTCATTGACAGACAATTTAGTTCCACTGTACCAGTGATTTACCAATTAAAACACAGCACCTGGCTGAGCCCACCCAGTCAACTTTGACAGGTAAAAGTGACAGCTTCATTTCGAAATATATTTCATGATGTGTGTAGTGTCACCAAAATAAATCAATGAATAAATAATTATATAAATACATAAAGAAATAAGCAACAAAATGGCATATTTTGTGACACATTTAATTGCCTATGTGCATCTATCATTTGTTATTATTAATTTATTGTTAGCTTATTTATTTATTTATTGATTTGTTTAGCTTTGTTCAAAGTATTCCTCCATCCTTATGTGTACAAAAATGTGCTACTTAAATAAATGTTGTTGTTGAGTGTGTATACTCTACAAAGGGATTTTTAGAGGTATGCTGGTTACCTCCCACTTCCCAAACACGTGTAAGTTGTTTGATTGGCGTCTCTTAATTGGCCCTGTGACAGTGAGTGTGGAGTGTGGATATGTTAGTCATTGTGTCCTGTGATGGAAAGGCATCTTGTCCCAGGCTAGATCATGCCAGGATAGGCTTAGACACACTACGACACATCACAGGAATATGTCCATCCACCTAGCATCAAATCAGCTTAACCCAGTTTGGAATCACACTGCCCAAAACCTCAACAGAATCTGACAGTAGAAACTGAGACTCCATTTTTTTGACCACTGTTAAGCTGTGCTTGAAGATGTTGTGCTGTGAGGCGCCTATCATGCAAGCTGGTGACCCTCAGAAACTCGTCTTCTGACTGGGTTGTGACATTGGGTCTGCCAGATCTCTTCCTATCAGAGTTTCCTCTGGATCCAGTTGGCTTTGGGTTGTGTAGGACAACACTGTACTCACAGACACTTTGATTTTTTTTTTGTAGTTTCCCTAAATAAAAGACCTTCATTTGTTAATTGCTCTTTTCCTGCCATTTTCACTGTAATATTGTCCAAGTAGTACTTCACAGGGTATACTAGCACGGTCTGTTCCAACTCTGCTTTAAGACAGACAGAAGTTGGAACACCTGTGCAAATTGTTTGCTACAACTGGCAAGACTTAATTTACTTTAATTTGTGTAGAGCATCAGAACATCCTATTAACCTATTAGTTAGTCCCTGAAGAAGGCCCATTTGTAATATTTTGAAATTTCCTTTTTTTCAGTTTTTGCTAAACTAAACTTTAAATTTAAATCTCTTATAGTTTACTGCTTACCTTTCCACCATTTTCGGTCATTCATTGCATTTCTACTGATTAAATTTGAAGAAATATTGGAAAAACTGAGGTGTTCTAAAACATTTGACCGGTAGTGTACTGTATATCAGGGCGATTGACCCAACATGCATGATTTGGGAATGTTGGGAAAACACACAGATGCAGTGAGTAATGGAAAATCCACTGCATCCACTGAACAGGATCATCTCCAGACAGAGGAGCAGCCTTATCGACAGACTTTTGTCACTGTCCTGCTCCACTGACAGACTGAGGAGATCGTTCCTCCCCCAAACTATGCGACTCTTCAGTTCCACCCGAGGGGGTAAACATTAACATTATACAAAGTTATTGTCTGTTTTACCTGCATTGTTATCACTCTTTAATTTAATACTAGGCTGACCCGCCTTTTAAGGCGACCGACTTTGAAGTTGACCACTTCTTAAGGCAATTCAATATGTAGATCAATTTGATATTTTATACAAACTCATTAATTTGGTTATATTGCATTTGAGCGGTATTACTTTAATACTCGTAGTTTCTGTTATTTTTGTGATGAAATTTTAACTTTTTTTCTATATTGAGGTCGCCCTTTTGAACCCCCCTGATATTTACTACGCGGTGAGGTATTTGTACTCCATCAACATTAATTATTTCCAGAGACATAATTTTGTCTATTTTTCCAGCACATCGCGCATAAAAGCAAGGGAACGATGGGGGCACCAGAACTCTGCTCACATCATGTCGCTTCGTACCGCAAGCTGCAAGTAGTAAATCTGTGATAAGCGGAATACCGCTACGCTTTCCACTCACGGGACGGAAGGACAATCCCAACTGCTTTTATATAGAAGAATTGTTCTTTATGTATGCTGCTGCCGGAGTATGTGAATTTCCCCTTGGGATTAATAAAGTATCTATCTATTTTGGTCTATGGCCGGCTTGTCACCACGGCTAATACCCCCAGGCCGCCAGATGGAGCTCTCCCTGCAGCATGGAGGTGCCCCGGATGCCAGTAGGGAATCATGGACCATGGAGTTTTCCCTTACAAACCTGCTGGATACCCCAGGGGCCAACAGAGGACGCTGCAGGGAGGAATAGAGAGTCATATGTGCCCCATAACCCGTAAGTGCATCATAGGCAGAGCGACAGCAGAAGTGACGTACTTCCGGGATGAAGAAAAGGACTTTTTATCTGACCCGGAAGTAATAAGGATCACATGAACTGGGGATTGGAACACTTCCAGGTCAGGGACTATAAAAGGATTGTGGGAGCTCCCAGATGGAGCTGAGCTAGGTGGTAGGAGGGCAACGCATCTGGGAGTGGTGGAGAGTTTATTATTGATTGTGATTGGTGAATTTATGAGTATTGTGGAGGAGAGGGTGCTTTGTGCACTGTGCTGTGAAAATAAAGTCAACTTTTGGACTTTTACTTGGTGTCTGGAGTCTTGGACAGGGGTTCAAGGGAGCGATAGCGCCCCCTATCTGTCACACTATCTAGATCTTGTGAAACTCCTGACAGACAGGCTGGAATTTCTGCCCAGGCTAATCATTGGTCTAGCATGACACTCCCTAGAATATGTAGGCTCAGGAAATTAACATATATAAGTTATGAAAATCTAAAGGCAAAAGTTGACTAAGCTTTCAGGTCATTCATGCAGCATTTTAAAATAACAAGTTACCTTTTTCCTTGTATTGTCTGGGAGCTAATGAAACTTCCGATCCCCAACGTGAAGTTGCTCGAGAAGTAACAGAATAGGCTTCAACATCCTGTTGACAAGAACAATGCAAACAGACAGCAAGGTCATTTTAAAATGAATAATACTACCAGAAAGAATTGTATTTCCATTACATAATGTGCAAATAGTTATCATAAGATGATTTTGAGAGGAAGCTTTTGTGCAATTTCTATTATATAGAAACCGTTATGTTCCACAAAACGTTGGATTATGAACTGGTTAATGAATAGAAAACAAAGAGTATCATCAGTGGTTCCCATGTTCTCTCCAAAAATCTAGACCCCCTCAGGTTGCAGATCTTTGTTCCAAACAGTTTCGCAATTCATAATTAATTTTACTGTAATTTCACTTTTTAATTAGCTGGTCTTTTTCGTCTCTTATTCTGAATTTAGAAAAGAGCAGTAGTGTGAGATTTGCATTTTGAAATTTTTGAGTTTTTTTCCATTTTTTCAGTTCTTAACTCTCTTTTCACCTTTTTCTGTAGAGTTTACTATTAATTGTATCCTATTAAAAACAACAAAGACCAGAGTAGATAACAGGACAAACAGAACTGAATGATAAAAAAGGCTACAATTACATGATTATCAGACCCACTCGTGAGTCCATTACTAATGACGACTTAAGCAACCAGAACATTCGGAAAAAAAATGAATATCACAATGATGATGATAACAATCTTTAACAACTAGTAAGTCACTGGTCTCCATGTAACATGCATACACAGATAAGCCACAACATTAAAACCACTGACAGGATGAAGTGAATAACAATGGCACCTGTCAAGGGGTGGGATAGATTAGGCAGCAAGTGAACAGTCACTTCTTGAAGGTGATGTTTTGGAAGCAGGAAAAATGGCTAAGCCTAAGAACCAAATTGTGATGGCTAGACAACTGGGTCAGAGCATCTCGAAAACGGCAGGTCTTGTGGGGTGTTCCTGGTATGCAGAGGTTAATACCCACCTGAAGTGGTCCAGCTGGTTAACTGGTGACTGGGTCATGGGCGCCCAAGGCTCATTGATGTGTGTAGTAAGTGAAGGTTAGCCTATCTGGTCTGATCCTACAAAACAGCTGCTGAAAATGTAATGCTAGACATGAGAGAAAGGTGTCACAATGCACAGTGCATCATAGTCTGAGGATGGCGGGTGTGTGTGCAATATTTACCTAGGAAAAAGATGTCAGCAGGTTGCACTATGGGAAGAAGACAAGCCTGCAAAGGCAGTGTTATGCTCTGTGCATTTTTCTGCTGGGAAACCTTGGGTCCTGCCATTCATGTAGATGTTACTTTGACACATACCCCCTACCTAAAAAGTGTTGCAGGCCACATAGACCCCTTCATGGCAGCGGTATTCCCTGATGGCAGAGGCCTCTTTCAGCAGGATAATGCGCTCTGCCACACTGTAAAACTTGTTCAGGAATGGTTTGAGCAACATAGCAAAGAGTTCAAGGTGTTGCTTTTCTGGCATGTGCATACTCTCACGCTCAAATCCATGTAAGGTCCCTGGTCAAACCATTAAGTTTAGTTGCATCCATGTGCTAACCTTAACTAACAGTATTGACAGCTAAATGGCAAGAATTAACTTCATGGCCTTTTTCACTTGTCTGTTGATGAAAAATGATTTCTTACAAATGAGCAGACAAGTGAATATGTCACTGAAGTAATCAATCCTATTCAACAGTAATTGTTGTTTGCATCTTGATACAATTAAGGGTAAACTCTACATAAAAGCCACCCATCCATCCATTATCCCACCCGCTATATCCTAACTACAGGGGTCTGCTGGAGCCAATCCCAGCCAACACAGGACGCAAGGCAGGAAACAAACCCCGGTCAGGGTGCCAGCCCACCTCAGTCTACATAAAATGGTAAATGAAAAAGAAAATGCAAAGTCAACTTAAGTATTTAATGCTTTGGCAGAACTACAAATATTGCAGGATTTCTTAGGATAAAAGGTAAATAAAAGAGAATAAAAAAGCACAGTTCACTAAACAGTGGCATCAATTAAAAGTACTGTAAGAATGATGTTCGGAGTGAGTCTCCCAGAGCTGTATTTAGGAGCTAGTGGTTTAGACTAATCCACAGCTAGTCTTCCATTCCAACAATACAATAAATTAATTTCATTATTCTGAATGAGATGGCTTTACTTAATTATATATGTATAATATTGTATATATTGTGATGGAACAAGGAGTGTCAGCAAGCTCCAAACCCCAAAACACACAGTGAGTCCCAGGTTCAATTAATGGAAGGTTCATTAAACTACTTCTTCCACAAAGTTGCAAAATTGCACAAAGACACAAGTTTTCTCTCTCCACAATGCCCTTCTCTCACTAACACTGCACTGCACTGCAATGCACTGCCCTCCTCCAACTGAGTGTTGCTCCACGTCCTCCCAGCTCCAACTCGCCTGGATAAGGGATTGCGGTCCCTTTTATTACAGACCCAGGAGTACTTCTGGTGCCAGGGCAATTGCACGATGGAAGCACTTCCGGGTCATGTGAAAGTCCATTAACAGGGCGCTTGCCTCTCTGCAGTGAACCCAGCAGGGCTGCTCTGGGAGACTACATCTCCCAGCATGCCCTGCTGGCTTCTCACTGGACACTGATATCCACGGCCGCTGCCTTCTAGAGTGCTGGGGGAGTAAAAAAATCACCAGGGACAGCTTCTCTTTTCAGTGGGGTGTCCGCCCATCACTTTTGGTCCTTCCTTACAAGTCTGATCCCTTTCTCCTCCCATCCTGCCTGTTAGGAACCATCCCCTGTTCTGGCCGGGATGCCCATCCAGTCCCTGTGGCATCTACAATATATATACGGTATATTGTAATGGACAGTAAGGATGGATTGGCTTTCTGGCCAGGGTGATTCAAGGTCCTTAACCATCTGAGGGGCCAGTGTAGTGGAAAGACAGGGGAAGACTACTTACATGGACTTTTTGCTCCCACAACACATCAGGTGGGAGTCCTCCTGGACTACGGTGCTGACTTGGATGCCTGTAGGGCTAGTTGGGAGTTGTAGTCCAGTGACGTAGCCCTTTGATGCTCCATCAGTGCCACCAGGGGGAGCTCCAGGGACAAATTGTCCCCATTTTAGGGAAGTTCCTCCAGACGGTAGACTCAAAACACCGGAACTGCTTCCGGGTCTGGCATTAAAGGAGCCACTCCTCCAATCCAAACCATTATTTGAACCTGAACTTATATTGGTGTCACTGTGTTGAAGGGGTTGGCGCTCGGTCACAAAAATGTCAGAATAGAATAAAGAAGATATTGTGAACGTGTTAAAAATTTGTCTTCTAAAATTTGTCAGAAATGTCTCATCGTGGTTTAAAATTTGCTTGGTTATTGGGACATTCTGTGACAGTGCTAAAGCAACAGTAAAGGATTTATCCAGTTTGCGTTGGCTTATACAGTAGTTTAAAATATCACCGTCTGTTTTTTCCTTACATTCATATTCATTCAAATCTCGCTCCTAAACTGGGGGTACAACTATAGAAGTAGAAACAGGAATTAGGGGTGCATCAGGTAAGTTGATCTATATTTTCTATTCTTATAAATACAAGTTCTTTATTTTAGTACATTCTTGTTTATTACAGCCCTAAAGACTGCTGCATGTTGGCTTGACATGCAAGTTCCTCTGTACACATGATAGCACGACTTTTAGTATAATACATTTTTAGATCATGTATACTCAGCAAAAAAAGAAACGTTCCCTGACTTTCAACTGTTTTTACTTTCAGTAGACTTAATGTGTAAATATTTGTATGAACACTAAAAGAGTCAACACCATAAGACATAAACTAAAAATGTTTCACAATGTGTCCCTGAATGAAGGGAGGCTCAAAATCAAAAGTACCAGTCAGTATCTGGTGTGGCCACCAGCTGCTTGAAGTACTGCAGTGCATCTCCTCCTCATGGACTGGACCAGATTTGTCAGTTCTTGCTGTGAGATGTTACCCCTCTTCCACCAAGGCACCTGCAAGTTCCTGGACATTTCTGGGGGGGAATGGCCCTAGCCCTCACTCTGCGATCCAACAGGTCCCAGACGTGCTCAATGGGATTGAGATCTGGGCTCTTCGCTGGCCATGGCAGAACACTGACATTGCTGTCATGCAGAAACTCACACACTTTTTGCCATTCCTGTCTGGTCCAGCGAAGGTGGGTTTGTGCCCATAGGCGGCGTTGTTGCTGGTGATGTCTGGTAAGGACCTGCCTTACATCAGGCCTGCAAGCCCTCAGTCCAGCCTCTCTCAGCCTATTGCAGACAGTCTGAGCACTGATGGAGGGATTGTGTGTTCCTGGTGTGACTCGGGCAGTTGTTGTGGCCATCCTGTACCTGTCACGCAGGTGTGATATTCGGATGTACCGATCCTGTGCAGGTGTTGTTTCACGTGGTCTTCCACTGCGAGGATGATCAGCTGTCCTTCCTGTCTCCCTGTAGCGCTGTCTTAGGCGTCTCACAGTGTGGACATGGCAATTTATTGCCCTAGCCAGATCAGCAGCCCTCATGCCTCCCTGCAGCATGCCTAATGGACGTTCACGCAGATGAGCAGGGACCCTGGGCATCTTTCTTTGGGTGTTTTTCACAGTCGGTAGACAAGTCTCTTTAGTGTCCTGCGTTTTTAGAACTGTGACCTTTAAATGCCTACTTTCTGTAAGCTGTTAAGGTCTTAACGACCATTCCACAGGTGCATGTTAATTAATTGATTATGGTTAATTGAAGATGCATGGAAAACATTGTTTAAACAATTTACAATGAAGATCTGTAAAGTTATTTGGATTTTTAAAACATTATTGTTGAAATACACAGTCCTGAAAAAGGGACGTTTCTTTTTTTGCTGAGTATATTATGTTCTTTTTTCTTTCTTTACTTTATGATTCTGCTGTTTAACATTTACAAATACACAGTTTTAACCTGGTTTTAAAGCACCATCAGATAGATTAACATGCTCCAAATTACTCAGTGCGAAAAGCTCGAACAAGATCAAAATTGACAGTAGGGAAATGTCAAGGTTCTTAGGCAAGTGGAAGCTGTAAATACTACAGCAAAGATCGGATTTTGAAACTTCACTGACAGCGCCTCAAATGGAGAACTTTTATCAAAATTATTTCAAATAATATTAAGAATAATTCATGTTTACCTGGTACTCTGGATATACAGTATTTGAATGCATCCTGCTGCTGTGGTAAACTCTCTGAATAATAAATTGTTTGAGTGAAAGCAAACAAATGCCATTGAAATTTGAACTACCTGTGTTACTTCTCTTTAATTTTACTGAGTGTATTGACCAATGGACAACAACAGTGCCGTTGCTTGGATTGTGGTTAGGCAACAGTCAGTCTACTTTAAGTGTTGTGCAAGCATGTAAGAAAAGCATTATTTATAGTCTTTAAATACAAATGCTATCTATTATTCCAAAGACCTCACACTCTATTGTTCAGTGTAATTTAAAACTCTCCTGTATGGCTTTTTCATTTCAGTAGGAGTCCATGAAGAATGAGGAACAACACAATCAAGAGTAGCTGTGTGTATTTAGTTGTAGTAGGCTGAGCTCTATATAATAAAATAATACTGTGTCACATTTTAAAGAAATGCAAACGTTTTGAATAAAAACACCCCAATGTGGGGCGGCACGGTGGCGCAGTGGTAGTGCTGCTGCCTCACAGTAAGGAGACCTGGGTTTGCTTATCATGTCCTCCCTGCGTAGAGTTTGCATGTTCTCCCCGTGTCTGCGTGGGTTTCCTCCCCCAGTCCAAAGACATGCCGGTGCATTGGTGATCCCAAATTGTCCCTAGTGTGTGCTTGGTGTGTGTGTGTGTCCTGCGGTGGGCTGGCACCCTGCCCAGGGTTTGTTTCGTGCCTTGCGCCCTGTGTTGGCTGGGATTGCCTCCAGCAGACCCCTGTGACCCAGTAGTTAGGATATAGCGGGTTGGAAAATGGATGGATAGATGGATGGACAGCCCAATGTGAATTTAAACAAAATGCATATGCTAGAGCAATTTAGCTTAGACATTAACTACCCTCTAACAAATATCTCTGATCATTTTTAATTGAGATTATATTAAGAGGTGACACAGATGGCCCTCCACAAGAGTCTTCTCATAAGATCATTAAGGTTGTATGTGTCATGATGTTGCAAGGACAGCTCGTTTCACTTTGGAGCGCCCAAAGCCAAACTGTTTTCAAGAAGTATCCTCTCTTTGCTGCGTAGGTCACTTTGTGATCACATATGACTGTGTTTTGCCGATCAATACTAATGTTGAATTATAATCTGAACATTTCGCATTTCACCACTGGTTAGTATTCCGTTGCTTGTGTTTTATAAACTATTGCACATGCCAGGAATAATGTCTTGTTTATATGCTGTATTTGGATGATGTTATCCTGCTCTGTCAAGTTCATGATAATGACAGATAGATGAAAAATCCAGTGTGGTCATCTGAGGGAATGACGGGTCAAAAGATAACATAAATGTTGGGGCACCATCTTTGCCATTCAGGTTAACTTTTGCAAAAAAAAAACCCAGGCTGATGCCTGACCAAAAACCCAACACGAACACACAAGCACAGTCCCGGGTTCAAATAAAGGTTGGTTTATTACACCACACTCCTTTATAAGTTACAAAAAATCACAAAACACAGGTTTTTTCTCTCCTTACTCTAATTTCTCTCTCCACCGCACTGCCCTCCTCCAGTCAAGTGTTGCCTCTCTACCTCCCAGCTGCGACTCGCCTGGATAAGGGAGTGCGGTCTCTTTTATTACAGACCTGGGAGTACTTCCAGTGCCAGGCCGATCGCTTGATCGAAGTACTTCCGGGTCACACGGAAGTCCATCACAGTAGAAAGCTTGTCTCCCTGCAGCGCCCTCTTTCTGTACCCCATGACCCCGGGAGGCCTTCTCTGCCGGACTACATTTTCCTGCATGCCCTGCTGACTTCCCACTGGGCGCCAATAACCAGGGCTGCTGGCATCTAGTGTGCTGGGAGAATGAAAAACCCCCAGAGATATCTTTTCTTTTTAATGGACTGTCCGTCCACCCTTTCTAGTCCTTCCTTCCAGGTCTGCTCCCTCTCCTGGCCGGGATGCCCGTCCAGCCCATGTGCCATCTACACTTCTTAAGCTCAATGAAAAATAGAGCTAAATGGCACAATTACAGACAAAAGTGTCACCCACTGATGTGCTAAACAACAGAAGTACTGCCTCTAATGGTGACTTGGATTACTTTGATCGAGGTATGAAGGGGCTCCATCTCGTCACGCTTCCAATCAATAGGTGATGCCTCCTTCTGGGTTCCTGGGTTTTAATGGTCTTGGGACTGGAAATGGCAGGGTCACTTTCCCTCACTGGGCGTTCTTTCAACTCTGTGGATGCAAAGGACGATGACATTGTTAGCAGCAGTGCAATCTCTCTTGGAATGACGTAACTGGAAGGAACCCAGAGAGTGACAATCTGATGTGCATTTGTGACATCAGCAAATTGTGAGTAACCTTCACAGTTAAGAAATGATCAATCGTAGAAACTTGATTCTTCTACAGGCATCTAATCAGAGACAAAGAAACAATGAAAGTGACTAATTTACCATCACTACTTCAGATCCACTGGCAGAAAATGAACAATTAGTTTGGTGCTGCTGTGTATGCACTGAAAAAAGTATAACATTGATGTTGTTCATTCAACATAAATTTTCTCTTACAAGCAGCTTAAGATTATTCATTTAGTGTTGTAGCTTGAAATATTTGGGTTCAGATCTCAATCCAAGTAAAAAAATATGTTTGTTCCAAAGTAAGTTATGGCGGAGGGAATAAACATAAAAGTCCTATTTCAATTAACCTAATATTTTAGGTTTTTCGTGTGCTGTGTGGGAGGGGCCGTTTGTATGTTCTTCCGGTTGAACTTTCCAGTGTGCTGGCTTTCCAACTGCCAAAAAGAAGAACACTTTCCCGAGTGGAGTGGACGTGGCGATACAGGTCTGGTCATTTTCAGTAGCAGACTTTTATAACGGAGGATTTCTGGTAAGTAACCCAGTTTCTCAACTGTTAATTCTAAGTATAAGAACTCGTAATAAATCATACTTTCAAGAAAGCTGTAGAAACATGAAATAATTTTTTGTTATATATTTACGATTTACACCGCAAAATGCTTGTGTATTTGCACTAGATTTTTAAATGAATATAAAAAGTACAGCATTGGAATTTGTCATGTTCATAATATTTCTAATAGCATAAAAACAAGTTACGACCAATAAAACATTTTAAATTGTAACAACTTAAAAAATTGATTTACTTCATTCATCAATCAATCCATCAATTATCCAACCTGCTATATCCTAACACAGGGTCACGGGGGTCTGCTGGAGCCAATCCCAGCCAACAGAGGGCGCAAGGCAGGAAACAAACCCCAGGCAGAAAACCAGCTCACCACAGTGATTTACTTCAGTATAAAACAAGTGAATTACACCCAAATACTCTAAATGATTTGCCTCAAATTAAAAATTGTGGGTTCAATAAGATAAAAAGAATTATATTGGTTCAGATTGAAAATATTTAGTGTGAATCATTATCCTAATTATTTTAAGTTGAATGGATGTTATATTTTTTTCAGCGTGTGTACGTGTTTTGTACTCTGAAATAAGGAAGTCTTGCTGCTCATTTCTACAGGTTTTCAGAATGTTTTTATTTAGACTGCATATTTGCCATCTTGTAGGTGGGAACAAAGTCGCAGCAGCAATTACAGAGACATTACTGGCAAGACCTGCCTTATTAACAGATAGAAGAACTTTATTTATCTCTGAGGGAAAATTCACTAATTAAAGCAGCAACACAGAAAACAAAGCTGCCATTCAAAACAGTAAAAACAAAGTGCAAAATATTATATAAGTACAAGACCCTGAAATGGAGCATTGTAATGCCTCTGAGTCCAGACTTCAGAGGGACGCACTCCTCCGGTGGTGGCAGACTGTCTGAGGGGATGGGAATAGCAGGAGAAGCCAGCTATAAAGCAGCCTTGTGTACGGTGTGCGAAAGGGGGTGCAGATAGCACTTAAAGAGCAATTAGATCAGGCGTGTCTCCCAGCTGCTGAAACCCTTTGGCTCGGATGCTTGGCCACTGGTAGGCCTCAGATTGGACCCTTGGCTTGGGTTAGCTCATGCAGAGATGGGGAAATAGTGTGGTATATGGGTCGTCTCTGACCTCTGGTGAGGAAGAGCCACACGGTGTTTATAAGCACCAGAAAGGACAAAGCAGCTTGGAGCGCATGCCGGTGCTGAACATCCAAGCAGCGGGCAGAAACAGCACTGAAGAAGCTAAAGATTTCTTTAAGGTCCACTTACCAGCAATTGGCATTAAGTGCCTTCTTCCATTCCTCCATCTCCCACATCCATGGGTTGTTACATTGGTGTTAGTAGTGGGATAGAACAGACTAACGACCCCGATATTGAGGACTGATTTTGTGCTAATGGTGGTGGACCTCTCAATCATTCTTAAAATACCTTGCTTCAGGCAGGGCAGACCTGATGCCTTGCATCCCCGTAATGACCTGGTGAACGGAATTCGTGTTAAACCTCAACATTTTTTAAGGAGAAGGCAGTATAACACCTCTGGTTCAGCACCTTAGAAGGGACAAAGCAGCTGGGAGCTGTGACCCGAGATTGCATACCAACTAAGCAGGTATTGTGATATTGTGATAGTGAACCAAGCTGAACAGAGATGCAGTGCTGAATAGACAGACCAGCTGGGATAACAAGATGGTGCATCTTTGCCAGGTTGAAAAGAAGATGTTGTTCCTTCATACAGGTTGTAATGTCAATGTGATGTGGTCCTCTTGAGGGAATGACAGTTATATAGCTGTGTATCATTAGCATGGCTCTCACAGAAGAAGCCATTGGACTAGATAAAAGGGCCTAGAGACAAGGGCCCAACAAACCAGGAATATTTTAGTTGATTTCAGCCATTGCTGTTCTTTGCTGAAAATGTTTGAATTTAACACCAAAATATCATAAAGTTCACCTATCTTCATCATAAAAACATAAACCCCTACTTACTGCTCTTTCAAGGAGAACTTAATTTTGATATTCTAGGCATGGAATCCAAAATGATAAAACAGCAGATTCTTTTTAGAAACCTTGTGCAGGACCACAAGAAAGCTGCCTGATTAACATGACAGCAAGATTAGTGTGAAAATAGCCATTTCAATTATAACTTATCTTTCTCATTTACTCAGGTGTTTTCAATCTTCTGGCCACATTACACCAAACCATCAGGGATAACCTATTAATTGCTTGTTGTTAGAAATGAAGGCACAGACTATTTTGATCAGATAACTGATGTATACACTGATGAGCCAAAGCATTATGACCACTTCCATACGATGCAAATGATTTTGACTATTTAGTAACAACTATGCATATCCAGGTCAGAGATGCATTGGACAGTAAGCCAACATTAGATACTGTACTTAAATTCAACATGTTGAATACAAAAAACATGGGGTGCTAACAGTTACCCATGGTGAATACCTACCAACAAAGGTCTAAAGAGGTAAAACCACGAACTGCTGACAGTGTGCTGGGCAGCCAAAACTCACTAATGAAACAGGTCAACAAAACACATTCCACCTGGTACAAAAAAAAACAGAAGGGCTACTAATCACACATAAAATGTATTGATGGTTCGGGGAGGAATGTGTTATGACAGACACTGCATCAAACTCTACTGAATAGCTAGCTGCAGGTCAGGCAGAGCGCCAATGCAACCCCTAACCATCATTAAAAGCGAATACAATGGGCACACAAGTGTTGGAACTGGACTTTGGATCAATGGAAGAAGGTCACCTAGTATGTAAAACCCTGTTTACGGTTTCATCATGTAGATGACAGGGTACACATGCATAGTTTTCAACAACAATAACATTAATTTATATAGCATGTGTTCATACAAACAATGTAGCTAAAAAGTGCTTTACAAAATGAAATCAAAAGAAGTTAATATAAAACATAAATAATCAAGATTAAGCAATAAATTAAACAGTACATAACAAAGTAAAAAGAAAAGTTTTAAACAAAATCTGCAGGGGTTCTAAGGGCAAAAGACCAACCAGTTCCAAATGGGCATTCTACTTAACATAGATGTTCTAAATCAGTCCTTATGGTTTTCAGAGGAAAGAAATGGCACCAGGATGCACGGTGGGAAGAAGATAAGCTGATTTAGAGAAGGTGTGCTTTGGGCAATGCTCTGCTCAGAAACCCTGGGTCTCGGTATTCATGTGGATGTTAATTTGACATACCATCTAACTAAACATCATTGCAGACCAGATACACCCTTACAACACAATGGCAATGAAAATAGCATATTTAAGCGGAATAATGTGCTCCTCCACAATGGTTTTAAGGAATATGATGAAGAGTTCAAACTGTTGCCCTGGCCTCTAGATTACTCAGGTCTCAATTTAATCAAGCATCTATGGAATGTCTTAGTGCAACAAGTCTGATCCACAGTGGCTCCACCTCATAACTTAAAGGAGTTAGAAATCTGCTACTAATGTCCTTAAGCCAAAGACCACAAGGCATTTTCAGAGGTCCATCTGTACAATCCATGCCTCAGCAGGTCTGAGGTGTTTCAGTGGCATATAGAGGAGCAACAGCATATTAGACATAACATTTTGGCTCATGGACACTATGAAGAAGATGAAGAATGGCAAGGCTGTTGGTCCAGATGACAAACCTGTGGAAGCATGGAGGTGTTTAGCAGAGATGGCAGTGGAGTTTTTAACCAGCTTGTTTAATGAAATTTTGGAAAGTGAGAGGATGCCAGAGGAGTACAGAAAAAGTGTACTGGTACTGATTTTTAAGAATAAGATGTGCAGAAATGTAACTACAGTGGAATAAAACTGATGAGCCACAGCATGAAGTTATGGGAAAGAGTAGTGGAAGCTAGGTTAAGAAGGGAGGTGATGATTAGTGAGCAGCAGTATGGTTTCATGCACCACAGATGTGATATTTGCTCTGAGGGTGTTGATGGAGAAGTATAGATAAGGCCACAAGGTATATGACAAGGTGCCTAGAGAGGAGTTGTGGTATTGTATGAGGAGGTTGGGATTGGCAGAGAAGTTTATAAAAGTGGTATAGAGTGGATGTGTGACAGTGGTGAGATCTGCAGTAGAAATGACAGATGTATTCAAGGTTGAGGTGGGATTACATCAGGGATTGGCTCTGAGCCCTTTCTTATTTGCAGTGCTGATGGACAGGTTGACAGATGAGATTAGACAGGACTATGATGTTTGCGGATGACATTGTAATCTATAACAAGAGTAGGGAGTAGGTCGAGGAGACCATGGAGAGGTGGAGATATGCTCTAGAGAGGAGAGGAATGAAGATCAGTAGGAACAGGACAGAATACATCTGTGTGAATGAGAGGAAGGTTAGTGGAATGGTGAGGGTGCATGGAGTAGAGTTGGAAAAGGTGGGTTAGTTTAAATACTTGAGATCAACAGTACAGAGTAATGGAGAGTGGGGAAGAGAGGTGAAAAAGACAGTGCAGGCAGGGTAGAGTGAATGGAGGATAGTATCAGGAGTGCTTTGTGACAGATGGGTGGGTACCAGCAACAGTGAAAGGGAAAGTCTACAAGACAGGGCTCAGACCAGCTGTGTTATATGGGCTGGAGATGGCGGCACTCATGAAAAGACAGGAGACAGAGATGGAGGTGGCACAGTAAAGATGCTAAGATTTGCATTGGATGTGACAAGGATGGACAGGATTATAAATGCGGACATTAATAGAGGGTCAGCTCAAGTTGGACAGTTCAGAGACAATGCCAGAGAGGTTAAATTGCATTGGTTTGGACATGTGCAGAGGAGAGATGCTGGGTATATTGGTAAAAGGATGCTAAGGACAAAGCTGCCAAGCAAGAGGAAAAAAGGAAGGCATAAGAGGAGGTTTATGGATGTAGTGAGAGAGGACATGGAGGTGACGGATGTAACAGAACAAGATGCAGAGGACAGAAAGATATGGAAAAAGATGATCCACTTTCAGGAGCAGCCGAAAGAAAGACGAAGAAGAAGTTTGTACCTTGCAGCCAGATCATCACCTGACTGAAATAAAACCACTTTCTACAATTTTTATTAAAAAAACAAAATCACATTCATTAAATTGGAGAAAAATTGACATTTATTTCCAACACATGTAAGTGTTTTACAAGATTAATCTCATTTTAATGGTAGTTATATATAGTGGTTATGTATAGTACAAATATTATTATTTCAACAGAAAAGACGCAGAACAAAAACAGGACACAAAGTTGCTCTTTATTGGAAGGACATGATGTTTTCATTGTAAAAGATAAATCACCTTATGTGTTTGTTATCAGGAAAATGAAATACAAGAATTACTAAAATAAGCACAATAAACATATGTAACATTTGCACAAAATGTCTTCTTGAATTCATCAAACTTTGTTTACTGTATTGCACTAAGGAAAACTTGACAGAAATACCATCACATGGATACAACCTAAAAACACTATACAAAAATAAAAATAAATAAGTCACTACTATTAAATAACACAATTAAAGTAGTAAACTATATCAAATATTCAACGTGAATTTTAATAACAGTACCACACATATACTGTATTTAATAAAAAAACACTGCAAAATCTTTGTATATAGATCAATAAATATGAACTTTTAAATCAAGACTAGCTTTAGATCTGCTTTCAAGCTAATTTCACACGCTCAATAATTACAAACAATGCAGGGAAATTCTTGCAGATGTTCTGTCCACTGAGCATGAAGCATGCCAACTCCAAATAAAATAACTAAGCCTTTAATATGATATCATTGTGGGAGAAAAGTATGTTTTTTTCACCTGCTAAAACTAATAAGCAGTCAATAGTTATAGTATTGTTGCCGAGGGGAAAATACTCCAGCTTCATTTTTGTTTTCTTTTTTTAACAAGTTGTTGAAGACCTTTAAAACAACTAGACTGAGCAGTACTCCATAACTAACCAATGTGTGCTCAAAAAAAGGTAAGAAGATGCTACTTTTATAATAAGCTCAGGCTTACTACAAACAGGACTCACAACCATGAGGTTAACTTGATTATTCTCTAGTTACTCTTCCATCATCATTAAAAGACACTTACTTTATTATTTATAAACTTATTTGTAACCTTAACTTGCGCTAATACCAGATCTTGATAATGGCTAACTACAAGAAATAATCATGAATGTTTCTGTCATTTGGACATTTCTTTAAATTAATCCACTAAACTGAACCATTTTGTATGTCTCTGATGAAAATGTTCATGTGTTGCAAATATCTGAGCGAGCTGTTGATTAAACATACAGGCTGCAAGGTGAGATAAAGAGTATACTTGAGTGACACAAAGGTGTCTCAATCAGTGTCTTTTGGGGAAAAAGAAAAGGTGATCACACAGTGCACCAGCTGTTATGTCTTTTTTACTGCAGGAAACAAGTGTAAGTAATTCATTTAACAGTGTGCCACAGAATATTAGACTTGGAGGTGCGCAATCTACAAACTCATTTGACAGTGCTGTGTTTTTAGCTTCATTTGTAGATCTAGAGTTACAGTATTTGTATGGATATAAAACAATGCATTCTATTAAAATAGAAACTGTGACATACAATAAAATTTTTCCTAACGTATCAATATTATAAATTATTTTAGGATGGAGGTATTTTAAGATCATTTGAATGATCTGACCATTGCACTAAAATGGAATCGACTAGTTTAACTGGCACGACACCTTCAGTTCATAAGGGAACTACAGACAGAGTCATTAGACCATTCTATGTAGCACACATGCATCGACACATTGCAACCACACCAGCACCACATTGTGGCCCTTTATAGAACTTATTGACTGTATCAGATACAGATCGGCGACCATCACTAATCTGGCCATTGGTAATCCAGTACCACCACTAATACGAACATAATTTGGACAGGCGTAATTTCAAATTTCACGGGTTGGCACATTGACCTGCCACTACTGTTTCGGTTGCATTGGATGCAGCATCAGCTGTTCGTGCAAACCATCCTACTTGTTTTTTTGCATTTATTATTATAACCCACTCACAGTTAGCCCCAGCCATGGTTCCAAGACATGAACTAATTCTTGTGGTGTAAAGTGCAAAAACCACATTGCCCATAACTTATAAAGTTGAACACCTGAAAAATCTAGACAGCAGTGTGTCTGTGAGAAGCTTGCATGAATTATAAAATACTGGCACTTTGTCAGTGTATGTCATGAAGAAACAAAGAAAAATTGCTCTAGTTCTTTGTTAACAGTAGATCAAAAAAAAGAAATGATGAAAGATGAATAAAGTTCAAAACTGGTGAAGTGCTGATAACATGGTCTAAGCTCTGCGAAAGTGAAGGTGTTGAGCTATGTAGAGATCTGGTGAAGGAACCAAGTGCAAATTTTTTCATGAAGAACTAGGACTAAATTTTGAGTGTGATTATAGTGAAAGTTGGTTTCAATGTTTAAAGCAGCAAAATGGTTTAAAGTTTTGTGCCGTGTACGGCGAAAAATGTTCAGTGAACAGCAACTTAGCCAAATTAGTTTCTGATGAAAAGTTAAGACCTGAGCAAGTCTACAATGCCAATGAAATGTACTCTAATACAGGGAACATGTTACAGATTTTGGGTATACTATATTGTGACTCCAGCCATTGGTGATCTGGCAAAGTCAACAATATGGCACCTCACAGGTCCTAACGATGCCAGATTAGTGACAGTTGACCTGTGTTACACTTTGCCATCAAAAGGTAAAGAAACCCAAAATGGCAGTGTTTAGTTTCTACTACAGTGACTGTAACTCTTAGTAGCAATTTTGAAAATTCTGATGTTATGCTAAATGAGTTGCCGAAATAATATTTATATATATATATATATATATATATATATATTTATATGCACATGAGTAAAAAAATAACTGTGATTTTCTTCCAAAGAAAATACAGACATTTACCAAATCAAACCTTGATATGTACAATTCAAGTTTACAACAGGAGTTCCAACATTTTCACAGTCATTCTTTGATACCTTGCAGCAGCTTTAGCAAATGGCCTTCCATCACCTGTTGAACTATTTAAAAAGAAAAAAGGTATAACCAAGTGTGCAGTAACCAAGTCAAAGTGCAAGTCATAGGCCACACTGATTTAAAATATTAATGATTCTGGCAAACCTAAATTATAAAGCAGTTTTAATTATTGTACAGAATTCAAAACGTGAACATTTGGCAAAAACAAAAAAAAATATATATATAAAAATTTAACTAGATATAAATAAATAAATATAAATATAATATATATAATACAGGGTGGTCCAGATCTAATTATGCAATTTTCATTACGTTATAACTTATTAAGTTTATTACTCCATGCCTGTATCCAACTGAATAGAGGACAAGTGGGACATTACATGGAAAATCAGTGAATTAATTCAATGCAAGTCCATTTTTGTTTATTACAAGATATTTCGAACAATTCTTTTGTCTTGTATTGTTTTCCTGCATTGCATTAAAAGTTGCATAATTAGATCTGGACCACCCTATATAATATATATAATAGAGATATAAATAAATAAATATAAACAGATATAAATGTAACTATAAATTAATTCATATTGACATGTGGCAGGAAATTGTAATGGAAATAAAAATTCAGGACACCCTTTCCAATTGCCGTACAAAAATCCAAGTGGATGACAACGACGGCAAATTTCTTGTACAAAAATAAAAATCATAAAAATTAATAGAGCATGGCAGAATACGGAGATACAGAAATCCAAACTGAAAATCACACTAGAAAATTATTCTATAGAAAAGTAAGGAGAGTGAGGGTAAGTTCATATGCAAAAATCTAGAAAGGGCTGAGGATTTTAATCCAAATTACCCAACTTTAACTGGCAGGTCATCCACTAAAAATACATGTTTTCATTTGCTCCTGCAGTAATTTTGCTTTATTCTCATTTTTTTATGTACTACTGTATCTCCATAGTGGAGAAGTGGTGGAGATTAAAATAGGAAGGGCTTAGGAACAGGTGTAGAGAGAAAGTTTTAAATGAAGTGCATTTTAGAGTGTGGAGGAATGGTGGGAGAAGAATAACAGAATATTCAGAGTAGATGATGATGTGATAAAGGCAAAGACATGGTACCAATCAAGAAGGGAGGAAGACAGAGAAAAGCATAGGTAGATAAATAAGGAGGCAAAGAAGGCAGTGGAAAGAATCAAGGCACAAGCTTTGGAGGAGGTGAATGAAAAACTGGAGACAAAAGAGGGACAGAGAATAGTTTTTAGTATAGTGAAAGTTAGGAACAAGGTTGGAAAGGGTTTCAGTCAAGATGGAGTCCCAAATGAAGGGCTAGTATCAAGAATAAGGAAGAGAGGAAATAAAGGAGACACTGGAAAGAATGAAGAATGGAAAGACAACAGGACTGAATGAAATACCAGCAGAAGTGTGGAAGAGTTTATTGAAAGAGGGAGTAAATATGTTGTGGGATCTAATGAAGGAGATGTATGAATAGGAGAGAACACCGGAAGAGTTGAGGAACAGTGTGGCTGTACCCATTTATAAGGAGATATGCAGGATTGTGGAAATAATAGGGGGCAAAGGAAAAGGATTATAGAGAGAAGGCTTAGGTAAGAGACCCCCAGAGCAGTTTGGTTTTATGCCATTGAGAGGAATAACTGATGCAGTCTTTGCATTGCAACAGTTCATACAGAAGCATCAAGAAAAGCAGAAAGGTCTGCATATAGTGTTTATTGACTTAGAGAAGGCTCATGATAGAGTGCCATGTTTATCAGTTAAGATGAATGACAGAGAAGGGAGTACTAGAGAAATATACAAGGATTCTCCAGGATATGTATGAAGAAGTGAGGACTTGGTTTAAAAACACTGTTGGGGTAACAGACCAGATCCCGGTGAGAGTATGTCTGGACCAGGAATCTTCTTTAAATCCTTATCTCTTTGATTTGGTTAAATATGTGCTGACTCATTGAATAAAAGACCAATCTACCGGTGGATGATTTTTGCTTATGACACTGTGATGTCTAACACCAGAAAGGAGGAAGTGAACAGGAAGTTGGAAAAATAGAGAAAGGCTTTGAAAAAATAGACGATTGAAGATAAATAGAAATGAGGCAGAATATTTGAAATTAAATGATGATCAGGATTCACCAGTTATCCACTCTTCAATAGATCTCCCTGCAGGCTAGGTTTAGATAATTAGGTTCAGTGGTAACCCAAGATGTATAATTAGATGCAGAGACAACCTAAAGAGTGCAGCGTGAATGAAACAGTTGAAAGAAGGTATCAGGAGATTTGTGCAATTGAAGAATTAAGGTGAAGGCTAAAGATACGTTTTTTAAGACAGTGGTAAGACCAGCAATGATGTATGGAGCTAAGACATGGGCAGTAAAGGAGGTGCAGGAGAAGAAGTTAGATATAAATGAGAATGTTGAAATGGACGTGTGGAGATACAAAAAAGATAAATAAGACATCAGAGGTACAACAAAAGTGGGAGAGATATCTAAGCAAGTACATGGGAAGAGATAGTGAAGGAGGCCAAAGCGGAGGTGGATGGATAAAGTAAAAGGAGATCTGAAGCAAAAGGGTCTGACAGGGAAGGAGATGCTGAACTGAACTGTACATAGAAGGTTGATCAGATACCTCAACCCCATAAAGAAATGGGAAAAGAAGAAGTGGAAGAAGAAGAACCTAACCAACATAAAAACCAAAGAATACACGTCTGAAATTAGTTAGTAAAATAAAATATGTGGTACGCTATTGAATTTATATTTTTTTCATAACATACATTGCCTCTAATTTATACCTGGAGGTTTAATACTCTGCAGCACATTGACATTGTGGTCAACAATACCAAAAAACAGTTCAGATTCTGGCCTGGATTCTGTCTTCAGTGGCAGTTCACCTTTTCTCCAAATGTTTGTGTTTATCTCCAGGTCTTCCAGAATTGTTCCCACATAACAAAGACATGCATGTTAAGAAAGCTAACAGTGCCAAATTAGTCTGATGACACTGAGTGAAGTTTGTGTGTGTGTGTGTGTGTGTGTTTCCTGCTACAATGAATGGAGAGTTTAATATTATGTTGTAATTCTTCTGCACAATATTAGATGCCAGTGTACAAACAGTATCTGCAATGTATAACAAACTATGGGTAATGACAGAAATCAATGTAATGTGTTTATTTGATGTAAAGTATAATGAAAGGATAACAGCACAATCAACTAAAATGATAAAGCTAGTTGCTCTCCTTAAGCTGATGTCACTTTTCATGAACATTATATGCCAGACTTGTTGAATGCAGTCTCTAATCTCAGCGCTGGACCATGCCAAATAACATGACTGAATATTGCTGGGGATGTCACCTTTACCAGTTGTGTGCTGGCCATCCAGCACAGTCATGCTTGCCCCTTTTTGTGACAGCCAATAATGTGCTGCCTGACAGATGTGGTGCTGTATGAAGAGTTAACAGCTACAGCAAGTACCAGTGCAATCCCTGCCCTTTTTTCCCATTCTGTCAATTTAAGCAAACACTAGTCATCAGGATGACAAACTTCTCATCAGTTTGTAAGCTCCAAGACCCACTTGTTCCTTACTCTTCGTCAATGAATTCATTGGTTGTCAGCTCTCATGCATACAGAGCATGCCCCTGTGGCTAAATACAAAATCAAACCTGTTTAAATTTGTCAGTGTACCTCATGGTCTAGTTGAAGTGAGCTGCTGGACATGTCACATTACACGACTGTCTTCACTGAAATGTGCCTCCAGCTTGGTAAGATTATGTAAATGAAGGCGATGACCCAAAAATCACTGCCTTAAGGTGGCATATTTTAAATAATTTCTGTCATGGAAAGCAGGGGTGTTTCTGCATACTGCAATCTCATCCAACCACCATGCAAAATTACTAAGTTGTGAACCTTCTACAATATACCACATTACTCACAGAAAGTGACAAACTAAAGTAGTTTCTGAAAGACCTCTGTTATATATCAATTTTTTATTGCATATACTGTTTGTATTGTAGGAGCAGTGTGGTTTCACAGAGATTAACATAGGGCTGCCTCATAGACCAAGAGCCCTGGGTCTGTTTCCTGGCACTATCTGTGTGGCATCTATACATTCTCCCTCTGTCTCCATGTGTGCTTTTTTTAACTCAACAGATACAGCAAGCCAAGCAATGAATCAGATGAAACAGGACATTTTTTTTCATTTAATAAACATTATGATTAAAGTTACTTCCACAATTTTAGTAATTACCATTTTTATGTCCCATTGCTACTGCCATGTCCATCGCATTGAATCCCGAATCAGTTTCAATGGTTGGATCCGCTCCATTTTCTGCATGATAATAATATAAACACATTTCATTTACAGAAGTACAGAAATTAGAATAAACATGCAGGTTTCTGCTAGTTTCTCAAAAATCTTACCCAAAAGGATTTCCACGCATCGAACATGATTTCCATGAACAGCATACAGCAAAGGAGTGCCTCCATTCTGGTAACAAGTAAAAGTTATAATTAAAATCTAAATGTACTTTTCATTCAACAACAAAAGTACAAGTATTCATCCGTCCATCCATCCATTATCCAACCCGAAATATCCTAACACTGGGTCACGGGGGTCTGCTGGAGCCAATCCCAGCCAACACAGGGCGCAAGGCAGGAACAAATACAAGTATTCAGTTAATTTCAAATACAATAAAAATGGATAAAAAAATTATAAAATGTAAATTAACATATCTACAAAGCACATTGTTTTAATTTAATCTATGTTCTAAAATAATTGAAATTTGCCTTTTTCAGTTTAATGAAATAATTTTAAGGTAGCAAATAAATTGTCAGTAAGCCTGTAAGCAGCTATTACAAACAAACATACTATACAGGTACAAAAAAATGCAACAATGATATTGTACTCTTTTTCTTCTTCTTCATCCATAGCTACTCCCATTTTTATATAGGATAGCTGCTTATCCACAATTATTAAATAAATTAATGAAGGAATAACATTATGCTATTGCTGGTGTTTGTTAAAAAATGGTTTCCAAAAGTATATTAGTGTAAAGTGAAGCTTTACCCAGTCATATTCATTGACATCCACTCCACATTCTACTAGCATCTTCACAATATCAGTATATCCTTTACTGCAGGCAAGTGACAATGCACTCTCTCTTCCTTTTGCAAGAATGGTAGGATCAGCTCCCTAAGGGTAAGAATAATGATAAATAGCATTGACAATCTAATCAGAGGTTAATAGTCACTGTGGATGTTTAGAAATCAAGCAGGTTCATCTTCACAGGAATGGAGACACAGACTTAAACTACATAGAACATCCTACTAGATAGATAGATAGATAGATAGATAGATAGATAGATAGATAGATACTTTATTAATCCCAAGGGGAAATTCACACACTCCAGCAGCAGCATACTGATAAAAAAACAATATTAAATTAAAGAGTGATAAAAATGCAGGTAAAACAGACAATAACTTTGTATAACGTTACTAGGCTGAAATCTAAAAGTCTAAATTGTTTTTACTAAATAATGTGACACACAAAATTATGGGAAAGGGTATACCTGGGGGTGCTAAATAAAGCAGCAGTACTGCTTTTGAGAAAACTACCAGGTAAAGTGTCATTATTTGCATATAAGACATACCTAACCTAAGGAGTAATGAAGCTTATTCCATCAAAAGGCACCTACTACATGTATGATTGCAAGAAGTTAGTCCTTGGCAGTTTGTTAAGGGAAAAAAGCTTGTTAGTTTTACTTTGAAAGTACAACTTTCTTTAAATCGGCTCTTCAATCAGGTTCAAAATTAGAGAAAGAGATGTTTATATTTTTCTAAAAAAAAAAAGCAATCTGACTGTGCTCTTCATGAAATGCTTACCCATGTTTGGGCTGCAAATCACTGGTTAAAAATAGGAAAACAAACTCTTCCCGATCTGTACTAGAATTATTATATTTTTGTCATATAGAATTGCTTGAAGATGTGATGTGATACGATGTGACATGAAACAACGTAACATAACATTCTCAGACCTACTTAATTCAGCCTATCACACACAACACATGAAACACATAATCCAGAAAAAAGAACACTGGCAATAATTTCACAAAATGATTAAATATACAGTAGATTTGATTATATATACCACCAGAAAGGCAAAATAGATTCATGTCCCTGCTATACAATTACAACATCCATGCAATTGAGAGTGCAGGGCACGGCTGCAAGAGGAAAAATCACTTATGGTAGACAAGGTCATAGACAAACTATATGGGAAGAGTTGGTATGACAAATTTCAGTAGGCATGGTTGAGAATATAGCACAACAGTATCTTTTTGTTACATTTCCCTTCAGGGATTAATATAGTATATCAAATCAAAAATTCTTTCAAGACAGTTCTAAGCCATATATGCACTGGAGTAAATATTAAAATAATGATAAGCTTGTTCCTTACATTCTGAAGTAAAAATTCCACAACAGCTATTTGTCCATGAGCTGCTGCCCACATCAGTGGTGTGAAGCCTTCTTCATCCTGTACATTAATTACTGCTTCTGCAAAAAAAAAAAAAAAAAA
>JANRMT010062835.1:34134172-34189366 GCA_026402145.1 Polypterus bichir lapradei | reverse complement strand
ATATTTACACATTAAGTCTACTGAAAGTAAAAACAGTTGAAAGTCAGAGGACGTTTCTTTTTTTGCTGAGTATATATATTGTGAGGTACAGCCCGGACACAGACAGGCAGACATGTTGTTTCGCAACACACGTGTTTATTTACAAAGTCTATTTACAGTGCACAACCCAGTGCCGCAGCACCAATCACCCCTTACAGTCCTGGCCGCACTACAACGCCTTGCACAGTCCTCAGACCACCTCACCTCCACTCCTCTCCTCTCCTCCGAGCTCCGTACACTTCCACCCGACTCTTGCTGCTGACTGGAGGGAGACGGCCCCTCATGTGGGAACCCGGATGGGCTCCAGCTGCTTCCCGGCAATCAGTCCTAGCCACACCACAGTGTGGCGGAAGTGCTGGCTGCGCACCCGGAAGCCGTCCGGGTGTCCCCTGTCGTCTTCCCCCCAGCACTTCCTGGTGTGGCGGAAGTGCTGGGCTCCAGGGTTCCTCAGGCACCTGGGCGCCGCCTGGCGGTGGCCACGGGCCCCTACAGGGTTGGGCTTCCAAGCCCTCTACCCGTGGCCCCCAACACAACCAGGACGGATGCCCCCTCACCGAGGACCACAATATATATATACACACACACACACACACAGTAAACTTACATCTCAAACAGATAAAAAGAAGCAACACTTAAGTTACAGCTTCTTTGAAGATTTGAATTTACATTATACTTTACACTAACCTTTACTTTAAACCTTACCTTGTTCAATACGGCTGGCGAGGAACACCATCTCCCCTTGAGCAGCTAGCTGATGAATTGACAAAGCTGAAAGAAAGTCAAGGCTCCTCTGTTTAGACATCATAAAAGCAGTCACAAACAACTACTTGATATGTGCTATGCATATTAAACATGGCTAATTAAATCTTTATATGTCATTACTAATATAAATTCATTTCAGATGAAGCTTATATATTCACAATATTTCTACAATCAGGAAAAAACGTAAGGCATACTATCAGTTCAAAATCAAAAAGAATCCCCATCAATTAAAAATACTTAAATGTGAATTTGTTTTTATGCGTCTTTAAACAGCCGAAAACAAAACACAAAGGAAACATTTTATGAATGTATAAATACAGTATGGTCTGCTTATGCACGAGAGTGGACTAGACGAAAAGATAGGTTCTTTGAAAGAAATCACCTCAGATCTCAGCCTCTATTGGTTGTTTTTTGAAAAAAAAAAACAAAAAACAATAACAACAGGCACTGCAGTATTTAATGTGTAAGAATTTAAAGGAAGAACAGTCCAGCTAAAAGGGTCGTTCATTAACCTGACAATATTAGAAACAGCCATACAGTTGTCACAGATGAACAAGAGAACTGTGCAGTTTCGAATTTAAAAGTGAGTAGAGCTATGTTCAGTTGTATTTTTCATTTATGCTGGAATGGTTTAATTATTATTACATTATTTAGAACAATTATTATCATCTAAAATCTCATCACTATAAAATTGCATAACCTTTTTCCTATATAAAGAGGAACTTACAATGTACAAGTAAGGGTGTAGAAGATACTTCATTACCACGATGTTTGTTAGTCAAAGTTGTTGACTGCTTGATTGGAGAGAAATGCTTTGTTGTTGAAGGAGTATAAACATGTCTCACTTGTATCCCTGGGGACTGAGAAGTTTGAATATTGCATTCCGCTGAAAAAAGAAAGCAATGTATCCTTATTTTTTAGTGCAACAAAACTAACAATTTATTTGAATACTGTTTTCTTCCTTCTACTTCTTGAATTGATGTTAAATATTTTAAGACTAAATTGGTGTGTACTTAACAGGTAAAAAAAATGACACATACAGTATGCAAGGGAATTACCATTATTAAGAAAGTAAAATAAAACATACCAAAGGCAAAAGATTATAAGGTAGTATGGATGCCTCTGTTAACAAACATTAAAAAGCCAGTAAATCTGCCCCTGGATAAATAGGCAAACATAGAAGTGCAACTGAAATGTTATTTTCAAAGGTGGAGGGTTCTGGTACCTTATCCAGAGAATAGCACTCTCTTTCAATTTAATGGATTTGTAATTGTGCCTTTTGAGGCAGAGTCAGACATGACCCTTGAGTGGACCTGTTCTCCGGAAATGCTCGTTTTTAAATTCACTTCTGACCCGAGAACGAACACCACATCAAGTTTTGAAAGGCAGACTTCAGACAACACTCTAGGAGGGGATTTTGTGTAGATGTGACTGTAGGTCTCTTCATGGGTGATGCTGCGAGCAGGCTGAAGCATTTGTGATGGGGCTTTTTTAAAATATTCTGTACAAAGGTTTATGTATCCACCTAGAGAGCTGTAGCACCATATGTCATCACAGGTCTATGCCAGCAGTTTCAGGATGGAAGTGATGTCACCGCATTTCTAGACCAAAGGTTTGGCGGTAGAAGTTTATAGGTCAGCACAAATCAAACTTATTGACATGCTAATCATACCAAACCCTACCTTAACAGAACAAACACCTAACACTAAGTAAAACCTAATCTTAACCAATTATACAAAATGTAACCCATACTAAACCTTAACTTCAGTCCTAAAACTGTTGGTTTAGAACTGTTGGTGTGGGCATGTGGTGGTGTACGTCTGTGCAGTTCTGCAGTTGTATATTATTGCACAAAGGGGAAAAAGCTGAGGTGACCTTAATTTACACAGTGAGAGATAAAAACTGTTTAGATATGCCTATACAGGACATATACAAGCTGTGGAATATGGCCGGCTGTTCATCCCGGCCAATATCCCCACGCCGACAGATGGAGCCCTCCTGGCAACATGGAGGTGCCCCGAATTCCAGCAGGGCATTATGGACCTTGGAGTCTTTCTTCACAGCCCTGCTGGATACTGTGGGCACCGCCAGGGGACGCTGCAGGGAGGCCCAGGGACTTGTACTATCAATATAGCCTGGAAGCAATTCACAATAAAGGAAACGGAAGAGATGATATACTTCCAGGCTGAGAAGAAGAGGAGTTTTGATCTGACCGGGAAGTGCTAAGAATCACATGGACTGGGATGATCAGAAGCACTTCCGGGTCGAGGTCTATAAATGATTGTGGGAAACCCCAGAGTGTTGAGCTAAGTTGGGAGGAAGGGGACAACGCGTCTGGAAGTGGAGGATTGTGATTGATAATTGTATTTGTGTATATTTATGAGTATTGTGGAGTGGAGGGTGCTTTGTGCACTTGATTATTATAATAAAAAGTCAACATTTTGGACTTTTATCTGGTGTCTGGTCTGAGGGTTCAAGGGGACGACAGCGCCCCCTATCTGTTACAAAGCATTTAATTTATTATTTATTTATTAATTGTTTAAATAAAAAATGGGCACAGCAATATCTTCATTAGCTCCCTCACTTAATAGAATATTTTAATTTTAATGAATACCGTACTAATTAATGTACTCAAGTTTTAAGAACTCAGATAACACACACCCTGTTATTCTTTCAAGGAAAAAATCACTCTTTTTGACATAAAATTATAACCATATATAATCTTAATATCTCAAACCATATTTATCTGTTGTTTACACAAGAAGATTAATTTTAGTAAGCTAAATGTAACTTTTGCTATTTTAATTGAATTCAACGGTAAAACTCTTCATATTATATATGTTATAAACTATCCTTGTTCTTTTCCGCAAATAAAGTAATCCTTGCAGATTAAGAGTTGACATCAATTTTCCTCATGAATTATTTCACTTATTCAAAAAAGCCATATTTTTTCTTGTTTACATTGTGAAATAACAAATAAAATTTACAAATATGAGATGTTTATCTGAAAACAACAAACCTTTCAAGCTATTGGCTTTTTATTTCTTACAAAATAAAAGGTGTTCTTTTATTATGCCACTTCCAATTGCGAAGGAATATCACTAAAGAAAATCACAAAACCCTTGAGCTAACAAACAGTAAGGCTTTTTAATGCTGATATTGAAATGCATTTTCTTTGGAAATGTAATACTAACACTGTTAATACCATAATAAATCAAAATCTCTAGCACAGGGGTGTCCAGCTCCAGTCCTGGAGGGCCACAGTGGCTGCATGTTTTCATTCTAACCATCTTCTGAATAAGTGAGCTGTTTATGCTGCTAATGAACTTCTTTTGCCTTAATTTTAATTGACTTGATTCAGACCGCTGAATTGTTTCTTGTTTCATTAATTAGCAGCCAAACAAATAATGAGACACAATGCAAGCCAAAACACGACCACCTAACCTGTGCCCATCACACAATATCTGAAATTAAAGAAAGATGAAGGTCTCACTAAGGTTGATCTCTGAAGTCACTAAAACATTTTGACAGTGTTCTTAGTAAAAACAGAAAGTCAACAGTTTTGGAAACGTTTGCCGTGGCAGATCAGAGCAGCAACAGGTCATGGAATTAAATAACAGGTTTAATTAACAGCAAGAATCAGCTTCTCATTAATAAACTGGCTGGAGTTTGAAGCCCCAATTTAGTTGGTCATCTGTTAGCTTGTTTCACGTCTCATTTCTGTTTGGCTGTCATTTAATGAAGAAACATGCTATTCAGGCTTAAAGTGATCTGCTTCCAGCTGCACATACCTTGGCATTTCGTTGATTCTGAAATTCAGAAGTCTTTGCAACTGATAGTTGCAAGAAAATTAGAATTAGAAATTGTACTGCACTCTATTACTAGCACTGGTTGAAAATCTGTCACTGAACACTGTGCACACTTTAGTTATGAAAGTACCTTATATTTAACATACCTTTAAACAACACAGATGCTACTTCCAAATCTGAGTTGACCTGGTCTTGAATGTTTTTACTGTCTTCTTCATTAAGTGACTTTACAAACCGGGAACAAACATTCATGTCAAAGCGGTTGGGCAAAATGAACTTAATGCCCATCGCGACATTTTGGGGGTTTCCATCATCTGCCATCTGATGCTCTGGTTTTACACTGGCTATTTCTGGAAGCACACAGATGCCTTCCATCTCATCATGAAGCAGCTGGCAGCCTGCACTGTGATCCTCATTTGACGACGCCATGGTGTGCACTGGGTCAAACTGTAAAAGCCGTCATTTAGCCAATAACCTGCTTTTTTTATTATCCATCTTCATGGATCTAGAGATAAAACATATATAGAAGTCATAAGTCATTAGTTAATTCTTCAAAAATAGTTATTTTACTTTTTCCTTGTCACTAAATCTTAATTTATTGTATTGAGTATCTTAAACAATGAAAACCTCTACATTATACTTATACAGGAATGGATGCATATTAACAAATTAAATGAAGCTGACCAGACAAAACATGAAATATCTTACGTTCGTAAAGACTTCAATGAAATAAAGTCAAAGCAAATTTTAAAATCACTGCTTTTTCTTTTTTTTTTTTTTTGCACTTTCCATACTGTCCTAACTTTTTCTGATTTGGGTTTGTATAAATATAAATATTTTTCCTTCACACAAAGAACCAATATAAATTACCATGTAGTGTGTAGGACAGTCGGACTTTAGGGACATTCAAATCTAAACTATTGTATACACAAAAGTACTTGGTTCTGATGCGCCTGATTAACTGATGGCACTATAACTGACACCCAATGTCTTAGGAAGCGAAGCTGGGAAATATAGCTAGTATAGCTGTATGTTGCATGCTGTTTTTGTTTATGTATGTCTTTTATTGGTGTTGTATATTTTTTGTATTGTATTGTCTACTGTTCTGAGGAGACATGTAAATAAGAGTTTCATTGTACTATATGCTCATGGCAATAAACTTGAACATTAAAATAAAAGTTTATCTGTTGAATTCATCCATTTGAAAGCCCCACATTAACATTGTAATTTGCCAACTTCTGCTAGCAGCTGTAGCACTGTACTAAGTTTGAGAACAAATTTAATGAACATGTCAATGTTAAACCAGGAAAAAATCACCTACCTGCATCTTTTCAATTGCTAAACAGGTTCAATGATACAAATCCATATAACTTTGAAAATAGTATATACTATATATGCATGCCTTCTAAAACATAGTGTCTTCCTGTTTTTACCATTGAGTTTTGCAAAAACACAGCAATCCGTGATGCTATTAACAAACAGCCTGCTACTTCAGCCTTTTGGAGAGTGTGAAGACTATAAGAATTGCTTTAATAATTCCCTCGCAATAACATTGTTACTCTCTAACCTGTTAATCTTAGCCTGAATAAACCTATTAATTTTTTACATTTAAGATTTTTCATTTAAAGGTTTACCATTGTTGTTTCTTGTCCTAGTGTGTGGATATAAACACAGGAAACTTCAGTTTCTGTATTACATCTTGCCTGATGAAAGGGCCTGAGTTGCCTCGAAAGCTTGCATATTGTAATCTTTTTAGTTAGCCAATAAAAGGTGTCATTTTGCTTGGCTTTTCTCGCAATAATATAAATACAGTACGTTAGAAAATAGTATGGTATATGTACAATCTACTGATACAATAGATTGGTGTGCAATCGCTGGCACCGAAGAAATTCACAGCTGGAGTCCCTGTGAATGCAAACATAAATGAAAATAGAAGAGTCTCAGCTGCAGTTAATAGAAACAACGTGACATTGCCCGATAAATACAACAGAAGTCCGGTGACGATTTGGAGGTGAATCCGACTACTGTACTCGAGTTCCTGCAGTCAAAATGTGGAATGTTTCTCTTTCAAATCATCACTGTTCAGTGAAGAAAATACGTGTATACAATTTTAAATTTTGCGTCCGCCTGTTACCATGCAGCTGGGCGAATGGGAGTGTAGCGGACTGATCGAAGCGAACCTGTAACTGGGGCGCCAAGAAGTTGCCGTGAATAAGCAGCCAAAATCAGCCTTGTGCTTTCCAGTGTAAACGCAGCTTGTTGCGGTGGTACTGCAGCTGCCATATGCTATAAAACGCTTCTCAGTGTGCCACAGACCTGTGCTCCTTCTTCACTCAACCAACATTTGCACCTAGTGTTAAACCAGCCGATCTCTGTTGTTTTTCTTAGTTTATGACAAATCCTAGAAAACCACGTTGACAGCCAAGCCTTTCCAGTTGTTTGTCGCAACGTGTACAATGACAGTTCCTCAATCTCGACTCGAGCTAGCACGTAACTAAAAAGAAACGTACCTCTAACAGACTTTACAGTACTGCTTTATATTACAACCAATGTGTAATGAAACTCCCTAAAAATAAATAAACTACCGAGTAACAATAAAGAGACTGGAAGACATGCTAATCAGTCACGGAGTGTAAAGAACGTAGCGAGTGCACATATTCACACCTAGCAGTAACTAACTGCTTTTCTGTTTATGTTTACCAGTTATTGCGCTTAATACCACCCTCGCGCATTTTTAAACCGCATTCGTACGATCGGTGTTGACTTCTCATAAAAAGTAAAGATCGTTGCTAGTAAACATATTCACGCAAAGCAACAACTGATTTTTTGTTTATGTGTATCAGTAATAACTTGTACGAGACGTTTACGTACCTTTTCATTGTCCTAATACCATCCTCGTGCATTTTTAAACCGTATTAAAGCGATCGATTTCGATTTCTCACGGGAAATAAAGAACGTTACTAGCACACATTCATACAAAGCAAAGCCTGGTTTTCCATTTGAGTATAAAGCAAATGCAACTGCATATAACACTAATAATTTGTACATAATATTTACATACCTTACCATAGGTTTAATACTATGTGAGCGTATTCTAATTTTGAACCATACAAGAGCGATCGCTCTCGTCTCCTCAGACCTTACCCATTTGTACTAGTCATATAAAGTTTATTGAAATTGTCCATCCGGAGTTACAATAAAGAGTATTGAAGCGTTCACACCGGAAGTGGTACCTGATCAAGATGGCTGCCTCCTGCAGACTGGATAGTTGCAACGTGATTCTGGCTTAATGGCAATTCCAGTCATTTTAATGTCAACGGACAATTTTGATGTTACGCTTGTGAATTGTGGAGTTACAACAAATCCCTGTATTTATTTGGATATTTTAAGACCGGACACCAATAACGTCTTTTGATAAGACGTAGTTACTTCTGTTTCCCGGCGTGATCGTCGGTGTTTTAGAAACTTTTTTATTTTTTATTTTTTTCGTATTTGTTTTTCCTTCCAAGAAGGCGTGATATCAGGTATGTTATTTAGTGTGCGTGTTGTTTTAATACGAATACATTGTAGTATGGTGTCCGTCATGTAGCAGTGGGGAATTCTATAATGAGAAAGTTAATATTCTTGTAAGGCTAAATAATTGTTTTGTTTTTAAATTACGATAAAGATATCTAAGTATGTACTCAGGGTTAATATTGCAAATATGTAGTAAAAGATTTAGGAAAGTATAAGTATTTGCTTTCAGTTATTGTTCTTAGTTGCAAAGTGGTCAAGTTTTGGAGATCTCGATTATACGGGTCCAGAACACCCGGCAATGGTGATTGTTTTGCCGCTGTTTCTACCACCTTTGACAGACACCGCTTCAAAGTTGGGCACACTTTTGTGATTGCTGTACTATATGGCATTTCCAGTTGTTGTCGAGAAACCTGGAATTGCCGAAAAAAAAAACCAAAACGCAGCAACAACATAAAAACACGTGTAGAATATCCATTATTTGCATCGATGTCAACTCAAAGCCATGATGTGATCCACTGCACTTGTAACGTTTTTAGAGGATCCCAGAGATATTAAAGTCTCGGATGTAAAAGAGTAACATTCATGCAAACACTGCTCTAGTTATGGTCCAACGTCTGACCGGGTCTGATTACGTTCCTCAGTTCAGTATTTGGTAAATAAATTGTGCTTCTGTACCAGTTGTTCGTTCAGGAAGGGGAAGCACATTTTGAGCATTTATTTGACTTTTACTGCTAATTAAATAGCAGCATTTCTGACAGGACATTTACGATCGTTGATCTTATGACTGATATGCAGCTTCTTAATTATTGAGACTGCAAACCCTTCACATTTAGCTTGTTTTGCATGTTAGTTTCATGGTTTTTGTTTGCCCACGTCAATGAGGTGGACTTTGTCAAAAAGTTCTTTCTGGAACTGGCAAAGCCTGAGTCCGTTCCAAAATGCAGGATTAGCGAAGTGTCCTTATCTTTGTTCCCGCGGAACTCGTAATTCTGATATAATCTGTTCTAGAAATGCAGATTTGATTTTCTGGAATGGATTGGGGCTGATTTCTGATACAACGATTTATTTTATTCGGAATGCACTCAAATCCTGCTTTCTGAAACAGACCACAGGTGAAGGGCCAGTGGTGGCTATGGCAGGGCACACTGACGCAAATAAAACTGGCTAAGAGTATGCCAATTTCCTTAGGATGCATGTCTTTGTGGTGGGTAAGAAACTCAGCAGCACCTTTTTATATTTATGAGGAGTTGCTCAGTCTCAACATTTTCTGATTCAAAATATCAAAATTAATTTAATATGCCATTAAACTCGCAGAATAAATCGGGGCAACTAATGTTTTTTCACCTTTAGACGCTTAAATGCAATTAAATGACAAAATTGGAGGAGTAACTATGCATCATTTTTTCTATCCCGTATATTTTATCTTTCCCCAACTATCAACACCTTCTCAAGAATGTAATCTTTTCTCATAAGTTTAAAATATTTCAGTTTATACCTGATCTTTTGTGATTCCAGTTTACAATCATAGCTGCTCTGAAAAAGACTCCTGTGCCTTTGCAGTAGTCTTAGAGATCAGTTACTAGTCCGTGGTTTTCTTACACTTTGCTTTTGTCATTGTTTAGTTTCTGCAACATTTTATTGTTGTTTTAACAACGTGACTTTTGTTGTTTTTATTAATAGTGTTTCATTTTCTGTTTATTCATGTAAACAAGAGGAGTGATTTAAGTTAAGAAAAATGTTAGTTGAAAACGTAATAATGCAGAGTCAGTGTTGGATTATTAAGCAGGTTCAGAAAATTGTTGGTTGAATAAGGTAGTGGTAATTTCTGATGTTATTTTTTTGAAATAGCCTTTTCACAATATTTTCATAATGTTTATTTGTCAGACAGTTTATATTTTTGCCTGTTTTCAAGAAGTATTATGCTTGACAGAATGCTCAGTGGATTTTTATTAATTCTCACTTGTTTGCAGTTTATTTTTCAACCGTGAATTTCAAGAAGAAATGACTGCGTATAAACCTACTAAAATTCAAAGCTACCCAAAGCTTGGAGAAAAAGTTACACAAGACACCATCTACTGGAAAAATTATAAGGTAAATAATCTCTACTTGTATGATTTTTTGGATGCTGGCAAATTCAATGTATGTAATTCATTTGTTTCATTTTGCAAAGTTCTTGTTCACATCAGTACCAATGAAGTAATACTTTGTTAAAGCAGTAGTAGTAAAATTCCTTTCAAACAAATGACTTGTACAAAACAGATTATTTTTGTACCATAAATGGTTGTTCCCTCTAAGGTGCTTGTTTCAAAATACTGTTGAGTGCATTTAACTGCTTACAGATTTTTCTTACAATTTTCTTGCACAAACTGTTTCTTGCTATCTCACTTTAGATTTTTTCTGCTTATAGACATGCTTAACTTTATTATTATTATTATTATTATTATTGTTGTTGTTGCATAGTTAAAGAAGTATTGATTCATGTTGTTTTCAGATATCTGGAGGTATTCTGTAACTAGGCTGACCCGCCTTTTAAGGCGACCGACTTTGAAGTTGACCACTTAAGGCAATTCAATATGTAGATCAATTTGATATTTTATACAAACTCATTCATTTGGTTATATTGTATTTGAGCGGTATTACTTTAATACTCGTAGTTTCTGTTATTTTTGTGATGAAATTTAAACTTTTTTTCTATATTGAGGTCGCCCTTTTGAACCCCCCTGATATTTACTACACGGTGAGGCATTTGTACTCCATCAACATTAATTATTTCCAGAGACATAATTTTGTCTATTTTTCCAGTGCATCGCGCACAAAAGCAAGGGAACGATGGGAGCACCAGAACTCTGCTCACATCATGTCGCTTCGTACCGCAAGTAGTAAGTCTGTGATAAGCGGGATACCGCTACGCTTTCCACTCACGGGACAGAAGGACAATCCCAACCACTTTTATATAGTAAGAAAGAAGAAGAAGATATCGCACAGTCTGGAGTAGAAAATCATCTTTTACCTGGAAAAACGAAGCTACAAATCCCATCGTGCATTGCAAAATGGATGGGGCGTGTGTGAAACTCCACGCCTGTGTAGCACTCACGGGACGGAAGGACAATCCCGACCGCTTTTATATAGAAGGATTAACCAAGCAAATGATTTGGTGTGTAAGGAAAACAAAAATCTCTGACGTTTCATCTTCAGTGAGAAGAGCCATCTCTTTTTCAAGGCACAAGGATAACAATTAGCAATGTTTAGGCTATTGTGTTTACAGGTCTCTGGGTTCTCCTTTTAGTCTTGCATAGTCCAGGATAAGGTGAGTAACCCTTTTTATGTAGAAACCTTGTCCTCCTCCCCCAATTTGCATGCACGCATCCACTTACAGTATCTCACAAAAGTGAGTACACCCCTCGCATTTTTGTAAATATTTTATTATCTCTTTTCATGGGCCAACACTGAAGATATGACACTTTGATACAATGTAAAGTAGTTGGTGAACAGCTTGTATAACTGTAAATTTGCTGTCCCCTCAAAATAAATCAACACACAGCCATTAATGTCTAAACCGCTGGCAGCTAAAGTAAGTACACCCCTAGGTGAAAAAATGCCCAAATTATGCCCAAAGTTTCAATATTTTGTGTGGCCACCATTACTTTCCAGCACTGCCTTAACTCTCTTGAGCGTGGAGTTCACTACAGCTTTACAGGTTGCCACTGGAATCCTCTTCCACTCCTCTGTGATGACATCACGGAGCTGGTGGATGTTAGAGACCTTGTGCTCCTCCACCTTCCGTTTGAGGATGCCCCACAGATGCTCAATAGGGTTTAGGTCTGGAGACATGCTTGGCCAGTCCAGCACTTTTACCCTCAGTTTCTTTAGCAAGGCAGTGGTCTTCTTGGAGGTGTGTATGGGGTCGTTATCATGTTGGAATAATGCCCTGCAGCCCAGTTTCTGAAGGGAGGGGATCATGCTGTACTTCAGTATGTCAAAGTACATGTTGGCATTCATGGTTCCCTCAATGAACTGTAGCTCTCCAGTGACAGCAGCACTCATGCAGCCCCAAACCATGACACTCCCACCACCATCCTTGACTGTAGGCAAGACACACTTGTCTTTGTACTCCTCACCTGCTTGCCGCCACACACACGACACCATCTGAACCAAATAAGTTTATCTTGGTCTCATCAGACCACAAGACATGGTTCCAGTAATCCATGTCTTTAGTCTGCTTGTCTTCAGCAAATTGTTGGCTGGCTTTTTTTGTGCATCATCTTTAGAAGAGGCTTCCTTCTAGGATGACAGCCATGCAGACCAATTTCATGCAGTGTGCGGCATATGGTCTGAGCACTGACAGGCTGACCCCACACCCCTTCAACCTTTGCATTAATGCTGGCAGCACTCATACATCTATTTTCAAAAGACAACCTGCGGATATGACACTGAGCACGTGCACTCAACTTCTTTGGTCTATGTAGAGCAACAATTCTTTTTTTCAGATCCTCAGAGAGTTCTTTGCCATGAGGTGCCATGTTGAACTTCCAGTGACCAGTATGAGAGAATGTGAGAGCGATAACACCAAATTTAACACACCTGCTTACCATTCACACCTGAGACCTTGTAACACTAACGAGTCACATCACACCGGGGAGGGAAAATGGCTAATTTGGCACAATTTGGACATTTTTCACTTAGGGATGTACTCACTTTTCTTGCCACTGGTTTAGACATTAATGGCTGTGTGTTGAGTTATTTTGAAGGGACAGCAAATTTACACTGTTATACAAGCTGTACACTGACTACTTTACATTGTATCAAAGTGTCATATCTTCAGTGTTGTCCAATGAACAAATATAAAATATTTACAAAAATATGAGGGGTGTACTCACTTTTGTGAGATACTGTAAGTATTTTATCTTTGGCAAAACACGCTGAAGTCATAAACATGATTATCAGCTGCCATGAATACAAAAAAAAAAAAAAATGCAAGAAGCCTGTGTTGGGAACAGTATGGCAATGATTACTGTTAAAAGTAACTTCTTACATTACTTTTTTTTTTTTTTTTTTTAAAAACTCTGCTATAGATGTGTGGAAACAGTATGATCTGGTGGCATTGTGGCCAGTGTTCATACCACAAATCTTTGGGGGCTCAGGTAAATGATATAAAAAGAGGATGAATGAGATTTACTTTAAAGAACATGAAGGACTAATCATATTTATGAAACACAAGAAAATGATCGAGGTCTATTTTTCTGGCCAGATTTATGAATGTTTATATATGGGCATAGGATATAATAGTAAATGTTGGCCAGTGAAAATTTGTAGCATTTTTATGCAAAACAGGAAGTAAATCAAAAGTAACTAAGTACAGGTGTTTGTAATGCATTACATTTTATAATAAATACCTATATAACTATATTGAAAAATAGATCTCAATCATTTTCTTGTGTTTCATAAATATGATTAGTCCTTCATGTTCTTTAAAGTAAATTCCATTCATCCTCTTTTTATATCATTGACCTGAGCCCCCAAAGATTTGTGGTATGAACATTGGCCACTATGCCAGCCGTTCATACTGTTTCCACACATATATAGCAGATTGCTAGATTAAAAGTAAATTGAAACTTTTATTAATATGTTTCTGTTACTGAATTGCGTGCAGCATGCTCTTTTCTGTTTGGCCGTGCAATTGTGCCCCACAAAGTAGTTGAGTACCAGTATGTTTGCTTCTTGTCTTATACCCAGTGCAGTTGGGATAATAAAGCGAGTATTTTTACTACAATTAAATAAGTGTTGCGTTAGTTTAGGCATTAAACTATTTGTTACTTTTAACATGTTACCCCCAATTCTATTCCCAAGATTGTGCTGCTGAGCTTGACACCGTACATTCAGCTCATCAACATAAATTTAGTGATTTCTGAAACACTGAGACAGCTTATTTCAACCAGGAGAAGGAATAATGTCATCACCCAAGCATTTGGCTTGGGGAATTTTATTTTGTGGTTGCTTCTGTCTGTGGGTACTGAAAGTGTATGTGAAGCAAAGCAGGTAAAAAGAGTACAAATGATATTTGCAGGCTACGAAATCCTTAACTCTAACCTAATTAAACATGACCAAATATCGGGATTATTTGCAGAGAAATCTGTGTGTTAACTAGCTTTCTCATTGATCAGTTACCTGGTTTATCTAACCAGAATAAGGGTTTACATGGCATTTTAAAAAACAGGTTTTTGTATATAACTGGGTTATTAAAGCTCATGTAAACAAACTGAATTTTTTGCATAACAGTAGGTCAATGTATATTTCTTCATTTTGTTTATATAGTATAACTAGGGAGCTTCACCCCTTGCTCGCTTTGCTTGCCAACCCCCCTACCTGTGCTATGTGCCAGCAACTTCGCGTGTCTGCCGCTCGGGTATGTGGATTTCACTTTCAACAAACAACAACACTTTTAATTCTCCCAGTTAGGCCTCTTCATTGGGAAGACACGCTACTTTTCCCTGATGGCAACACGAATTAGACGATCTACAGGTCCCGATTTAAAGTTTAAAGCCAAACAACATCAACATACTTCTGTTATATCACCTATGTCCATATATTCAATCTCTTTTCGCTTTTACCTTTTCGTCAATATCGCATTGAATTTTGATTCCGTGTTTGGAATTGCATCTTGACAACGCAATATATAACTGCCCGTGAGTGAATATCGTTTCTTTCTTTCTACACGAACTGTGTCTGACAATAGCATTCACACAAATGATAAATGATTGAACCGTGTGCGTGGTTGTAAAAATTTTTAGATGTGTGCAGTACTTTTCCAAATCTCATTGCATAAAGTCTTGTCTCGTGGGGCTTGAATTTTTCTCTTGCTGGATTTCACTTTCACCAAACAACAAATCTTAATTCTCGCGGATACGCCTCTCCATTGGGAAGAAACACTACTTTTCCCTGATGGCAACATGAATTAGACGATCTACAAGTCTCTAACTTAGTTTAAATCCGAACAATATATTTGATATCTTTTCGCTCCGTTATTTCACTGAGTAATAATTTGTTTGCGCTAATGCAATCTTTACTATCATTTTTTTGAGACTTTCGAATTTTCGTACTTCCATTATCTCTAACCTGCTCTGCATGTGTATTGCGCCAATGTTTTTAAACCTCCTGACAGCGTTCTACTTTGTCTTCTACTCTTTTGTCTTTTATTTCCGGCCCTGAGTGTGGTTAAATCTCTTGACACAAAGTCTCCTCTCGTGGGGCTTGAAAGTGTCTCTCTGAGAAAGTCACGTCTCATCTCTCTTCCCAAGATTTTTTTTATTATAATAGAAATAAAGGTTGCTTTTACGTGTGTTTTCTAACCATTTCTGGACTTAGCATTTTTTTATCATGACAAATTGCATTTTCAGTAACTTCATATTTTTTTTATGTGTTTAATGTTAGGTTTCCTGTTAACACTGTAGATTCCTATAAAAATGGAGTCTAGTGAAAAATGTGATGCAATAGCTGAAAGCCCAAAGCTTTGTCTGAGTATGCTTAGTTTTTAATGAACATCATGACAGTGCATGCTAAATGAAATTTCTCACACACTTAAGACTTTTAAATACGGTATAGCAATTAAAGCTTAATATTCCAGTAATGGGAGATCCTCATCTATAAATTACAAATCTGTGAGTAGCAACCAAGTGCCTACTTTTGACCTACATAGGTATGTAATCATATCATGTAACTTTTGCTTTGGTTTTCTGTCTGAGGGTCATAGCTCTGTATCATCATTAACAGATTCCTGCTCATTATGCGGAATTCTCAGCTGGAACAGGCCAGCTGGATGTGAGAGAGATTGTAATCGTTCTAGTATATTCTGTGTCTGCCACTGATTCTTTCTAATTATGGCTGTGCCTGATACACTCCCAGTAGATGGTGCTTTGGAACACATCTAAACAAGTTTCTCTCTCTCTCTGTCAGTAGAAGCAGCATTTCTTCTGGGAGGTGTATCATACTTCACATCATTGCCGTATTGAATTAAAACAGCTTGTTTTTCAATGTGATAAGCACTTTTATATACTCCTTTTTATACATAACTAAAGCCATTGAGTAACCTAAATAACTGCAAAGGTGAACGTAAACTTACGTGGGGATCCACTTCAGACAGCAAGAGTGTTTTAATGTCATTACAGTATAAAGTATGAGATGCAAAGCTTAACAAACTAAAAATACATGTGCAGTTAAAGTTTCAGTGTACAATCCACACAGCTGTAAAAATATCTGGGTTTGAGTGCAGTTTTGTTGTTTTGGATTTGACAAGGGTAGAAGAAGTAATGTTTAAAATTCTTTGAATGAGGTGACATTTTCACAAATGAAAGTAAGACAACATTTTACTATTTTTATATGCTTATTTAATTTGTGGTATAAGGTAAACATGTGAAAGGTAAAATATGTGCAGATGGGTTTATAAAAACATTTGACCACTGAATTATAGGTCTGTTAGTTCAGTTATGGTTTCTATGTTACATTGTAACCCTGAACAAGGTTTTTGTTTTTTTTGCTTGTCTTTACTCTAATTGTGGGGAAAAAAAGATTGTACTGTGGAGCTGTATTTCAAAGTGCCTTATTAATGTTGAATATGAAAAAATCCTAAATAAAACAAAATTTTGTTTGTTTCTCTATTGTACCTCACAAATAAAATAAACTTGGTGAATTTCACATTCTTTAGATCTTATATTTGGAAAGCAAGCTCAAAATTGTTTTGAAAAAGTTTTAAAAATTATGATTAAATTATCAGCTCTATTATGCAGCGTATCAAAGTTATTAAAAAAATCTTTTAAATAAATGTAATCTTTGTAAAGTGAGTAGTACTTTTAATCATTTTACCTTTTGGAAGATTACTTTTTTTTTTTTTTTTTAAATAAACTTCTGGTTAGCAGAAATAGCCCAAAAGTTGATAGAAATCTACGTTTTGTACCTAATGCTTGTATGCAAAATTTGATTGACCTAAGTGATAGTGTACTCTCACACACACACAGACACAGACAGACAGACGTAATTCCAAAATTAGTATTTTTGGACTCAGGGAGCTCTAAAACGTTGATATTCATCAAAATCTTGAAATGGAATTTTTGGGGGATTCCAATACTTTCCCTATACTTCATATATGAGAAAGTAAAAAGACTTGATCGGTAAAAAGGCCAGTCACCAAAACTGATGTTTTCAGTCCTTGCTTTTCTAAGCTTTATGGTAATTTAGTTGTAGTGCCCTTAACACAAGATAATATGGCAGTGAGTGGAGGTTTATTTTATCAGTGAAGGTGAGGTGATTGGCATATTAGCCATTGCGTTAAAGAAAGTGGAGTAATAAACTGAAAAAAGTAATCTGAGCAGTTGTCCTGTGCAACTAGACAAATGGCAAGAAAAGCTACTTTAAAGAATTCAGACCTTTATTTTGTCCTTTAAATTAAAATGGACACCACTTGAGTTTGGACAACGAGTTTGTTTAAAATGCAGAAGCTTACACTTTTAATTGGGAAAAGAAAAGGTAAAGATTAATGTGAAATTGCTGCTTAGTAAACAATAGGCTTTTTTTTAAGATTTGTACTCTGTTTATTGTTTTCTGTATGTTATACAGCCCAAGTTTTCCTACGAAACAAGTACTAAATAATTAAAATGGTAAACTACATAATAAAAAAAAAAAATGAAAATTACTGTAGACTGTTCTTTGCTTGTAATTATGAGAAGCCTTTTATTTTCTTTTATGCCATATGTATTATGGGTAAATATTTATTATTAAGTATTTTAAGGAAATTTATTTTAGTATTTTATGATCACTGAACAATAAGCCCACACAATTTAATTGTGTTAATAAAAACGAACATTTATCACCTGTGGTCTATAGTTTAATTATCAAAATATACTTTAATATAGGATATAAGGCTTCTATGCATCTGATTATACAGAAGCTTAGTGTAGGAAGTGTTTTTTTTTTTTTTTTTTTTTTTTTTTTTTTTATTTTATATAAAGGGAAAAAAAAATCTGATTCGACCAGTCAAGTAAAATAAAAATCAGAGATCGGTATTGGCCTTTTTTAAAAAAAAAAAAAAAAAATGGTATCAATTATTAGAAGATTTTAAACATTTTTAGTAAGAGCACTTAGTTCTAAACACATCATAATGTACAAGTGAGCTATTTTGCTTTACCTTTAGTGTAAATATTGTAAATCATTGTTAACTTTGAGGAATAAGGTGCTACATAAGCAACTGCATTATGGTAGAATTTTTATATTTTTAAGACTAATCATCAGTATTTACTGCTCCTGTATTTATTCCTGTAGACCATGCAGTTAGTCACACAGTAGTAAACATCAACGATGCAGAAATGAGAACACAAATTTCAACTTACAAAATTAAAAGATGCAGAATTTAAAATACTGGTTCAGGGTGAATGGTGGCAGAAAGTTTCATGCTCAGTGTATCACTAAATTGGGAATATTTAACAAGGATTTGTGTATTTGAATTTTAAAGGAAAATTTGAGAACTTTACACATTTTCAAATGAAGGCCCATGTTCCAGTGCTTGCTGTAAACTGTTCTATCATCTCCAGACAGAGGAGCAGCTTCAGCGACAGACTGCTGTCACTATCCTGCTCTGCTGACAGACTGTGGAGATCTTTCCTCCACTACACTATGTGACTCTTCAGTTCGACCCTGTGGGAGAAACGTTAATATTATACAAAGTTATTGTCTGTTTTACCTGCATTTTTACCACTCTTTAATATTGTTTTTTATCAGTATGCTTTTGCTGGAGTATGTGAATTTCCCCTTGGGATTAACGTATCTGTCTAATCTAATCTTTGCCTGGTTTCCCCTTAAATTAGTGGGGAAAAATGTTTAATATTGTTTCATATTGATTTATGCTATCTCCTTGAGCAATCAAAAATTTTAATAAAGGAAAAGCTATCTTGACAGAATGGTAGCTATTTAAAGTGAATTATTTATTTTCTGCAAAAGTTTTTCTAATTTAATTCTGGATACTGTACTTGTTAAAACTTCAAAATGCCTTACACACAATCAGTCAACACAACCTCAAGAAAACTATCTTATAAGCTCTGTTTAACCAGAATTGTATAAAAACCTTTCTCTGCTACATTTTTGATCTCGATCAACTAGAAGGATACAGTAATTTTTTTCTTATATTACAGACACCCATTCAGATTAAGGAGTTTGCTGCTGTAACAAAAATAGACTTCTCTCCTGTTCCTCCCTATAACTATGCAGTAACTGCTTCATCAAGGGTGAGTGAATTTGGCCATGTTCCTTCTGTTGCAGTCATCTGATGTGTTAATATTCTTTTGACAGCCCTTTTTTTCTACAAATGTACAATTTTTAAGAAGTGGGCCTTTTATATTTTTTGTTTCTCTTAACTTTCTTTTTTGACTTTGTAGCATACATTCAGATAAAGTTTACTCCTGTAGAACACAGAGCCTTTCTGTTTATTTCTGTGACATCTGAGCTTAAAAATGATTTGTGAATAAATTTATCTTGCTTCTATCTGATTCTGTATACTATACTTTTTGAGGAAAAATGCTGATTATCTGCTAAGTGATATAGTTTCCTTTTCTGTTACATTATGCAGATCCACATCTATGGACAGTATTCCCAGGAACCGATTAAAACCTTCTCCAGATTCAAAGAAACTGCCTACTCTGGCTCCTACAGGGACGATGGCAAACTACTTGTGGCAGGGAGTGAGGATGGCTTGGTGCGAGTGTTTGATCTTGCTGGAAGGGAAGCACTCAGGAAATTTTCAGGACATACAAAGTATGTTGAGAATTTGTTACATTTTTAAGGTTTTTTTCTTTGAACAAACTGCTTTGATTTTTTATCTTGTTTGTAGCCTTGTTATAAACTTCACAAAATCCATATTCTCGTTACACCTCGATTAAGATACTTTTATTGAGGAGAAACTATATGTTAAATTATAAACTAAACATTGGACACTGGCATGCACCATGTGCTTATGCTCTTGCCATCTCAAGAATTCTTACAATGCAGAGAGACAAGTGAAGCTAGCCTCTGTCCAGCAATTCATGTGCCTGTTATAGACTCAGAACAGATGATGCATCTTTCTATATGAATGTTGAATGTCCATCCTTGCATTCATTTTTCTAACACACTTGTGTTTTACCTTTTCAAGTAATATATGTATTGTATAGTTGAACTGTTCATGTTTTTATTCAATCCCTTTCAACGCTGCTTAAAATTTTCTGGAAGCTTTGTTCTTTATCTCCTTCCCACAATATCCCACTGCCTTTCCCAGCAGTGTGTTTCTATGACTTGAATTGGCTGTCAGCTCAGTTTTAAAATAAAATGTTGTAGTCTGATTGTACAAGTCACCTTGATTTAAAATTACTAGTAAGTAAATGTCATAGTATCCTTTGAAAGCCCCAGCCCTGCTGCCTCATTTTAATCCATATTTTGTGAAAAAAAGGCGAAAACCTTTTTGAATATTTATTGAGATTTTTTTTCTCCCCCTACATTTCAGCATAGTTTTGGTATTCATTCCTAGAATTTCTATATTTACTGATGTGTTTAATAAAGTTTGTTTCCATAATTCCTATTCTATATCCACAGTGCCATATAAAATAATAATTATTATTATTTTAGAGAACTTTTTGTTTTTTGTGCATGACACCTTGATTTATTTCCTTTCTTCAGAGCTGTTCATGTAGCAAATTTTACATCAGGCAAATATCACATATTTTCTGGTGGGGATGACTACTCTGCAAAGTACTGGGATATGTCAACAGCATCTGAATTAATTTCCTATGATGAGCATACAGATTATGTCAGGTGTGGTGCTGCTAGCAAGCTAAATCCTGATATGTTTGTGACGGGTGAGTTGTTTTTAAAAAAAAAAAAAAAAAATGTTTGTTCTCACAGTTGCCTGTTCCAGATACTTCTTTACCATAAACTTGCTGACTCATGCAAAATTGGCAGTTTTTGTTTTTTATGACACATATCTTATTAATCAGTGTATATGTGGGAAAGAAACCAGTTTTATGAACCTGGTGTAGAATAAAAGTAGGAGGAAGAATGTGGGAATATTCTAAAGACATTAACACACACATTTATTTTTACACCAGACAGACCAACGGCATACTTCACTACAGTCTAAAATATCACCATACTTTGGATTCACACTTTTACATGTTAAACGTGACCATTCTTTTACTTGTTTGTTAGTTTTTAGTGTGACATGTAATTTATATAAAAAATAATAAAATACAGACTTCACACCTTTGATGTAAGACATTCAGTGCGGTTGTTCTGTTGTGGATTTGTTGTAACAACACATCAGACTTCCTTAACACTCTCTAAAGCTTCCAGGTCCTTCTGGGGATTTCCCAGATAATCCTAGACCAAGCGAGAGAGAATCTGGCCATCACTGCTGGTTCTCCTATCTGTGCACTACAGTTTCCATAAAGCTGATTCAGTGCATGTTCTTACAACATCTTGTCTTATCTTTTCTCAATGTGTAAGAACAACAGCTCTACACCAAAGTTTATTCAGCTCCATGTTATGTTATGGAGAATAAGCCCTGAATCCTTGGTTCTCTGGTATTATATCCACCACTTTTGTACCCATAACTTCATTCCTTCAGTTGCTACCCACATCTAGGGTAAGAATACAAAATGTAAATGTAGGATTCCTTGGTTACTGTTCTTCCTCTGACTGCATCCATCCATAAATGTATATATGACTTCATGTGTACTACTTACTGTAACCTCTCATGAAATAAAATTGTGATGGCTGTATAACACTATATTTAGGTCACCTATATCTTCTGTTTTAAAAATTTATTTCTTTCATAGAGAATGAACTTTTAATACATTGTTTATGGAATAGATATAGTTATCTATAGTAATAATTGTTATTCTAGTATGTAATGTAATGTTTAGCATCCATTTAGTTAATTAGAAATCTTTGTCAAAGTGAGTACCATACAATATATGTGATAGGTTTTTATTTTGTTTTTGTTTTTTCCACTGTGTGTAATATTTTGTTTTCACTTTAGGTTCATATGATCACACAGTAAGGGTTTTTGATGCTCGCACAGATAAAAGTGTATTAAGTATGGATCATGGCCAGCCTGTAGAGAGTGTGCTCCTTTTCCCTTCAGGTGGACTCTTGGTGTCTGCAGGTAACATTCACATTTCTTCATAGCATTTGTAAAGGACTAATAATTTGTGAGCAACTTTGTTGTCAATATGACCAGACAAAGTAAATTTTGTTTATATTGATGGTGATGCGATTGAGCTTTGTAATGCTGCAGTGTTTATTACTGTTATTTCATGGTTCAATTACTCTGTCAAGTTCACATTCTTACCAAAGACATACATCCATTATGAATCTGGTCTTACCTGAATGAGCCTGACCCACTGTCTGACATTAAATCAAAGAGAACCTGTGACCCATTATACCGTCTTTTATGTCACACTTTGGAAATTTACTGGAGTTTCTGCCACCTCCTTTCCCACAACATACAGCCACGATTATCATCACAAGTTGTGGAGGATTTTTACTATGCTAAACACCATTTCATTTTGTGCTTGCCATTTTACACAAACAAATCATTGTTTTCAGAGTCATTTTCTCTGCCTGTCACATGCATATCTGAATACTGCCTATGGGTTCAACTTCATATACACTTGGCCTGTCAGGTGTATGTGTTTATAATGTAGAAGATACTATGCACTATGTAGTGTGTGTGTGTATGTGTATCTATCTATCTATCGATAGATCTATCTTGAATCTATAGATATCAACAAGAAGTTGTTGATAGGTTGAATTCCTGGACTGAACTGATGAGGTTTTGGGATATGGTGTCTTTATTTGCCGAGAACAGGAAGTGACGTCATTCTGGGCGCCGGAAGTGATGTTAAGTCAGGTAGGTATTCCCGTATTTGGTCTGCGGAGATGATTGAAGTACAGTGATCCCTCGCTATATTGCGCTTCGACTTTCGCGGCTTTACTCCATTGCGGATTTTAAATGTAACCATATCTAAATATATGTCACGGATTTTTCGCTGGTTCGCGGATTTCTTTGGACATTGGGTCTTTCAATTTATGGTACATGCTTCCTCAGTTTGTTTGCCCAGTTGATTTCATACAAGGGACGCTGTTGGCGGATGGCTGAGAAGCTACCCAATCAGAACACGTATTGCGTATTAAATAAAACTCCGCAATGATATACGATATGCTTCCCGCGCGGTGCTTCGCACACTTCAAAGCTCTAACAGCCCGTATTGATTTTTGATTGTTTGCTTTTCTCTGTCTCTCACTCTCTCTGACATTCTCTGCTCCTGATGGAGGAGGTGTGAGCAGAGGGGCTGTTTGCACAGAGGCTGTTTGCTTAGAAGATACGGACACTCCTCTAAAAAATGCTGAAAGGCTACCTTCACATTGATCCCTTCATTGCTGCCGCTTTATCGCGGTGCTTGCTTACTTAAAAACGCAACAGCCCTATTGAATTTTGATTGTTTACTTTACTCTCTCTCTGACATTCTCCGCTCCTGACGCACACTCCTTTTGAAGAGGAAGATATGTTTGCATTCTTTTAATTGTGAGAAAGAACTGTCATCTCTGTCTTGTCATGGAGCACAGTTTAAACTTTTGACTAAAGGGTGTTATTTCATGTCTAGAGGGCTCTAATAATATTAAAAAACGTATTTAGAAGGTAAACAGGTTAACTGTGAAAATATTAGATTTATAAATAAAGAATCCTACTTCGTCTGGAGCGGATTAACCACGATAAATGAGGGTTTACTGTATAAATGTGCGGAGAATATTTATAAACAGTGTGAGAGAGTTTCTAAGGGCTTAAAATATATAAAAATAGCCATACAAACATATGGTTTCTACTTCATGGATTTTCACCTATCTGGAACGCAACCCCCGAGATCGAGGAGGGATTACTGTAGGTTTAGAGCACCCTGCCACCCCCTGGCCTTGCCGGGTAATTACCTTCACTTGGTCCACTCTGCTCCCTACTAGACGCACGTGTGTGACAATATATATGTACTTAAATATACAGTATATATGTGTATGTACAGTATGTACATGTACACTCTAAATATTTGTCAATTACAAAAGTTTGGGCACCCATCACTGCACAACAAAGTTTTTGCTTCTTGAACACTGTTGGGTGTTTCTTATCCATCATGTACCGTTTCAGTTTTGTCATGATTTTTTGTTATGTTTGTATCCAAACATTTTCACTCCTGTAAGTGACTTATTAACAACGGTTTGTGAGGACCGTTGGACACTGCAACGTGATGCACCAGACATTGTATACAAAAGAAAATTGGGAGCAAAACACTTAATTCTGTTGAATTTAATAGCTTATGTGAAACATAAACGTGACTAAATACGTTATTGTCAGTAAACATATAAATGTCTATTTCTCAGAGTTCCTACGTGTGTAGTAAAACCAAAACTATATTTGTGCATACCCCGTAGGTACCTGTCACAACCAGCAAAAACTTTTCAGCCTTTTCAAAAAAATTGTTGTGCAGTGAATCAGATTACATGTTTCTGTTAATTTGTAGGTGAACACTGTAGATGAATAGAGCTTAAAAGCACTTTTGCAAAGTATAATCGTAGAAGTACCTTTTTCTACATATTTAATAATTACTGTTAAATTTTAGAGTTTGTAAGGTCATACTGAAAACATTTTCTTTGTATTTTTTTTTTTTAAATAAAGGTGGAAGATATGTGAAAGTCTGGGATTTGTTGAAAGGCGGTCAGCAGCTTGTATCACTGAAAAATCATCACAAGACAGTGACATGTCTTTGTCTCAGTAACTCTGGTCACAGGTTGCTCTCAGGATCACTTGACAGGTATGCATTACAGATATAAAAATGAGGATGAGATTCAGTCTATACCGTATTACCTCAATAGATCTTAACATGTTAATTAGGATGTAAATATAATAGTTGTAATTTTACAATTAGTAAATTAAGTTAATAAGTTGACCCAATATGAATAATGTGCTTTTCAAGATCCTAAAATTGATTTAATTGGTCCAGTAAAATGCAATTACAGGATTACTGTGCAAAGATTTTTTTTTTCTGATCTTCAAGAAGCAAACTTAGGTTTCATAATTTGATAAAGTTACAGTGAATAGCCTTCAATTTGTCTTGTAAATTGTTTTATTTTTTTATTTTTTTTGACAGGCATATAAAAGTATATAGCACAACATCATACAAAGTAGTGCATAGTTTTGATTATGCCACATCTGTCTTGAGTCTTGCTTTAGCAGTAAGTATGCTTTAAATTATAAGAATTGTAAAAATTAAAATGCTGATTTAATACATTTACTATTGAATTGCATGAGTCAAAATGACAGTAAAGAAGAATTTCCTGTGTTCAGTGAAATAGAGTTTGAAAGCAACAGTAAGTGTGAAGTTTCGTGCATCTTATGCTAACTGAATTATCCTTACAAGCTTTCATAAAATTCCATGAAGTATCAAAATCTGTATGAGTATACTAATGTATTTTATGATTATAATTTAACAAATGTTAAACTCCTTGTTTCCTCTGGTGAAATGGTGCATCTCATTACTACATGATATGACAAATTTTAAAGAGTTCTCCCCAAGCCTTCATAGCAAATATGATAAACTTTTCTTGATGAAAATATTGAATATTTCTTAATGAGTGCCAAAAAATACACTAAAAAAATCTAAAAATCCTTTGATTGAAAACATAAATATCATAGTGACTTTGAAATTGTTTCCCACTGTGGACCATTTCATCAAACTTAGATATGGTAGACTACCTACAGTTACTTTTTATTATAAATATACTTTTTATTGTAAATTTCAAGTTACAGTTAACTTTACTAAATATATTTAGCCAGTAGTAATAACCCCTCAGTGATAAGTGTGATAGTGTAAATGCAGGCAGACCAATAGCACTTTTGCAGTTGATCTTCTGAGAGCAACTGGAACTGGAGTGATTATGTTTGGTAGGGGAAAATCACATCAGTTACTAAAGTGCACAGATCACACATAATTTTGGTTTAGAAGTATTTTTCATGGCTGTAACAGCAGGTACGTTCAAATAGGAGTTCAGAATCTAGGGAAAACCTTGATTATTTTTAATAAAATCAATATGCTTGAATGAAGAAAAGGCTAGACTTCAACTTCTGTGTTCTGTTCTTGTCTTCCGTCTCAGTAATATATTATGGTGAACAGAATGAATGCCATATACAAAAATAAAACGAAAAGAAAATGTAGTTCCTTTCAGAACATAACATATAGGGTAGCTTGATGATATAGCACTAATATTTTGTAAAATAGGTTGATAAGCGGTGGTTTTGTGTAAGTGCATAGTTTTTACATGGAAATTTTAAAATCATTTAATCACATTACAGACTTATCTTATTTGAGCAACCTTACCATCACTTTGCTCAGTTCACAAATGACACTTTTAGAAAAAATGACCATCCTTTGTTTTTATTCATTCCAAACAAGAGAAATAATTGAGTGAATTTTAATGGGTGCAAATGATTGTTTAATCAGATTTAGTTCCATGTTAGTATGTAAAAATCAAACACTTTGTAAATTTTGTCTAGGTAAAAGACATCAAACTTGGTTTTAGAAAGAAAACCTCTAACGTTTATTAGGGCTGAGACTGTGGTAAATGTCATTGTTCATTGGCATGCCCCATCAAGGTATAGCAGAATCATTGATACACTCCAGATATTTGAAGAATTTTCCTCAAAGCACAAAACTGCAACCATCACTTTTTTCTGTTAAGGCACAGGTGATGGTATCGTACATCATTAACATGGCAGTGTAAACTTTAATGACCTTGGTTAGCCTTGAAGGTTTTTGAGAAAAATAGTTTTCATTATTCTTTTGAAATAAAGAGAATCTACAAACTGAGTGAACTCATGAATTCATGTATGCTGCAAGTCTAACCTAGAAGTGTTCTCCCAAACAAATTGTAAATCAAGACCATATGATGCTTCTAAATGTGTGTTAGAACAAGGTTATATCCAAGAGTTTGTATTCCTGTTATATAGTAAGTGATGAGTGGAGTAAGAACTCTGCTGTCCAAGAGTGTTTGGAATAAGACTGTCACTTAAACACACTGAACACATACTCATTAAAGTGCTGTTTTCACATTTTGCTAATAAACATTAATCTAAACAATTTGTTTCTTAACATTCAAAGTAATGAATAATTATTTTAATATTTTCAAAAGTTGAATTTTATTATGAGAACAAATGAGAATTGCATGAGACTGTTTATGAACTGGCTGCCAGCCCTTTATCTGATGCCTAAAAGTGGTGTATGTCTTTACAACTCTGTGCACAAGTCTGGAAATAGCCCTGCACAAGAGTCAACACAACACAGGGCCTGCTTCTGGCACACACCCATACTCGCACTTGAGTCAAGCCAATTTAGAGTTGCCAGATAACATTTAATTTAAATCAAAGAAATATTCAATATGTCAAAAGTAGAAAATAATATGCTTACACATTGAACATTCAAAAAAATAAACAAAAATAAACACACATCTGGGAAGCTTTAACGTATTCAGGCCATGTTCAAACCTTATAGAAAAGTGAGTAAGATCTCAAGGGTATGTAACCCAGGGTGTCAAATTATGAGACAAAAAAAAAATCATTTGACATCCAGTTTTGTCTCACCCTTTCTGGTCCCCTAAACATATTTTACACTAGTTAGGTATTTTTCTATAGCAAGCACTTTAATTTCAATTCATTTCTGAATATGTTAAGGTTAATAATGTTATTTTGGTTCTTAGAATGCTATCCATGTGTGGACAAGGTATAGGGACTCTATTTTATTTCCTTGTTACATATTCTCTGTGCATTGCACCAAGTTTCATAACTGACTTGTGCCTACAGCAAGCTGTGGTGGAGGAAAAGGTAAAAATACAGATAACTGGCTTTACAGGCAAGTGGTATGTTTATTTTGTTGTGTGTAGTTCATATCTACAGACCAAGCAAAACATTAAGAGGAAGCAAAAATACTATTTTGCTTATGTGTTCTTTTCTATGTTTACATTCGGTCATGCTGTGGCAGTAACCTTGAAGTCTCCTGTGTAGGCTATTGCTCATTTGAGTTTGCCAGGTATATTATAGTGCTGCCTGTGTAAACACACTGATTAGATGTAGGTTACATACATGTGTATGCATTTGTATCCACTATCAGAAGACTAGATTATAAATTAAAATTGTCCATCTCTCTATCATTTTAGACTGTTCGTCAATTTCAGAGTCGTGAGATTATGCTTACCCTAATAGCACTGGGTCAAAGCAGGATCTAGCCCTTGGACTTGGCACCAATCCACTGCAGCACAGATTCATTCACACTCCCACATTCAAACCTGACCAATTTAGAATTGCCAATTAATTAATGTGATAAGTGGTGATTTTGCTCCTGCAGTTTAAATGCATCATACGTATATTATAGCAAAGTCATAACAGTTTTAGAGGTTTAAAAAAAAATGAGCATAACCAATAGGGTTAAATGACTTGCTCTGGTTCACAGTGAGTGGCAGGTATTCATTGAACCAGCCATCTTTTGTTGTACACTATGCACCAGTACACCACATTTAAAATCTTGCAGAAATATTAGGTATTTTTTAAATCATGTATTACAAATATTTTTTCAGCATCTGTTTTGTAAAACATGTACATAGTTTTAGTCACCAGCAGATGGCAGAGTTATGCTTATGAAAGTATAGTATTGCTGTTTGAAAATTTGATTATTTTTTGGATTGCTTATGGGCCAGAGAATGCTCAACTTACACAGGCGCTGAGCTTTACATGCTTTCTGGTCATTTGAGGAGGCTTTGTGTCAACAAACTTAAATACCTTGGGGAAGTTAAACCATTTGATGAACGCATCTTCAGCACAGGCATTTTTAAAAATATTTTATTTAAATTAAAAAAAAAAAATCCATATTCCTAGATATGCAAGAAGAGACAAAAAGACGGGTTATAAAGTTTTTGTTAAAATATAGAGGACTTTTTTTTTGTTGGTGTGTAAATCAAAGCCAGAAAGGATTAACAGAAAAAAAGAAAAGAACTCCATTATTAGTCCAGATTAGACTTCACATGTATTTTAATCATATGGAGTCCAAAAGATCTATCGTGGTGTCCCGTTACTCTTCAATATAAGAACTTCAGTATATAGCTACTTCACCAGATAGGCAGTTGTCAGTGAGATCATGGAGCAAATTAAAAATGTCCCCAAGCAGAAATAGCTTTTCTTTTTTGAAGAAGACTGTGCCAAATTCATTATTTGATGTCAATTTGCATGTTAGGGTAATTTATGGAGGAGTCCACCTGAATGAATACATGTGCAAATGTTACTAATTTATCTGTTTCTGTTTACGGTGTTTTATGATGCATTCACTATTGGTTTATAGTTGGGCAACATTTTCTTCAGTTTAGGAGTAGGCTATTATGACAAAAATACACATTTTTGCTTTTGGATAAACACTTCAAATATTTTTGTAATTTTAACAACACAACACAGGAATGAGATTAATATAAATAAAGTTCAAGTCAAAGTTTTAATTTATTATTCTGTGTTTCATTTTCTTATGAAACTGAAATTGCAACGTAAAATAGAAGATATCTTGATTCACTCTCAGTGCAACATTCGTTGCTTCTAGGAAATTTTTGGTTTTCTAAATAGTGTAGATGTTAACATTCCTTTGGGCTGAACAGAAATGATTAAGAATAGTGTTAACATTCTTAAGTCCCCTCAATCAAATTCAAGGTCTTGGAACCCAGAACTTACTCTAGCAGCTTTGGGAACAAGTTGCATGACACTGAAATGGGGCCAATTTACATTTGCTAATGAATATAACCTGCATGTCTTTGTGTATAAGGCTCTTCCCAATATTCAGATTTTCTTTCCACTTCCCCAAATATTGGGAGAACTTGCAAACTCCACACAGACAAAGTGACAGAGCTTGGGATTCAAACCCCAGACAGCAGCAGCAGTAGTAAGCACTGCACTGTGCTGCCCATTTTAATTAAGCTTGACCTAAAAATGTGCCATTGTTATTTGCCTAGATTTTTGAATAATTAAGAATGTAATGTGTGAGACCAATAGAAGAAACATCCAGATATTGTTTATTCAGACAGATGTACAGTACAGGCCAAAAGTTTGGACACACCTCCTCATTCAATGTGTGTTCTTTATTTTCATGACCATTTACAGCACTCCATCACTCTCCTTCTTGGTCAAATAGCCCTTACACAGCCTGGAGGTGTGTTTGGGGTCATTGTCCTGTTGAAAAATAAATGATCGTCCAACTAACCTGACTTCTGCACAACACAACTGCTGGTCCCAACCCCACTGATAAAGCAAGAAATTCCACTAAATAACCCTGATAAGGCACACCTGTGAAGTGAAAACCATTTCAGGTGACTACCTGTTGAAGCTCATCGAGAGAATGCCAAGAGTGTGCAAAGCAGTAATCAGAGCAAAGGGTGGCTATTTTAAAGAAACTAGAATATAAAACATGTTTTCAGTTATTTCACCTTTTTTTGTTAAGTACATAACTCCACATGTGTTCATTCATAGTTTTGATGCCTTCAGTCATGAAAATAAAGAAAACACATTGAATGAGGAGGTGTGTCCAAACTTTTGGCCTGTACTGTATGTCTGTGGTGATTCTTCCTGCCACATCAGACATGTCAAATCGATTATTGAAGCCTTTCAGGTAGATATGAAACAAAATCTAAAAGTTAACTACAAATCTTAATTTATATTACATTTTTTGTTTTCCTCCTTGTAACTTCCCTTCTTTCGTTGTCTCAAATTAATGTGATGTGTCCTGATATTCAAAAAAAAATATGAATTCATGTAAAATGTAACAGCTTGCATTGCAAAAACACCATTTTGTTGTCTTTTTTTTCCCATTGGATTTTCACAGCTTATGATACAACTTAATCATAACTTTATGTTTCAGCCAGAAGATGAAGTAATTGCTGTGGGGATGACAAATGGCATACTCAATATTCGTCACAGAAAACAAACAGAAGAAAAACTTCTAATGGAAAATAGAAAAAGACGTAAACCAGCCTATCGTTATTATGTGAGAGGCAAGAACTATAGGCCGAAACAGGTTAGTGTTCTCTGTTTTATGAGTAAATTTAAATAAAACAATGTTAGCACATAACGTAAGGACATTACCTATACACTAGATATGTTGACATTAAATCAGCAATAATTCTGTAATGTTCATAGATAACTTTCAAGGAGAGTTTATATTGTTGGTAATTTCATGGGGGAGTTTTACTAGTTTGAAAAAGACCTTAAATTCAGGTATTTGCTGAGGTGGTTATGCGTTTTGAACACCATAAACAAGTTATTTACACCAGCTATGCTAGTTTAGCAGATTTACTTGATCCTACTAGAAAATTAAACAATTTGACCAAAATGAGTGTTCTGTTGACTGCAGGATAATAAAGGAAGATTTGCCAATAAAACATTAGCAGTTGGCAAAAGCAATTGGGAAACATCAGATGCTTTGCATTACCTCTCTTGTTCTGTGATTTTTGATTTTGTATTTTACAAGTTATCAGATACCATGAGTTCTGTCTGTCACATTTTTCTCTTGCAGAAGAAATGTGTTTCACTTCATGCCTAAAGACATAAAATTCCCATAGTTGGGTTGTGTGTCTAAGCTGGCTAGAAGGCATGCACACACCCCAGAAATTTTTTTTTTTGTTTTGTTTTGTTTTCAAGGCTGTGTACTTAAACAGCTGCTCAAAGCATGGAAACATTCTTGTAATGTATCACATAGCCTTTTTGGAATTTTAGAAAATTTCTTCAATTATGGTATTGGTTTTTGCTAAACATGTACTAGGAGAAACACCCAGCATTGGCAAGGTGTATTTGAAAATTGAACATTTCTGATAAATAAGAGAAAAAAAATAGCTAAACAGAAGTAACCAAGTTAATTTTAATAGCATATACTGTACATTTACTTATCTGGCTGACACCTTTATCCATGGCGACTAACAACATTTATGATACAAATGGTCACATTTCTTTTGGATTTCTGCATAGAAAACTAATAGCTGACATAGATATCACAGATATATTTTAAATGCATCACTTTTTCAGTTAAATGATATATTGTGGCACATTCAGACGTTATGTTTAAATTGTCAATACTCCCTTCATCTGACACCAAGTCAACAGTTTTTTTTCTTGAAACACTTAAGATTTTGTGCCGAATAATTTAGATTGGTCATACTAATGAAGACTTCAGCTTCATTATAAGGGAGGTCATAAATGGTAACACTTTACATTAAGTATCTATAATTACACTGTAATTACCTGTATAAGTACAGTGTAACTATGAGTTATTACTCCGTACTTACTGCGTAATACAAAGTAACGTTATAGTTAATTACTCAGTTGTCATTGTTATTCCACAGTTAATATAATTACAATGTAACAATTTATCACTGATCCAAAAACAAGTGTACTTAGTTACATTGTATCTGTACTTTCAAAATGTAATAAAAACATTAGGGCATGTAACTACAACTATGTAACAGATGTTCCATGGTCTGGGCAATTTTTAATGGAGAATTGCAATGATAACTGCATAGGTTTTCGATAATATTTCAAGATCTTTTTTAAAAACACTTTTTCCCAAAATCTAGAGGGGCACCTCCTTGACATGTTTTGCTTAAACAAACATTTGTCACATTCATGTTACACTATTTACTGTTGAATTTTTTGGGCTGTTATTATACTAATCCCCAACATAACACTGCCAAACTTGCATCATTCAATCAAGGTACACAGGGCTGCAGAGCCATTCCAAGCATCACCAGCCACAAGGCAGGAAACAGCCCAGGATTGGGAGCCATCCCATTGCAAGGCCCACTGACAAACATATCAGCAGTCACGCTCTCATACATGTGGCCACATAACCCAACCTACACTTCCCTGGGATGTGGCAGTAAAACCCATGAAGAAGACATAGGGAGACATGGGTAGAATGTACAAATTTTACACACATATCTCCATACAGAATTCCATCTCAGGATAATGGATCTGTGAGGCAAAAGCATTAACCATTTTGCAAATTTGTTTTCACCATTTAAAACAGATCTTGAAATATCATCGAAAACCTATGCAGTTATCACTGCAATTCTCCATTAAAACTGCCCAGACCATGGAACATCTGTTACGTAGTTGTAGTTACATACCCTGATGTTTTTATTACATTTTGAAAGTACAGATACATCATAACTATGTAAGTATACTTGTTTTTGGATCAGTGATAAATTGTTACATTATAATTATATACACTGTGGAATAACAATGACAACTGAGTAATTAACTATAGCGTTACTTTGTATTACGCAGTAAGTATGGAGTAATAACTCATAGTTACACTGTATTTATACAGGTAATTACATAGTAGTTACAGTATAATTATGTACACTTAATGTAAAGTGTTACCAAATAAACTATAATTCTATAATTTATCATTATAGAAGAATATAAATCTATAGAACTACTGTAGTAATATTCATGAAGATGTATATCTTCAGTTATTTCATTTTGCTCAAACTGTACAAACCTGGTCTCAATTTGTATGACACTATCTTTCACACACACCATGGCAGTTACTTTTATTTATGATATACAGTAGCTAATGTGGTAAATTTATTAAATTTATCATTATCCTTTTTTTTCCCCCACTTTTGAGTATCTCAATATTGAAAATACCATTATCTATATTAAATGAAACTTTGTCATGTCATCCTTAAAATTGAGACTTCAGGAGTCTGGGGTTGAAATGAAATAAAGAATTAGTACTTTCAGAAAAGCTGATACTGTATTGCTTCTTTGTGATATTTCTATACTAAAAAAAGTTTTGTTTTTTTTTTTTTTTTTTTTTTGTTTTTATTTCGTTTACCTGTTCATCTTCATTCATTTAACTGGGATACTTATATTTCATCTAACTTCAAAATTCTTTGCTTTGTAGCTTAATTGTTTTAAAAGGCCTGGGTGGATCCCAGCTTGGGAAGTAATTTTCATATTCTAAGCAGATTCAGACCTAAGCAGAAAAGGCTTCCGCTTGTTCTACACAAGCAGTGAAGCAATTTGCAGAGCACTCCTTTATTTGAATTTCTTTCTTGCTGTACACTCAGACTTGTATTAGATCAACACAACAAAGTTCAGTTCTGCAAGAGATTTTCCGCAGGAAAATAGTTAAGCAATTCTTACCTAAAGACAACTGTACCCTAGAAATTGTGACATTAAAAGACTTGACCTTTTCTGAGCTAAGCATTTTCTTCTTAAAGTTTAGAGTTGTAAACACTGAGTAAAATAAATGGAGGTAAAGTAATTAGAGCTGCAGTCCCAGGGGCAACTTGCAGAGAACACCACAGAATAGTTTAAGAGGGTCTAATGACCACACTTGGAGTAGACATTTTTCAGCACTTTAGACAATCTGAATGATTAAAATATCCTGACATTAGAAAATTTTAAAAGAATGAAGAAAAAATTGAAAAGTATTATTATTACAATAATAAATCTAATATTTTTATTTTTACGTATATTGACACTTGGTAAGTGCAAAAGGATTCACGTAACGTACCAAAAATCAATATAAATTTTAGGCTTTTTTCGTTTTGGAATGATTATTTTGAATGATTTAAAAACTTTTGAAGCTGTGATGGAAGTGAGTGATTTTTATTCTCGACCATTCAAGGAAGGCATTTCATGTTTTGTTTACTTTTCTGTTTATGACAGTAGTCAAGAACATATCTGTGTTCTTTTTATGAAATTAGCGTATGTAACTTGGTTACAAGCCGGCTGACCGGCATATTGAAATTTTACAATTTGCTTAAGGTGTTTTCATTTTTCGGCTTACTCTGAGATGATATTTTAAGCAAGACCCTATCTGTAGTGTTTACTAAAATTTTTCTTGTAAACAGTAGTTTATACTTTCATTCTAGGATGACCTGCTAGTGAGCAAACCTGTTAAAATGCACTTAAAGAAGTATGACCGACAACTTAAAAGCTTTGAAGTGACAAAAGCGCTTGATACAGTCCTTGAGGTAAGTTGTAAGTTTGGTTTTTCACAATCAATTGCAAATTTAAACAGTACTATATATTAAAAATGAAAATGGTAAACTCTTTTTTTCTTTCAGTTTTCATAGTGTTTTTTTCTTTTTTTTTTTCTTTTTACAATAACTATGAAATAGCTCTGTTGGAAATTTGTTGAGAAAAAGGAGGGCCTAAGGATTGTACGTGTCTATGGATAATGGCTTGATATAAGGAAAGCTAATATGAGCACTGTGTTCACGTGTGTGTGTGTGTGTGTGTGTGTGTGTGTGTGTGTGTGTACAGATATATAAAATATTAATTACCAAACTTAGATGTTTGTAAACCTAAAATAAAGTTTCATTATGATGATGCATGTGTGGCTGAAAGAAATCTAGCAGATTATAGTTCATTATTACTGTATTTGTCTGTTCTTATTTAGCATCTATTCCATGTCTATCTGTAACAATTAAAAGAAAGAACAATCTCAGGTTACTACCTACAGTATATATTATAATGGCACTTTAATGAGCAGAGCTCAATTTTAAATGGTCAAATTTATCAAGCTATTTCATAGTATTTATTTTGCTACCAGAATTGTTGATTATCGAAAATGGCACGTACTTCATAGTGGGATTTCATTATAAGACTTTTGTTTCACAACTGCAAACCTTAAAATAGGAAATATTATGGTTTAATATTCATTTATTTAAGTTAATGCAAATTTTTTTCTCTTAACTCTTGTATGTGGCAGATTTTATTTCTTCAGATTTTTTTGTATAATGCAGATTAGTGTAAATATTTTTAAATAACTTGTCTGATTTTTCTACAGCCTCACGTTAGGATGAAAACCCCAGAGGTAACAGTTGCAGTTCTTCAGGAACTGAATCGGAGAGGTACTTTAATGAATGCATTAGCAGGAAGAGATGAGAAGAACTTTTCAATACTGCTAAATTTCTTAATCAGGTATCTGTTATATTAATATAAGATTCCATGATGGCTGTTATTTTTAGCTAATATGACTAATAATTATCTCAACTTCTTTTTGCATGTATTTTGTTTTCAGGCATATAGTTGATCCAAGATTTGCTCGAATTTTAATAACTGTTGCAGATATGGTTTTGGGTAAGTCTATTAAGGATATTCCCATTTTGTAGTTGCATCGCAAGGTTTAAAGTATTTAATGTATTTATGTTAAAATATTACATTTATAGAAGACTGTTCATTATGATACCTATAACTGCAGTTAAGTAAAACGAAGACCTGATGCATGTCTGTTGCTGCCAGCATGTGTAAATTTAAAATATCCAAGATGGCAGAAGTAATAAACAGCCAAAAGAAGATTGAAATACTCAAAGCTTTTCTTTTGCTTATTGTTATATTAAATCAGAAAATTATCACTGGTGTAATATGCTTACTTAGCACTTCTAACATGTAATGTACAGCATTATTAGACAGACATAATGGCTAAATCATTGAATTTTAAGCAACAAGGTTGCCAGTTCACTTCCTACCTCTACAACTCTTCATTTCACTTAACCAGTTTCTATTCTGCAAGTTAAGCTAGAAAAAAGAAGTTAGTTTCAGTGTATCCTGATTTAAGTTGTCAAGTGTGTAGACATTTGTATGGGAGCAGTAATATTATTCAAAATAAGTTTGACCAGAACTATTTTATTCTAAGGTTATGGTTTTTGTTATTTTATCCTTCTCTAAGGTTTCAGAATTACTAGTGGGATGTGTTTTTTGTCTAAACATGAAGGCGCTTGGTTTACATATAAAAAAGAAAAGTGTTGTGTACCACAAAATGTTCTCCTTTTCTTTCATTGCCATTAGCTCCTGATTATTGAAATACTTGTGCCTCAAACTTTATCAGAATTATTAGAATACTAGGGGGGCAAAACCCCCGGCACCTTCGGTGCCCAACCCCCAGTTGTGGCCAGTCTGCAGCTTGCATTGTGAAAACAGGGGCTGGACACACCCCAAGGTGACACAGTTGTTCCTCCAAAACCCCCTCTTAAACGGTGATACAATGGGAAACAAATTGAAAAAAGAATGATACCAAACATACAGTGCATCCGGAAAGTATTCACAGCGCATCACTTTTCCCACATTTTGTTATGTTACAGCCTTATTCCAAAATGGATTAAATTCATTTTTTTCCTCAGAATTCTACACACAACACCCCATAATGACAACGTGAAAAAAGTTTACTTGAGGTTTTTGCAAATTTATTAAAAATTAAAAAAACTGAGAAATCACAAGTACATAAGTATTCACAGCCTTTGCTCCATACTTTGTCGATGCACCTTTGGCAGCAATTACAGCCTCAAGTCTTTTTGAATATGATGCCACAAGCTTGGCACACCTATCCTTGGCCAGTTTCGCCCATTCCTCATTGCAGCACCTCTCAAGCTCCATCAGGTTGGATGGGAAGCGTCGGTGCACAGCCATTTTAAGATCTTACCAGAGATGTTCAATCGAATTCAAGTCTGGGCTCTGGCTGGGCCACTCAAGGACATTCACAGAGTTGTCCTGAAGCCACTCCTTTGATATCTTGGCTGCGTGCTTAGGGTCGTTGTCCTGCTGAAAGATGAACCGTTGCCTCAGTCTGAGGTCAAGAGCGCTCTGGAGCAGGTTTTCATCCAGGATGTGTCTGTACATTGCTGCAGTCATCTTTCCCTTTATCCTGACTAGTCTCCCAGTTCCTGCCGATGAAAAACATCCCCACAGCATGATGCTGCCAGCACCATGCTTCACTGTAGAGATGGTATTGGCCTGGTGATGAGCGGTGCCTGGTTTCCTCCAAACGTGACGCCTGGCATTCACACCAAAGAGTTCAATCTTTGTCTCGTCAGACCAGAGAATTTTGTTTCTCATGGTCTGAGAGTCCTTCAGGTGCCTTTTGGCAAACTCCAGGCGGGCTGCCATGTGCCTTTCACTAAGGAGTGGCTTCTGTCTGGCCACTCTACCATACAGGCCTGATTGGTGGATTGCTGCAGAGATTGTTGTCCTTCTGGAAGGTTCTCCTCTCTCCACAGAGGACCTCTGGAGCTCTGACAGAGTGACCATCGGGTTCTTGGTCACCTCCCTGACTAAGGCCCTTCTCCCCCGATCGCTCAGTTTAGATGGCCGGCCAGCTCTAGGAAGAGTCCTGGTGGTTTCGAACTTCTTCCTCTTACGGATGATGGAGGCCACTGTGCTCATTGGGACCTTCAAAGCAGCAGAAATTTTTCTGTAACCTTCCCCAGATTTGTGCCTTGAGACAATCCCGTCTCAGAGGTCTACAGACAATTCCTTTGACTTCATGCTTGGTTTGTGCTCTGACATGAACTGTCAACTGTGGGACTTTATGTAGGCAGGTGTGTGCCTTTCCAAATCATGTCCAATCACCTGAATTTACCACAGGTGGACTCCAATTAAGCCGCAGAAACATCTCAAGGATGATCAGGGGAAACAGGATGCACCTGAGCTCAATTTTGAGCTTCATGGCAAAGGCTGTGAATACTTATGTACATGTGCTTTCTCAGTTTTTTTATTTTTAATAAATTTGCAAGAACCTCAAGTAAACTTTTTTCACGTTGTCATCATGGGGTGTTGTGTGTAGAATTCTGAGGAAAAAAATGAATTTAATCCATTCTGGAATAAGGCTGTAGCATAACAAAATGTGGAAAAAGTGATGCGCTGTGAATAATGGTATCAAAATGTCCTCCAAGAGCAACTTCTCCCAACAATCCAGGCGCAATCTGGTGATGATCTGTGTGTTTTCCAGCATGATGGAGCAGCATGTCACAAGGCAAAAGTGATAATGAAGTGGCTCGGACATCATTACATTGAAAGTTTGGACCCGTAGCCAGGAAATTCCCCAGATCTTAATCCCATTGAGAACCTGTGGTCAGTTCTCAAAAAGCGGGTGGACAAGCAGAAGCCCACAAATTGTGATCAACTCCAAGAACTAAAAAGGTAAGAATGGGTCACCATCAGTCAGGATTTGGCCCAGAAGGTGACATCCAGCATGCCAGAGAGAATTGTAGAAGTTATGAAGAAGGGTCAACACACGCGTTTGCCAATAAAACCCTTTTGAATTTATGAAATGTTTATAATTGTTCGTCAGTATACCATAGAAATGTAAAAAATAATCTGAAAGTGCTGAAGCAGCAAAGTCTGCAAAACACAACATTTGTGTCACTGCCAAAACTTGTGGCAACTACTGAACATCAGCAAGTAGTTCTTTCCCTTTGTAGTGACTGAGGAAACCAAAGAGGCCTGACAGTGACATCTCACATTCAGGTCTGGACTAGGACATGTGCAGGCTAATTTCACTGAATGTTAATAATGCTGCTGAGCTTTGAATCCCATCTCCTAGATAGTCTTGCCACTGGCAGCCAAGATGAATGGGGAAAGTTATTTTGTTGAGGCTTTAACTGATGATTTCAAAGTGTCCGTATAGTGTCATGGTGTTACGGTGCTTACACACTACTGTGCAAAAGCTTCAGGAGAACGGTTGGAATCCCAGCCCAGTCTGTCTGTGCGGAGTTGCCATGCTGTTCCTGGGTATGGTACATTAGCAGGACGGTCCATCTAACTTCAGATTGGCCAGACAGAATTTTACATCTAGTTGAGATGTCACAACTTAAATTAGAATACTTCATAGAGAGCGTTTTAGTATTGAAAAGAATGTAGGATTTACTGGAGGATTTAATTTTTAATTAATATTTGATAGGGGGTGAAGGGGAGCATGGCATTTAAAAGGTTATTGTGGGGTACAACAGTGACCAGCTATCAATTAAAACATACAGAAAGATGACATCATGAGAAAAGAGTCTCTTTACCAGTCTTATACACGTGGTGATGGTCAGAGGCCACAATATCCTGAATAAAGTTTCTTACGTCTGTGCTAAATTACCGAAAGGAGAATGGATGGCAGTAGAGTGGACTGTTGAGAGATGTAGTTGAAAGGAAGAAGGGTCAATTTGTACCAGTTCATTTTATAACCTGATAGAACTTCATATATACATCGGGGATCGGCTCTGAGCCCTTTCTTATGTGCAATGGTGATGGACAGACTGACAGACGAGATTAGACAGGAGTCCCCGTGGACTACGAGGTTTGCTGATGACACTGTGATCTGTAGCGATAGTAGAGAGCAGGTTGAGGAGACCCTGGAGAGGTGGAGATATGCTCTAGAGAGGAGAGGAATAAAGGTCAGTAGGAACAAGACAGAATACATGTGTGTGAATGAGAGGGAGGTCAGTGGAATGGTGAGGATGCAGGGAGTAGAGTTGGTGAAGGTGGATGAGTTTAAATACTTGGGATCAACAGTACAGAGTAATGGGGATTGTGGAAGAGAGTTGGAAAAGAGAGTGCAGGCCGGGTGGAATGGGTGGAGAAGAGTATCAGGAGTAATTTGTGACAGACGGGTATCAGCAAGAGTGAAAGGGAAGGTCTACAGGACGGTAGTGAGACCAGCTATGTTATATGGGCTGGAGACGGTGGCACTGACCAGAAAGCAGGAGACAGAGCTGGAGGTGGCAGAGTTAAAGATGCTAAGATTTGCACTGAGTGTGACGAGGATGGATAGGATTAGAAATGAGGACTTTAGATGGTCAGCTCAAGTTGGATGGTTGGGAAACAAAGTCAGAGAGGCGAGATTGCGTTGGTTTGGACATGTGCAGAGGAGAGATGCTGAGTATATTGGGAGAAGGATGCTAAGGATAGAGCTGCCAGGGAAGAGGAAAGGAGGAAGGCCTAAGAGGAGGTTTATGGATGTGGTGAGAGAGGACATGCTGGTGATGGATGTAACAGAACATGCAGAGGGCAGAAAGATATGGAAGATGATCCACTATGATGACCCCTAACAGGAGCAGCCGAAAGAAGAGGAAGGTGGCATTTTCCGGATTTGAACCGGCAACATTCCTTTAGCCGGTGCAGATTTGTAGCCTCAGAGCCACCATTCTGCCATTTAAGGAAACCTTGAATGATTTGGACCTCGCCTTACTACTACTCCTACTACTTTTTCTTCAGGAGTTTGGCTATCAAGTCAGACTCTGACTTCCTGTAATTAGTGGTTATACTTCTTTGATCTCCACTGGCAGTGTGTTCCAGAGTTTGGCAGCACAACAACTAAAAGCGGCCTTGCCAATGTATTAATGTTTCACCCTTGGTAAAGACAAGAGAACAGAGTTTGATGCGCGCTCACATTTCTAGTGGGCTTGTAATAGTTAAGAAGTTAAGAAGGTGCTAGTCTATTTAATGCTTTCTACGTAGTTCAAAAAACCTCAAAATCTATTCTAAAAGACACCAGAAGCCAATGGAGGTTACACAGGATTGGTGTAATATATTCTGTTTTGTTCTTTCTTGTTAATATTCTAACAGCAGCATTCTGTACTATTTGTGATTTATTAATGGTCGTTTTAGGCAACCAGTAAAAAAGGAATTAAAGTAGTAAAGGTGGGTAGTAATAAAAGCATGTATTGATTTTTCAGCATCATCCTTCTATAAAAAAGCGGTCGGGATTGTCCTTCCGTCCCGTGAGTGCTACGCAGGCGCAGAGTTTCACACACGCCCCGTCCGTTTTGCAATGCACGATGGGATTTGTAGTTTCGTTTTTCCAGGTAAAAGATGATTTTCTACTCCAGACTGTGCGATATCTTCTTCTTCTTTCTTACTATATAAAAGCGGTCGGGATTGTCTTTCCGCCCCGTGAGTGGAAAGCGTAGCGGTATTCCGCTTATCACAGACTTACTACTTGCAGCTTGCGGTACGAAGCGACATGATGTGAGCAGAGTTCTGGTGCTCCCATCGTTCCCTTGCTTTTGTGCGCGATGCACTGGAAAAATAGACAAAATTATGTCTCTGGAAATAATTAATGTTGATGGAGTACAAATGCCTCACCGTGTAGTAAATATCAGGGGGGTTCAAAAGGGCGACCTCAATATAGAAAAAAAGTTTAAATTTCATCACAAAAATAACAGAAACTACGAGTATTAAAGTAATACCGCTCAAATGCAATATAACCAAATTAATGAGTTTGTATAAAATATCAAATTGATCTACATATTGAATTGCCTTAAGAAGTGGTCAACTTAAAAGTCGGGTCAGCCTAGTTCAGTAATAAAAAAATGATCTGATCTTTGCTATATTTCTTACATTAGATTGCTGTCTTTTTAATCTACTCAACATATTTTTTAAAACTCTGTTCACCATCAAGAATTACACCAGCATTTCTAACGTGTGTAATGGACGGCCCTTCTGCTTATGTGCCGGGGGAGCAGCCATGGACTCCTCAGTACCTCCCCCAGGACGCTTGGTGGCAGCCTCCCTGGTTGACGATGATGCCTCAGTTTCCCGCAGGGTTTCATGGGAGATGGAGTTCTCCACAACCCTGTGGGGACCTGGGCTGGCCGCCAGGGGGCGTGGCAGAGATCGTTGAGCCATACTGCTCTAATTATCGGCCCCACCTGGGACTGAGATGGGGAACAGGTGAGCAAGCACCAGGAGCACTTCCAGGAGGGTCGTAAAAGGTGCCAGCAACCACCATTCAGAGCCAGAATCGGGAGGAAGAGGATGAGGTTGGAGGAGGAGGAGTGGTGGTGGTTGTGGTGCCGCCGCCAGTGGAAGGATTGCTGTGTTGGTATTTAGGTGCTTTTGGACTGTGTTAGAGCTGTAGGGTTCACGGGGAAGACATGCCCCACAGGGGAAGAAAAATGAAAAGCCTTGCTATTTGCCCACGTGCCTCAGTGTGAATCTATGCCAGGTTGGGCGCCTATACAGCGCCTTATTCACACATGATTTTTTGTTTGTGATACCATACTGTCAAACCTTGAGTTCGGAGTATCCCTCGGTGCCTGTGGTCTTATCAGCTGTAGTCCCATAACTATTACTATCAACTTTCATTGAGTTTTAGATAGTTGTTACACATCCATTTATTCATAGAAATTAAGCACTGTTCAATATTATTTATTACATCTAGAGAACTGAGCTCGACTGATACATACAAATTAAATATCAGCATAAAAGTGGAAATCAACTGCAAAGTTTCTGATAATATTACTTGCTGCTAGTATTTAAAGGGAGAACAATACTGGAGCCAAAGATGCTTCTCATTTAAAAGTGTGTTGATATTACCAGCAACAGAGTAGCCGATGACAGTAACAATTCTTGGAGTCGCAGCAGATGAGCAGGCTTCCAAGGCAGGGGGTTGACAATCTGTTATGTGTAGAGGGGCCTGGCACTGGCGACAGGTTCGACTTGGTCGTTGCCATCTTTCGTGGACTCTTCTACCAGGCACTGGAGTAACACTATGAATCCCTGGCCTTAACCGGGTTGCTGACAGTGTTGGTAACCTGCAAGACACACTCTGTGGTGTTGATGTTGCTGATGATTCTGCGGCCCCCCAGTCTTTAGTCATACACTGCCTGGATATCCCTCTGGAGTCGATCATAAAGGTTGTCCCATCAGCTCGGAATCCCTTCAATGCTGACTTCTTTACCGTTAGATGTGATTTGTCATTCAAATGGTTTGCTGGTAGGCTCCTCTACTGTTTCGATCTCTGCCTGTACTCTAATTATGGGTCTTGCCGTTGGTGTGCTAGTAGTGTCCTTGTAGCTGCCTTCCTCCATGTTTGCTGAAACACACTCTTCCTCCTTACCAATTGGAAAGTGAAACCGACAAAAAAAGACAAAACAAAATATTGAAATGGAAATAAGAAAATAGTTCAATAAAATAAAAATCTATGACACATCTCACATCCATTCTGAACAATGTTAATGACCTGGAGCGGCCAAGTCAGAGTCAGAGTCAAGATCTCAAACCAAATTGAGAATCTGTGGCTGGACTTGATAATGGCTGTTCACTCACAATCCCCAAGCAATATGACAGAGCATGAGCAGTTTCTGAAAGAAGAATGTGGAAGAATTTCAATGTCCACATTTGCAAAGCTGAGAGAGAGAGAGAGAGAGAGAGAGAGACCTGGGCACACAGACTCAAGGCTGTCATCTACTAAATGGTGACTTGATGAAGGTGAATACTTACACAATCAGTTATTTTGTGTTTTATAGTTGCACCTTCTTACAAGTAGTGGCCATCACTTGGTCTCAACATCAGACAAGTGAGAGTATGTTGTTCTTTTATAAGTGGGGTCCAAAAAGACTGGCAAGAGGCTAATCTGTACTCTTCAGCCCATTATTTAGACACACATTTGTCAACGAGGAAAAACACAGTTGGTTCTGCCTCATCAGGCTCTAAAAATGTTTTAATTTTTTGTCATAATCTGCTCCTTTCAAAATAACTAGGGTTACAACAGGTTTGGGGTAGCAGATAAGATCCCAGTTAGAGTAGGACTGCACCAGGTATCTTCTTCAAATGATACGGCAGGTTAGTCCATTTTGCCAAAATTTCATTGCAGCAACTCAAAATCCTACTCAGTAGTTTGTATGGCCCACATGTGCCTGACAGTGTCTGGGCATGCTCCTAATGAGACAATGGATGGTGTCCTGGGGTATCTCCTCCCAAATCTGGACCAGGGCATCACTGAGCTCCTGAACAGTCTAAGGTGCAACCTGGCGGTGTCGGATGGACCGAAACATAACGTCCCAGAGGTGTTCTTCTGGAATTAGGTCAGGCGAGCGTGGGGGCCAGTCAATGGTATCAATTCCTTCATCCTCCAGGAACTGCCTGAATACTCTCACCACATGAGGCCGGGCATTGTCGTGCACCAGGAGGAACCCAGGAACCACTGCACCAGCATTGGGTCTGACAATGGGTCCAAGGATTTCCTCCCAATACCTAATGGCAGTCAAGGTGTCGTTGTCTAGCCTGTAGAGGTCTGTGAGTCCCTCCATGGATATGCCTCCCCAGACCACCACTGACCCACCACCAAACCGGCCATGCTGAACAAACTATGCATTGTATAGTTTGAGGTGGAAATTACATTTTAAAGCAAGTTAAATACACATCTCTTTTTGTACCGTATTGCTCTTGTTCGATTATTTCCGCCATGGTTACTAAAGGGATGTGTGTGGTTCCTGTCTGTTCTGCATCAGGGAGTGAATGCCCCCTGCTGTATGCAGATGGATTTGTGGAATTACTAAAAGGGACAGAATAGAATTATTTTCTTTGAATCTTGGCTTGTAGATTGTCCGTGTTTTTCTGTGGATACTTTGATTTTCCTCCCTTTTCCCAAAAACAAACAGATAATGTTAAGTGGTGATTCCAAACTGGTCTTGCACAAGTGATTACTGGGTTTGTACGTGAGCATGACTTGTTATGGACTGGCAATTGTTTTGTTCCTTCCTTGTGCCCAAAGCTGTCACAATGGTAACCACAGACTATTTTATTTTTCTAAATCTTTACCTGCAACATTTCAGGACATGTTGACTGCAGCCATGGGTGACCCAAAATTTCCTGTAAACTTGGGCGGTCTTCTGGTTTAAACATCAAGCACCAATTTATCAAACTCTTGCATTCTGCACGAGAAGTGAATAGGATGGCAGACATGAATGATTTTTTTTGCATTCAAAGCTTAAAAGGTGGTGAAAGTGATACTGCAACCCAACTCCTTTAATTTTGCCTTGAAGTCGAAGGCGGGTGCCAGTGCAGCACCAGTTTACAGCAGAATCTCCTGTAAGACTATGACAAAAACAAGAAACTTACGATAAATTTTTATGATTAAACAAGGTATACCAAATAAAGAGAACACGTATTTGTCAATGTGCATTTTTGATTTCAAATGTCTCTATGTAACTTGTACCCTCTAAGGTGCCATCTGTCCCACCAGAATCTCCATGTATTAGCCCCAGAGCTTATCCTCTCCATCACCCACTGTGACAACATAAAGCATTACTAAGACAGCACATTTCCTGATAATGAAATTTTATAGCCTTGTTACAGAGTTTTTTTCACATAAGAAGAAAAGCTGGTACAATGAAAACCAGTTTCAACATCGAATACGACCTCCATTTATTAGACACGACATGCAGACTTTGTGAGAAACGCATTAAAGTATAATCGGGTGTTGTGTTTTCTTATCTTTTTCTTTTGCTATGCTTCACCTGCAGGTCTGTTTAAATTAGAAATGGATATGCCCTTTGTCTACGTTTTCTTAATTATGTGTCATATTTCTTTGTCGTCAGATGAATTTCTTGTATTAACACAGACAGGTCAGAGCATGTGGAGACCACTTACCGCATTTACTGAAGAATGAAGTGCATTTGTCACCTTAGGGTGCAAGTTTCATTTGCAATATTTCACTTGATTTTTGTGAGAATGCATGAAATTTTAAAACTGCTGCCCCTTTTCTAATATTTGTGCTGCATTTTGGTCAGTACAGAAGTGCACTGAATATGTGAGAGTGACTCCAGGAGTATGAAAATGATGAAGAGCCAGTGCACAGAAGGGGAGGGAGGTAGCAATGGCCGATGAGATCGTAAGTTGTTTAATTTACCTTTCTTTATCTTCTTGAAATTTACATTCATAAGAGTGTTCAAAGCAATTAAGGATATGAGAAAAGACGACCAGAAGTTAATTATTACTCATGTTGGAAAGGAAGAGTCACGGAGACTACATTTACTTTATGGACTTGGAAAAATGTTTCTGATCATGAATGCCCTAGCATCCTGTGGCAGGAGCTACCTTCTTACAACAATTTGCCTAGTTAAGGTCCATACTTTTCCACTCTTGCTTTTAACATCCTAGATGAGGTCCTGTCTTGCCTTCCTCAGTTATCTAAGGTACTCTAAGATCCTTAGACCAGTGCTGTCTGGAAATTTGTGCTTTGCCAGACAAAGAACAATCCATAAATGCCCCGCATGATGGTTCTATTTAAATCAACGAGACGTTTTCCTGGAACAGGGACTTACTCATGGAGCCAGTCCTGGGAATGGTGTTCATCACCTTGTATCTGGTGACCCACAAAGGATGATTGTGTTTAGTTGGAAAAAAACACTTGAAGACACCATGTGGGTTCACCTCTAACAACAGGTCAGGTGTAATGCCAGTTGGACAAGAGTCAAAAGTGGGACAGACCCAGGCATGCTAGACATTGGGGATGAAAAACTGGTTCATGAGATGTACCGTAAAATCTAGATTCTCCGATGGAAAAACAGCTACCTCTACACACAGTACTTGCTCTGAAACCAGACTCCTTGATTAAGGGTGGTCTTACTCTTCTATTCTGAAGTTGTCCCTTAGGTAAAGCCCTGGCTGATATGGAGTTTTCAGTTTTCACATGTCCAAAGGGTACATCCTACCTTGGACCCAGTGCCACTAACATAGGTTTTGGCCCAATATGTATCTTGCATTTGATTATGTGGGTTTAAGAACATGATGACAAATTACATTGGGAATGATAGAGATATTTGTAGAAGTGTGATTGAGAGGAACTGTCTGCCAGATTTGAATACAAGCAGTGAGCTCTTATGGGATTTCTTTGCTAATCATCGATTGTTAGTAAAGAATAGTATGTTCATGCAAAACAATGATGGAAAACTTCATATTTAAATTAAGAGGCTATATGTTTCTTCAGTGTAATGCTGTTGTCAATACTAATATTTAAAACCCAGTCATTATATCATCCAAAAAATTACAGGGTGGGTATTCACCAATTCATAGAATACAAAAAATGATGCATCTGTCCTGATGAAATTAAAACAGATGTAGGTATAGTGGTGGCAGGTCGCTGCCCAGTTTCACACAGTATAAAGCACAGTGGAACCAAAGCCATCTTTGAAAGGCAAATGGAGTGCCTGGAGAAAAGCCACTTAGACAAAGGGAGACCATGGAAACAGAACCTATGACTGTGAGCTTACAAGGCAGAAGTACTATCAACTAGGACAAAAATCATACCATTACATATATACAGTCCGCCCGTGTAGTAGTGAAACAGGACAGACTTTAAAAATCAATAAACAAACAAGTATTGCTAGCTAAGCGGAGGCAAAGTACACTCCAAAACATGGCCAGAGGTAGACCGATTTGAACGGAGGCTGGTGTGTGAGTGAGGAGGGCCCTGCCCGGCTCCCCACTCCTGACATCATGCTTCTCCCGCCTATCGGCCCACAGCCTCTGTCTCAGATTAGTGCAAATATATCACTGCTGCACGCGAACTATGATACTTAGCCCGATGAGCAAAGTCACGAAATCAATCGGAATGTTCAAACAAATTGTAGAAAAAAAAACCAATTGAAATCTGTTAAGTAGTTCTCTCGTGAAAAGCGGACAGACAGACAGATGTTGGATTTTACATATAGTCAGAGAAGTACCGTGTAAGTATCTTAAAATGTTTTCAGGCTACAGCACTTTTTTATATTTTGATGTCTAATCAAAAATAGATTATTAATTAAATAAGAATCTTTGCACAGTTTTAACCCATATATTTAGACAAAATGTAAAAACCAAATAATATTAAAAGGTTAGTCATTCTCATTCCAGTGTTATTGAGTCACACTTTCCAAATTCAATATATATTATAAAGGTTATTATTATACTATTATGTCATTAAAACAACAGAAGTGATCAAAATACTTTTCTTTTCAGAAGAAATGAAATGTGAGAAAACATGTTTATAATAATCACAATAAACATTACTACCTTATGAGGTTTAGCAAAACTTCAACATTACTGACATTCTTTCTTGCATTTTTCTTATTGGAGTTTAGTGTCAAATACTCACTTCAGACAGGACATTTGAAATCTCTGTTCTAGTCCATAATAGGACATATTCACATGTTTAAAATTCTAAAATTATTCTTTTTAACTGTCTTCTAGAGTTGAAGATGACAGTGTGACTGTTGTGATGGTTAGCCATGACCATTACCCGGCCAGAACGCAGAGGGAGAGAACCTCTTTGGGACAGTATCCTCCCCGAGACACTAGAGGGCAGCATTCCAAAAAAAAAAAAAAACCCCAAATACTCCGAAAAGGAGTAAAAAATGTAAAACAATCAGATGACTTTCTCTCTGATGTGAAATAGCATGTTTTCTCATCTCAAAGTTTTTCAAATCTTGTAATTGTTCACATTAGGGCTGCAACTTATAACTATTTTGCTAAACAATTAGTTGGCTAAATAATACTTAATTAATTGATTAATAGGGGGTTTAAAAACTAAAAAATCTGTGCAAAAATGTAACCATTTTATTCATAAGCCTGTTGTTAACATCCAGGAGTAGATGGCTATCAACAAATGTGGCCTAAAGTGTATTATTTGATATTTACACACTAGGTGGCAGCAAAGACCATGTGATGAACTGAGTCACTGTTGCTATTGTCAAAAGCAATCCTCTGCAAAGGAAGTCTGCCATACTGTACCCCAATTTGTTTTCTTTTCAAGTGCTCCCCCATCATGAATTTCTTATTAGATGTAAAATAATTTTTACATTTTTTACTCTTTGATCACCCCCACGTATTCACATCCTCTCTCTCTGCCATATCTGAAAACGTCATAAATGTTGCCGTTGGTCGATGAAGTGACTTATGTAATACTTAAAAAGGCAATTAATCAATAAAAAATTTCACTGGCAACTCTTTTGTGTGTTTTGGGCATGTCAGACGTCTGGGGCTTTGAATTGTCTTGGCAAACCAAAATAGGGAGGGTTTTGGAGGTGGGGAAAATAGACAAATTAAACAGAGCAAGTTATTATCTTGTCTCTTTCGTGCTCAGCCTTTTAGCAATTTATGGGGTGTTTTACTGATTTCAAAGCCTGGCAATTAAAGATATAAAGCTGGTGATTAAACTTCAATCCAAAAAAATCTCACTTTTCTCATCTACCTTTGAAAAATGTTTCCAAGAAATCAGAAACAGTGTAATTCTGATCAATTAATAAATATTGCAAGTTGGAATGTCAAAGGTTTAAATTGGTATCTTAAAAGGAAAAGGTGCCCTCATGTCTTACCTCCTTATGGGCAGAGATAGCATTTTTGCAGAAGACTCACTGTGAGTTGGTCACATTTTTCATTCTAACTATAATAGTAATAATAATAGTTGCGGGAATCTTAATTTACTAAACAATTTGTAGCAACTGATGTGTGCTATATATTATGATGGTAAGGAATCTATACAAACATACATTAGTTCTCGCTAATATATATTTACTGAATGTGGGCAATAGGGAGATGGTTTATAGACTCAAATGGTGTTACTTCTCAGATGTAGCAGGGGTTGGTACTGTCACCTGATCCTTTCTCCTTTTGTCCCTCTGCAAATCAGACTCTGCCTCTGAATGACGTCACTACTGGCCCACCCACTGTTGACGTCACTTTCGGCACCATCTGATGATGTCATATCTGGTACTCATCTTCCTGCCACATCAGTTCCTGTTCTGGCTTCCCCGACTCCACCTCTTCCTCCATTCAGTCATATTTATAGACCAGTCTTCACCCTATTAGTCAATTCTATTTTGGACTTCTGTCTGTAAAGACGTGCCTATTTTTGCCTTATTTTTTCGACAGCTTTTTCAACTATACAGAATGGCCATGGCTAAACGTTTTTGTGACACATTTGACCTTATTACACTTGTCTAAAATTGTGTAAAATATACCCAGTGCAAGATCTAACATGTAAGCAATATTTTGCTGTTTTATTCTATAAGAAGAGCCACTACAGATGGAACTCTTCTGCTATGTAGCTCCAGTGGTGTGTGGGGGGGGTGGGTTTGTTTCATGGATTGTGTTAGGAACATACAGGTGTACTGAATTGGCTATGTTTCTTGGAGTCCGTTTATGTGAAAGTACAGAATATCTCTAATTGAACAGATGAGGAAACAACTGGAAAAACTACTACTTCTGTCAGATAAAATGAGCACTTTTGAGGGGAGGTTGCTACACAAAAAACTAAGTAAATAATTTACAGATGGTAGTTGCTGTAGTTAAAGGCAATACTTTTAGACAATCTCAAAGACATTCCATAAGGAGGGCATGTGTTGGAGAGTAAAAAACCTGTATCTTTAACCAGATTTACTGTTCACTATTTTATTTCTTTTTGTTAAGGTTTTAGGGTGTTAGGGCCTTTAATGGCCTCTTAGGCACAGCCATCAGCGGTGTGTCTGTCTGCGGAGAGACTGCTGACCTTGTCCAGATGTTTAATTACCTTCACAGTGACATTCACATCTTTGGTGACTCTTTTAATGAAGTCAATAGACAGATTGGGAGTGCAGGTTGGGGGAGTCATGAGGTTGCTGGACAAGGATGTGTGGCGCTCCCGATGTCTATGTAAAAGGACGAAAGTCCAAGTCTTCACCGTCCTGGTGCTTCCTGTCTTGCTATATGGTTGCCCGACATGGACACTATTCCAGTGACCTGATACGAAGACTGGACTCCTTTGGTACTATGTCTCTTTGAAGAATCCTTGGGTACCGCTGGTTTGACTTTGTGACGAATGAGCGATTGCTCATGGAGTCCCAAATCAGGTACATTACCTGCATTGCGAGGGAGCATCAGTTATGGCACTACGGCCATGTACTGTGTTTCCCCGAGGGTGATCCAGCACGTAGGATCCTCATTGCTGAGAACCCAAGTGGCTGAACCAGGCCAAGGGGACACCCATGTAACACCTGGCTGCGGCAGATAGATGGCCAGTTCAGGAGGGTGGGCCTAGACCATGTGTCTGCCTGGGGTTTGCCAACCAGGATCCTGAGCTGTTTCATTGTGTGGTGGGTGCAGCATGGCACTGTACCAGTGCATGCTCCTTTACCTGACCTGACCTGTTAGGGTTTCTGTGAAGAATTCCAAGTTGTAAGAAGCTTAAATGTGAAAAACAAAAACTTGATATGTCATTTTTAAAGGAAACAATGTATGTTTTTTAAAAAATTGTGGTGTGATCAACAATAAATGTCTGCATTAAGGTTGGTATCTGTGCATTTAGTACATACTCAGCATTTTGGCAAAAAGCATGCAATATAACAACAAAAACACAGCAAGTAATTAAATTTATAAAAAAAGAAAACTGTCTCACCTTGAGAAATATCAGTTGGAAAACATAGTTTGCCTTCTATAATCTCATCAGCTTTCCTAAAGGGTGGTTCTCCAGTAACCAAAATGTAGAGATTGATCCCTAGTGCCCACACATTTGTTGGAATTGCTTTGTACTTTTTATTCAGGACCCGCTCGGGTGAAAAAAAAATAAAAGTACCTAAAACAGAAAACAAATCACTCCTAACCAGCTAAAAAGTAACAATTGTTCTTAACTACTTCTAAAATGTCAGTTGTATGCAGATGTTTTAGTTAACTGCAGAATTATGAACAAACATAGACAAACTTGTTTTTAACTTACCACCAAAGTCACGGTGTTCAGGCTCCATTAGAATAGAACCAACTCCAAAATCAATTAGTTTCACCTGGTAAGTTGTAGTCTGCACTAATATGTTGTTAACCTTGACATCATCATGCAGAATTCCCCGAGAATGACAGTGAATTACTGCCTCAACAATTTGCCTGAAGATATATTTTGCAAGAGGTTCTCCAAATTTGCCTTGTGTTTGATCAAGCAGAAATTCATACAGGTCTTTGCAGGGCTCCGGTCTCTCCATTACAAGCAAATACTCGGAGGATGTTTGAAACCTATCCAAGAAGCAGATCACTCTAGGAGATGTTGGAGGACTGCTAGCAATCTGGAGAAGGGCAGCTTCCAGAGGCAAAAGCTCCATCTCACCTGGCTGTGAGGACAGAGAGTGGAGCAAAGGTGTCACATTAAACAACACTACTGATGAATGTAATACAGACATAGCCAAAAATAATTGGTGCCTTCAGCTTAAAACAAAAAGAAATAAATAAAATCTCACAATTTTCCCTAAACTAAGTGGATAGGATATTCACAAAAATATTTGGCATCCACAATTATTTATTTTACATTAAACAGAACAGAAACTTTGCTTTATATTTATGATCTAACATATTTTAAATAATAAAACAAATGAACCGAAATATTGATATCCTTAACCTACTATTATATAGCACGGCCTTTTTGTACATAATAACAGCAATCAAGCACTTTCTAGGTTCTGAATGAGACTTCTATACATCTTGACTGATAGTTTAAATCACTCTTCTGGAGCAAACAGTTTATTCAGAATAGAAAGGCGGAGGGTGGCCCCTCAGCAGTTATGTCATGCTGGCCTTGCATCTTGGGGTCCAGCACACAAAACACAGGGAATATATCCCTGATGCTTATAAACAAAATACACAACAATATTAACAAATATTTCATAATAAGAAACAAAATGAAAAATAGTCATCCATCCATTATCCAACCCGCTATATCCTAACTACAGGGTCACGGGAGCCAATCCCAGCCAACACAGGGTGCAAGGCAGGAAACAAACCCCGGGCAGGGCGCCAGCCCACTGCAGGGCACGAACACACACTAGGGACAAATTTGAATTGCCAATGCACCTAATTTACATGTCTTTGGACTGTGGGAGGAAATCGGAGCACCCGGAGGAAACCCACGCAGACATGGGGAGAACAGGCAAACTCCATGCAGGGAAGACCTGGAAAGCGAAACCAGGTCTCCTAACTGCGAGGCAGCAGCGCTACCCACTGCCCCACTGTGCCACCCATGAAAAATAGTCATTCAAAAGCAATAACAAAATGGAAAATAAAGCATACTTAAGCCAGGAAATAAACTGTAGCTGAAACATAATAACCAATATCTATAGGTGCAGAACACAGTTCATCCTGATTGGCTGTATTACATCCAGATAGGTCACCTGTTCGGCATAGGACATGAAAGCACTATACCGAGGATGTTGAATTTGGATCAGAATTGCGTATGCTACACCAATCCCTCTTCCACTTGGACATAGGCAGTGGTGCTGTAAGAATTATGTTTCTGGACTTCTCTAGCGCCTTCAACACCATTCCACCTCTGCTCCTTAGGGACGAGCTGACAGAGATAAGAGTAAATTCATACCTGGTGGCATGGATCGTGGACCTCTTACAGGCAGACCTCAGTATGTGCATCTCGGAAACTGCAGGTCTGACATTGTGGTCAGCAGCACAGGAGCGCCACAGGGGACTGTATTTTCTCCGGTCCTGTTCAGCCTATATACATCGGACTTCCAATACAACTCGGAGTCCTGCCACGTGCAAAAGTTCGCTGATGACACTGCCATCATGGGCTGCATCAGGAGTGGGCAGGAGGAGGAGTACAGGAACCTAATCAAGGACTTTGTTAAACGGTGCGACTGAAACCACCTACAACTGAACACCAGCAAAACCAAGTTGCTGGTGGTGGATTTTAGGAGGCCCAGACCCCTCCTGGACCCCATGATCATCAGAGGCGACTGTGTTCAGAGAGTACAGACCTATAAAAACCTGGGAGTGCAGCTGGATGATAAATTGGACTGGACTGCCAATACTGATGCTCTATGCAAGAGAGGACAGAGCCGACTATACTTCTTTAGAAGGCTGGTGTCCTTCAACATCTGCAATAAGATGCTGCAGATGTTCTATCAGACGGTTGTGGCGAGCGCCCTCTTCTACGCGATGGTGTGCTGGGGAGGCAGCATAAAGAAGAGTGACACCTCACGCCTGGACAAACTGGTGAGGAAGGCAGGCTCTATTGTAGGCATGGAGCTGGACAATCCGTGGCAGAGCGACAGGTGCTGAGCAGGCTCCTGTCAATCATGGAGAATCCACAGCATCCACTGAACAGGATCATCTCCAGACAGAGGAGCAGCTTCAGCGACAGACTGCTGTCACTCTCCTGCTCCACTGACAGATTGAGGAGATCGTTCCTCCCCCACACTATGTGACTCTTCAGTTCCACCAGGGGGGTAAACGTTAACATTATACAAAGTTATTGTCTGTTATACCTGCATTTTTATCACTCTTTAATTTAATATTGTTTTTATCAGTATGCTGCTGCTGGAGTATGTAAATTTCCCCTTGGGATTAATAAAGTATCTATCTATCTATCTATCTATCTATCTATCTATCTATCTATCTATCTATCTATCTATCTATCTATCT
>JANRMT010062835.1:34086320-34114823 GCA_026402145.1 Polypterus bichir lapradei | reverse complement strand
AGATAGATAGATAGATAGATAGATAGATAGATAGATAGATAGATAGATAGATAACCAGGGGTGAAATTAAAATTCTAGAAGCTCAAGAGAGCGAGCGACAGTGAGAGAGAGAGGTGCCAAGGAGAAACAGACTAAGGCATAGACAAGTAAATAAACAATAGCAACATGAAATGTGAGTATATATAATTAAATGTGTCAAAAGATATACTTTTATTGCTTACTTCTTTTTCTGTATTAATTTTTTCTTCACTTCTTCATTTTAGTGGCAGGCATGCAACATGAAGAAAGCCCTAAAATAAAAACTGTCACTTTTACTCATCAAAGTTGTTTTTTTGAATGGTGAATCATCCACAGAGTAGACGTATGCACTTTCCTTGACTTGGGAATTCTGTGGCTCATGCATATGCTCCAAGTCGTGACTTGCATATGCTCCAAGTTTGTGACTCTGCATGTCGGACATGACTGCAAGAAAAAGTTGCCCAGAATTACTGTGCAAAGCAGCTGATTTAGTTCAAGAAACTATGAATCGGCACTTGAAGGCTGAAAGTTTACTGTATGTCCACACTAAAAATTCACCTATCAAAAAACAGTACTTGCTAAAACCCTCTGCTCTCATCTCTGACAAATGAAAATGACAGTTTCAATTACAGGGCTTTTTTTCATCTTGCATGCCTGTCACTGAAATGAATAAACAAAGAAAAAATGAAATAAAGAAGTATGCAATAAAAATACATTTTATGACACATTTATTTATACTCAAATTTAGTGTTGGTATTATTTTTGTCACATTTCAGAGCACTTATTTATTTACTTAATCTTGTCTGAAATATTCCTCCATACAGTTGAACCTAAATAATAAACACTATATCAACTGTGCCAAAATAGCTAGATTGCTGACAACATGCAAAAAGCAACTATGAATAAAATGTAAAATCCAGTTATCAATTTGTGTAGAACACGTAATAACCCAAAAGCACATAAATGAAAAATAGTTTGTCCCTAAAAGCTTGTGAAATTATCATTAGACGCTTTAGTTGATTGTTGCTATTCTCTCACAGATTTACTGTGTCTGTGCTGCTTTTCTCTTAATACATCAGTTTACTTTAAAGTCCTTAAGACGAGCAAACCATACAACAGATGATTTAAAAGTTTTTGGTGCATTATCTTATGTATTCCAGACGCAGTCGAAATATTACGTCTTACTAGGCACAAAGTTTATGAAAGGGCGCACTATAAAAATAACTTAAAATTGGGGGGCTCGACGAAGAAGAAGAAGAAACCAATTGCAGACCTCCGCAGGAGTTACTTCGAGTTCGCATGTTTATGACATTTCGTCTAAATGGACTTGTGCGATTGGATTGGCTCGCCAAAGAAGTGGCGCTCGTTTTGGCAGAAGACTTTTAGGCCCAGGGAATCATTTGCTACAAGGACTTTCCAGTATGGAGAGTTTGAATCCCGTGTTTTTGCGTGCAGTTCGCTTGTTATACTCCTGCTTATTTCGGTAGGTAATTTTGTGACTGTACTTTAGCCGGTTGTGAGTGTGTTAATGGCTCCTTGGTTCTTGATATTCGGTACTATTAAGTTGAATTTCAATACTCCACAATTCCGAACTGAATTATGCGTATTGAAAGGTATCATGTTTAACTGAATTAAGAAATATAGTTCGTTGAGCTATCCGTGATCGCATTTCACAATCGGATATCGAAAACACTGCTAGTAACGTTCCTGCTCCTTATTAAGCATGACGGGGTTAAACTGAGCTTCCACGTCTTGGCATGATATGCATATTATATCTGTCAAGTGAATAATAACGAGACGCTTGTTCTTGTTGAAGTTGGGCTTCTATTATTTTTGCGGCCTAAAACGTTTGAGAACAGTGTTAGTTAAATTGGTTATTTTTATACAAAGATCTCGCATGTTCGGGACGCGTCCGACATGTGCTTAACCCATTTGTTAATATGGGTGTTAGGAAAGCAGCTTTTTGAATATAATCAGAGCTTGCGTTGGGCGGCGAAGCTTCGTGTACGGACCTAGCCGGTTTACAAACACTTTGTACCTTTCGACGAGTTCGGCTCATGAGAGGGGTCTGCTCCACTTGGTCGTATCTCCATTTCCCACCCGTCGTATTCTCGCCCCTCAGCAGCATGTGTACAGTACCTCGATGGTTCTGCGCATCCAGTCTCTTGAACATGTCATTTCGAATGAAGGGCGTTGCCAGGTGACAGGAAAAGAACATGCTGACTTTCAACACAACAGAATTAGAATTATAAAGACGGAAAGAATGATTGATGCCAGTAATCGAACTTAAACATATACGCAGTTCCAACAGATTCGCATTTGTAGACTGTATGCGACAAAAAAGTGTATGTGTACAGTGACATATTTGAAATGAATTTCTGCTTAAATGATGCTGGATTGGCATCCTCTGTTTCTCTGAGCTCCACCCCTTACTTTGCCCTTGTGATCTTTTAATGACAACTTTGAATGTGAGTTAGGAAATGTGCCTAAATATGCCATTCTTCCAAAAACAAACGATTTGAAACATACTGGCAAAGATTAAGGAAAATGATGCATAAACTTGATGCCTTGTTCTTCAAGGCGACCTTTAGTGGAATCCCTGGACAGGTACAATGGGTATTGAAAAGAACCACCCCCACCACAAATATTCACATTTTGTTGCTTTGCAGCCTGAAATGAAGACACACACACAAATATTTTCCCAGCTGTATTTAATCAATGCAACTTGTACCAACCAAGTGAACAATATAATAGCAACAGTTCAGAAAGAAAAAAAAAAAAAAAAAAAAAACAATCACTGAGATTATTAAAGGACCCCCCGAAAAATTCCTTGTAAACTCAATCAGGTGTAAATAATCATCTTCTCCATTGCATACCAAGCTGATTGGTTTCCACCTGCAACCAATTTTAATCATTCTGATTATTTTAGCATAAAACGGGCATTCCTAGAGCATTCCAATGCTTGGAAGTGCATTTGAAAGCAAACAATCAACAATTTGTGGCACGGCACTGTCCAAAGATCTCGGAGATAAAATTGTGGACAGTTACAAGTCAGGAAATGGATATACAAAAAAAAAATGCTGGCTTTATCAATCCCTGGAGCATAATAAAAAGAGGAGGTAAGTGTTTGATACTAGGACCCTTCATAGATCAGGCTGTCACTCCAAACTGGATCAAAGAGCGAGGAGGAAACTGGTCAGAGAGGCCACCAAGAGGCCTATGACAACTCTGAAGCAGTTATAGGAATTTTTGGCAAAGATGGTCACTGTGTGCATGTGACAACAATATCACAAATGCTCCACAAATGTGGCTTGTATGGGACGGCTGCAGGACAAAGGCCACTCCTCAAAAAAGGCCACATCAAGTCTCGATTAAGCTTTGCCAAAGCATACCTTGAAGATTCTGAGGCCAAATGGAAAAAGGTGTTATGGTCAGATGAGACCAAAATCAAACTATTTGGCCTCAATGCCAAATGGGATATCTGATGGAAAGTCAGTACAGCTTATCAACCAAAGAACACTATACCTACAGTAAAGCATGGAGGTGGCATCATCATGTTGTGGGGGTGTTGCTTGCAGCAGGGACTGGGACAGTTGTCAAGATAGAAGAAAAAATGGAGGGGACAAAATGCCATCAAATTCTTGAGGAAAACCTGCTGTCCTCTCCCAGAAATTTGTCAATGGGAAGAAGGTTCACCTTCCAACATGACAATGACCTGAAGTATGCAGCAAAGTTAACCACACTTTGGCTGAAGGACAAAAAGGTGAATGTCCCTTGCATTGCTTAGTCAGAGCTCAGACGTAAACCCGATTGAAAATCTGTGGAATGACTTGAAGATTTCAGTTCACCAACAGTCACCATCCAATTTGACTGAGCTTGAACAGTTCTGTAAAGAATAGTGGGCAATTATAGCACAGTCTAGGGGTTTCATTCGAGAAATATTTGTAAATTAATGAACTCAACTGCATGTAAATGGCGATTTTACTAAAACACATTCACAAACCATGACTAAAACATTGATTTTTTCTTAATACCCTACATAGGTTCATAAAAACCAATCAATCGTAAATTGTCAACTGTGTGCAAATTATCAGTTCATTACCATAATCCACACCCATCAATGCTCCAAATCTTAGCAAATAAGAATGTGCTGCCGTACGTGCCAAGGATCAAAATGTCAAAAGTGAAAAAAGTAAGGAAAAAAAAACCTCAAAGAAGTGAAGATTGAGATATGTTTAACAGAAATGAAAAAAGAAAAGAAATATTATTCTCTAGTATGAGTAGTGGTGTTACTGGGTCAGGCAAAGCAATTTCTTGGAAAGTGGTGATGAATGTGGTTAATTCGTTGTCTTCTGTAGAGTGAACTGTTCAAGAAATAAACTGGAAATGGTTTGATTTGAAATTAGAGGCAAAGAAATGCATAGCTGCTCACCGGAAAAGTACCTCTGGGTCCCAGTTCTTCGCAACTCTCTGTTTCAGATGAGCGCATTGCATCCATTATTGGAGAGGTGTCTTTAGTGGGTGTTATTCCCAAATGAGACAGTGACATGCCTCCAACTATGGAGCGGTCATCAAATGTGAATTGTAATTAACTTGTTTAATTCTGCAGTAATGATTAGCTGAAACATTCATTTATTATTGTATTTATTATTAAGATGAACAGGGAGATTCTGCTTGCCATGCGGAGACTTCATATGAGATGGCCAACGCTCACGCATGCACAGGAACCTGCATGCCAGAGAAGCATGTGGAGGAGTGGTACAGATCTCACAGAAGAAGTTATGGCAAATCAAAAGCAACTTAACCAAGCGGTTGAAGGAATGAATGAATGTACTTCACTCTGAAAGACATACAAACCAGTTTGAAAGAAATAAGCAATAGTCTAAATGAATTATGCTGTTTGTTTTAAAGGTTATCCTACCATTAATATTTAAGCATTTATTTATTTTTTTCTAGATTTCAAAAATCTTTTCATCTTTACTTCAGTTGTAGTCAGAAAAGCGGACTTTTTGAATTTGAGTGCAAATAAAATAATCCTTTTGCAGGGGGTACTAGTCAACACACTCTGTGCCAATTTACAGACAACAAATTAATTTAACACCTCAGCTTTGGACTACAGAAGGAGACTCGTTCATTTCAGTTACAAATTAACCCAGGGTCTGGCCACTGGAAGGTAGTTGCTCAAGTCACAATCTCTTTCTCAATAAACCCAAGATGCTGTAATTTGTTAGAGTTGCTGTTTTTATGACTGCATGTTTGGGGGGGGGGGGGGGGGGTTCACTATAATATATTTAAATCTATAGTTTTGCCTATCCTTTCTCTCTGAATTGGAAATGGATACACATATTCCGTTGGCACATGCTTACCTGCTTAAGTGGACTTTTCTATACATATCATGACTGAATATTAAATTATGCATCAAGTTCCAATGGACCTCTTCAAGTGGCTACTCACATATTCCACTGTGCTGGAGTTTCCTGGTGTACTTAATGATGTTCTGGTGGGGTTTATTAAATACCTCACAAGTACTAAAACTACCCTGTTTAAATTTCCAAGAAATATGTCAACAAACATTTAAGTGGACATACAGAAACCATTTGGTCACTTGCTTTGTTGCCTAAAGCAAAATAATGTCTCTGTGCCCCTAGGTTACAAAGAAAAAAGATATTCGTAAGCTGACCCACTACTACCCCCAAGTGTTGAAATGGAGAATTGCTTTTAGATAGTAGTAGCGGTTGGAAGCAAATCGGTGATGAATAGTTTGAGATAAGGAAATGGGATGGTAGGGTAATTCCCACAACTGTTCCAGATTCTTTTGATGGTTTTGGGATGAAGGCAGACAGCATTACCAGTGTTTAAGGGTACAGACGGTTTGATCTTCCCTTTCGTAATTAATTTAAAATGACTGGTAAACTATGAGTGAATGACAGCACAGCTGTGTATCAAGATCTTCAGTGTAATTACATGCAGTTTTGGCAAAATGAGTCAAGCTATGTGCGATACACAAGAAAATGTAGGATTGCCCAGACACATTTTTCTTCTAGCAAATTCAACTGACATCACTATAAAATCTGGCATAAAATGTATTAAGAAGGAGCATTTAAACTGCATAAAGATATGAGAACAAAAGCTTCATGACCTGCATGAATATTATATAATTTCTTTATAGCGCTATAAGCTGAGTTACCTGGCATTGCCTAAGTGGAAAGGTGAATAGGCAAAAAGCAATTACAAATGAGATAATACCAGAATTCATTACCTTTAAACTTGTTTAAACATTTAGAACATTACTATTAGTAGCATTGGAAAACATCTAGTATATAATATTGTGCTTCTCGTTCAATGAACTAAAAATTGCAATACCAAACTCAGGAGACAACATTACCCAGTGGGGACAGCTTGGGCCATAATAAAAATAGTCAGGGAAATACAGTACTTGATTTAAGAAAAAGTTCAATGCAATGGATGAGAATCAAACTCATATTTCCTTTCTTGTTAAAAGGCAAGCTGATTAACCATTACACCACCTTGCCTGAAGAAGGGGCCTGAGTTGCCTCGAAAGCTTGCATATTGTAATCTTTTTAGTTAGCCAATAAAAGGTGTCATTTTGCTTGGCTCTTCACCACCTTCACAAAGTGCGTGATGCTCTTTGTTTGTCACTAAATCACACTGCTGTTTTTTTTTTTCTCCACTTAGTCTGAGCAGTCCAAACTGCCCCCCTCAAGGAGCAAAGTTGAATATTACATGACAAAAATCTGACTTCTGGTGAGAAGTAGCCAATAAAATGTGTCATTTTGCTTGACTTCTCACTACATTCATAATGGCTAACACAGTACAACATCCTAGTACTGCTTAAAGTTACATAAAGTTACGACCATCTGTAGGTCCTTTTCAGACATTTCTGATGTTGGCATTTTAGAGACTCCAGGTAACAGGTCAGTGAAGTGGAAACAAAATCTCCCTTCACAGCATATTTCAGTGATACAGCAGTAACATTCTGATGTACATCCATTGTTGTTGTAAACCTGTAACGGAACAGGGATTGCGTAATTTTTATGAGATGGTCTCTGTATTGCAGGCTCCAATTCAGAACACAACTCCAGGAAGATGGCTCTAGGACATTTAAATCGGCTTATAAGTCAGTCATCATCACGAAAAAGGACACAACTGACATTAACTGTATTTAAATTTCAGAAAATGTTATGTTTTTAAGTTAGTTTAATTACGTATTTTAATTGTGGAAAAATAAGGACTTTCTTACTTTAAGAAGCTAAAAAAATGTAAACATAGCACAGCATTAGACGTGACTTAGTTAACTGATTTGAAACTTAGAGCGCTTTCTGTTATTTATTTGCTTAATCAAAGAGTCATATCTCTTTTTTAAGTATTTTGTCACAGGAGTATGCATGATGTGTGATGGAGATTTGTTCAGACCGCCATGCTGCCGTTAGTGTAGGCAAGCATAAGCCACAGTCACGTGCACTACTCTTAGAATGTTGTGTACTGACTACTGAAGATGTTGTCCCACCACTCTGGTGGACAGGTGGCCCAGCAGATGCCAAGGTTGCCTGACTCTTTATCAAAAGAATGATGACTGGCAAGAGACTCCAAGAGAATAAAATTAAACATTTTCAGAATCCTGACAAAAGAGCCACAAAAAAGTTTGGGGCAGCCACCCGTTTATTATTCCTGGCTGCAAAATGGCTATTGATGATGTTGTGGAACTGGACCCGGACACAGACAGACGGACAACGGTTTTGCACCCAACACACTCATTTTATTTACAGTATTTACAATTCGTTTAGTGCACAAACCCAGTGCCTCCAGCACCGATCCCCCAAAGTCCAGGCCTCACAGTCACAAATTGCCTTTCTTCTGGCCGCCTCCACTCCTCTCTTGAGCTCCATCCTCTTCCACCCGACTCTTGCTGATGACGGAAGGGAGGCGGCCCCTTAAATAACAACCTGGATGGGCTCCAGCTGCTTTCCTGGCAGTCCCCCGCGGACACACCCCCGTGTGGCGGAAGTGCCGGCTGCGCACCTGGAAGCCCTCCGGGTGTCCCCAGTCTTCTTCCCCCCAGCACTTCCTGGTGTGGCGGAAGTGCTGAGGTCCAGGGTTCTTCAGGCACCGGGGCGCCGCCTGGCGGTGGCCACGGTCCCCTACAGGGTTGTGCTTCCAAGCCCTCTACCCGTGGCCTCCAACACCACTAGGGGGGTCGCCCCCTCATGGTCTGGAGGAGGCACAAGCCCTCCTCTGGTCCTCCTGGGCGTCCCGGCTGGGCTCCACCCCCAGCCGCATGCCACAATGTATAGATGTGTACAAACTGGAGTCCACAACAGAACTGATTCAATAGCACAAAGATGGCGGCTTTAAAGTAGAGCAGAAGAAGTGACATCATCAGTGGGGCTGGACCTGGAAGTAACGTCATCTGGGCCAGGCGGGATTTCCCATAACTGGTCTGCAGAGAAGTGAGAGAAAGAGTTAGTGCACTCCGGCCACCCCCTGGTCTGGCATGGAATTACTCTCATTCAGGCCCTTTAGCTGCCTCCCATGCGCATGTGTGTGACAACATATAATTACAAATGCAATTTCTAAAATCGCAACATATGAAACAACTGTACAATCTAAGGGTAATGAAACCTATAAACTAAATTAAATGTTTAGTTACATATTGTTAGTCCCAGAAGAAGTAACCACAACAAAGAGCTTCTGGTAATATGAGAAATAAAAATACAAATAGAGTAGGACAAGTGTAAGTACACAGCAGCTGCCTGGACAAAGGGGAAAGTGGTGAAAACATGTAGTATATGAAGGACTGATTGGTGAGTGCCCACAATTCTATTGCATGTACTGAGTACACATGGATTCCTAGCCCTTACAAAGTAATTAAGAGCCAGGACTATAATGTCCCTGTCATGACCAGCAGGCAAGTGAAAATATATATTTATTTATGTGGCACAGACATACCACTGGGTTGCTTTATGTTGTAACTGTGAAATATAAAGGATACAGCATGTTATGGAGAAAGAATTTTATAGATGTCAACCATAGCTGGCAGACAAAAACTAAACACTAACAATAAGATGAAGCCACAAGAGCTTGCCTTTGTCAGTCACCCACTGGCCTTTCATCTTCACAGAAACAGTGCAACCCCTTGCTATAAGCTTTTCTGGAGGAAAAGCCAAAGAGCAGAACTGCAGGGTGGCATGTCACCTTTTAAAGTGCAACTAGCTGTGTGCACTTTGTTTGGTATTCAGATCTACATGAACTGATAGAAGGATAGGCATAAGGCCAGTAAGAACCAAAAATGATTTATTAATAAAGTAAGAATAATAAGCAAGAAAACATGCAGAGGGACATACAGAGTGAAGCTAGAATCAGATCAAATTATCATTAAGCAAAAAACTGAAAGTAGTAAAAAAGGCAGGCATATGTCATACTTGTGCTATCACTAAAAAGAAACAGAGGACAAGGAAACATGTTGTCCTGTGACAAGCAATGATTCTTACTGGGAAATCAAAAATACTCTTTCAAAAGTCCCTAAACACTAAGCAAATATCATAGCCAGAAGTCCTAGTTAAAACCAAAAAGAGTTCAGAAAAACAAAGTAAACACGATAAAATGTTTTGTGGATAAATCCATCAACCTTCAATAGAAAATGGCAGCCAGGATGACCTTTTTGTTCATTTATGTAACTGGCGTGGAGGTCGTGACCCACATGACCACACCCCTGTCTACCCAACTAGTGTCATGATATTGAGGCCACAAAATGCCATCAGATCAAATTTTAGGCATGAAAGTCGTAAAATCAATTTAATACTGTTAAGTTGATGTTCAAAAATATAACTACTAAATAGGTATTGTGGAGTAGCAGAACTTACAAAATGGCCATCAAAAAGGCAAAACATCCATTAAGAAGAAAAAAATAAAAGAACAAAACAAGCAAAGCAGCAAAACTTGAACATCCAAAATTATCTGAGAAGATGAGAGACAAACACTAGTTGCAAGATAAAAAAAATCTCAGAAAAAATAGAAAAATCACAACAAGAGTCTGACAGAGGCTTTGACAAAGGCAAGATGCACAGTACTAAAGTGAAGACCCTCTATCAAGCTCTCAGTTTTATTCTTCTTGTCCCTCTCATTACATGACTGCTGCCTGATAAATATTGCATGGCATATGTGACAGGAGAATTACAGGTAAAAGGAGGGTCTTTTATGAGGACCTCAGCCAAATCCTGACAGGTTCACTCAAGTGAACCTGCACAATCAGTGTGAGCACCTGCCTTTGTAAACTAACCTCTAATGGGTAAAAATAAAATCACAGTGCTGAAATGATAAAAATAGCACACATAACCAAATGTGTTAAAATGTGAAAATAATTATGTATTTAAGTGGTAGCAAAATAGAAGGAAAATGTAATAAATTAACAAGAATAACATTTTAAAATGATCATGTTTAGCCCTTTAAAATTAGACAAAATGGCTAATAATCTTACCAGTGTACTTCTTTTATAGGGAATATGACCACTGTTATGTCACAGCTGATGCCAACAGTCATGCAGATCACATTGTTACAGTATGATTCCTTCCCTGCCTGGGGTTCAAATTCCTGTTTCATATCTTTTTTATTCATTTTTGTTTCTTTTGTACATGATAATATTGTTACTTTTGTTATTACTTACATTATTCTTCATTTTTTAATTAGCTTTGTGTATAATGTTATTTCCATGTATCCATGCGATATTACCATGTTACATGTATTTGGTGGGTGGTTCCCCAAGAGGCGGAGCTACTGGTCCATTTCCGTCTATAGACAGCCCTTAACCCTATAAAGGCTGAGAAAACAAGCAGTCCCTTGTGGTTCACTTAGCGTGTTTGTGGTGCTGTTGAGTTTGTGAGATTTTGATTATTTATTTTGGATTTACTGCATTTTGACCTCTGTTTTTTGACTTTGCTTTGAATTTTTGCTTTTTGGAACTTGTTTGCTACTGGATTGCCTATTTCAGGCAATTCCTTCTGGCCATTTTTGTGTTCCTCGAAGATTTGATTGTTATAGAACATATTTGGAAAATAAATATTTTTATTTATAAGGATTCTGTGTTTGTCCTTTCATGACTAATCAAGGTTTGACGGTGTCTTCACCCTGTAGTGGGACTCTGTTTGCTTTTTTGAAGGCCTCATGCCATTTCAGTGCTGCTAGAGCACACCTCACATGACATTATAAAATCACATCTATCATGGATTTTGGAAAAGAATGGGAGTCCAGGAGCCAAACAATACTATATGAAATTAAATATTAAAAAATAGATATGAAAAACATAATACAAGTGTTTTCATTTTGTTAATGTGAAAGCATTGCAAATAATTAAGAGCATCTTGCTACAAGTAAAAGTAACTAAATCAAGAAAGAAGAACATGAGAAGATGAGAGCAAGTCTCATAAACACTGTGAAGGCCAAAATAGGTTGAATCTCCTTGCTGTTTTAGTACAGGAGGTCCTCGGATTACGAGACAGTTCCGTTCCTACAACAGTGATGTAACCCGAACTTTGGTGTAAGTCAAAACACACCCTAGCCTAAGTCACTTACCTATCCTTACACATTTGCAAAATCATAATCTAGAACATAAAAACACAACTAAGCCACCGAAAAAGGTAAAGGACATAAATATACTGTACTGTAGTAACAGAAAAAATGACAAAAATGAGTGTAAAAAAATTCCTTACCTTTGTTCCTTCTATCTCTTTACAATGTCTAATTTCATTTGCATCGTGACGGCTTTTCTCTTCTTCGAAGCACTAGCATCTAAAGACTTAGGAGCCATGATAAGGGCCAAAAAGTCGCCAAACAAAGCAACACAAACGGAACACTTGTGCCACTTGCAACCAAACAAGTTCACCAACTCCCTCACTTAAACGCCACGTACAGTGCATCTGGAAAGTATTCACAGCGCATCACTTTTTCCACATTTTGTTATGTTACAGCCTTATTCCAAAATGGATCAAATTAATTTTTTTCCTCAGAATTCTACACACAACATCCCATAATGACAATGTGAAAAAAGTTTACTTGAGGTTTTTGCTAATTTATTAAAAATAAAAAAACTGAGAAATCACATGTACAGAAGTATTCACAGCCTTTGCTCAATACTTTGTCGATGTACCTTTGGCAGCAATTACAGCCTCAAGTCTTTTTGAATATGATGCCACAAGCTTGGCACACCTATCCTTGGCCAGTTTTGCCCGTTCCTCTTTGCAGCACCTCTCAAGCTCCATCAGTTTGGATGGGAAGCGTCGGTGCACAGCCATTTTAAGATCTCTCCAGAGATGTTCAATCGGATTCAAGTCTGGGCTCTGGCTGGGCCACTCAAGGACATTCACAGAGTTGTCCTGAAGCCACTCCTTTGATATCTTGGCTGTGTGCTTAGGGTCGTTGTCCTGCTGAAAGATGAACAGTCGCCCCAGTCTGAGGTCAAGAGCGCTCTGGAGCAGGTTTTCATCCAGGATGTCTCTGTACATTGCTGCAGTCATCTTTCCCTTTATCCTGACTAGTCTCCCAGTTCCTGCCGCTGAAAAACATCCCCACAGCATGATGCTGCCACCACCATGCTTCACTGTAGGGATGGTATTGGCTTGGTAATGAGCGGTGCCTGGTTTCCTCCAAACATGACGCCTGGCATTCACACCAAAGAGTTCAATCTTTGTCTCATCAGATCAGAGAATTTTGTTTCTCATGGTCTGAGAGTCCTTCAGCTGCCTTTTGGCAAACTCCAGGCGGGCTGCCATGTGCCTTTTACTAAGGAGTGGTTTCCGTCTGCCTACTGTACCATACAGGCCTGATTGGTGGATTGCTGCAGAATGGTTGTCCTTCTGGAAGGCTCTCCTCTCTTCACAGAGGACCTATGGAGCTCTGACAGAGTGACCATTGGGTTCTTGGTCACCTTCCGTACTAAGGCCCTTCTCCCCCGATCGCTCAGTTTAGATGGCCGGCCAGCTCTAGGAAGAGTCCTGGTGGTTTCGAACTTCTTCCACTTACGGATGATGGAGGCCACTGTGCTCATTGGGACCTTTAAAGCAGCAGAAATTTTTCTGTAACCTTCTCCAGATTTGTGCCTTGCGACAATCCTGTCTCGGAGGTCTACAGACAATTCCTTTGACTTCATGCTTGGTTTGTGCTCTGACATGAACTGTCAACTGTGGGACCTTATATAGACAGGTGTGTGCCTTTCCAAATCATGTCCAATCAACTGAATTTACCACAGGTGGACTCAGAACTAAGCCGCAGAAACATCTCAAGGATGATCAGGGGAAACAGGATGCACCTGAACTCAATTTTGAGCTTCATGGCAAAGGCTGTGAATACTTATGTACATGTGTTTTCTCAATTTTTTATTTTTAATTAATTTGCAAAAATCTCAAGTAAACATTTTTCACGTTGTCATTATGGGGTGTTGTGTGTAGAATTCTGAGGAAAAAAATGTGGAAAAAGTGATGCGCTGTGAATACTTTCCGGATGCGCTGTACTTCCGCTGTACGCAACCAAACTAGTTCGCCCACGTAGTCTGTAAGTATGATGCTTACGAGTGTAAGCCGAAACGCTCACGTCTCAATTTTTTTTAAGTTTTTATGGGAGGGAGCATTGTAAACTCGAAATGTTGTATGTCGAGACGTTGTAACCCGAGGACCCCCAGTAATTTCCCTTGTGAACAATGACATATTTTTTCCTTTTTTTAAACTTCTGTTTTTAAATTTTTGTTTTTTTTACATTTTCATGATCTTTGATGGCACTTCTTGGAAAGAAAAACAAAAGCTGTAATGCCGTATATCCATTTTATAACATGAGGCCAGATCTTTGTTGTGATAAATTGAATTTGCTGCAAAGATGCTGGTCTTTCAATCTCAAACAGAAACATGTCCTTGTTTATCAAAATTGTTAAAAATAATGACTAATTTTTCTGGGAACCATGATGGCAATGACAGGACCAGTTCAATATGTGCCATAGCTTGAATCAGCATATCTGTCCAGATTTTCCAGTTTTCCTCTGGGCAAGGCAGGCTGACTCACTGAATGTCTTTAAATTAAGTTACCTCTTAAAAAACAATCAATAAAAATAAATAAATAAAACCGGTTTTTCAACAAGAAGATCCTGTATTCACCATGACAATATTCCATCATGGAATAACATTGGGAGTATTATATTCTTATTTGCCTTCACTGTGGGAAGTAGAGGGAGCATGCAATGCTCCCTGTAGCTCAGAGTGGATTGGGGATAAATGATCATCACTCTCCATACAAACACCTGCTGTACTGCCACATGCCAAAAGGGCATATGGCAAGCTTATTCACTTTAGTTACACCTGTTCTGTATTGACAGATTATAGAGATGTGGGCACTTAATCCCTGGCAATGTGTTCTTTAAGAACTTTAGTCATACTAAAACAAATAAATCCCTCCCCAGTACCCATTGGTGGAGATATCAAGATAAAAAAATGCAGTATAGAAATGATACATTTAGCTTGCTTACACTCGCATATTCAAACAATTGATCAAAGAATATCTTAACAGGGCTCTCAAATATCATGTGCGATATTTGTGAAATACAAGGAATTGTTTTAAGTATTGGCAGCATAGTATAATTGTAACCCTCCATATATGAATCTCAAATTACACAGGACAGTGTCAGTTGTTTTATACTCTTGGGATTGGTCTTTTTTGCCAATCAAATAAGCAGAGAAGCAGGCGCATGACCTTTGTTTGCTCAGTTCAGCAATTCATGTTCCTAGCATAAAAGCCGCATCTCTGCCTTCAAATAAAAGTGCTTTGTGCTCGGCCATTAATCTAACCCTGCTATAAAAAATAGCTTGCAGGTAAATTACACTTTTTCTGATCAGTCTTTTCACACTCAGTAAATGCTTAGCCTACTAAGAAGTAGTTATGCTGTAAATCCTGTGGTTAAAGATTTGTCTCTTTCACGTGCCATCCCTGCCGTCACTTACTGCTAGCTATAGTTAAAACTTTCTATCTATCTATCTATCTATCTATCTATCTATCTATCTATCTATCTATCTATCTATCATCAGACACAAAGGCTTGGATAATGCTTTATTGAGCTTAGTATGAGGAAACAAGGGGATGTAGAAGAGAATCCTGAAGTCACTAACAGGCCTTCCACTTCAATCCTTAAAATTGAGGACAAAATGCCTAAGGATGACTTTTGTCACTTTTGGTCCCACCCCTTCTGGGATTGCCAAATATAAGGAAGAGTACCACCAGAACTGGATTTTCATTATTAGAACCTGTAATGGAAGGAACTGAGTCTCTGTGGAGCATTACACCCAATGTATCATTATATAAATATACAGTACACTAAAATACATTTACACATAAAAATATATGCATGTTATGTATTAATGTGTGTTTGTGTTTCATTTTTATTTTTGAATTGTTATTTTTCATAGTTTTTATGTATTTACTGTTAATTTTGTAATAATGTACTGTCTTTTTAAGTGTGCCTCAGATCCATGTGTTTTGTGGATGGAGGCTGTAAAGAATGTGTTGATGATGTGAGATAAAGAATCGATTAACTGATTTAATCAGTTAGTTAAATATGTTTTGTCTTTGGCAATGCCAGTAATTAATTAAATATTTTGTAAGGCTCCCACTTTATTTTCCTCAGTTTTCTCTGAGAAGTTTCAGATCTTTAGATTTGTGTCAAGGTAACTGAAACACACTCTTTTCAAGAAACAGAAAAATACAATGATTATTGAAATATGATAACTGACATATAAGACAAGATGCAGGGCAGACAAACATAACACAGAAGAGGCAGGATATTTATTGCCTATTCAGAGTTCTAATTTATCTTTGCATAAATGATACAAAGTCTTTAAAGATGACGCCTGATGCTGAGTGAAGTGGTGTGTTGTTGCTTTAGGCTCAAGTGGAGGATTCTTTTTACGTTGGAGTGCACTCTTGGTCCTTTCCTGTTGTGTGATGTTGCCTTCCTCAGCTTGCTGTTAGACTCTTTGCCGTGTCCTCTTCAACTGCATAGCGAAAAGCTTTATAATTTCTGGCACAAGAGTGTAGGCGCTGAAGTTTCGCACTTGGAGTAATGGCTGCTTCTCAGACTGGGCTCAATCACTGGCACAGAGCTTGGCTTGGCAGAGTGGATCGCAGAGCTAGTTCATGATATCCAGTTCCAACTCTCTATGGAGAGCAATTTCCAAGCAAAAGAGAGTTGGTGAGCTTATTGCTCCACAGACAGTGGGTGGCTTCATGTTCCAAAGACAGCAGCTCATCAGCTTATATTGTAGCTCCCAAAGAGAATGGATCATCAGTTTTCAGCTATTTGGGAGTAAACAAAAATGAATACAGCTAGTTTTGAAGGAAAGTGTAACCACTGGTAATTAAAGGTCACTTCCGATAACATAATTAGTGCTTGTTTATAGGTTGCCTGTTTTCTTCATCACATTCAGCCAAAGTTCAGCTTACTGTTACAAGCCTAAAATGAATGTTCTTTTGGATGCATTTTAATTTGAAGGTGTCTTTGCAGAGGTTTCAGCTCAACTGGGATGTTGTACAGAGCTGACCAACGTGTTGGTAGAGCTGCAGTTCAGCAATTCAGTTTAGTATTCAATCTGAAATGCAGGTGAAGGTGCAGCTGGCTTTCTGTGTCCCTGTGAAATCTGTTGTCTTAATAGGCTTTGTGTGCCACTAAAAGCCAAGGAAAATAGGCAATGGCCACTTTGTCCTACAAGCCCTAGAAGACTAGGGCACCCTGATGTCACCGCTGCTGGGTTCTCCCTCTACCTTTATCAGGAGGCCAGATGAAGAAATCTAGCCAGTTGTTCATTTGCGTTTATATCTGGAGCTTTTCATCAGTATTACTGTTTCTTGTTTTGCTGCTTTGTTCTGACTTTTTGCTTTAGTTCTGAGCATTTCAGTTAAGGATAGTGTATTAGGACTTATTTTGCTTTAGGATTGCTTTTTAGACAGCTCCTTTTTGTCTATTGCTTTATTCTGTATTTTTTTAAAATAAATATTCTTCATTTATAAAGGTTCTTTTCAGCCTTTCTGTTAACATGCAAGGGGTTTGTGGTTATCCCTCCCTTGTAGGGCATTTTGATATATTCAGGGACATTTCTTTATATTTTGAATTGTAAAGCCAGTTTTCCCCCATTTTGGGCCTAGCCAGACCAAAGTCTACAGGTAGATATCTGGGGAAAGCTGAAGTAGATATGCCTCATCTGGGTTGGTTATTGAAGTACTGGCATGCCTTTGTTTCTCTTTTAGGAGGCCTCACACCATTTTCATCTTGTTTGCGACTCCACAACATATATATTAATATTATGTATCTTTTGTTAGACACGTGAGCATGGGGAATGTTTCATGGGTTCTGGTAATAGAAAATACTGAGGGACAAACAAAGACGTTGTACAGTCAGTAATATGTTGTCCATTTCCAATTTCTAGAATTAAGGAGAAGTCCTCAGAAAATGCATGACTATCACGTGTCACACAAGCGCGACTAGGAGTGAGCTGAGTGGACCAAGTGGAGGGTAATTACTCACCAGGCCAGGGTGTGACGGGGTGCTCTAAACCTATTTCTGTTATCTATGCAGATCAAATACGGGAAAACCTGCCTGATTCAATGTCACTTCCAGCACCCAGACTGACGTAACTTCTGGTTTTGGCGCCCAGACTGATGTCAGTTCCTGTTCCGGCGCCCAGATTGATGTCCCTTCGTGTTCCGGTCAAATGACATCACAGCATATAAAACCTCCATCTTTCCAAACCAGTTCAGTTCAATCCTGGAACTCAACCGAACAACAACTCCTTGTTTTCTTTAAACCTTTTGCAGCCAGGGACAATATATGGGTGGCTGCCCCAAACCTTTTCTGTGTGTTGAAACTCATTATTTCACACACCATAATACCTTACGCCCGAAATTTTTCCAGCTTTGATGGTATTTAAAATGCTGGTATATCAGAAGTGGCTGTTAATTCTTGAAACAGCTTCTAAGGAGGACCGAGCTCAGGATCTGAAGCTTACCTTAATATACTGCACTAGTGATCACTGCTATTTGCACAGTCTTGTCATTAAAAGGGACATCCTCCAGGACCTCAGTTCTTAATTTGGCTTTCATTCGCACTATATAATGAATACAGAGCCTTGACAACGTATTTAGACACTTGATAAATTCTGTTGCCTCGCAGTTAGGAGACCCGGGTTCGCTTCCCGGGTCCTCCCTGCGTGGAGTTTGCATGTTCTCCCCGTGTCTGCGTGGGTTTCGTCTGGGTGCTCCGGTTTACTCCCACAGTCCAAAGACGTGCAGGTTAGGTGCATTGGCAATTCTACATTGTCCCTAGTGTGTGCTTGGTGTGTGTGTGTGTGTGTGTGTGTGCGCCCTGCGGTGGGCTGGTGCCCTGTCTGGGGTTAGTTTCCTGCCTTGTGCCCTGTGTTGGCTGGGATTGGCTCCAGCAGACCCCCGTGACCCTGTTGTTAGGATATAGCGGGTTGGATAATGGATGGATAAATTCTGTAATTTTATTGTATAACAAATCTACACTGAAATGTTGTTCACTGTGATATTTTCATTTCAAAGCACTGAAACTCAGCATTTGTTTTTTTAACATGACATTGTTTAATGTTAGGAAAACCCTTAAGATGAAATATGCCATTTACATTATTCAGTCCGAACACTCTTAGTATTTTGTACTATTTTTGTATTTTACAGCACTAATAACTTTAAGTTGTTTTTCACTAAATACCAGACCAATTCTTTCAGCCAGATTTTCTCCTGGTTATTCGGGTTGATCAGATGATGCTTATACATTGCAGTTTTCAAACAGTGTCACAGATTAGAGCTTTGACTGGGCAATTTTAGGACAATCACTTTTTTTTGTCCTTGAGCCATTGCAATGGTTACTTTATCTTTGTGTTTGGAATCACTGTTCTGTTGAAAAATTAACTTTTTCTCAAGCTTCACTTTTTAAGTAGAGTGAAACAAGTTCTCTTGCATCCGTTCTTCCTTCTGCTTTAACTTGATGCCCAGGCCCTGCTAATAAAAAGCAACCACATTACACTATGCTAATTAAAGAGCTAGGCATCAATGTATGACCCTAACTGGCCTGCCCTTCCGGATAGACATGTAGGTCCTAAGTATTCTGTTATGTCTCTTTTTGCTGGTACCCTCTGAGTAATTTTTTTGTAGGACACCGTTCGCAGATTTTAGGGCCATCTGTTATGTGGTGGTCTTTATCCTTATTGACATGCAAAAAGAATCTTCATTCACCACTGTGTATTGGTCTCTCCCTTTCTTTGAATAGCCTCCATTGAAAAACTCCTTATTGCCTGTTTTTGTTTAATTTAATAATTTGAGTGTTACAGTTTTTGTCCTTGTGAAACTGAAAAGAGGCTTCACCTGCAAAACTGCGCCTCACTTTCAAAAACTCCAGACAAACTTATTTGTACCAAATACAAATCGGTTTACCCTAGCTGTGGAATGAGACCGTGTTATTCAGTTAAAATACAACGAGAGCTACACGGAATGTGCAAATTCAACGCTGGAGGTGCCAAGTCTGGGATTTGAACCCAGAAATCTGAAGCTGTGTGGGGAAAGTGCTAAATCAAGTAACCCCTTTTATACAATTTCAAAATGAAGAAGCGACTGAGAAGCCGGGAATCCAAGAGATTTAACAGCAGCATTCCTGCAACCCTGAGCTGAATAAATGCTAGTAGATGGCTGGATGGATTCCATTGCTTGATTTAATCTTGAAGTGTTTCTAAAATAATTTAGTACATTCAAATGACTACTTTGACTTTCCCATGCTGAAAACAAGAAGGTGTTTCAGCTTAAAAAGTTATTACCTCAGTGTATTTTGCAGCTCTGTATAAAAACAACATGCCTGATAGGCATTTACTCTGACTATTATCTTGGAAATTCAATAGTTGCTTGCATCAGTTCATCCACCTACCAAACCTGTTTATCATGGTTTGTGATGTCACACCTATTTGTTAGTTTTTTTTTTTTAATGTATTAGTACCATAGAGTGCAAATGGTAAGATAATAAAAAAACAAAATATCTGAAGCCATTCCCAATATTTACAATGATTTAATAATGATTATGCTATATAGTACACCACAAATGAAATTACAGGAAACTGCACTGATAAATTCATGAGTTCAATAACAAAAACCTAAAGCAATAGCACAAGTCCAAACAAGCATAAAGTATTGGCAGAGATTAGGAGGAGCCATGACAGATCTGAAACAAAGAAAAGGGAATATTGTACAGTGGGTGCAGGTGAATTAAACATACAGCTGCAGTGTAACACATGAAAACACAGCAGAGGCAAAGTTAGAAAAATCAGTGCAGGAAAGAAAATTTCAGAAAGCATCACAAAGTCTAAACACCCAAACAAATTTGAAGACTTCACATACGGTAATTAGAGTTGAGTCCAGGACACGGGAGCTGTGTGACAGTAGCCATAAACAAAATGCCATTTTGCTGCACGTAATTTAATTAGCACGTTTAATTAACATCTGTCACTAAATATGCAACATTGCTTATATATGATAAGATATGCATGTAATGGCCACTTTATAAGGGACTCAATAAGCGACTTATTGATGACAAACGCATGAAGATACTGTAAATACCACACCAGACACAGAAGCATTAACTAGCTATGATTTATTGCAAGCTACTGTACTCATTCATGCTTTGTTTTTTCCAAGCTTACTGTAATATGCTAAAAGTACTAAATTGAAAAATACTAAATTTCCATTTGTAGCACATGAAAAAGCTGTCATATTTGTAATGTAGTCAGTGTTCTAATGTGTAAAATATGTGCATGCATTATGTGTAGGAAGTAAAAATACTTTGTTTGAATGCACAATGGGAGGTCTGAACACCATAACAAACCTCACACTGGTTCCATTCTATCTGAGCTAGTGTGGTGCTGAGGTGTCTCCCATTGCATGGCTACACTCAGGTCCTAATTTGCTGCATCAGTGCATACTCCTAACCTCTCTCTCTCTCTCTCTCTGTCTGTCTCTATGAGAAGGATTTAGGAGTCATAGTTTCAGCTTCCAGCACAGTGTTCAGAAGCCATTACGAAGGCTAACAGAATGTTAGGTTATATAGCACAATGTGTAGAGTACAAGTCCATGAAGGTTATGCTCAGGCTTTACAATGCACTGATTAGACCTTGTCTGGAGTACTGTGTACAGTTTTGGTCACTAGGCTACAAAAAGGACATAACAGTGCTGGAAAAAGTCCAGATAAGAGCGACTACTAGGCTGATTCCAGGGCTACAGGGGACGAATAATGAAGACAGATTAAGATTTAAGCAAAAGAAGACTAAGGGGAAACATGATTGTAGTGTTTAAAATTATGAAGGGAATCAGTACAGTGGATCAAGACTGTTACTTTAAAATGAGTTCAACATGAACACGAGGACAGAGTTGGAAACTTGTTAAGGGTAAATTTTGCACAAACATTATGAAGTTTTTCTTTACACGGAGAACCACAGACACATGGAAGAAGTAGTGTGGTTTACAGTAGGACTTTAGGGACCTTCAAAACTAGACTTGATGTTATTTTAGAAGAATTGGGTGGACTAGACTTGGTGAGCTTTGTTGGACTGAATGACCTGTTTGTGTCCAGATTGTTCTAATGTTCTAAACGACCACAAATGTCAAATTACACGGCCACATTATTGTTGAATTTGGCCAAAATCATCCAGCACAATGTTCTCTTTAAAGTGCAGGGAGTGCTACGCCCTTTTTTTGTTTAGGATATTGTCTCATGTTCAACTGCACAATGTCAATAAGGAAGAGCCTTCCAAGTGTCCACATTAAAGTAAAATATTCCCTGCTCTCCATTGAACCAGAGCCACTTTCCCGCAGTACAGGAAGTCTGCCTAAATGGCTGTTGGGTATGTGCATCAAAGCTTGCAAAGTGAAGCACTGAGATACTGTTTAGTCAGAAAGTTTAAGTTAAATTCTAACAATGACGCCTGAGGGTCCACTAAGGTAAAGAGTAATGTAATATTACTGAATAAACCACTGAACAGATGTAAGATTTAGCAATGTTTAAAAGTGTACCAAGTATTTGTGGTCACATAATGGTGGGCTTTAGTGGGTATAATACTGAAAAACAACTGTGATATTTTGTTCTTCGTCAGTTTTGGAGTTATTCATTAGCTGTTTTTCCTCCAGGGGCTCCGGTTTCCTCCCACAGTCCAAAGGCATGCAGATTATTTGGATTGACAACGTTAAATTCCCCTGTGTGAGTGTGTGTGTGTTATGTTCACCCTGTGACAGACTGGTGTCCTGTTCAGGGATTGTTCCTGTCTTGTGTTCTGTGCTTTCTGGGATAGGTTCCAGCCTCCCCAGAACCCTGAACAGGATAAAGCAGGTTTAGAAAATGGATAGGTCGATGTTTCACTTAATCTGGTCATTTATTTTACTGTTTGATGGGATATCTTTCATATTTCAAACATATAACTGATAGATTCTAACCTGAAATACTCCCATGTGTGATTTGGAGTGTAGGCTTTCAAATGTTTTGGCTCTAGGCTTGTATTTCTGTTTGGTTCATTGAGAGTTACAGTGTCACTGACTTGTTTTGCATTGAAACATTTATCTGATATACAGTATATTAAACGTCTGGTGCACATCCATGGACTGTAGCCAGAGAACAATAACTGCAGCTGCAACAGGTGTGTGTGTTCTTTAATATTGTTATTGTTGTCCCTTTTCTTCAAGAAAGTTTAATGTCTAAAGGTAAGGAGCGTGTCTCTTATAAAACAGCAACACATGCTTTTTTCAGTTTTAAATTAACCTTTGAAAAAATTAATATCTTGGTATTTTGATCCTGTGCCCTTTAGAGTTAATTTTAAAATACTATTACTGTAATAGTTATGAAGCTCTGAATAATGTTGCTTTTATATATTTTGGTGTGTCTGTCCTCTAATATTCCCAGGTATAATCTTAGATCCTCCAATAATGGTTTGCTTATTTTTTCAAGAGCTAAGCACAAAAGAAGTGGTGGGGTGGCTTTTGGCGGTTATGCACCAGAAATCTAGAATGCCTTAGCAATATGTGAGACTGGATTCGACCTCCCTTACACCTCCATCAACCCTTTCCTCCTGCTTGGATGAGATTGAGGTCTGGATATCCAAGAACTACCTTAAGCTGAACAGCACCAAAACTGAAGCAATTTTAATTGGTACCTCCCATCAACTTCATTCCTCTGTAAATTGTATTTCCTTTTCTGGTCATACCATTACCCTCTCCCCCTGTGTTACAAATTTGGGTGTCAAATTAGACTCCCATCTGTCATTTGATACACATGTCCATCACCTCTTTAAAATTGCATTCCTTCATCTCTGAAACATAGCCAAAGTCCATCCTCTTCTCTCCCTTTGTGACGCTGAAAAGCTGGTTCATGCCTTTGTCTCCTCCAGGCTGGATTATTGTAATGCACTCCTCATCAGGATACCCAACAAGAGCCTTCAAAAGCTCCAACAAATTCAAAATAGTGCTGCAAGGATCCTGATGAGGGTGTGGAAATATGAACATATTTCACCAATCCTTTGGTCACTTCATTGGCTCACCTCCGTATTGAGTACAAACTCTGTTTGCTCACTCATCAGTGTATTCATGGAAATGCTCCACAATATCTTAAGGAACTCCTTATATTACAATCCACTACAAGAAACCTCCATTTTGCAAATATCTACCGCCTTCGCCCCCCATGACCAAATTTTTTACATTGGGTGACCGAGCCTTTGCAGTTGCTGCTCCATGGCTCTGGAATGCCCTACCAGAGAACCTGAGAACACAGCAGATTGTGGGCTGTTTTAAAAAACAGTTAAAAGACTTTTCTATTTAGGAAAGCATATTAACAAGAATGCCACTAATTATTGTTGTTTTATCTCTGATTTTATCTTGTTTTGTCTTTGTTACATTTTTTATGTAGCAGTTTGAGATTTTCTACAAACCCGCTATATCCTAATTACAGGGTCACGGGAGTCTGCTGAAGCCAATCCCAGGCAACACAGGGTGCAAGGCAGGAAACAAACCCTGTGCAGGGTGCCAGCCCACCGCAGATAAATAAAATTAATTATTATTATTATTATTATAGAAATGTTCTAGGCTAATACCACAGAACATTTTAAAAAACTTCTAAAAATACTTTTTAAATTTAACTTATATATAGCTGATTTTTTGGACCATGTCTAGCAGATTGTACATGGACAATATTGCATTATACAATTCACAGATTTGCAATCATTGTTGACCTCTACACTTCTCTGTCTTCTCTTCCATTTTTCTGCAGTGGAGTTTTCTGCCACCACCATCTGATCAAAGTTCTCTGCAGGCGCCTGTGTGAGCAAATAGGACGAAGAATGAAAACAATAAGGAACGACATAAGCACATTTATGTTAGGTAGGATGCCCAGTGGGGATTGGGTGTTCAGTTGTTCTTAGAACCCCTGCACATTTATTTTCTTGATCATCTCTTGCTGGAGGTTTTATTTTTGTGTTGTCCTTGGCCATCTGACCATAGTATTAGACTTACAATTGTAATCATTAGAGACTTGGAAAAAAAATTTTGTAATTTAATCCATAATTAAGAACTCCACTTTATCTGTTACTTGTTTGTCTGTATTGCATAGCTGCATATTAATTTATTATTTATTTACTTATATTTTAGGAAGGAAGATGTTGTGGGCAGACCTCTGGCGGTCAGAGCCACATTATATTGGAATTTTGGTTCAGGCTGTCTATGATGTCCTTCCCGGCCTGTCCAAACTGCAATGCTGGGGCTTGGTCGATACACTGGCATATGCACCCTGTGTGGGAGAAAGGAGTCCTTAGAGCATATCTTGAGTTGTTGCCCAAAAGTTCTGGGGGCAGGTCGATATCGCTTGCAGCACGACCAGGTGCTTAAGACAATTGTGGAAAGCATGACAGTAGATTTGGGCAGGCAGCTCAAGTTTCCTGAGCACATCACCAATACTACCCTTTGACCAGATGTTGTTCTGGTGTCAGAAACTTCAAAGATTGAAGTTATGCTGGAACTCACCATGCCATGGGAAGACAAGGCAAGATGCATGCCAGTGGAGGTAGGATGTAGAGGCTTTGCAGGCAATCTGTCTACAGTGCTTATACTGTACTAGGCATCATAGGCGAGAGGAGGAGGAGGGCCATCTATAATAGCACTGAGGCAGCAGAGAAAGCCTCAAGGAAGCTCTGGCTCAAGAGAGCAAATGTGTGGGAGGTGGCTGCAAGGGCACAAGCTGAGGCTTGATCCACCTCAGCTGAACGAGGGTGTCTGATGTTCGAAAGACCCGAAACACCTAATGACCTCAGGTAACACCATTGATGATGTGCCTTAACTTGCATCTCAAGATATATTATAGCAATTTGGTATTTCATTTGTTTATTTACTCATATACTTATTTTTTCTAATTAATGTTCTTTTTGCTGGGAATTGTTTACTTTAACATCTTGTAAGTTATGTGCTTTGTATGAAATTGTGCCACAGAAATAATAGTTAACCATTCATGATTTTTCATTCCTATTTTAATGGATTTGGAGCTGTGAAAACAGGAAAATATGGAATTGCAGCAATGTGTAGACTGAATTGAAGTTTGTCCACCATTCGCTCTCAGAAAAGCCTAAACATATCAGGAGATGGACTCAGCAAAGCAAGAAATGTGCAACACATGTGTCCAATGTGTCTCTTTGTTGTAGCAGATTATTTCGCAGTGGATCTCTCTCCATTTAACTTCATTGATGGTTGATTAAGCTCTGGTGACTGGGGAGATCATTACATTCAAAAATACAGTATTCACTGACATGTTCATGAAAGTTTTCTAAAACTTTTTTGTTCTTGAGTCATGAAGAATTAACCATTGTAAGTCCATTTGAAGATGAGTACGTGGTAGCAGTGAAATAATTCACCCAACAGTTTATTAGTGCCATAATTAAATGACTGGGCGGCACAGTGGCGCAGTGGTAGTGCTGCTGCCTCACAGTTAGTAAACCTGGGTTCGCTTCCCGGTTCCTCCCTGTATGGAGTTTGCATGTTCTCCCCGTGTCTGTGTGGGTTTCCTCCGGGTGCTCCGGTTTCCGTCCAAAGACATGCAGGTTAGGTGCATTGGCGATCTGAAATTGTCCCTAGTGTGTGCTCAAGGTTTGTTTCCTGCCTTGCGCCCTGTGTTGGCTGGGATTGGCTCCTGTGACCCTGTAGTTAGGATATAATGGGTGGATGGATTAAATGACATTCGAAAGTTGTTCTCTTATTTCAAAGGAAGCCACACTAATACACCACTACCACAATTCTATAATCTTGACAGAAGTAAAATCCACAACATTCTCTTCATTTTGCAATTTTCTTGCAAAACAAAACAAATGAACCTTTTCATGTTATCCAAATCATACCTCCAAAATGATCATTATGAAATTGTTGTTAGCCTAACGGGGTATAGTACAAATCTGATTAAGTCTGATTTATAGTTTCAAGTCGAAAAAGAGAAGCAAGAACTGAGTACTAAATGTCTAGACTTTTAAGTATGGCGTGGAAAGTATTTGCCTGGTATGTGTGAGTGTGAGCCCTACAGTGGACTGCTCATCCCTGGATGGGTGGATGGAATAGCTAAATGAGTATTAAATTCCATTTAAGGATATAGCAGGATCCCTTTCTAAAACCTTGAAATGTTTATATGAGCCTTCACAAAGTCACTTTGAAAGGCTTTCCATTAAAATGTTTGTTAACAATGCCAGGGTCCTCCACAGGTTACATTTAATGCAGAATAAAATGGCAGAGAAACAAAATAAAGCCTTGGGGAAGTGTTTTCATTCACATAATGGTATGCACTTAATCTTACTCTTTAAATGGGCTGTATTCTTTTCCGTATTTATTAGTATTACACTGTGTGTGGGACTGAAGATCTGGGATGAAATTTGATTCTATACAGGTTTGGGTGCACATTCTTCCTAGTATAATAACTTAACAAGTAATTATATTCATTCAGCTGATGTTTGACCAGTTATAGTAAATGTAAAAGTATCACAAAGCTTTTTTTGTCAAACACATTGTACAAGTAGCAGACTAATGCAGTGCTTAACCAGTTTGCCTGGTATAAGTTCTTTTATACAATGAGTTTCATAGAAGGCTGACTTAGGGGAACTGTAGAGCTCACCCACAGTAAAATGCATCTCTTCTTCTTTTTTTTAAGAAGTGTTTTTTTTTTCTTTTCATAAAATGTGTTTTTTTTCTGTACTTTTTTTAAGTTGTATTTGAAATTTGCCCAGATAATTATTATTATTAGTTTGTTAGTTTTTACATTTTTATTTATATATTTTGTTTAATCTGAGATATTGAGCAAAAAGTGATTTTCATTGTATCTATACTTCCCACCCCTCTCCTCTCCTCTGTTCACAGTATAGTGTCTCATTGGCAAGCAGGTCCTTCCACAATCGAATCCCACATAAAGTCAGCAGTTTAGTTTTTTTCTTCTATCTTCAGTCAGTTATTAATGTAAAACAATTGCATTCATATTGTCTCATGCAGAAGGCAATTATATGCCAATAAGTTCATCTTCACATTGCTTTGTATGCTTCCAGTTTTGATGCTAACCTTACATTGCACAAGTAGCAGACTAATGCAATGCTTAACCAGTTTGCCTAGTATATGGTCATTTAAACAATGAGTTTTCATAGAAGACTGACTTAGGGAACTGTCCATGTATTTACTGTATGTACTGTCCACTTTAATAAACAGGTAGGTGTCTGTGTGTCTGTCTGGTTGCCATGTCTCCGTCATTCCAAAAGCTGGAGCATCACAAACATTTTAGTAATAAATTGCATTGCATTTGTCATTACAGTAGATGGCACATCACATATATTAACACTGCTTTTACAAATCCCATACAAAATGGCATATAACAGAGTCATATGCATTGCATAGTGTACTGCAAATTTTAACACTTACGCCTACATTGATTATTAAGATTTTAACCCATCTTAGATGGGTACCACATCTAGGATATGACACATGTGCATTGGAGGTTCTCCTCACTGGCTCAATTAAAGTATGTAATAACATGATGGGATGAGAGGAGGCGCTGTTGCTAACATTGTCCTCTCCTCTCACCGCAGCACCGAGAAACTGTGCAATAAGGGCACTTAGCCCCGCCCCTTTTAGTTCGCTGACCATAAGATCCCCGGCTGCCTAGAAGAAGGTGTCTTTTTGGCAGAAGAGACCCGCCAGATGGAGCTCCTGAGCAAATAGACCCTAATCCCACAGCTAAAGTCAAGCCTCTTTTGTTTATTTATAAGCCCATGGGCAAGATACCTAATGCCATGAAGCGTTTGCTTTTTGTTGGACTTTTTGTTAAATTAAACAGGATGACCTGGTTGGCGCCCCAAATTTTATTGCGAGACCTGTTATTCCTGCACCAGGCCACTA
>JANRMT010062835.1:34015546-34085920 GCA_026402145.1 Polypterus bichir lapradei | reverse complement strand
GTCCTGCTGGAAGGTGAACCTCCGCCCCAGTCTCAAGTCTTTTGCAGACTCCAAGAGGTTTTCTTCCAAGATTGCCCTGTATTTGGCTCCATCCATCTTCCCATCAACTCTGACCAGCTTCCCTGTCCCTGCTGAAGAGAAGCACCCCCAGAGCATGATGCTGCCAACACCATATTTGACAGTGGGGATGGTGTGTTCAGAGTGATGTGCAGTGTTAGTTTTCCGCCACACATAGCGTTTTGCATTTTGGCCAAAAAGTTCCATTTTGGTCTCATCTGACCAGAGCACCTTCTTCCACATGTTTGCTGTGTCCCCCACATGGCTTGTGGCAAACTGCAAACGGGACTTCTTATGGTTTTCTGTTAACAATGGCTTTCTTCTTGCCACTCTTCCATAAAGGCCAACTTTGTGCAGTGCACGACTAATAGTTGTCCTATGGACAGATTCCCCCACCTGAGCTGTAGATCTCTGCAGCTCGTCCAGAGTCACCATGGGCCTCTTGGCTGCATTTCTGATCAGTGCTCTCCTTGTTTGGCCTGTGAGTTTAGGTGGACGGCCTTGTCTTGGTAGGTTTACAGTTGCGCCATACTCCTTCCATTTCTGAATGATCGCTTGAACAGTGCTCCGTGGGATGTTCAAGGCTTTGGAAATCTTTTTGTAGCCTAAGCCTGCTTTAAATTTCTCAATAACTTTATCCCTGACCTTTCTGGTGTGTTCTTTGGACTTCATGGTGTTGTTGCTCCCAATATTCTCTTAGACAACCTCTGAGGCCGTCACAGAGCAGCTGTATTTGTACTGACATTAGATTACACACAGGTGCACTCTATTTAGTCATTAGCACTCATCAGGCAATGTCTATGGGCAACTGACTGCACTCCGACCAAAGGGGGCTGAATAATTACGCACACCCCACTTTGCAGTTATTTATTTGAAAAAAATGTTTGGAATCATGTATGATTTTCGTTCCACTTCTCAAGTGTACACCACTTTGTATTGGTCTTTCACATGGAATTCCAATGAAATTGATTCATGTTTGTGGCTGTAATGTGACAAAATGTGGAAAAGTTCAAGGGGGCCAAATACTTTTATATATACTGTATACTGTATAAACTGTTGAAAAAATTAAAGGAACACTTTCAAAACACATCAGATCTCAATGGGGAAAAAATCATGCTGGATATCTATGCTGCCACAGACTGGGTAATGTGTTAGGAATGAATGGATGCCACATTGTTTAAAGGAAATGAAAATTATCAACCTACAGAGGGCTGAATTCAAAGACACCCTGAAAATCAAAGTGAAAAAATGATGCGGCAGGCTAGTCCATTTTGCTGAAATTTCATTGCAGCAACTCAGAATAGTACTCAGTAGTTTGTATGGCCCCCACGTGCTTGTATGCATGCTTCACAACATCAGGGCATGCTCCTAATGAGACAACGTATGGTTTCCTGGGGGATCTCCTCCCAGAAATGGATCAGAGCATCACTGAGCTCCTGGACAGTCTGAGGTGCAACCTGGCAGCGTCACATGGGCCGAAACATAATGTCCCAGAGGTGTTCTATTGGATTTAGGTCAGGCGAGCGTGGGTTCCAGTCAATGGTATCAATTCCTTCATCCTTCAGAAACTGTCAGCTTACTCTCGCCACATGAGGCCGGGCATTGTTGTGCACCAGGAGGAACCCAGGACCCACTGCCCCAGCATAGGGTCTGACAATGGGTTCAATGATTTCATCCCAATATCTAATGGCAGTCAAGGTGGCATTGTCTGGCCTGTAGAGGTCTGCGGTCCCTCCATGGATATGCATCCCCAGACCATCACTGACCCACCACCAAACCGGTCATGCTGAACAATGTAACGGGCAGCATAATGTTCTCCACAGCTTCTCTAGACCCTTTCACTTCTGTCACATGTGCTCTCATCTGTGAAAAGCACAGGGCACCAGTAGTGGACCTGCCAATTCTGGTATTCTATGGCAAATGTCAATCGAGCTCCACGGTGCCGGGCAGTGAGCACGTGGCCCACTAGAGGACGTTGGGCCCTCAGGCCACCCTCATGAAGTCTGTTACTGATTCTTTGGTCAGAGACATTCACACCAGTGGCCTGCTGGAGGTAATTTTGGCAGTTCTCATCCTGTTCCTCCTTGCCCAAAGGAGCAGATACTGGTCCTGCTGATGGGTTAAGGACTTTCTACGGCTCTGTCCAGCTCTCGTAGAGTAACTGTTTTCTCCTGGAATCTCCTCCATGCTCTTGAGACTGTGCTGGATGATGCAGAAAACCTTCTGGCAATGGCATGTATTGATGTGCCATCCTGGAGAAGTTGGACTACCTGTGCAACCTTTGTAAAGCCCAGTTATCGCATCATGCTACCAGTAGTGAGACTGACTGTAGCGAAATGCAAAACTAGTGGGAAAAATGTCAGTGGCCTCCACATATTTAACCATTCCTGTTTTGGGGGTCATCTCATTGTTGCCCCTCTAGTTCATCTGTTGTTAATTTCATTAACACCAAAGCAGCTGAAACTGATTAACAACCCCCTCTGCTACTTAACTGACCAGATTAATATCCCAGAAGTTTCACTGACTTGGTGCTATACTCTGATTAAAAAGTGTTCCTTTAATTTTTTGGGCAGAATATACATATATATATATATGTATACACTCCTGTGCACAACAAACACAGTCAACAAACAAGGTGAGATATACAGTGCAGCCAAATTATTCACAGACAAATGGTTTGAAGGGTGAAAAGCTGAAATTATAACACTCATACCACACATGCAGTACATACACAAAACAGTCTAGACATAATGTTCTTATGTAACATGAGGAGATGTTATAATCTTGTTTAATGGCAGTGGTCACTAGAGATGGGCATACAGTGCCTATAAAAAGTATTCACTTCTTTGGAAGTTTTGGCTTTCTAATGTTATGCAACAATTTTTTTGTTATTGACCAACAGAAAGATTCTTTAATGTCAAAGTGAAAACAGATCTCTGCAAAGTTATCAAAATGAATTACAAATATATAACACAAAATAATGGATCATATAAGTATTCATCCCCTTCATGTCAGTATTTAGTAGATGCACCTTTGGCATTTGTGACAACCTAGATTCTGTATGCACAGATCTATCTAACAGCTTTACACACCTGGACTGTTCAATTTTTTCCCCCTTTTTTGCAAAACTGTTTAAGCTCAATCAGGTTGCATGAGGATTGTGAGAGAACAGCCATTATTAAGTCTAGCCACAAATACTCATTTAGATTTAGATGTGTACTCTGACTTGTTCAGTCCAGGGCATTAACATTGTTCTGAAGCCATTCCTATGTAGCTTTGTCTTTATGCTTAGGGTTGTTGTCTTGCTGGAAAACAAATCTTCTCCAAGGATGCAGATTTCATGCAGACTGCATCAGGTTTAGCACTAGAATTTCCCTGTATTTTGCTCCATTCATTTTACTCTCTGGTAATCTTTCAGTGCCTGCTGCAGAGAAGCATCTCCACAGCATGATGCTGCCATCCACCATACTTCATGGTGGAGATGGTGTGTTTTTGATGTGCAGTGTTTGGCTTATACTAAACATAGTATTTAGTCTGGCAAAAAGGCTCAATTTTAGTCTCAACAGGCCATATAACTTTCATCCCGCTGACTTCAGAACCTCCAATTTGCCTTTTGGCAAACTCCAGCTGAAATGTTGTGTGTTTTTGTAACAGTGTCTTTCTCTTGGCTACTCTGAAAACATGTTGCAGACTCGTGAAGCGCTTAGACAACAGTTGTCATATGCACAGCCTCTCCAGTCTTAGTCACTGAAGCTTATTATCATGGAGCTCTTGGTAGCCTCCTTCACTAGCCATCTTCTTGCATGGTCACACGGTTTTTGTGGATGGCCTGCTCTAGGCAGAATTATCGATGTGCCATACTCCTTCCATTTCTTAATATTGATTTAACTGGACTCTAGGGGATATTCAGTCATTATTTTCTTGTCTCCATCCCCAGACTTATTCTTTTTAAATACATTCTCATTGAGTTCTTTAGTGTGTTTTTTGTTTTGATTGTGTACGTTAGGCCACCATACTGACTGAACACAAGCTGGCTCTTCCAGACAAGATGCATTTATATGATAGTCGGTGATCTCCACTGAACCAATGATGTCACTTCTAAAACCTATTGACTGTACCATCATTTTTTAAGGGTTTCCATATTAAGGGGATGAATACTTATGAGATCAATTAAAAATGTACTGTTTATACTTGTAATTATTTTAAAATGCTTGGCAGTGACCTGTTTTCACTTTGACATTAAAGTCTTTTTCTGTAGAATTGTGTCAAAAAAGCCAAATTAAGTCTACTATAACTCAATGTTGTATAACAGCAAAATGTGCAAACTTCCAAGGAGATGAATACTTTTTATAGGCACTGTATATCATAGAATAATTGGCCTTCCTCTTTGTTTTAATACAGAAGCAGTGGGAACACCTAAAAAGGAACACAGAGTGCGCCTGCTATTCAAATGCTGAGGCCATCTGCCTGCCCACTGTTTCAGAGTCGCTTGCCAGTTTAAACTGAAAAAAGTGTCAGTTTTCACTTTTTTTTAAAGTCTGTTAGAGACAGCTTGTAACAGGAAGGTTCCCCCCAAATGTACACTTTAAACCTGGAATAATGTTAAGGATGCACAACATCCTAACAAACCACATAATGAAGGGGCCTCAATGGAGAACCTGAAGCACAAAGAAACAAGGATGAAAAGAAAAATGTCCCATTAGCTCATTCTTTACCTTACTGAAACACTGTTAATCAGTTGGGGTAGCTCACCTACTTTCCCACCTACCAAGTACCACAACAAAACACTCTTAACTCTCACATTCTTTCTCACTCACAGCTCTGGCCTCTTCTGCATGCCAGTGAGCCACTGCTCTAAACTGTCTTTTTAATCCTGGACTCAGAATTTCTTTATGTTGATTTTGTATTAAACCCCCTGTGTGGTCACTTTGGAGGTCACAATAACCAGAATCCTGAAAGTCTTTTTTTAACCACATTTTCATTACAGTACACACAGACAATTTGTTTCCATGGACCTTATAGTGCATATGTTTATGAAGTTTTCTGCCCATTTTGGCAGGTGCCCTGACCGCTAATGTGAGTTGTTCTCCCTTGTACCATATTGATGCTTTTCCAATATTTGGTGCTTTCCATATTTCCATATTTGGTGCTAGCATCTATCTTTTTGGCCAGGCTACCATCTAAAGTATGTACAGATGACAAAGTACTGCTGCAGATTGCTAGCTACTTGACTATAATTTTTGGTCCAAGTTTGAAATTGTTAGAGGCCTGGACTACGTCTTGACTAAATTATAATCCTTAAGGTTTTTAACTTTTTCAGCTACACCACACATTTGAGAATTTGCCTTTTATGAACATTTCCACCCAACAGAAGATACTTCCACGCCCTTTAATTTTAAAATATGCCACCAATATGTGGAAATATGTAGTATAAATACACTTCAAAAACAAATACTCAGGTGACACTTACAGGGCAGCCGTAACAACATTATTCTTGATTGTTCATATAATTAAAAGTTTAGTCTTCCTTTAACCACATTTTTATCATTTTTGTCATAATTGTAAAATGTAATTGCTTAGGTGGTGCATTACACTTTGGGCAACACGAGTTCTTTGTACTGTAATGTTTAATATTTATAAACACAAGTTTAAATACAATTGAATTATACAATTTTAAGTTATAAGGAAAATGAATGTTGCTAATTCTTCTAAGAAAAAGTCTCTAATAATATACATTATGCCATTTAAATTAAGCTAGTAAAACACTCATAGTATTGTTTGTTCTGAACTCTCTTTCATACACCCCCGTTCCTCCTACATTGCTTGTATTATTAAGTATAAAATAAGTTTGCTGTTCTGTTCAAGCTGCTGGCCCCATGATGTCCACACAGAAATACTGTATGAACAAGTACCCTTTTTATTTAAATTTTAATCAGGCATTAGCTCAATGCAGAGTTCCTGCATGTTCTAAGAACACCATAATTATGCCAGTTTTCAAAGAACAGAACATTGAATGCCTAAAGGATTACCAAGCAGTGACACTTACCTCATTGAAAATAACATAATGTTGACCAATTCAAAAAAAAGTTATTTTTCCACATAATTCTCCAGAATCTGAAGTCTACTGTTGACTTTTCCCCTTCTAAAAACAGGTCAGTAGGAAACAAATAAATCTTCACTTCATTGTGCAGGATTTTGGTTCCCAGGTATTTATGCCAGGATCCTGCTTTGTGAATTTCTTTGAGCATTTAACAAAGACTATGCAAAATGTTTAAATATTAATTTTAGAATAACATGGATACATTAGCTATCTGTCAGTTTTCTATTGTAATTATCCAAGTCAAGGAAATAGGTGAACCTATGTTTGATAGCTACAGTATTAGCTAAAATAAAAAAAAAAAAAAATTATGTACGTGCAAGAAATGTAATAGTTACAAAGTGCATGCCGATTTATTTTAAACATTTTCTGTCTTTGAATTGTGCCTTTATGATGAAAAGACTTGCATAGATCTTCACATGTCTTTTCTTAGTGTTTGGTTATGGGATGTGCATTTCTTTATCACTACTAACACTCCTGACCATGCTAAGCTAAGAAAAGACAAGACACAAAATCAACAGGATTTGTTTCCTCTAAGCTAGCTGAGCGATACAATTTCCTCAGCATGTTCTTTGGTCTATTTCTGAGTTTGTACCTAGTGGGTAATGCCTGGTACACCCTTTAAGTGAGGCATCTGGATGTATTATATTTACATGCCCAAACCAACCATGGCTTGCTCTCTTAATACAGAGAATTCTACTCCAGGGTTCTGGCATATTGCAGAACTCCTTACCTTGTCTACACAATCCCACACAGAATCCTCATTTTGGCAGATTGTACCCACAATCTCATTGTGTAGGCCTGAACCCAGCGTCTACAACTGTAGGTGGGAGCAAAGATGCAGACAGACTGATAAATCAAGGGTTTGGCTGTGAATTCAGCAACCACATAACACTTGGCTATAAACCATGCCCAGATGAATCTCACAGATCACAAGCTGATGAGGGGACCAAGGAGAGAACATCACTGGCAAAGATACAAATAGATGCAACCTTTATATACAACCTCCAAGTCTTGGCTGCACCTTTATGCCATGTTCATAAAAATCAAGAAAAGAGGTGAGATTATGTATGAAAAAAGTAAAGTATAAACACAAAACACAATGCATTTTAAAAATGATTGAGAAGTGACAACAATTTTATTTTGATGGAGGATTTATGAAAATGTTACTTTTATGTGATTATGCCTCCAATTCCAGTGCAGACCAAGCACCATCACAGAACACTGAAAGAGAAAGAAAATAAAAAAGACTTATTGAAGGCAAAACAAAAACTACTACAATTAAAGTGAAATAAAAGGGAGCATTAAGAAACAGTTTCAGCATCAAGTCTACCACAAGTATGCCATGCCAAAATAATGAGTCTTGAGCCATGTTTTAAATGCTTATATCAATACAGCGACTCAGATATTGGCAGCTGCATCACTCCATATTTTGGGTGCTCTGTAGCTAAAAATGCTGCCTCCTACACAGGCTTTGTCAGCAATTACAGATTTGAATTTTCTTGGGTAAGTCTCTACAAGCATTGCATACCTGAGTTTTGGCAGTTTATTCCATTCTTCCTGGCATATTCTCTCAAGCTCTGAATTGAGGGGAAGTATCTGTAAATTGCCATCTTCAGGTTTCTCCACAGATGTTCTATTAGGTTTAAGTCTGGGCTTTGGTTATGCCTCTCAAGAACAGCCCAACACTTTTCCCGAGGGCAGTCCAGCGTTGGCTAGGCTGTATGCGTTGGGTCACTGTCATACTGAAAGGTTAACTGTCTCCCAAATCTGAGGTCATGTGCAGTCTGCTGCTGAGAAGAATGATGCTGCCACCACCATGTGCCTTTTTAAACAATATCCAATCAATTTGGTTTGCTACAGGTGGACTCCAGCCAAGTTCTAGACATATGTTAAAGATAATTAAAGCAAAAATGATGCACCTACAGGATGTATCTGCACAAACTGAGGGGTCACAGCAAATGGCCTGGATAATTCTATAAATGAGAGACTTCAGTTTTTCACTTTCAATACATTTGCAAACCTTTCTGAAATTATGTTAAAAAATGGCAAATGTATCAATTTAAAATTAAACCTGCAACACAATAAAGTGTGCAGAAAGTAAAGAGGTCTGAATCCTTTCTGAACTCACTGTACCTTTTTGCCTGCTTGCTCTTGCTGTAAGAGCTATTTGATTTACTCAGCCTGTCATGGTAGAGTCGATCTTTTAATAAAAGTGTGTCTAGCTCTGCCCTTGCCTGGTCCTTGATCATGACTCTGGTTTTCCCCCCATTGTACACTTTGATCTGATGTTCAAATAGTGTTTTTTGACCTTGTGTTCTGGTTCTCCCTCCTAAATTCCTGACTACAATTTTGTCCAGCACAAAGGTATTTTACCTCTGTCAGTCACATATAAGACTGAATCATGTTGGCATCCTTAGAAAAAAAACACAAATTGGAACCAGTGGACACCCTGAACTCTGCTGGATGATCCAGAATTTTGCAGAGGATCTAGCTCTTCTCTCCCATATCCAGCAGAAGATGTAGGATAAACCAGTATCGGCACAGCTAACTCATCATGCCAGGGCTTTAACATACAGAGAAGAAACAGCAAGGTTAATTCTGCCAACATGTTCTTCATCATGCTGGTAGGCAAAGTGTTGAAAGAAGTGGAGAGCTTCACCTACCTTGGCAGCATCATTGACATGAAGGGTGGGACAGATTCTGATGTTAGAGTGAGAATTATCAAGACAGGGGCCTGCAATCAAAGAACATCTGGGGCTCCAGGGACCTTTACATAGTGACTATGATCAGGAAAAGTATTTTCCTTTCTATGGCACAGAGACATGATGGATGACTCTTTACACCAAAAAGAAAATCCAGACAATTATCAATACCTGTCTGAGACAGATCCTCCAGACTCATTGGTCTGATACCATTAGTAACCTATAACTCTGGCAGCAAACCAGACAAGAGCCAGAAGAGATAGAGAATCCTCCAACTACATTAAAGATGGATAGCCCACACCCTGTGCAAACCAGGCTTTAGTATTATCAGACAAGCCCTTACACGGAATCCCCTGGGGAATAGAAGCAGGGGCCGGCCAAGAAACACCTGGCACTGTGACCTGTGGGTAGACACCAAGAGACAGCCTGAGCGACTAGCCTGAGATTGTGAAACTCAGACAGTCCTTTTCAGCTGTCTCTGCCTGGCATGGGATTGCAGGCATAAATAAGTCAAGACTTGCATATAAAATCAGTGATTGAGATGGCTTATGTATTTTATTTTATGTACACTGAAAAAAGTATAACATTGATGTTGTTCATTCAACATAAATTTTCTCTTTCAAGCAACTTAAGAATAGTCATTTAGTGTTATAGCTTGAAATATTTGGTTTCAGATCTCAATCAAAGTAAAAAAATTAGTTTGTACCAAAGTAAGTTATGGTGGAGGGAATAAACGTAAAAATCCTATTTCAGTTAACTTAATATTTTAGGCTGTTCGTGTGCTGTGTTTGATGGCTTTCCAACTGCCAAAAAAGAAGAACAACTTAAAAAACAGATTTACTTCAGTATAAAACGAATTGCACCCATTTACTCTAAATGATTTGCCTCAACTTAAAAATTGTGGGATCAATAAACTAAAAAGAATTATATTAGTTCAGATTAAAAATATTAAGTGTGAATCATCACCTTATTTTTTTCAGTGTAGGTCATGAAACATAGGAACATCACCAGCTTCTGACAGCATGGAGTAATAAAAAGACTCAGACAGTTGCTTAAAGCTTTGAATGATACACTCTCATGAATCTTCTTCTCTTATTACACCTATCACTATGAAAACTAGGCTAAGTGGGGCTTATAGGTGTTATTTTGTGTAACTATACTTTTACTCTGTTACTGTTCTTTAAATTGTGATAAACATCTTATTGAGACGAAAAATTGGGTATCTCAAAGTCTACATTTACCTCTAGAAGTTTGAATAGGCTAAGACCGTTTATAAAATACGTAATGTATATTTATTTAAACATTAAAAAATTACAGAAGTAGGCTGGGAGCATGCACTTATGCAGCATGTTGCTACACCTACCACATGACAGACCATCTCAGGATCCCAGTTTAGGACCTGAGTGTGGCCATGCAACAGGTGACACCTCAGCAGCACACTAGTACAAATGGAATGGAATAGTGTGAGTTTTTATTACATTGGCTAGAGAGCCAGTCCTGCTACCAACCCCTGAGTTTTCCTTGCAAATTGGACTATCTGGTTGCAGGGCAAAAGAAGTAGGCTTCATCTTAATTTTTCAATTAAAGTAAAAAAACATCTTTAATTATTAAGATTTGTAAGAATATTTTTTTTAACAAAACAAAAAATTTTCCTGTCAAATATAAATTATCAGCAAGAACAAAGCAGCCACTGTACTTTGCATTTACAGTTCTACAGATAACTTATATACCACAAGTGTGCTATTAATTATTAACATGTATTGGCAATGACCTTTACATAAAACACTAATCAATGTTGTTACAAGTGAGCGAATATGGAGAAGCAAAGAAAGCAACAAATCCCCTAATGCTTCATCCCATTCTAATAATATTGGAAACAATACACTCTGCTGTATGCTAGTTAGTGTTGAGTCATCTTCAAATGTATTGTAGTGTCTGGCAAAAGAAAATAATTATCAAGAGTGACTCATTAAGCCATAGCAAATGAAGAAAATTAGAGACATAGAAACATTGTCAAATAGACTGTGAGATCACGTATATGGGATAATTTAGGCATATTCTGTTAAATTTCAGCATGATATATAAGTCAAACCAGCACATACATCCATCCATTATCCAACCCGCTATATCCTAACTACAGGGCCACGGGGGTCTGCTGGAGCCAATCCCAGCCAACACAGGGCGCAAGGCAGGAAACAAACCCCGGGCAGGGCGCCAACCCACCGCAGACAAGCACATACAGAAACTACTAATTCTGTGATGAATGTTTAGTGTGTTAAACTGTTAAAATATGTTGTGATGTTTTGGTGAAAGTATGTAGTGAAATTTCTTAGTAATTATGTAAACAGTACAATTGTTCCATTTTATTTATCCATCCATCCATCCATCCATCCATCCATTTTCCAACCCGCTGAATCCGAACACAGGGTCACGGGGGCCTGCTGGTGCCAATCCCAGCCAACACAGAGCGCAAGGCAGGAAATAAACCCCGGGCAGGGCGTCAGCCCACCACAGACCAACACATACAGAAACTACTAATTCTGTGATAAATGTTTAGTGTGTTAAACTGTTAAAATATGTTGTGATGTTTTGGTGAAAATATGTAGTGAAATTTCTTGGTAATTTTGTAAAACAGTAGAATTGTTCAATTTTATTTATATTTTTAAAAATAAATAATTCAATAAAACAAAATCCTTAAAATCTACAAGCCAATGTTCTTTTTCAACAACACAAGGTGGCATACATAGTCAAATTAAAAATGCACCCTGACATCAGGAAGTACAACTAATTTTGTTGTAAAGCAGCACCTTAATTACGGTCTGGTTTTTCTTCTTCTGTATTTATGTAAATTTAACAGCAGTTGCTATAACAATCAGTCACATTTAGACTTTGATGTTTTACAATATGGAAACTTGCTGCATTTAGTAAGGAATGGTTGCCATTGACCAAAACTAAAAAAAGGACAATTTTAAAGTAATAATGAAATTATATAGATAAATCTAAAACAACAGAAAATCATTGATTCTATAGACATTTACTCCACATGGTATGACACTCCTACATAGAGTCTGCTTACTTCTTTAGAAGTAATCTAATTAATCGAATTAAGCTCAATTAATATGTTTTATAGATTTTTACGTTTCAGATTAAATAAACCTATTGGTTTACTTACCTTGGCAGTGACATTCATGTCTCTGGTGACTCTTCCTATGAAGTCAGTAGACAGATTGGGAGAGCATGGGGGGTCATGAGGTCACTGGAAAGCGGTGTGTGGCGCTCCCGATATCTATATAATAGGACGAAGGTCCAAGTCTTCAGAGTCCTGGTGCTTCCTGTCTTGCTATATGGTTGCGAGACATGGACGCTATCCAGTGACCTCAGACGAAGACTGGACTCATTTGGTACTGTGTCTTTTCCAAAGAATCCTTGGGTACCGCTGGTTAGACTTTGTGTCGAATGAGTGGTTGCTCATGGAGTCCCGAATGAGGCACATGACCTGTATTGTGAGGGAGCATCAGTTACATCGCTACAGCTATGTGGTGCGATGCCCCTGAAGGTGAACTGTCTCACAGGATCCTCAGTTTTGAGGCTCCAAGTGGCTGGACCAGGTCAAGAGGTCGCCCACGTAACACCTGACTGCGAAAGACTGTGGGTCATTTTTTGGAGGGTGGGACTGAACCACGTGTCTGCCTGGGGGGATGCCAACCAGGATCCGGAGCTGTTTCGTTGTGTGGTGGGTGCAGCAACACGCTGTACCAGTGCATGTCCCCCAACCTGACCTGACCTTTGTCCCATCAAATGAGTTGCTAATGTTTGACCATGTTTGGTCATGATTATATTTTGGAGTGCCTTTACCCCTACACTCCAAGTTGTAACCTTAGATCTTCTAATGGTTGCCCACTTATAATTACAAGAGCCAAGCATAAACAAAGTGGTGAAGCAGCTTTTTACTCTTATGCACCAAAAATCTGGAATACTTTACTGAAAGAAATTCACCAGGCTAATACTATGGAACTCTTTACAAAACTGCTAAAAACTCACTTTTGAAATTTTATTTTTTCATAGTTACATTTTTAGTTGTACTCTTAATTGACTATATAGGCACAGAATTATCACATTCTTCGGGGATTTGCAATCTTTACAAATCTCTTCTTTTTTCCTGCTTTCTTTTACAGTTTTTTGCCACCACCACCTGAACAAAGTCCTATGCAGCCACCTTTGATGTTGGGATGAAGGCATGTGCCCCAGCTGTCAACGAGACCGACTGCATTGAATCCTCTCAGATGAAGCCTGGAAAAGGTGGGGAATGATTTAAGCTCATTTGTTTTAGGTAGAATGCCTAGTGGGGGCTCAGTGGTCTTTTGGCCTTGGTACCCCTGCAGATTTTGTTTTTTTTTTTCTCTAGCTTAGCTGGATTTTTTTTTCTGTCCTCTTGGCCATCTGACCTTATCATCATACTCTTCTTAGAGACTTATAATATGATAATGTATATATGGATGCTACTCTTCCATTAATTATGCAGTATATCTGTTTTTTAAGCTTGTGTGGATTAATTCACCTTTATTTATTCATTAACTTTTTTCTTTGTTACTTCTTTTTTATTATTCTCACTTAATCTAGTTTTTTATTTTATTGGAACTTTCTCTTTGACATCTTGTAAAGCACTTTGAGCTACATTCTTTGCATAAATGTTGTTATTGTTGAGAGAGTGAGTAAGGCTTTTTATAAGGTGATGAAATCTATGCAGCAATGTTAATATTTTTGTGGAGTCCCATCTATTTAAATGCAGTAACAGTGCACTTCTCTTGTAATCAGCAGTGCCCCTGGTGGTTTTATTTATGAAACAGCATGTTGGACAGTCTCTACTGCTCCTAGCGGCACCTGTCTGTCCATTCTGCCATATATAGATGCTCTCTTATAAACAGCGATGTATAATCTATTCTCTCTCCCTGTCTTTAGGTTGTGTGCAGTACCTAACCTTGATCTATGTTACCATGGTGGTGCCCTTGATTCTAGCAACATCTTGGCAGTTGAACACCCTATTAATATATAGTGGTTAAGGTTTTAAACACTGAGGTTGTGAGTTCATATGCCGCTATTGACACTGTGTCACCATGAGCAAGTCACTTCACTCACCCGTGCTCTAAATGCAAAAAACAAAAGAAATGAAACCATTTGTATCTCAAATGTTGTAGGATGCCTTGGATAAAGGTACCAGCTAAATAATAATATGTAATATATATATATATAAGAGCATTCTTTGACCCCACAAGCATTTCACAGGTTTGAGGTAAGGGATTTTAATAGGAGATACACATGCTTTTGTGACATAGTAGTGATTCATGTGGACAGCTGGATAGGAGAGAGACCGAAAGAAACGGAGCAAGTGATGTGGAGGAAGATGGAGATCAGATTGTAGGAAAAAATAGTTTCTTGGTGAAGGAAGGGGATTGTGAAGCATGAGCACACAGTGAGGCCCACTGGCAGTTCCTGCTTTTGTTTTTTTTTTTTAATTCAGACAATGGGCTTTGGTAAGGAAGCTGTGTAATTTTCTTTGAATAAACGGAGGTGGCACACCAGCATTCCAAATCACAAAACAACTCACTGCAGTGTCACAAAGACCAAACCTATCATGTGTTAAATAAAATGAAACATTAAAAGACACATTATTTTTCAAATAAACTGGATGCAGTGTGTTCAATAAAACATCTAGCAGTTTTCTGAACCTTCTTATCCTATGCAGGATCTTATGGAATTGAACCTATTCAGCATTAAAGGATACAAAACGTAAACCAAGCCACAAGGCACTTAAACAGAACACTAAATGTTCTTTTTGGTATTGCATATTATCCCCACGCTATATTGTACATTTATCAATCCACTTAAATATCCAGTATCCACCCGTTTACTAAACATCCTTAATGCAGTTTTAAGGCCATTGTAAGTAGACAAATACTTACACATCAAGGGAGCCGGTCTGGCTTCAATTTATAGTTACCGACTATAAAACCACCTTAACGTTAGTAAGGCGTCAGCTTAACATTCCAAGCATGTAATTACATTTAAGCAAAGTATTTAAAAAATAGAAACAATGCATTATGCTGAAATTTTGTTCTCAACTCCCATTGTCAAAAAAAGCTGAATCGACAATTAATTCGTGGGGAAACAAAAGGCTTTAAATAGCGCACGCACAAAGCTAAAACTTTCCAGTGTCGACTACCTGTGCTTTCCCCCAAGTATCAAATCGGGACTATCCAATCGCAAAAAATTCTAAACTTGCAATTTTAGGAGTTGTATGCTTGTTTTTACAAGCAGATTTATATTATTTAAAATCGCGAATAGGTGTGAATATTAAACACGTTACTACAATCTTGGGACTTTGTTCATTTGAATACTGTAGGATGACTTACTAACAAGAGCTCAAGTCCAAGGCGTTCGCAGTTAATACAATCCACCTTTTACAATTCCATAAACATCTCAGGGAGATACAGCGAGTCCCCTTGTCAAGCTCCCTCCTTACCTCCTCCCTCACCTGTCGGCCGCTGCAGCTCCTCGACTTTAGTGCTCAGGTGGTTGCGCGCGCACCGTCACCCCGCTGCATCCTGTGGCTCGAAGTGACGTGACATGCTGTGTCGTGTGTTCAGTTTTAGTTCTCGCCTCTGAGATCGCGGGTGCCTCGTCTAGCTCGCACGGGATTGCACCGGAGCCCCCAGACTGTTGCGCATACAAACAATAATAACTCGCGTCTAAGACCGAAGGAGTAAACGAACCACAAGTACAGAACACGGAGTTGCGTCATTTGCTCGCACTTCGTCCACTCTCCTCAGTTCTGACAGCGTCCGACTTGACAGGGATATATTGAGCGTTTCCTACATTTTTCTAGTAATAACTGAGACGGCATCTTTGACGACTGGACTGAGGTAAACACTTTACTTTAATATTTTTGCTGTTGTACATAATTTTTGCTACACGTGTTACTTCTGCATGCTTCTGTTTCTTTACTTCTCGTCAGCCACCTTCATTTCAGATGAAAATTCTGTTCACTGTATCGTGTCACCTTGTTTAAAAATTTGCATTTTTCATAAAATGACAGTCTGGTCAAGTATCTAAGTGTCATAACAAAGAACGAGAGAAAACTTTTTTTTTGATTGTGTGAAACTGGCATCCAGTTTTCCATGTCAGTGCTTTACCAACCTGTTCCAGTGGGCAACGAACACAGAGCCGCACTGTCTGAGCGCAGCCGGTGTGTGCTAATGAGTGACCATCTCTCTGCACTGATGCACCCTTTAAAATCTCCGAAAAGCAGCCGCTGCAACCGCAAATTGTAGAGATAATGACATTTGCATTACTTATATACCGAGTCGGAAACTTAAAGCGTCAATTTATTAATAATAACATTATAGTAAAGGCATCGTTATCGTAGTAGTAGCAAGACATTGACATCCACGGACTCGATGTATTTTAACGGTTTCTCGCATCCAAAACTAGCATCCATATTTTGGATGGCCAGATGTATTATAATTATTAATGCATTTTCTGAAACCGGGTTTAGTTTCCATCTGCAGCATTGTACGTAAGGCATCGCAGGACACACTTACATGCATGCTCTCATTTAGCGGACAGTTTTGATTTTTTTTTTGTATTTAAACCAAAATGAACGTTTTTGGGATTTAGGAGAAAATTAATTTCAATCAGTAATATTGTGATCTGCGGTGGAGTGGCAACCAGTGGTGTTGGTTCTGTCTTGTACCCAGTGCTGCCAGAATGGGCCCTGCATTAAAACAAGGGGTTTAAACAAATTAACAATAATACATCCATTCTCACAGGAAAACTTTGAAACTTTCAATTTTCCATTAATTCTCTATTGCATTTTACATTGCTAAACCTGTTTCTGTATTTAAAACTGCTCTTTGATGCAAGCTCAAATTGTTTATCTGTGTATCTTGTGTTGTCAGTTCATATTTAGTAATGCAGTTTGTTCAGTGAAAGTTCATTTGTTTCATTGTGATATGTTTTGAATGAGCTCCTATTTTGTCTTTAGTTTTTTTTTATGGTTTGCTTTGTAAATTGGCTTGTAATGCGAACACAGTGAAACATTCTTTTGTAAAATGTTGATTCTTTGCAACATAATAAACATTATTTTTTTAATATAGTCAAAATAGTCAGGATAACTTGAAAGAGTGTCATAATGTACCTGTATACTGCATGTAATGATCTTGTTCAAGCTAATCTTAAAAACAACACACATACTTTTTGTTCAGAATTTACTTTTTTGAGTGTTTGTTTTTTGTGTGGTGAATTGCTTAATAAATATCAGTTTATCTTGCCGCAGTGCTTCCTCAAAGCCCTTGCCCCCCACTTCTTTTTGATTCTGTAGGGAGCTGGCATGTTCTTGGCATGCTTGAGGGGAAATTGGTTTACTCCATACACTTGCTGGTAGGGTGATCAAGAAGTTCATATCTCTAGTTCCGCACTGCAAGTGTACCCAGTGATATGCTGACCTCTCATCGAAGGCTGGAGGTCTTTTTTGTCCACACTTTCTGCCAGGATTTGCTTCTGTAAAGCTTTACTGAAAACTGGGATGAAAAAAGGAATGCATAGAATTAATTGATTGTTAATTTTTTTTAATTCTGTGAGTGGTTCAGAAAGAACTTCAATACTTACATCCCTCAAATTTTTTAAACAGTTTATTCCAGTACAGATGATCTGGCTCAAAAACATCTGGAACCTGTTTTAATGTGTAGGCAGATTATGAAATGTCACAGATTACTAAGGATCGCTGTTATAGTGGTAATTGTTATTAATTGTGTTTATAGCTTTGACATGTGAAATGTTAAATTGTCCTTTATTGTTCATTAATATGTTTTATTCTGGATACCCACACTCATTATGTAACTGCCTTTTAGATTTGGTGTTATTCAGGGTGACACAGTAATTAATTTTGTTTTATGCCTTCAGGCATTGATTTTATTGTGGGCTTCCTCCCAGAACTATAGTCTTCCTTCCACAGTTCATGAAAAACAGGTTAAGTTGATTGCGTCAATTGCCAGATTAAAATATGCCCATTGTGAATGCATGTCCGTCTGTGTCTAGACATGAGTTGCTGAAGCCTAATGTCTCATCCAGAATTGGTTCATACTGTACCTTACATTCTTTTCCAAGTGATCGAATGATGAATTTTTGTTAATTTTAATATGCAGCATTTTCTAGTTATTTACCCGTTTTGTGCAGTGTTTTTTATGATTATGTCCAGCACAATTTTTTTTTACTAAAAAAATACTTTCATTTGGCCAAAAAGGTGTTTATATAAAATCTGTTTATTATAATTTTATCAATAAACTATTATCATATGTTCTTTACTTTTGACTGTAGCACAGTTGATCTTTAACATGGCTAAACTTTAAATGTTCATCTAAATTAGTTTTTGCCTCCCTGGGTTGCTAAGTTATGATAAAGGTAAAATTGAGCATTTGCATATATTGAGCACAAACATACGGTATATAGCATGCCTCAAATTATATTTGATTAGCTTGCTATATTATTTGACTTGTAAACCATTAAAACTTTTATTTACTCTCACAGGTGAATACTTTTACATGTCTGTTGAAAGATCAAACTGTACCTGATAAATTTTAATGTGCAACAAGGGTTACAGTAAGTTCAGTTGTTGTTGAGCAGCGAGTATTTAATTGATTTAGCCTGTCATCACTGATATGTCTATACAGGTCTTCTAAGGATTGCATACCATGAACTTAAAAGCTATATTCATTTTATGTTTGTATTTGTGAAACAATTGTGCATTCATCTTAGCAATATCCATTGTACTTTTTTCTTTTTATCTCCTCTGTTGCTATGAGGTAGTGATTTCCAAAGAATAATGACTGGGCAGGCTAATAGAGAGCAGTTGTTTTTGTTGTAAATGTAAAATCTGTACAAGTCAAGTCAGACACCCCATCTATCAAAGCAAAGCTATGTGTATTTCTTCAAAACAAATATATGTTAAAAAGGTTTTAGTGGAAAACTGTATTTTGCCCTGCTGCTTCTGTCACTGTAGGAAATCATTATGTGAGGCGTCGCCCTGGATAAAGATTAGATGTTTACTGAAGGGATCAAACAAAGCCGGCTGTCTCGTTTGCTTTCTACTTCAGCCACCACTTCTGTAAATAAACACAACAAAACAGTACCCTTTGCCTAATGTGACCCACAAACTCCAGCAGGTCACATTTCGGGCATCTTAGGAGTGGTTGCTAATCATAAAAGGCTACAATATTAGAAGTTGTATTTATAAAAAAGTCAGTGGTGTATTGTTTTTACCAATCTGCTTTGTTCTCAGTGTCATTTTGCACACTTCCTTATTTGGACAGAACATTGAAAATTTTCTGTATACTTTTTAATCAATGAACATGTAAAAAATTGTCATTGGGAATTTTCCATAGGTTTTATGATCCATAAAGAATGATTAATTCTTAAAAATATTTTGATGTTTCTTTCTCAGACATTGTTAAGTCTAAGAAATGTTTACAGTCAGAGTCTTTAGTAAGTCATTTAGCTGATCCAAAATGAAGAAGCTGAATTGCAGGTGGAAGAATGAATCATTTAGTTAAAGCATGGCATGAAGGAGAACAAACAATATCAGTTGTAAGAAATTTCCTACAGAAACAATGAGTAGGAAGTGAGGCTAATAGGAGCAAGTCAAAAGATGCATGAGAGTGTTGCATTATGAAAGCCTCAGTTGAAATGTGACATAATTTGTTTTTTACCTTAATTTCTGGTATCAAAGTCCTGTTTATTTAATGATGTTACATATGCTTTTGTTTTCATTGATTGCTCAGTTGCACAATGACATTAGGCTTCTTTGTAAATCAAAGACTCATTAATTTCCACAAATCTGTAATGAAAAATGCAAGGGAGGGATTATCCTTTGCCAGAGTTGAGAGAACCTTTCAGAGGAGTTACTAGCTGAAAGAACTTGCTTTTGCAATAAATGATATTACACATTTACTGGCTTGTCAAAGTGAAATTTGAAGCACATAGTAATAAGAAAGAGTCATCCAGCATTTAGTGATGAGGTAAGTGTTGAATGGTTATGTAGGTATGGAAGTAAAATAATGTTTTATTTTCTGAATGCACCACAAATGTAAATATGGACTGCAATTCACGGGGGTTACGTTCCTAGAGCACCCGCAAATTGTGAAAAACCACGAATTATAGATGTGGTTAAAAAAATACCTATTTTTATAGTTGGGGGGTTAATGCATCCCTGGACGGCTAATATTTTTTTGCTGCACTTTGTAAGTAAACTTCACAATTCACAAAGAAGAAGTGAAATTTTAATCAAACACATTTTTTTCATGCAAAGAGCATCACAATTACTGAAACACTGATCATTTTACACACTGCTAATGATCTGTAAAAACTTTTAAAAAAACTACTGGAACAATATGTACAAGTTGCAACTGACGCCAGTAAATCACCGAGCCAACTGCGCTTGAACTGGCTGCACGCAAGCACACAGAGGTAAACGCTGATGCTTGCAGGCTAGTCTAGTGCAGCGGCTGAGTCCCAGAGACAGTGAGGCTGCAGTAGTCATGAGCTGGCTGCTCAACAAATGTATGGCACCGACTGCCGAATGATCAGCTCCGACGTGCTGGTAAATTGCACTGGGAACCCACTATAGCTGGTTGCAGCATTCAGTGAATGTACTTCGCCGAATATACTCGGCTCCTGCATGCTGGCCAATGGTACTGGGAAACGACTATAGCCGGTTGCGGCGGTTTAACGGTTAAGAAGAACAAAATGGAAAACGCGAGAACACTCAGCAGGAGATGTGTCACAGGGCAGCAGTCAGTCAGCAGCAAGGAGAAATGAATAACGCTGTAGCGGTCTGGTGCCGCTAAGATTCACACCGTCGAGAAGACGGTGATTTATTTATTTTTATGGTGGAGACAAAAACAAAGCAAACCGGTAATCAAACAGCAAATAAAGAATGTAATGAAAACAAATGAAAACAACGATACCACCCCTGTTCCCCTTACGGTGATTATACATTAAATACAACAATGCACAAACAAAACACACACAGTAAAGTCCATGAAAAATGGCAACGGATGAAATGTAATGATGAAAATAGATAGTCCAGAGATCCGCATGTTGAATGGGAATGTAAAGATGGTCCTACTGGTCATAACTGAAATGGTTAAGACGGGTGGATGGGTTCAGGAGCGATCCAGGACAAAACGAATAAGTACAGGTAACCCAACAGATTACAAAAGTTTTTTTTTCTCTTTTGGCCCTTTTTAAAAGCTGCGCTGACATCCTTTGACCCCAACAGCCCCTGCACCCTCAGCAGAGACACTGCAGGGACTACTGGGAGTTGCAGTTTCAAATTGTAGTAGAGTACAATGCTCTTAGATTGGCTACTTTCACCATCCCAAGCTGCGTTTTCCTCTACGGTTGCTTCCTGTTCTCTCTACAGTGCAGTATTGCCATAAAAAAAGCCAAAAAAAATTGAGGAGGATATTTGCAGTTTCCGCTAACAATTATTAGTTAGGTTCTAAGGAAAAATCCGCGAACAACTGAGGCCACAAAGTCTGAACCGCGACACTGCGGGGGTCTATTGTATATGCAAATGAATGAAATGAACACCTGCACATTTAATTCTCTTTATATCTATACTAATAAAAGGCAAAGCCCTCACTGACTGACTGACTGACTGACTGACTCACTCACTCACTCACTCACTCACTCACTCACTCACTCACTCACTCACTCATCACTAATTCTCCAACTTCCCGTGTAGGTGGAAGGCTGAAATTTGGCAGGCTTATTCCTTACAGCTTACTTACAAAAGTTAAGCACGTTTTATTTCGAAATTTTACGCGTAACGGTCATAACGGTCGATAACGGTCGACAACGTCCGCCATGTTGAACTTTCTTATTTATGGCCCCATCTTCACGAAATTTGGTAGGCGGCTTCCCTGCGCTAACCGAAACCGATGTACGTACTTATTCCGATGGTATGATGCCACTGTCGGCCGCCATATTGAACTTTCCAACGTCACTAATTTTCCAACTTCCCATGTAGGTAGAAGGCTGACCTCATCTTCACGAAATTTGGTAGGTGGCTTCCCTGCGCTAACCAAAACCGATGTACGTACTTATTTCGGTGGTATGACGCCACGGTCGGCCGCCATATTGAATTTTCCAAACGTCACTAATTCTCCAACTACCCATGTAGGTAGAAGGCTGAAATTTTGCAGGCTCATTCCTTACAGCTTACTTACAAAAGTTAAGCAGGTTTCATTTCGAAATTCTACGCATAACGGTCATAATGGTCAACAACATCCGCCATGTTGAACTTTCTTATTCATGGCCCCATCTTCACGAAATTTGGTAGGTGGCTTCCCTGCGCTAACCGAAACCAATGTACATACTTATTTCGGTGGTATGACGCCACTGTCAGCCGCCATATTGAACTTTTCAACGTCACTAATTCTCCAACTTCCTGTGTAGGTAGAAGGCTGAAATTTGGCAAGATTATTCCTTACAGCTTACTTACAAAAGTTAAGCAGGTTTCATTTCAAAATTCTACACGTAACGGTGATAACAGTCGATAACGTCCGCCATGTTGAACTTTCTTATTTATGGCCCCATCTTCATGAAATTTGGTAGGCGGCTTCCCTGCGCTAACCGAAACCAATGTACATACTTATTTCGGTGGTATGACGCTACTGTCAGCCGCCATATTGAACTTTCCAACGTCACTAATTCTCCAACTTCCCGTGTAGGTAGAAGGCTGAAATTTGGAAGGCTCATTCCTTACGGCTTACTTACAAAAGTTAAGCAGGTTTAATTTTGATATTCTACGCATAACGGTCATAACGGTCAACAACGTCCGCCATGTTGAACTTTCTTATTTATGGCCCCATCTTCGCGAAATTTGGTAGGCGGCTTCCCTGCGCTAACCGAAACCAATGTACATACTTATTTCGGTGGTATGACGCCACTGTCAGCCGCCATATTGAACTTTTCAACAGTCTTTGTTACTTATGGGCCCATCTTCAAGAAATTTGGTACGCGGGTTCCCAACGCTAACTGAATCCTACTTACGTACATATATATGTCCATAGCCTGCAGCTCAGTCACCGTGTGAGGCGGCGTTGGGTCCCCCATCCCAACGCCTCCCACGTTGTTGGCTGCCTGCCTATATAAGGCCGTCCGTCGCTCCAGTCTCTTCATTTCCTTCCTTGCTTCGCCACGGGATTTACGTCTCCCTGCTGATAACTACAGCCTTTTTGTTTAATCCACGGCTTCTCCGCTGTTTTATTGTTCATTTATTATGATTATAGTTATTGTGTAGGTATTTTAGACTTACTTTACATTGTTCAGGTACCCATTTCCTTTATCATTCCAACCGTACCCCCATTAACATGTCTATCGAGGTGATCACCATCAATCAAAGAACTGTCACTTACCAAGTGGTTTCCATGCCCGGAGATGGCACCTGCCTTTTCCATTCTCTTTGTTACATATTGCACGGCCATATCAGGATCCCTCTTGATATCCGGAGGAACATTGTGTCTTATGTATTGAATGACTGGGACAGGTTCAAGGTGTGGACTGATGACGGTACAGGAGATAATTATACTACACAGGAGCACTAGAAGAGTGAAATGCTTAAGTGTACCGAAATGGCCAAATATTTTACACCTTTGGACAACCGCCAATGCCTCTTAAACATCTTAGATTCACAGGTGATGAATTCAGTAGTGGACACTTTGATGTTTAGAAATGTTTAAACTCTCAAAAACTGGATGTGAAGTTATCAATGAAACTGGTTGTATACTTACAACGCTTGACAGATGCCGAATGTTTCTTCAACACAAGTCCTATAAATACTGTCGTAATTGAAACAAACCATGAAACTCAAACCGATTATGACAGCAGCAATCCAAGCTGTGAGATTTGAAACAAGATTACTGTTCACATGGCCAACTGTACGTTGCATGCTCAAGAGTAAGCTTAGCGCACAGCTACAGCTTGGTCATATTACAACTGGAGGGCCAAACTGACAACGTGGCATACAAAGAGATCCTTAACAAATAATTATTGGTATATTTTCCCTCAGTTTTAAAAAGGTTTAATTGTCTTCTTAATAAAAATTTTAAGGCAGTACTTCGCTGCTGCGAAGCGCGGGTATTTTGCTAGTTTAAAATAAAAGTAACCATATTGTGTGATTAATTTTAACATATGTAATGGATAAAGGTAGCTTTTCATTATTTTCAAATGTTAATTCCTTGCAATTTGTGGGATTTAGGAGCACAGGACCCTAACCATGTAAAAATCTGCTAATGTGTTTTTGACCCATGATTTAACAGTATTCTAAGTTTATTACACTAAATAAAATGCAAAAAGCCACGAGAAACGTTAGATAGAACAATCAATGTGCAAGCAAGCCAAGTGCGTGAGGCTGGCTACCAAGGCAAAGATGGCATGGCGTTCTACTGACAAAGTGTGTAGTTACACAACTCTTCAGTGACTTATTTAACTTATAATAAGTTTGTTTGCATATTAATGATAATACAGATAAAAATAATTAATATTACAAAAACAAATGGAATCCAACAAAACGATAAACACGACACAGTCAAGTTTCACAGATGCAGATGAGTTATGATGTTTCTATGAAGTGAAATCCCCTTTGAATGGCCTCCTGAAAGTTATGTAAAGTTTTGTCATGCTGTGATGCCGATGTAAGTGAAGATTTGTACAAGGTGGGAGTGCTCCCCAGACAAATACATTTTCCAGCCAAGACAAAATCACACAAATAAGTGGGCACAGGACAAGAACATAAATCCAAAAAAAGCTGTAATTCAATTGGTATAATTGTAATTTAGTTGTGCAGTGAACTTTTGAAACAAAAAGACACTCCCTTTTAAAAGTTGAGCTTCATCTTGTTTCACCCAGCTATGGTGCAGTACTCTCAGGGCTGCTGGGATTTGAAGACTATTTAAGTAGCGCTGCTACATCATCATCTGTGGTTTCTGCAATAGGCTGCAAAACCTGCAAAGAGACAGATCCGCATATCACAAAGCCCTGTATTGCAAAGGCCAGCCTATAAACTGTTTACATAATTTCATAGTCATCCAGTGGCTTCATTATAAAATATTACACAGATAATAGAGAGTAGTAAATAATACATATTAATCAAAATTAAGCTTTTAATTTTCCTCTGAGCTAAACGAATGTTAACAAAATATAGACATATGTCATCATCGACAGTGTGGTTAGGTTAACTGGCATCTCAAAACTGGCTCTATGGATATGTGTGTGAGTCTGACTCTAAATTGGATTATACAGGTCTGAAAATACGTTGTAATCAATGTAAACAAACTGACTAGTGCTTATAATATCTGCAGCTTTGTATAGGCGTACAAAGTAGATTTTGAACATAATGTATGTGTCCCGCCAGAAGCTTCTTTTAGAACTTTGAGCCCGGAAGCTGAACACAAATGCCACTAGACTGATGTAACTTGGAAGGAAATAGTAAGACATAGTATGTCACCTCAAAATTTGCCCCTATCAGTTCTTCAGAATTGCCACACTCAGGACATCCCCTTTATCCATACCCTCTGGCTTCTTAGAACTGGATGTGTAAACATTCTCATTGTGTCTCAAGTCATTTTAACTGTTCCTGGTATTTAAGCAGCTGTGGTTTCAATCTGTACTTGGTCATTGAGTCTTTTCTAACCTCTTGTTAACTGTTTTGTGTTTTTTGATTCATTTGTACTTTTATTATAGTTTCATGGCTTACTGTGCTCTAATGTTAATTTAATTTTATCTTTATAGAGTATTTGTTGTTCATTGCTGTTGGCATCCCTGTTCTTGAGCTATTTTATCCTTTGTTGTTTGTGGCCTTCATCTTTCCAACTTAATAAGAACCCAAGTTTTCTTTGGCAAAAACTATGTTTTTCTAGTATTTTATGTAGATACCTTTTAATAGCTTGCAGCATTTTTACTTCAACATATTCATGCATTAGTTTCCACTAAATTTCATTGATATTCATTTTGTGTGAAGAATTGCCTTCTGTTTTCTGAGCTCCTTAATTTACATTTACATTTATTTGCTTAGCAGATGCTTTTATGTAAAGTGACTTACATAGGAGGTCAACATAGTCTAATTTTTAGTAATGTCCTTGAGTATGTGATTTACTATTTAACTATAAAAATGCTGTTGTGCCAATTATATTGATATTTTTTGTGAATTTTGATGAATTGGATTAGGTCCTGGGTGACTTAGTGGCTCAGTGTTTAGTGATGATGTCTTAAAGCTCCAGGGTCCTGCATCTGAATCTTATGTCACCAATTCTGCACCTTTGGATGGTGTTCACTAGAGAAACACACTGTGTGAAGTAAATATTGTTTGTCTAATTTAGGTATTTTTACATAATGCATTGTAAAATGTTTAATTTTTTTTGCTTTTACATTTATAATATTAATGTGTTTGTGAAAAAAAAAACACAGACATATTATTACGTGCCTTGTTTTAGCCTTTACTTATTCTAGATAACAAGTTCATAGAAAAGGTTAGAGCTGTCAAGCAATATGGAATAAACATTAATATAGAAAAAATTGTACCTATAAATTCCATAAATAATTATACAATCCAATACAATTTATTTTTGTATAGCTCAAAATTACACAAGGAGTGCCGTAATGGGCTTTAATAGGCCCTGTGTTTTCACAGCCCCCCATAGCCTTGACTCTCAAAGAAGACAAGAAAAAACTCCCAAAAAAACCTTGTAAGCAAAAAAATAAATAAAAAATGGAAGGAATCGTGGGTAAGGTAATTCAAGGAGAGACCCCTTTCCAGGTAGGTTGGGCGTGCAGTAGGTGTCAGAATAAAAGGGTAAATATAATAGAATACTTCGAACAGAACACAAATAATCCTTAATACAATATGATAGAACAATAGTAATTTTACATGTACAGAGCAAAAAATGCAATAGTAGATGATATCACATAATATGATTCAGATATGTTCAGAGTTCTGGAGACCTTGGCCATCAAGCTGCCTCCCCCCTACTGGCTATTCTACAGCTGAATGAGTGGTGGGTCAGCCAGTATGATGAAAGGCCCTTCTCACATGACAATTCCAGTGCTCCTCCATCAGCGATGACTTTTCCTTATGCAGACAGGCAACTTGGCAGTAGGGCAGTGACACCAAGTGCCACATATGAGTACCGAGAACAGAAACAGAATAGGTGAGGGTTAGTAACAAATTATAACTATCATTATTACTTATGTTTTAGTGCCAATGTCCAACAACAGAGATGCATTATGCACAGTTAATCAGCAGCTCTAGTCTGGATATACTAAACTGAATTAGTGAGTCTTCAGCAAGTATATGAAAATTTAAACTGAAGGGGCATCTCTTAACAGTAGCAGGCAGACCATTCCACAGTTTAGGAGCTCTGTAACTAAAAGCTGAACCCCCCACTGTTATTTTTTTATTCCTTGGAATCATAAATAGACCGGCATCTTGAGATCTTAATGTGCACTCTCGTTTGTAAGTAATGATTAGTTCAGATAAGTAAGCTGGACCTTGGCCATTTATGGCTTTATACATTAAAAGCAGGATTTTCAAATCTGCTCTAAGCTTGACTAATACCATAAAAGCTCAAAGTAATATTTAATGACAAAATTTACAAAATTTACAAATGCATTTTATACAAATTATTGTGCATAAAGAAATGTATTATATAGTACATAACTTTGTACTATACAGTACATCATTTTCAACTGAAAATCATTTTTATTAAAGTGTTATCCATAATAATGTGACGAGCAGGCAACTGCTTCTTATTATAATAATTATTTTTTAAAGAAAGGTCATCATCATTTTCTAACCCACTTAATCCAGACCAGGGTCGCAGGCAGAGAACACGCAAGCTCCACACAGGGAGAACCCGGGATGTAAACCCCAGTCATCTTACTGGGAGGCAGCAGTGCTACCACTGCATCACCATGCCACCCATTTAAAGAAACCTCATTATCAGATTCTTTTATAAATACATTTCAGATGGATTTTAATTTAAAAAAAAATATTTTTAGATATTATTGCCATAAGGTATTTTTCTGTTTTTTATTGTTTTTTATGTCATTTATGAAGCATTTTAAGATGCCTACAGGTTTGCTGGTGCTATATCATATTAATTATTTATCTTGTTACATTATTAATACTGTATGCTCAAGCACCAGTAGGTGCCATCAGTAAAACAGACAAGCAGATCAATTTTACCATGTTTAAGTGAATGATCTTGTGAAAAGTGCTTCAGAATGTAAATGTGATAACTTCAAAGTAATTTAAAGGTAAAAGAATTTTATTATCAAAGACTGGCACTATAGTTGCTAGGCTGACAATCTTGTTTTCTTACTAATTAATTTGGTGTGTGACACTTTTCCTTTAATTCCTACCACATTACTGTTTTACTTGTAACCCATAATAATGTCCTCAAGCAGCTATTCTGAACATAAAAGTAACATTAAGTTCACATTTCTGTCTATACAGTTTGAGATTAGCTAATAATTAACATTTTGTGATTGATGTTGGACAACTTGACTGCTGTTTAGTCCTAAGTGACCTTGAGAAACCTAGCTTGATTTCCAGAACTAGTGATAATCATCATTAGAAAATGGAAAAAAAGTTTAAACCCCAGTTAGGTACTTGTAAAGGCAATATATTGTACTTTCATTAAGCAAGTAAAAAACACAAGTTTATCTTACTTTTTTTCTTAAGATTTTTCTGAGGATTATGAATTGTAAGGAACATGTTGTTATTAAATAAAGTGTCTGGTAACTTTACAACCCAAATATATATAGATATTAAAAGAGTATACATTTAGAATAGTTGTTAAGCATAGCCTAAAATAAAGTAAACAAATCAAACAGCAACTGTTTAAACATATTTATGTGTGTATATAAGGTCATTTGTAACATATTGTTTAAATAATGATATCAAACAGTTCACATTCGTATGTGCTTGTGTAAATCAAACACAATAAAAGTTTAGTCTCACACCGGCTTTACTTGCACACAGATCTGATCATTTACACATGTTTTAGAATGTTAGATGTCATCAAGTTTTATTTTTGCTTGCCTTAAGAGGTTACTGATGATAATAAGTTGATGAGTTATTTAAAGCACGAAATATTTAATAATTTTACGTACATACTGTTCTGACATTTAAACATGCCAAGCTTAACTGATGCAAATGAAATGAATCATTTGAATATTTATGGAAGGAACTTAAAATAAAGCCTTTAAACGGGTTCAAAATAAAATATTCAAAATATAAGTTTATTTCTTTTACTTTAAAAGAATAATACATATGTCACATACAGGGCTTCAGGATAATTTTTGAAATTGGAGGGAAATTCCCCCCTTAAATTTAACACAAGGGGGGATTTCAGACTGTTAAAGAAATAAAATTGGTGGTGGCGCTGGGCAAAAACCTGCAGTTTAAAAAGCACTTTGATGTTAATATTTCAGCCATATTTTTAGTGTCACAGCTTATTTTTTCTGATCTTTACAATAGTTTATGAAATTTTCAGTAGACAGAGTTGTCAGCCACTCTTACAAATAATTTATTTCTGTTATTTTAATTTTTAAGTAAATAATTGTTAATTACTTATATTTAGCAAAAAAGCCAGATATTCCAAGGAAGTATTTGCTTCAGTAGAATAATACAAAATAATTTGCAGAGAATGTAAAAGTGTTAGAAAACAAAGTATTTTATTTTTTGATGCATACTACTGTATACTGTTTTTCCTCTCAGATTATAATTTTCTACAGCTTTAAGATAGTTGAGCAGTCAACATAAGGCCATTAGTATGAATGCTGTTCATTTAAGAATGAAGAAGGGGCGCTCTGTTATAGTTAACAAATTCTTAACTTAGGTGGCACTGATTAGCACTGCCACCTTACTGATACAGCATATACCAGGTTACAATCCAGCATGTGACTGTCTTTGTGGTTTTCTTCTGGGTACTCCAGTTTTCTTCCCACAATCCCGAAGCCTTGCAGTTTTGGTTAAGTTGTCGTAGTCTGTGTGTGTGTGTGTATGAGTGGACTCTGTGTTGAACTAGAACCCTGCCCAGGCCATTTTTATGCATTGTGTCCAGTACTGCCAGGATAGGCCTTTGCTTTATGTTTTGAATTTCAGTAATCAGGTTTGAGAATGACTATGACTATTATTGGTTTGCCAGTGAACACAACATATTTGTTTTAAGAATACTTTGAACTGTTGCAAAAACTAAAGGATGTTTCCAAAAGACCATAACAGACTATAAAGGTTAATAGTTGTATTAAAGGGAAAGGTGTCCTACAAAGTCCTCATTTTTCCAATTGCTGAAAGTAATCTGATTACTTGAGAATTTTGTCTTATATTTTTGTATGTGCCACTGATTTTACTTTGGCAGTCCGGACACCATTGATATTTAAAAGAAATGATGACAGATGTCTTTAAATATCATAGCATTGTCACAAATGACAGAGTTGAGTTTGTCATATAAACAGGCAGAGAAATTGAATTCTAATTTAATAAACAAAGTCAATTTTCCCAATTTCAATATTAAATTGAGAAAAAAATATACTTCAGATTGTTGTAGTCTACAATTCATCAAAGTTTAGCTAAGCTTCTTCTAAAGTGCAGTTTAAACACAGGTCATCACATGGCGCCCACAAGTTCGACTCTAAACAGTCAATTGCCGAACACAAGAGCAGCTACAACAAGATGATGACATCCTGTGTATGAAAGCTCAACAAATATAAACAGTTAAAAAATATTAATTCCCAAGTAACAAATTTGGCACAATTATAAAAAAGTCATTTTAAATATATGTAACGAATTTATTCAACAAGCTAGACAGATAACAAATAAGAAGGAGTGAGAAATTTGTGCTTTAAAAAGTTTTTTAGGAATTTGTAATGCCATAATGAGTTTCTGACTTGTATCAATTTGCTGCATTAATTTCAGATTGAGTATGGTGATGTTTGTTCTCAAAACACTGAATAAGTTGTAGATGAGTGCTTGGCAGGCCTGCCTGTGTGGGGCTTCTTGATTTAATGTTATTTTTGTTGTCCACTGGACTCCTAGAGCTAATCACCAAAATTGGATTCAAATCAAGTCACCTGTCACTGTGAGGAAGAGGCATTAATCACTGTGCAACTATGCCAGATTTTATATGTAAAAGATTATTAGAAACTGGCATTCAATGGATGACATGACTTTAATTTGATATTAGCCGTAATATTTAATTGTATTTGATTTGGAATCATTAGCAAAAAGGAATTTCTGAGATGCTGCTTTACAGAGATTATTTTATAACTGAAATTTATGATTGCAAAAAAGATGCGGTCTAGAAGGTACTTTAAACAGTCAAATAGACAGTGTCATGATTTCACTGTAAAATCATGATTACATTGCAATATGTTTTTTGTTTTTATTTTTAATGCTTTGTTTAGATTTATCATTATTTAGAAGAATATCACTGATGTCATGAAGATATTGTCATTTTAGACATGGTTTCTATTTCGCTATGTGTTGCTCAGGTCGTGTCTAACGTGTGTTTGCTTGTGATGTCATGTGGTTGTTGGCTATCACATTTAAGGGAGGTCAGCATACTCAGTAATTGTCTGGACTTTGTTTCTGATAAATGAAAGTCCCTTTTTGCTGCATGAATATTAGTTTTTCAGGCATTTTCTTTTCAGGAGTTTTTGGGTTTGGTTTTAATTCCTGTTTTTCTGTGACTAAGCATTTGTTGAAAAAACCTTGCTTCTCATTGCCCTTTGAAATATATCTGCCATTTTCTTATAAAGCAAATGTCAACCTTTTTTTATTAAAGGACTGAATTGGTGAATACAGACATATCAGGTTAGTCAGTCATTTTCAGTGCACTTAGTCCTGAACTGGGTCATGATTGAGGCTAAAGCCTGTCACAGCCAGCACAGGGTATAAGGCAGTAACAAATCCTGGACAGGGTACCAGTCCATCACATGGTGAACAAACACACACACTCTAACCACCCACTAAGGCCAATTTAGTATTTCCAGTCCACCCAACATACATGTCTTTGGACTGTGGAAGGAAATCGAAGCACCCAGAGGAAACTCATGCAGACATGGGGAGAACATGCAAACATGAAGCAGGGAGGACAAGGGATGTGAACTCTGGTATTCTTAATGTGCGTCAGCAGTGCTACCACAGTGCTGCCCCTACACACATATTTTGAGATAAAACTAAATATTCTCTTCAGTTATAGTGGAAATGCCTTTTTTCAAAAATCTAGGCCTGTCCTAAAAGTTGTCATATTAATGGTTTGATGCAGTGATTTAGCCTACCATTCAGTTTAATTAATATACTTAAAAACACATACAACTACATTTTCATATAATGATACTGAAAGTTTGAAAGCTGTTCTTTATATGAAATTCCACAAAAATAAAGCATCAAGCTGGCATTTTGTAGGCCAATATTCTGCTGTTTTATATACACTAAACAAATATCTCCAGAATATACTTCATAGTCAAAAAAAAAGCAAAATGATTATTGGTGCATTTTTATCCAGGGTCAGAGGTATCCCTGGGTTGATGAAGCAGAGAAAGCTATCCAAGCTTCAATGTATTAAACAACATAGGTATAACAAGTGAAACAAACTACTCCTTTGTTCAGTGGCTCTTGTTTTGGCGCAATTATGTTAAATGCACCATATCTGTTTCTGTTGCCACAGTTGATTTCAAAAACCAAGATTGACTGTTTTGATTGTGTGCGTAGTCAACAAATCAAAACTGTAATCTTATGTAATTTAAACTTTTAAGACCTTTTCTGAACATATGTACTGTAATTTCCTAAAGAAGTTTATTTTTTCACTCTTCATTGTAAGCTGAGTCTATAATAAGATACAAATTTTCCTTTTATGTGATAAAGACTTGTTGCGTAATCTACACCTTTGTGTGAGGACATGTAAATTAATTTTTACACTTAAATATTGATGCTCCTAGATGCAAGTAACTGTATTTATCCAGACAAGGCAATTTAAAGACCCACATATGAAATATGCATTTGGAGTGCATTCTTTCTGTCGAAAAAGTAGACACCCGTATTTTCTTAGAAGGAAATGTCCGGACTCAGATTGAAGTCAAATTTAAAATCTCTGAATGTATAAACATCAGAAAGTGCATTAGGTCTATAGAAACCTATACAACCTTCACTCATAGTAATTAATTCTGGACTTCTTGCTGTTGTATAGGAGCTATGCTGGCCATTTGAGTCTTACATAGCTATCCTAATTAATTGTGCCAGGAATTCAGTAAGAGTCTATGGCAGTAAACTTCACTAGTACAAATTCAAAATATTTCAGACATTTTGGCAAGAGTTTTACACATTAAATCCTGTAATGTACTTTGGTACATGTGCAGTAGTTTGCAAATTCTCAAGTATGTTATTCATAATTAATTACTGTTATAAATACACTAACATTCTCATGATACAGTATACTGAGATATGAGATCCTTCTAACAACAAACCATTGCATCATGGCAACAGATGCTCAAAGTGAAGTGCCCACTTAAAAATAAAATAGTGATAAAACAGAATAACTAATCCAAAAACAAAATGAATATAAAAAATGTGAAACCAACTTTGATGTAGTTCAGAATGTAAATAATAAAAATGAAGAGTAAAAAATTAATTAAGTGTAGGAAAATAAACAAAGTTGCTGACAAAAAATAAAGGGTGAAAAATAAATTAAGTACAGGAAAATCAACAAAGTTACTGACTTTCAAATTGTAATGTTTTGAAGCAATAGCCGAGTAATCAGTATTCTCCATTCTATATAGTAGTAGCATTTATATTTGAAACTTTTTGTTAACAGATTATTTTGTTAATCAATTTTATTATATGCAGTAACTTTATATAACAATATGCATAGCTTATATTTTTTTAGAATACCTAAGTGTTGATAAGTAATTGCAAAACGTTAAATAAAAATCAGTGTAAAACTTTCATAAAAATAATAAGGTTACACTGTCTGTGGACAACAAAATTAAAATGAATGACAAGAAGAATAATTTTGAGAATTGTGAAGAGGCGAAAGCTGTTGTCCTGCACATATTTCTTCTGAATTATCAAATGTATTTCTTTGTAGCTGGTACAGTGCTGCTTTGTATAAAGATAGATACATTTCCATAGCCACAACATAATTTGCCTTTGTGCAAAAAGCTAATTTCCATGTTATTTTAAAAAGCAAATGAATAATGTGCTTTCATAAACTTTAATGGATTTTAGTGCATTGCCACTGAGCTAGATGATACATTCAGTTGTAACTGTTGAATATGAGCTGTATAATCTATTGACATCCCTTTATAAGTTGTAAAATATTGTGATGAACAGTGTGATTGTTTACCCCTCTCAGTCCTTCAACTGTGATGTGGAGTGAGACACACTCTGTCTTTTGTAGGCATACTGCAATCTTAAAAGTTTTTATTTCCTCTTAGTACTGGTGCTAATTTTTCATTTTTCAGAGGTTTTGCTCTTTATTGCATATCTTCAAATGTAAAACGTCCTGGACAGATTATTAAAACAATTTATTGGTCCAGAGTTCCAATTCAGTGATTTTGTTTTTGAATAATACTTTAGTTTGGATACTTCAAAAATGCAGTTCTTAGTTATTTACTCTTCTGTAACATGATCTTAACACAGGTTTCATTTGGTCATCATAATGCTTACAAAGCATTGATAAAGTGGTTATTGATCTATGCAATGTGGCCTTGTAAAATAACTTCGCTTTGAAATGATCAGAAATTGCTTAAGTGAGACATATTTCCCTTGATATGGCATACGTCAGTATAAGATATGTGAACCCAACATTCAAAAGCAATTTTGCCAGCGTGTCAGTGTCTGATTACTAACCAATTTACTGATGCTTTACATGCATAATTAGAGCTAAAAGAAGCCTCTCTTAAGGTCTTGTAACATAAAAGTGTATGAGTAATGGATGCATTTGTAGTACCTAAAGTAAAATGTTACCTTTTTTGCATATGGATATAGCCAGCAGTACACACCTGAACTTAACTACAGTCTTAACTCCTATTAATTAAGTTCTATGGCATCAATTACACAACAGCAAGACACTGACCACTAATACCTCAGTAATTTAATCTATTGGGCACTCCTCCTATAGTAGGACTTGTAATGCTGTCTTCTGAAAACAAATCCTAGGTTTGAATTTTAGCATTGGATTGACAGAATTCTTGCATTTTATTCCAAGGATCTGGCAAAGTGTAATTTAATAAAAGTTGGAAAATCAAAACAAAATATCTGTTAAAGTTACCTGTGGACCAGGCCCCAACAAACTGTGAATGATTATTCTGTATAAGCTAATTTTTTTTTCACATTGATGTCATTATCAAATAAGTCGTGAAAGCCCATATATGAATTAATTCAAACATTCCCATTAAAATTAAATTCAAAAATTCCCATTAATGTGGTTGTTCTTTTATTGTTTTTGTCTTCCTTTTGTATGTATTGATTGAGACCAGTTTGGTGGATGTTATCTTCAATGTAACTTAACTTCTTGTGTAGTGATTTGTGATTTGCTATGAGAAAATAGTTTGTCAAAATTTAGATTCAAAGAAGAATGTCCTAACTTATGTTTTGGCCTCAAGCCCCTGGATACTCATTAGTACTCAACACCTGCAGTAAAGTAACATTGCAAGCTCAGACACGAGCCCAAGCTTGTGAGCAAAAATTAGCCCTATCAATGACTCCAATTGTGTTGTAGAAAGTGTGGTATGAAAACGTGAAATGGCTTTTAGATTGTTGTGTTTGGTTAATATGAAGTTCATACAGCAGATGACCAAGTACAGTATTAATACCTGGTTTAAACATGTAAATCACATTTGCAGAAAAAATGCCTTTCTCTGAATGTAACAAGAACATTTTGAATGTTAACAATTTAGACCTTTTTTCACTCGAATAATACAGTGAACAACAATTTATAAAGCAGTGAACCAATGGTGAATGTTCATTATTGTGTTTTCCTGTGCAGGAAAAAAGGCAGGATTAATTAAGGATACTTTCTGTGTACAGGAAACCCTGGTCTGGAGAGTGTTGTACAAGCAGGCTTGTTTACAGGAAAATACATAAAGCGTGTTTTGCTTTTTCATATCCTGCTTTTAAATTTGGCCTTTCATAGAATCAGTTTTACATTCTTTTTAGAAATTTTGGATGGAACTAGAAATGTAGACTGTTTTTTATTCACATTCCACATTATGAACGGTCCCTTTTATTTATTGTTTCAGTGATACTTGATTTAAAATTAAACTGGCACTGTAAAGATATGAAAAATTTAACATAGATTTAATTTAGAGTGTTTATCAGTCATTATGACACATTTTTGTAATTCTATTTTGGAATCAATTTTGTTAAAGTTATTTGTATTTGACTGTTTTTTTATTTTCTGGCATTCATTTTTACCGCAATACTAAGACAAGCTTGATTGAATAGTCTTAAGTTTATTAATTTATTCAGTCATAATGAGCCAAATAACCGGTCAGTATGTTTAGTCCTATCAGAATACCCATGCAAATATTAGGTGAGCATGCAGGTTCTTAATAAGGGGCATCCCATCTCTGAAACACATACATAGGCTGACTTACTTGATACTTTATCCATTATGTTTTTTTGAACCCTCTTCATCCAGTTCAGCGTAACTTGGTGTCAGAGCCAGTCTACTTCATATTATACTGAAATAATCTTATTAGATTGTGACATCAGAATCATCTAAGCCTATATTAGTATAATGCAGTAGATATGATTTTTAAGTAGTCATAAATAAAACACTTAGAAATATTAACCATTTTTTTTAAATGCTGTGCAGTTTATGTTTAAAAGAGTTTCTTTCACCTACATCAGAAATTTCTTTAAACTCATTTTAAGAATGCTCACTTCAAGAGGTTGTGCATTGCTCATCTTTAGAAATGAAATATGTGTGTATTTTCTGTTTTGTTATATTTTTTTAATCATATATGGGTTAAACATTGTGACAAGTTCACATTATAAGCCGTGTTGCTTAGTTCTGATTTTTTACTCAGATTGGATTTGCCTCTCTTGACGGTTCACATTTATAAGTACAAGTGACCTGTATCTAACTGTAATGTGAATGCATCTGTCCTCTGAAAACGTCGTACATGTGCACATTGATATGTTAGTGCACGAGTCATCTGCATCGACAAGAACTATAAACTTCATATTTGTGAGATAATACACAGTATTAAAACCAACAAAATGAACACGTTATTAGCTAGTGTATGCATCAAATTTTGCTCTAGACAATGGCAAACAGTTGATCAGCTGTACATGATTAGGTCAAGAAAGCAAAAAAAAACCCTAGCTTATGCTGTTTTTGCAGCTATTGGTGGATCTGCTGCACCAAAAGATGTGTCGGTACGAGAAAGGAGACAACAATAGTGGGACTGTGACTGTTGTCACAGCTGAAGCTCTCTTCCAATGATGTTTTGCTGCACTCCTGACTGTTGAAGACATGCGTATAAGGAAAAAAACACATAAATTCCAATCTGACTGTTCTCATTCATGTCGTATGGCCACAAATTGGATACGTTTCCAATCTAGGACCACATATGGTAGTAATTCTAGTCAGATTTGAAAAGATTGAATTTCTGTGTCCACTCAGCATTGAAAACATTGGACTTTTGTCAAAATAAGGCAAAAATTGAATTTGAGTCACTTCAGACAGGCAGTGTGGATGTAGTCAAAGAAGATACTTCAGACTAGCAAGAATAAGTTTTTAATTGGAAAATATCTTGATTAGGGTGGCACTGTGGCACAGTGGTAGCACTGCTGCCTTGCAGTTAGGAGACCCAGGTTTGCTTCTTGGGTCCTCCCTGTGTGGAGTTTGCATGTTCTCCCCGTGTCTGTGTGGGTTTCCTCCGAGTACTCCAGTTTCCTCCCACAGTCCAAAAACATGCAGGTTAGGTGGATTGGCGACTCTAAATTGTCCCTAGTGTATGTGGGTTGGCGCCCTGCCCAGAATTGGTCCCTGCCTTGCGCCCTGTGTTGGCTGGTATTGGCTCCAGCAGACCCCCGTGACCCTGTGTTCGGATTCAACGGGTTGGAAAATGGATGGATGGATAACTTTATTATTTTTAAACAAATTCTTGTATCATGCTTACAGTCTGTTGTTATAATAAAGCAGTACTAAAGATTATTTGAAGTAAAGCCTAACTATTGGAAGTTTGTGATCATCTAAAAGAGCTTGAAGAAAAAATAATTAGCTGTAAACACACAACTAATTATTAACTTATAATAACTAATAATGTCTTGTATTTGTTTATTTTTAACAGTTACCTAAATCAACAGTTACAAACATAAATATATTCATTTAATGACAATTGAATAATTTTTATAATCCGTAAAATATCCAGAGTAGAATCATCTTATTAGTACCTATGTGAAGCTGCCTTATTTGTGCTGTCCTGCTAGACATTATTCCGTTGTGTTTTGCAATGAGTTCTTTAAAACAAAACATAGTGAAGTCATTATTGAAAATTTGAACATCTTTTGGGAACAGGTTAGAAAATGGATTGCAGACAGAAAAAATGGAAATGGACAAAGGCAAATCCCTTTTGCCTCTTCCTTTGTTCATTCCCTTATTTTTTCCTAATTTGTAAATTTTTACTTTCAATATTTTGGCATTTTTGGTGCCATTCCAGGTTGAATGATTACTGTGGGAGCCTCCCTATTCATTACATTTGTAAAGTGCAAGCTTTGCTCTTTTTTCCCTTTAGAATTGTGAAAAGAGTCAGAGAAGCTCAGACGTATGCAGAGGTGGTGAATGGAGTGGAGCTAGATAGTGACTACAAGATGTGACTTACAAGTTATAAACTGGAGTCAGAAAGAAAGTGCTTTACACAAGATTTGTCTTTTGCTCCCTAATTTTTTTTCCATGTACTGCAATGTTTACTACTATTTGTAAGTCGGTGCTTACTGCAAGTGGTATGTCGCTTGTTTATTAACAAAATAATGACTGTCTAAAGCATAAAAGCCAAAATCTCACCATGTCAGCGTTAGACGGTATAATTGCTGCACATTTTTTGAGGTGATTTAGGAGTCAATATTGCCAGTTTTTTTTGTGATATGTATGTTTACAGTTTTCATTTATGTTTTATTTCTTTTGTTTAGCCTTATATGCTGTATGATTTTTAAATTGATCTGTCAGAAGCTATTGTGGCACAACTAAACAAAAAAAAACATTTACTCCTTAGCTAGCTCAAGTAATTTTAAAATTTGCACAATATTCTTTTTGCATATCTTTACTTATATCCAAATGAGGTGTGATTATCTATTTATATAATTTGCTAAGGCAAGACACCCATGGAAAGCACGCCTGAAGGGGCGTGGATTCACTGAGCCGCCGACAAGTAAGACATCTATGGCGTATGTAGGAAGGAGCCACGGCCACCAACTCCAAGACCATTGGATACGACGACAACTCGCAGAGCCACACCCACCAACTCGGACGCGACGACACGGCATCATTTATATTCGTCTGTCGTAGAGGCCACATGCACCTCCGAGCCACGTTGACTGTTCATAGAGGCATGTTTCTCGCGGAGATGAATCGCCATATGCAGCGTGTAAAACGGTTTGCGAGGGGTATCCCATGGGATCCTTAAAACAATCCTTTACAACTGAGGTTAAAACACAATGAAGTAAGCAATCTTTAAAAAACGAGTTTTCGGTTACGCCGCACGACCGCGTGCACCATAGCAAACTGTTTTACACGCTACATACAGCAATTCGCATCCGCGACAAACATGCGTCTTCTTCACTCACGGACAATTATATGTTGCTTTCTCCAGAGTTCCATCTTTTCATTCACTTACTGTTGTATTCTCACACCAACCCGTTTTAGACAACCGTGTCTTTCCAGAACTGTTTAGCATTCAATAAATAATTATGCATGAGATTGAGCGTGTGTCTACCCGGCGCAGAGAGGCGTGGGTAAGCCATTGAACCCCATTCGGACTGCAAACCGTGGAATTCCCACTAAGTGCGACTCATACGCTCCCACTGACTACGTCCCTACCCTTTGTACACACCCCCCTCCCACCTCGCTACTACTGTGGTCGGGTGTCTTGGTGGATTATATATAGAAAAGCAGCCAAAACCGCACAGAGCAATGAAAAGTCTGTGTGAGTCACAGGTGCATCTGGACTGTGCAGAGACGACAACGACTCAAGTGACGAGTTGGAGGTGGGCACATGAGCAGGCAGTGCATACTGAACGAGAAATCAGCAGACTAGCATGATGGAGGGAGCGAGACGGACGTCCTTCTCCTCTCCTCCTGTTCCACCCTCTGCACCTGAGCGCCGTGCACCCCCATCCCTCCGTCTGGCAGGAGAAGGTGCGATGGCGGTCCGCCAGTTTTCAGTCGCGGACAATTGTGTGTTGGTTCGTTCCGTGCATTGTTACAATGTTGCATCATATGTTGCAATGCACCTTACATAACAATAGCAAACTGAACATACGTAGTAACCTTACTCTGCAATTTTTTCATGAGTTATGTTTTGGATTGTGTAGTGATACATACTTTTTTGTCATCATCTGAATCCATTGTGCCTCTTGTTAAATTTCAGAATCTCCGTTGTGTGTTGTGTGGAAAAGTGTTCCTCCAGGCAGTAAAAAGATTATTCTACATGCCTATGCACAACCACATACTGTTCATCTGTTGAAAGAGAACTGAGAAAAATAAATAAGCTGTTTTCTTACATGCAACCTACAGTTTGCAAAAAATGTCTGTAAAAATCAGATCTGAGTCTGACACTGTGAGATTTCTGAAGCCGTAAAGGCAACAGGGAGTTGTGTTTTCTACACTGCTGAATTAGGAGTTGCACTGATCTCAAAATCTAAAAATGTAAATGGACAAAAACATGTTGAATTAAATTAAACCTATAATCAAAACAAAATCCAAAAATACTAACTACAGTATTCAAATTCTGAAATTCAAAATATCAAGTTTATAATATTTCCAAAAAATAGATAAAAAGAGAGAACTAAAGAGATGGGACACAACTAAAAAGCAGATCCAAAAGAAAAACCCAAGATCCAAAATACAGAAATCTAATTTGTAAGAAAATGTCAAAAATCCAAACCAGAAAGCCTAACCTGAAAGTCAAAAACCACAATGAATTTTCAAAGCACAAAAGGGACAGACAATCAGACACAGATGTTAGTGGTGTTGAGGCAGTGATTCGGAAACCTATAAATATTTTTTTTACTCTTTATGTATTCATTTTGATACATATATTGGGGATACCCATTAACGTATCTCTTGGGTAATAATAACTAGACACACAAATGAGTTTCTAAAATTCTGGAAACTAGGGTATGATTAATCATGTGATTACTCAGTAATTTATAGCAGTAGAGTGTTGTACCGTGTTAGCCATAGATTGATACAGGTGAAAGTAGGGTGAAATGACACCTTTTATTAGCTAATTAAATCAATTACAAATGCAAGCTTTCGAGGCAGCTAAGACCCCTTCATCAGGCGAGACTTGTATAGTGGTGTCCACTGAATGAGTTCACAGGCAGATACAAATGCAAACTTTATAAATCATTATAACAATATTATAGTTAGCTTCAGTAAAATTTCCACAGCATTGTATTGATATAATTTGCTTAATCATTTTCAAAGCTTAAGTTAAAGAATTATTTGCACAGCACTATAAATCACAACAGATAATGCAAACTCATAGTTCTTTCAGTTGAGAACACCCAGAACAACAGAGTTGTGCATGAAGCGTATAGGAGCTTGCTGGAAGGGACACCTGGAGAGTACAGTTGAAATGTGTCAATATGTGGTTTAGACTAAATTTTAATTTCACAATGGCAAACAGGGCACTGTGTCAGTTTTATGTTTAATTTCTGTTAAATGGCTGCTGTGGCCTTGCTCATTTATTGACAACATATATACTCATATCTGAGTGTTTAATTGGGTTCCACAAATTCTAGCAGTGTTGAAGAAGAGTCTAATTGGTAATGAGGTTTTCTTTAGACATGTACTTACTTAAGTAGTGCTTCAAATAGTACTAGGAGCTGAAACATCAACTTATATAATTTGTTACTTAGAAAGAGTAAGAATTTCACTGATTCTATACACATGAAAATAATGACCCTATAAACCTCTAAACTTATATAAAACATGAACATACATTCTGACATGCTGTGTAAGCAGTCTCTGAGGATATTATGCCACACTGTTAGGTCTAGCTCGTTATGTTTCTGTCTTGGGTTTAGGATACCATTTGTATATGCATACAATCAAATGAAAATAAATAAACATATGCCTTGCTTCAATATATGAGTATATTACCATTCATTGATTTGTATTTTAAATATATCTAACTTTGATCATTTTCCTTGTTGTTTGCAGATGACAAAGCAATGGAGTTGAGCTGCAAAGAAGTGCCTCTTTATGTAAGTTGATTAGATATGGCATCTAATCCCATACTCATGTCATGTCATTTTTATAATGTTTCACGAAAATGATTTAACTCATGATGGAAACATCTGGCAACGTGAAGACATAATCACATTAAAACACCACACTCATTTAACCCACCATAGTTTGTCCAATTTCTATTGTGTCTAAAATATTGACAGGACAAGTTTCAAGGGTCTACTTTAAATTACTGTCAGGATGAGAGCCAAGCTATGCTTCTAATCTTCACTGTTAGTATTCGTATTTATCCCTGCTGTCTCATGAAAGACAAGGTGATAGAGCCTAACAGAAGTGCTTCACTCTAGCATCTTGCATTTTGCCCTCATAAAATTAAGTTTAGTGATTTGACCTTGGTATTATTTTTGGGTTTTACTCTTTTAATTTTGTATTTCTTTGTCCATGCCCTGCCTGTCATTTTATGCTCTTGACCTTTTTTTTACCTTTTTCTCTTTATTAGTGTTATAATATTACATTACAAAAAATATGATACAGAATAATCAAGTATAAAATCAGTAAAACTATATTTCATATCAAATTCAGCTTTTAATGTTGTGAACTTTTTGTATTGGCCTTTCCTTTTGAATAATAGTTGGAATTTCTATACATAGATTATTTATTGTTTATTCATTTTGGTGTTTATATTATATTTACTTATATGTTTATAATATTTTGTTTAATATGTTATCATGGCACTGTTTTAAATACATTCCTTGCTGCTCTGCAACCATTTTGTGATATTTTAGATGCTCGTTACCAGTCATTTGATGGTGGAGGTTGTGTTATCTTGTTCTGTCTATAAAACATGATGGTGCACACCTTCTGATATCTCAGGCTTTTAGCATTTGTGAATAATAATAATATCTGTAACTACCCAAGGCAGTGTAAGGATGTTTTTTGTTTCTTTTTCCAGTTTTGTTTTCCTGTTTTATAATTCAGTTGTATTTTCTTTTCTGGCTTTAGAACTTGTAGTTTTTTTTCCTTATTTTTCTGAATATCTTTTAACCCTATTTGAACACCTCAGCCATCCAGTTCCTATCCATTATCACATCTGGAGATCTATCGTATGGGATAATCCAATATGTAGTTGCCAAGAAAACAAAGTGGTTTCTAGTGGTACACAAGTGAACACACAAAAAAAGTTAAGTTGCAAGCATCATAGTAAAATGAAGGCCAAGATGAAGAGAAAGAGAGAGAGAGAAACCATTGAAGTTACAATTAAAGATGTGCTTCTACTTAGAAGGGTGTGAGGATTTCCTGTTAGAGCACTGGGAAGGATGCTAACTCTGATGATGTGGTATTAAATGAAAGAGCTATTAAAGAACAAAAATGAGGAGAAGAACTGTCTTCAATTCAAGAGGCTTGATTTTATTATAGCTTTCTTAACTGTAATGCATGACAGGATTTTCCAGAAATGGTTTATTTGACAATATTTTAACAAAATAAATGTAAAAATATTTTGGGTTGTCTTAAGTGTATTACTGGATAAATATATATTATGTGACTCATATAATCTGAGATTTTTTTTCACTGACATTTTGATTTTTGTGGCATACCTTTCTGTTGCATAGAGAGCCATGGGGCGAGTAGGAAGCAGGACTGGGGAGGAACCCAGAGACAAACAATTTTTTGTTATGGGAAATGGCGCCTCCAGAAAGAGACGTGAGCGATAGGGGAAAAATGTGTTAAAAAGACAGCAACAGACAAAGAAAAGGGAGAGATATAAAAGAGCAGGCATGCAAGTTGACAGTGTTATTGGTTGACTTATTTTTTTTTTTTTTTTACTATGGTGTCCCTGTGATCCAGACAATGGGCAGCGATAGGGTACAGTTTAAAATAAACAGCAGTTGACATTTGGAAACTCACAAAGAAGAGCAGCCGTTTGTAGGTTATTCAACTGTCATCACAGATAGTGAGTCTACTTCACTGTGTCATGGAAATGTTCGGGAACGTCACCAAACTCTGCAAAATGTATTGAAGCCAATGGGGAAGGAAGAACTGAACTAGGTTTGACTGGATTATAATAGTGCAGTGATATTTTAAGTAGCCCTTAAGGCTAGGGAACTGTCTTCCAACTATGCTAGCCCAAGTATTGTGGCCAAAAATGTGATCTGTTCTGTGAGGAAACAGCGCCCATCATCAGTGTTATATATCAGGTGGCACCATGCCTCAAGCAACAAAAGACGCAGAATGATCAATAACTACAAACAAATTACAACAAATGGCTCAAACTAGTATTAAATGAAAAAAAAACATATCATTGCGCTCACTGTGTTCCAATCTTGGGGCACACATTTTCCATGCCATGAAGCAGCATTGTTTGAAGCCATGTGTCCAGGCGCAACAGAGTCATTTTATTTGTATCCTATGCATCTGTGCATATGCTTCACACTTATTTCTACCATCAGTAAGAAAAAAATGCCTTGTAAAGTAATAAATCCTTCCTTATTATTATTTTACAGGTTTTCCTGTTTTTTCTGAGGAGGGAAAGAGGAGGGCTTTTTTTTAAGGTTTGTTCTGACTAGTAGTTGCTGGCACATTGCTAATTATGAATGCAAATTAGCCATGCGGTGCTGCCAGCCATCAGTGTTATATATCAGGTGTCAGTTCTCATAATTTTGGTCAGCTAATGAACTTTTCAAATGAAAATATGACACGTTTTCATTTTATTTATTTATTTTTTTTAAACATTTTATTAATTTTATTAGAATCAAACAATCTATACAAGCAAGTCAAGTTTAACAAAGCTAGATTCAAAATGAATCAACCTCCACCCATGAGATAAAGAGCCAACTTTAACAATAGTGAAAATATGTAAATAAATAAATGAATAAAAATAAATAGAATAAAAAAAGGGAAAGAGACTTCACTTCCTCAATTTAAGTGCTTATTCTAAAATGTCATTGATTAGATCCTGACAAGTTTTGAAAAAGTTTTGTACAGATCCTCTAAGTGAGAATTAGGTTTTTTCCAATTTTAGATAATATATAACAACAGTTACTCATTGACTTAAAAGAGGTGGACTAGAATTCTTCCATTTTAGCAAGATAAGTTTACATGCCAGTAGTGAAGTAAAGGCAATTACAGTTTGTTTGTCCTTCTCCAGTTTAAACCCATCTAGAAGTACACCAAACACAGCTGTTAATGGGTTAGAATGGATTGTGACACTAAGGCTTCCTGAAAGGCATTTAAAGATTTTGGTCCAGAATGAAGTTAATTTGGTGCAGGCCCAAAACATATGGCCCAATGAGACTGGAACTTGATTGCAACATTTTCAGGTTGGAACTTGTTCTGGAAACATTTTTGACAATTTTAAGGAAGACAGATACGCTCGATATATAATTTTAAGTTGGATAATTTTATGCTTTGCGCATATGGAGCTCGAGTGAATTCTATGCACTGCTATCTTTCACTCCTTTTCTGAGATGCTGAGTGAGAGATCCTTTTCCCATTGTACTCTGGGATCTTTGAAAGGGAGGGACTTTAAAATGTTTTTATATATTACAGAAATGCTGTCTGAGTTCTCGAGACTGATGAATATTTTTTCCAAAATAGAGGTAGGTGGGAAGTGAGTGAAATTTGGCAGGTTTTGTTTAACAAAGTTTCTAATTTGAAGGTAGTAAAAGAAATGTGTTGCTGGAAAGTTAAATTTGGAGTGTAATTGTTCATAGGATGTGAAGAAGTTGTCTATGTACAGATATCTAAGTGATTTAATCCCTAATGTTTTCCAGACATTAAAAGCTGCGTACATTTGAGAGGGTGGAAAAAGGTGGTTCTCATGCAGAGGTGCCACTGATAAAAGCTTATCTGACTTAAAATACTTCCTACATTGGTTCCATCTTCTGAGTGAGTGAAGCATAATTGGTTTGTTAGTATATGACTTGTAGTTATTGGGGTTCAAAGCAAGGAGTATAAAGAAGTACTGCAGGATTTTATTTCTGTTGCGGACCAAGCCTGTGTCTGTTCATCTCTTTGTGTCAATGTCCAAGTTTTTATATATTCACTGCCCAGTAATAAAATTGAAAGTTAGATAGAGCCATGCCATCTTCTGCCCTCTTTGTAGGGTCGCCCTTTAGATACATGGATGTTTTGAATTCCAAATAAATGAGGTTATGATTGAATTCATTTCATAAAAATGATTTATTGAGGTATATTGGAATGTTTTGAAATAGAAAAAGAAGCTTAGGAACGATATTCATCTTGACAATGTTATTTCATCCAGCTAAAGTGAGATGTAGGGTAGACCGTCTATGCGAGTCTTGCTTAATTTTTTTCCATGGAGACAGCAACATTTTGTTGATGAACAGCTTTATGTTTGTGTATTTGTGAAGTTTATCCCTAGGTATTTAAATTATTTAAATTGATCTGCAATGATAAAAGGGAAGGTGACCAATCTAATGTTGTGTGCTTGAGAATTCACTGGAAAGAGCACACTTTTGTTCGGATTAATTCTGAGACCAGAAATCTTTTGAAATTCTGTTACTGCTCTTAAGACTGCAAGCACAATATTTTGTGGATCGGATATATACAGTACCATATCATCTGCATATAGAGAAATTTTCTGTTCAATTCCTTCTTTGATAATCCCCGTTTTCTCATAAGAATTTCAACAGTGAGCCGACATTGGCACAGTGTTGACTGCAAAAAGCAGTGGTGACAAGGGACGTCCTTGTCTAGTACCATGTTCTAGTTTGAAGTAGTCTGAATTAATGTTGTTAATACAAACTGAAGCTCCTGGACTGGTATACAGTAGTTTGATCCATGCACAAAAGTTTGGGCCAAACCCAAATTTCTCCAATATGGTGAAAAGGTAGTTCCATTCAACCATATCAAATGCTTTTTCTGCATCCAACGATACAAATATCTCTGGGGTGTTAGACTTTATGGGTGAATATATTATTCTAAACAGACATCAAAGATTGGAAGCTAATTTTTCATTTTATTTTTAAATGTTTATGTGTTGGATGGCTGTAGTAGTAATCCGTTTGTGAAATCAAATAGATAAGAAGCTATCTTGCAGTAGGTATGCACGCGAGTTCTGCGTGTGACTGCTACAGTGCTGTGATTTCAGGTTAACCTTACAAAGCCTCATGGGGCACTTGGAAAAAATTGTGTGTCTGAGCTGGCCGCATGGTGAAAATATTCAGCAAACAAGGTCAACAGCATATGCGATGCGAAAAAAGCTTTGGCGAATTTCCCCAATCAACGCCATTTTCAATATTGTTTCAAGTCACTTCTTTGCTGTTGGATGCATTTGTTCACCCTTGAAGAACATTGTACCAAAACTTTTGTTATCTTGTTCTACATGAAAAAATAAGATTGAAAATTTTCCCCCGCCATCACTACATACAATGATTTTATACACTTTTTTTACACAGAAGTTTTATGTAACTTGTGACTTTTTTTCTCTTTCTTTTGATTTGAATTAATAAATAAAGAGAGAGAGGGAGAGACTGGGAGCATGTACAGATACAGTGTTGTGTTGCTGCACCCACCACATGACGAACCACCTCAGGATCCCAATTAAGATCTGAGCATAATAGCTGTGTAATTTTTGAAATTTAAAAGTATGGAAATTTCAGGCTTTCTAATGTTTATTCTGTATCAGACTACACTATTGTTCATTGAATACATTACAAAAATATTTTATAAAAAGCACTAGATATACTGTACATAGGAAAATTAAATTCACACACACTCACAAAAACTATATTACCTTGTTAAAATCCCCAAATATGATAAATATTGAGTATCCCTAATCTAAAATTCTAAGATATGAAATGCTCCATCATCTGAAACCTTTTGAGTGCGGACATGACTCAGACTTATTTCTTTTATTTATTTATTTTTTTACTGCTGAGCGGTAGTGAACAACATATGTGCAGTTTACAAATAGATTTACTCATTCTGGGCGAGGGTGGTGGGGTTGGTCTACTGTGAAGCATCAAGTGGCTTGAAGAAACAACACATGAAAGGTGACCGGGGTTTTGGTCACCCGTGAAGCAGCGAGTGCCATGAAGCACCATCACTCTGTAGAGTATAAGAGTATTGGTCCCCCATGAAGCACTGTGACATAGGACAGTTACTGCATGGCAGTTTCAGTACAACTTGGAGGAGCAAAACAATAACACCTGTGCGGCAGTTCAGAAGTGCTGTGCCTCATCCGTAGGATGCCACAAATGGTAAATTATATACTAGGGGTCTTCTTTGTAAAACTTTGCTTGAATTCAAGCATGAAAATATGCATATGCCACAAAATGGGAAAATCTGTACGCCAACAAAAAACAAAATTGATTTATAAAACCTGGTGTACATACATTTCTACATAATTTACCTTTATAAATCAAAATCATTTTGTAAATATGCCTCAAAACTTATATTTACATTGCAGATAAGTTGTACGTTAATGGAAGTTCACTGCTTACAGTTACACTACAGTGCCCATATTAAATGCAAGTGCAGTAAACCGCTCCAGTTATGTTAGAAAAACAGGACACTTGTGTGATTTGCCTTTTTATGATCTCAAAAACATGTTATGTCTTATGTATGTACACCCACACTATACCACAACCGAATTTAGTGCCTCACCAGTTAAAGGCTTGAAGCACAGCAGGCATGATGGAGAGAAGGTTGATTGAGATATTCCAGATCTGTCTGCCAGCTCCCTGAGAACTGACAACAGGCAGCGGACAGTGTATAAACTGACAAAAAACAAAAAAGCTCTTCAGTGCAAATACGCAGCATTATCCCACTTAAAAGGAAAGTAAAACAGAGTCTGTACATCATTATTTGTCACTTTTGAGGTTTAACATATTTGTCACACCCATACAGCTCAGTGAAAATGAACACTTTTATGTGTAAGACATCTTTAGCTGGTTTGATTTCATTTCCCTTCTTGATCAAGTGTGTTGATATCTCATATACAGTATATGCAAATATTTCAAAATCTGAAAATATCCAAAATCCAAATACCTCTGATCCAAGGCACTCCAGATTAGTGATACTCAACCTGGCTAGGGGGAATTAAGAATTGCTATTTAGTGTTTGTCCTCTGTAAGATGTCCTGCTTCTTTTTTTGTTATTACTGTTTATTTGACATGCATAATGGGTTGTTTACTGTGCACTTAGAATTTAGTCTTTAGGATATGACTGGCTGTGCATGGGGTTCTTCTATGAATGAGCAGAGTTAATATGAGTGAAACATACCTGTATGTGTGTGTGTTCTAAGACCATACAACATAGCAGAGAAGCAAAACTTGAATATTGAGTACTTTCGAGACTGAAAGTTGAGAGTTAACAGTATGTTTTTGTTTTTAATATTATTCATGGTGTCTGATTGTTTTACTTAAAAAAATTGGTTTACTTTTGACACTCAAGGTACTGTAGTTATCACTATTCTCTGTTAGAGTTTATTAAAACTTTGATAATCTATTTAGATGTAATGTTTGCAAGAACATCTACAACGCTTATATTGACATAATCTTTATTTTGAATACCCATTGAAAATGAAACTATTGCATTACTCTGTATATAATGTGATAAAAGTATGAAAGTACATTAGTAATTTAAAATTTCAAAGCATAAAGGTGAATATTCATACATTTAATATGTATGAAGTGTATGCATTAAGTAACATTTTTGTTTTGATTAGATTTGTCTTTAAGGTTGCATTATCGAATTTCAAAAATTGCTCTTGTCAGTCTCTAAAGTCTTAGACTGCACATGCACTTAGCAAATACTAGATGTGTACATTAAATTACCTTTTAATGTTCTGTCAGTGTGGCTATTTTAGAAAATGTACATATTGTAATATGTGATGCACTATATTTATGATGCTTAAGTTAGATAGTTGCAAAAAGTTTGATTAACTCTTGTACAGTTTATTTTTACATTCAGAAACAAGTATATTCTATCACCTCTTTCTTTGAATTATATTAAACAGGTATATGTAGGGAGAAGGAAGGAACTGGTTGGAATGTTAGGCCTGTGAATCCAGACTGTTGTTATTAAAATGTTTCCTCTGTTGTTGAACACCAGTAAAACATACTGCAGTACTCAGCTGATATCATGCTTCAGCTGAGAGATAACAGGAATTTAGATCAAAGATGCACAAAGCATAGTTTATTTTGGTTTTAACAATGACCATAAGAATGGCTTGCTGCCCTCGAGGTGACCTCAGTTCCATAACATACTCATTCCAGAGATATACATAAAGGAAAGCATAACATTAACAATCCTTTCTGATTGCATGCAACAATACAATACATCCTTCAGATGCCTTAATGGAACAGTATGCATTTTGATTTATGAAAAATCTTTCTACCACGTATACACGTAAGTATTTTGATTGCTTTTAATCCACTCCAGTGAAATGTTCATTTATTACATTTTTTGTCTGTTCCATTAATTATGTTTAAAGAATGGCCAGTATAATGACTTGGCATACTGTTTTCTCACTGAGTATAAACCAGGAAACAACCCTGTTCAGGCTTCCAGTACATCATAAGCCCTGCTCATGCACCATATACAATCACAGTGGTACTAGTATGAGAATTGACAATAAACCTAACCTGCATAAATTTTTTAAGTGGAATAAATTTGGGAGAAAAAATTGGAGTACATAGAACACATCAGTTTGGAGTCGTGAGGTATTTATCCCAACAGCATCAGGCAGAAGCCAGAGATGCTCAGGGCTGTGTTTTAGGTGGTATGTATTTTGTATACTGCAACAAGGTGGTACAGTGGTTAGTGCAGCTGCCTCATAGGCAGATTGGGTATGAATCCTGGCCTGGTCACTCTCTACAGTGTCCCTGCATTTTTCCCATGTTTGTGTGAGTGTTTCTCTTGAGCCCTTAATTACTGATACCCATTTATCAAAAGATATTGAAAGAATTGCTGCATACAATGTTGAAGTGAATTCATTTATTAAATCACTATGGCTTTTCAAAGGGGACACACTTGAAACCAAGAGATCTATAGTGTTTTTTTGTTTACTTTTGCACAGTGGTCTACATTAATTGGCTGCAAGGATAACCCTAGCCATACATAAGCTAGAATCTTTGTGAAAATATGGAAACAATCCTGTGCTTAGTCACACACTGCATGTAAGGTGACAGCTGCAGTGACCGAGGAGTGTTGAGATTTTAGCAGCTAGAGTCTTTAAGTGTGATATGCCTTCTATCTTGAGCTTGAGGACTTTGTTTTGAGAAGTAAATCTGACACTGCCTTTAGGGAATAACTGACCCTTCCCATAGGAAATGCACACATAATATCCAGATGCATTCGAGAACTTAGTTAAATTTATTTTAAAAGTGGAAAATTTTTATTTTTTGTTTACTTCATTAAAGAGTACAAATAAAAAAATAATAAAGTTATACAAAGGCATGTATCACATGTTTTTGAATGACATTCTATTAAATCATGTAGAGTAATTCAAAACTGAATCTAAATATAATGTTTGTATGATGCCATTTTAAGCCTTGACTGTGGTGGAAAAAATATCTTTACATTGTATTTATATATTTAAACATTGTGGACGCGGCCCAGACACAGACAGGCAGACATGTTGTAATCCACCACCACACGTTTATTTTACAACTAATATTTACAATAATCAAGTGCACACAAACCCCCAAACACAGTCCTGGCCACACAATGCCTTCCTTTTCGGGCCGCCTCCACTCTCTCTCCTGCTTTGTCCTGCTTCCACCCGACTCCAGCCTCGAATGAAGGGAGACGGCCCCTTTTATCTCATCCCGGATGAGCTCCAGGTGTTTCCCGGCATTCCTCCCTGGACACGTCCCAGTGTGGTGGAAATGCCGGCTGTTCTCCCGGAAGCTCTCCGGGTGTCCCTTCTCTTCTTCCCCCCAGCACTTCCTGGTGTGGCGGAAGTGCTGAGGTCCAGGGTCTCCAAGGCATTGGGGCGCCCCCTGGCGGTGACCACGGGTCCCTACAGGGTTGGGCTTCCAAGCCCTCTACCCGTGGCCCCCAAAGCAACCAGGAAGGCAGCCCCCACGTGATCCAGGGTGGGCATTGACCCTCTTCCGGTCCCTCAAGGCGTCCCGGCCGGGTCGTTGCCCCTGGCATCCCTGACAACATGTATCCTCCATATATAAAAGTAGTGACATTCTTCTCTTCTCCTGCAAGGACTAATTCAGTTTGATTCATCTTATTCTATTTAAAAAATGTATGTATACCTTTTTTATTGGTATATCTTGAACATGATTCTAATAGCAACTTATTTAGCTTATTTCTAGACCTGTTTTGACTACAAGTCAATTAATAAATGATATGAGTGCATTTTTTGCACTAAAGGATTTTCTTTAGATTATTTAATTATTTATTGCTACTGCTATTTTGTTATTAATCAGTACCACCTTTCTAAAAGGTACTGATACTCCCCAATAACTACCTCTCCATTCCTACCAAGAATCAGGCACCAAAGTTACCCACTAATCAAAATTATCTAGGGAAAAAACTGAATTAAGTATATAGGTACTTCTGTGTTCATAAGTCACACAGGTCTTTTGGAAGAACAACCATCCTAAGTCGTGACACTTCCACCACCAAGGTAAATGTAAGGTGATTTGGTATTTTTATCAGTGATGGTCAGAAAGAAACATTTTACATTCATCTGTACAAAAATATCCTTTCATTTTCCTTTCTTTGGAAAACTTAATATGAGCATTAATACTCCTTTTTTCAGAGTAAAGATTTTACAGTTTTGCCTGGGCTTTCTGTTTTTAGGTTTTGTTTTTTTCTGTAGATTTCTTTTAAGATTCATTTGTTATTTGTTTTAAAATATTTTTTATATTGAATATTTTTTTTAGTATTTTCTTGTTTATTAACCATTTTATATTTTCCTTTGTATCCTCTTCTTATGGTAATTGTGTTACCAAGATTTCTTGCACTTTGTATCTTGATCCTAGTGTGCAGCTAATTAGGCTGAATGTGGTGGCCTATTTAAAGGTCCAGTATTGCTCAAGCCAGTGCTGAAGCATACATATTTTCTGCTCATGTTGTTGGTTCTCATTTTGATACCCTGTTTATTGTAAGTTCATTGGTCCCGTGATCATTTTTTGTTTGTATTTCCTGTTTTTTTTTTTTTTAATTTCGCTTTTTTTTGTGTTGGTTCTTGATTTTTGCAGATTTGGTTTTGGTATTGTTTTTTGACATTTGTATTTAGTTTAATTCTTTAGATTTCTTTGAAATTTTGGAAACTTTTTACATTTTTGTGGGTTTGTTTTTTTATATATTTTTTTTAAACTTAAGAAAATACAATAAATAAATAACATTTTTTTTTTGTGGCAGGAGTTTAAGGACCCATTCACACCTAAACATTTTTCAAGAATTTTAGCATTAAAGAAAAACACTCCTAAACCACTTGTAAAGTTATTTGCCATTATTTTCAGTGACACTAAGCATTTTAGTAGCAAGTAGTTTAGAAGACTCCTGCATGTAGCGGTTTCCAAGTGATTTCTGTCAAAAGCTTGTTTCAGTGATAACACTCATAAGATATTGTTAAAAAAAGAAAACAGTTTTTAAAGCATTTTTACAGGAAGTCAGTGCCTTTTGGTGGATGAGACGAGAGTCACTAAAAAAAAATGCTAGTGTTGACTTGCATGCATGTGCTCTGGTTATCTAAAGATGGCCATTGAATAAAATGACATATAGTTTGCAATCAAGAAATAGGTATACATTCAGTTGCAAATAAACTTGAATTTTATTGCGCTTAGTACAAATGTTTAAAATATAGGCAACATGGTAGAGCATATTCTGCCCAGGCATTTATGGACTGATCTGTATTAGTGAGTGTTCTTAACTACAGATGACTACCCTTTTTATCACTTGTAACCAGTAGGGGCTGTTGCAGCACTCCAGACCTCTGACACAACTTCAGAGACACCAGTTCCTGTAAAAATAAAAGGTTTATTTATATTTTATATCAAATACCTTGTAAAAAGGCTACAACAATGACATAAATCAGCACAATTCCTTTCCTTCTTTTTCTGGTTCTTCTTCTACTCCTCCAGGTGAGTTTTATTTACTTCTATCTAACTCCAGCTCTCCCAGATGTGGCAGTGTGGTTCCTTTTATCTTGGACCCTGGAGTACTTCTGGTGCTATAGCACCGCCAGATGGAAGCACCTCCCCCCTAGTGTCCCATATGGAACCTAACAGGGCTGCGTCATGCAACTAGAGGTTCCAGCATGCCCTGCAGGTGTCCACATTGGAATCTTAATCCAAGGGGGCTGCCTTCTAGTGTTTGGGGGGAGAGGGTATTTAATAGTGGTTATCATCATCAGTCTTTCCATTATACTGGCCTCCCGGCTGGATAATGATCTTTGTACAGTCCTGGCCGGGATACCAGTCCATGTGTGCTGTTCATTACACACTGAACGCTAGAAATGTGTCAGTAGTATGTCTCGATTAAGAAAATATGTTTAGTTCTTCTAGTGCTGTGAAATAAATAAGATCCATCTCCTTTTTCCATCGAGTCCCTGGGTATTAACATTGACCACTGTGCCACCAGATCAAATTGTTTCAAAATATCTTTATCAGATAATGGAATTAAAATTAAACATATACTTTTTTTTATAAGTCTCTGTTACTGGATTGCACACAGCATACTATTTTTTGATTGGCTTTGCACCATGCAAAGGACTAGCTTACCATCAACCATGTTTGCTTTTCTTTACACACAGTGCTGCTGTGATAATCACTAGATGCTTATTACTCTAAACTGGATGGATTAAATTTACCTCTCAGCACAAGTAGAATTAAATGTATACCTATAATGTATGTTCAGTTTTTTTTGCTTAATTGCATGCTATGCATGTGCTTAACCTCTTCCTTTCTAGCTGTCTCTAGTTGACCAGATTGAGCATGTGTACCAACAGCAGCAAACAATTGTTTTTGTGAAATAACGCAGTGACTTATTTTTTGAGTGGTGGGAATAAGTTTCTGTGAGTATCATAAAGACACAATTACACATCACTGTACTAACATGCTTATGAACATCTGAGTGTAATCCTGGAAATTTTCAGGATACTGCCCGAGTTGTTAATAGATAATCCAGAATTGTCCTCTAGACTCCCTTTATTGAATTTGGTGAACCCAATATCTGCACTTGTGATGCTGAAAATGCCTCCTGTTCAGTATTGTGAGTGCACTAAAGTCATCAAAGACATTCTGGAGACACAACAATCACCTCACAGCACTAGAAGAACTCACAGCCCACCACATGGTAAAAGGAAATGATGTTGAACATATTTTACATGTAAAATGTTTCTTTAAAAACGCTTGAAAAATGGCTGAAAAACACTGGAAAAATGTTTACAAAATGGAAATGAAAACCCTAAAAATTATAAATGCTGGACAAACACAGGAAATGTATTATATTCAACTGTGAATGAGCCTTTCAGTTCCCCTTTTCCTTTAAAGTGTAGGCATTGGGCCTGTGTAGTGGCCTCTAGTAATGTTTGGGATCTAGTCATACATTGCCATTGATGTATTTTTTAAAATTGTTCCGTGATATCTTAAGTAACCTATCTAAAATTGTGTATTATTATTTTTTTTAAATGTTAATACCAAAATATTAAATAAAACTTCTTTTTGTAGTCAAATAATCCCAAGTATCTGTTCTTATGCATGCCATTCACTGTAACATCCACTCCTTGCACTTATGGATTTCATTGGTATTAAGCTTGCTTCATTCATATTGTTGGAGTATGAACAAGCATGTAAGCATCAGAAGAGAGATCTTGATATCCTTGGATATGGTTTTGGTCTTAAGCTTTACATTTTACTTAAAATGTTTTCTTGAACTGTACAGTAATTTTTAAGGATGAAAATATCTAGTTATAGTAACTGTGGTCCTATATCTTCCTGGCCTTTTATAATTTTTGTTTTTTATCAGCAGAGTACCCAGCTTAAGATATTTTTTACTACAGTTTTATAATCTTTTCTATACTGACAATTAATCAGGACTCATACCAGATGGAGGGCGTTGTGTGAGTTTGGAGAATCAGTCATAATTGGAAGTGTTTAAGTAACCTGGGGTCTTAGTCATAGGTTATTGTAAAGGAAATTATGAAGTCAAACAAGAGATTGGGATATATTTGAAGGTATTCTTGGCTCTGTCATTCAGATGTTGAGGGTAAAATTAAGTATAAATCAAAGGAAGCACAAACATAATACTAGGGCCTAATTAGAGCTGGAGTTAACTATAGTAGAGAATTTTTGAATGTAGTTTATCCACCAAGGTGTGGCTATCGCACATTTCTAACATTGTGTCAATGGAGAGGCTATCACCGTTCATGTGACACCTCTAAACTATCTTGCATAAACTAAGAAAAACAAAGTGAATGAAAACAAACTGAAAACGTCAAAATGAAAAAATAAACATCAAGAACAGAATCATGTTAAAAAAACTGAAAAAACCAAAAAAAACATGTAAACAATTAGTCAATACTGTATAAAACTGAATGAAAGAATCAATGTAAAACTCACTATAAGTTGACCTACATGAATGGTTTCAACCTGCATTTCTCCAGTGATGTGACATGTATTCTAAATTGTTTTGATAAGTTGTCTTTTTTTAGATTCATGGGGAAAATATTCAGTATTACATATTTGGAACAATGTGTTTGGATGTTGTAGCAGTGCAATATCTAGATCTAATGACAGCTAAATTAAGTCTAGTGATGGGGAAGTAATTTACAAAATGTTATTTAAAGAAATTAGTGTTAAATATTTGTTATAGAATTTTATGTCTTGGTTTCCCAAACATTGTCAAGCAGCCACAAAACATAAACAGTTTGAAAAAGTTTGAAGGAGCTTCAAATGAAAATGGGTGTCAGTTTTTAAGAGTGTGGTAGTACACATGCATATTTTGGGTAGTGCTGAGCTACATTATCTAATCTCACTGACTGTTAAGAAAACATGAACTTTTACGAATCGTGTCTTGAATGCTTGGAGAAAAAAGTATTAAATAAAATATTAACTTTTCAGATGATTAAACCCCTAAATATAACTTTACAATTCACTATTTAAAGATTAATTTTATATTGGAGAGTTCTTGAACATAAAGAATTAAATGCTAAATGAAGAATTAGATGAGATGGACTCTGTAATTGTTTGCCAGCTTTTCTCGGTGCTGTAAAACATGTTAAAAGATAAATGAATGGATGATAGTGTGACAAGTCAGGGTCTGTGGAACATTTCGTTCTGGTTCAGGAAGTTTTCACAGAAGTAATAAGCTAATTATTTGCCTAAGATCCTATGTTTCCTTGAAGGTGTGAGCTGTAATTTAAACCCATATCCCACTTTAAGTATAATTAAATTATAGATGTTTACTCTTAAAAATCTTAAAGAAAGACCCCAACATTTCCTATAATAACAGCTAAGGAATTTTGAAGTTGCATTGTTGTTTAGCAAGATTTCATTGTTTATCTTCTAGAAATCTGGCAAATTTCCTACTGACATTGGCTTTAGAAAGTTTCATAAACCTGTTGCTAAATAAATGTTAGATAAGCACAGTGGGGAAGAGAGCATAAAATGGGGATGTAGTGATAAAATCTGTGAATTCCTGGTTAAGTGCACCCTTTCACCTTCATAAAAATACATTAACATTTTTTAACATTAGGAATGTTAGGCAACATAATTGCTTTCATGAGATGATCTTTTTGCCTCAAGTAATAAGAAAGCAGTTCTGTAGTTTTTTGAATCTATATCCGTTTTATATTATGACTCCACTGCCAAAGTCTCCTCCTGCGAACACAGAGAATTATCATTTGCTCCTAGGCACACCACACCTAAGCAGCTGTGAAAAAACTGACAGGCTGGCACTTCCCATGATCAGATACAGTAGGATCCCCCTTGCAGCTATTGTAATGTAAGCCTTCAGGATACTAATGTGCATTAGACTGTTGGTGGTCATAATAGGGTGAGTGAACTTTTTTCAGCAAGAAAAGACAAGTAATGTTTGTAACATTATTCTCTGCCCACTATTAGATAAATAATTATCAAGAAAGAGGTTTAAAAAACAGTTTACCAGTGTAGATAGGTTTGTCGTGAATGTTAGTTTCTTATTTCTTTCAAAGTGTCTTTGGAAAAACACATTTATAGTCTTGACACTGAGCACCTACAATTCCATTAACTGTTTAGAAAGAGTAGAATGGAATTTTTCATTGTTATTTATATGCTTTCAAAGCCAGCATTTTACATTTTTGTAGGACATCACAAGAATGTTGCCATTCAGAGGACAGTACAGTCGAGTCATGTCACTTTATTGTAACCACAGTCATATACAAAGTACATGGTGTAGCAGGGCGAATTATGAGGCAGAGCAAAAGCCAAATGTTTGGGGTGCCAACCGGGCAAAACCCTGTTTAATTCCAACAAAAAAATAAGAAAAGTTAATAAAACTACATGCTCTTTGTTGTTCTTTGCTAAGGGTAATTCCAGTGCATCAGTGCTCTGTCCGAGTTGCACTTTCTCTATTTCTCTATTGTTCACTATCGTGGCCAGGTCTGAAATGAGAAGCCATTTTCTGGGAGTGTCTCTCTTTTATACGAGTGACCCTTCAGGCCCATGGTATAATGTACAATAATACAAAGCTGCTTAAAGTGCCACGCATTTCATAACAAAAGTGCAGAAGGTAAGACAGTGCAAAACAGGGTGTTGTATAATAACACATGTAAGAAATTATTAGATTAAACTATTAAAGAATTTTCTTAGTTGTTGGATGTTTAAACTAAGTTTGTACATTGACCCATATCCAAAAATTAGAATAACAAAGTCTACGATTGTAGTACTAGGGTGTTGTACCATATTAGCCATTATGAATGTAGTGAGAAATCAAGCAAAATGACACCTTTTATTGGCTAACTAAAAAGATTACAATATGCAAGCTTTCGAGGCAACTTAGGCCTGAGTTGCCTCGAAAGCTTGTATATTGTAATCTTTTTAGTTGGCCAATAAAAGGTGTCATTTTGCTTGACTTCTCACTAAAGTTTAGGATTAAAAAAGAAATGTTTTTAAAGTTCACAAACCACAGTCATGGAATTGAGTGTTGCTACTTAAAGTAAGGACTGAAATATAAGTTAATAATAAATATTATTAACTGCTTAAATTTCCATACTAAGCAGCAATAATAGCAACAACAACAAAATCAGCTATAATAATGCAAATTGCTAAATGTGTCCCGAATTTTTTGTAAATAGCAATTTAGTAAATCTGCCAATGGTAAGTCGTGCAATATTGTGTACCAAAATGCTATTCAGTCAATACGAATTAAAAGTAGACAGGTAATGTGTATCATTATTGTTGCTGAAGACTGTGTCTTTCAGTTTATTACGTGTCTCAGTTGTCACAGGTTGAACAGTGTGTCTTGTAGCTGGCTAGGAAGAGAGATGAACTGAGAGTCATTTGTATGTTATCCTTTATCATCAGAATCTTCTGTCTTCATAGTCCGTCTAAGATGGTTTAGAAGTCTGATGTGTGGGTGCAATTGATTTTTCTGACAATGCTTTCTACCTCTGTGCTCATTAATTGGTGGTAAAGAGTTGTGTGTCCTTCTGGTGAAGTATTGTGTAAGAAAATTATGCATGTAGTGGGAGAGGATGGTTATGGGGTTTACAACACACAGAAGAAGCTTAATGCACCTGAAATATTCATGGAAGTATGTGAAGTAGACTAAGCCATTGGTGACCCAGTAATTTGTTTATTTTGTTTATGCACTAGGGGGCTCTGCCCCCTGCTCACTTCACTTGCCAACCCCCGGGTTTGGTTAACCGGATATTCAATTTAAAGAGATTGTTATTTTCATGGGAATTTTTACATATGCATTATTTTCACTTTTACTTTAAAACTTAAGTTAAAATAATATTTGGAATTAACTTTTCTTCAAGATCGCATTGAATTTTGATTTTATGTTTGGATTTACATTGTGACATCGTAATGTATAACTGCCTGTGAGTGAATATCATTCCTTTCTCTCTAATAAATAAACTGACATTTTTCTAATGTTTGTCCCTGTGATTTGTTAATTGTCATAACAAAAGCTATTCTCACAGGAAACTGTAAATGTTTTAATACGAATGGCATATCAAGATCGCCTTTTGTGTCTAATGTTATTCGTGGAACATGTACTACATTACCTTTCTTGTCGCCTGTTAAGATTTTACATGTTAGAATTGTTCGACCAATTTTTAATACAATTAATCTTGTTCCATTGCATAGTGCATCACTTATACATAAATTACGCAATACCATTACGATACAACCTTCTTTCAACAGTAATTTGGCTGGTGGAAGACCAGACGGTGTTAATGCTTATAGATATTCTATGGGATATTGTAAATTGATGTTTTCATCTTCTGCACGATCACCACCAGCTGCTTCAGCATAATATGTTGATATGCATTTAATGAATTTGCCATGTAACCGATCCACAATTTTCGCATTAATTTGTTTGGCTTCATCGTTTCTCACTGCCATATTTAGATGAATGGGTGATTCTAAACTGGATCTTCGTAAGTGTGTGTGAGTGTATTCATAAGCAAGCCCTTTAATGGACTGGTGTCTGTCCAGGTTAAATGCCTGAATATACCTGACGACCGTGGTGTTGTTTGAAAATAGTTGTAAGTAGGGTGTGACTTGAAAGAGTCTTATTGTAAAAGTCTCCGTCTCACGGGACTTCCTTCCAAAAAGTCTTGTCACAGGATTTTTTAATTATAATAGAGAGATATGCTGTTATATTTTCTGAAGGAGAATGTGTAACACTTTTGGCTCCAGCAGACCCCCATGACCCTGTGTTAGGATATAGTGGGTTGAACTGACTGACTGTATTTTAAAATTGCATGTTTTATCCATGTTAGATGAAAAAAGTCTCAGGGAACATGATATTTACAGTATTAATAAAGTGAAAGACAGTGATTGAAAATATGGAAAAAAATTACAATATAAAAAGAAATACAGAAACTGACTTTTATTTTAACTTTATACAATAATGACATAAACAGTTTGGCTAAATCATTTTCCAGGTGCACAGTTGCAGCAACATAAAAGGCCATCCTCCACTGAGGATTTCCTTTTGACTCTGGTATAATAATAGATTCAGCTCTAATGAAGCTTGTCAGTTTTGCTTACTTTCTGGCAAAATCTTTAAGAAAACATCCTCTGATCTCAAGGTTTTAGGCCATTTGTATCACTTGCAGTGAACAAGCCTTTAATCAGCATGACCTCTTATGAACCTTTGAGTCCAAAAAAATTCTTGCTTGAACTGCCAGGTTTTTAGTTAAAAGGTGGTTTTGGAGATGTATTTTTTGTACAGTCTACTCACTGCTCACTTAGAATGTCACAAGATTGACACAACATTAGTAGTGCATGTTGCAGCCATCCGTGGTATGCAGGTTTGTGTTTTTATTATTGTTAAGCTCTTCAAAGGAGGGAAACTCCTCCTAATTATGAGTACCTCTCACTATTCAACTGTTTACATAACAGTACAAGCACTAGGACCGACAACAGCCTCAGTACTCAGAGACGCTGGTTGATGCAATCATAATAGCCAGTTAAAATAGTAATGGTCTTCCATTTATCACTTTCTCAAATTAAGTTTTGTGTACTTCTCATTAAATTTCCATTTTGGACCCTCTGATATATCCATCCATCCATTATCCAACCTGCTATATCCTAACTACAGGGTCACAGGGGTCTGCTGGAGCCAATCCCAGCCAACACTAGGCACAAGGCAGGAAACAAACCTCGGGCAGGGCGCCAGCCCACCGCAGCCCTCTGATATAGCGTAATAATAATTAAATAAAAAAGAGGACAATTAGTTTTATTGTAATTGTAATTGAAATCAATGGATGTATTGTAAGAAAAAAAAACAGAACAATTCCAGAGAAATGAGAGAGTGAAAAAGAAAGAAGGAATACAAAGTTGAAGACTGGAAGAAATATGAAATAAATCAAGCAGATGCAGGAAGAGCAAACTGAGAGATTTGTGGTACTGTCTTGTATTGCAAAACAACTGTAGCAGTTTGTTGAGGGGACCTACAGTAAATATTTACAGAAATCATTGACATCTAGTCTACAGACGTTGATACTATTCAGTGTTGGTGTATGTTAAATGGTTATATCTCAGTTCTGTCTGCGAATACTCTTACTTCAGCAGTGTTGGGTGTAAATGTCTTAAAGCAAAATCTGAAAATGGTGTCTGGACTTGTGACACTTTGCCGAGACCTTGCAGTACCAATTAAAAGCCTGCATGTTTCAGTTGCGGGAGAAAAGGGTCATTTTGCATGTTCTAATTGCAGGGTATCAGTGTAGTATCACATAAAAAATTTGCTCGGTAACAAGCATTCTAAACTAAACAGTGCTTTAATGAAAGCTGGCCCCTAGTTCCAAAAGACCTTGCAAAATGCTACTCTTTAAGTGGGAAGTCGTTAATAGCTTGGAACTGCCAAGCTGTATGAGAGTTGGCCATACCGTTAATTCCACTGGTCTTTGTCTATTGTGTTCCTTCACCCTGTGCTCTGAATCCTTCTTTGGTGGTTATTAATGGGTCATCTCAATATGAGGTTCAGAGGTTCTCATTTCACATTGAGCAGAGGACAGATTGCTATTATGCTGAAAAAGATACAACCCTCAGGAATGTCCTTGGGCATTTGTTTGTAATTTCTAACTCATAGGGTGATTCTTTAAAAGCAAGTTCAATCTATTTATTTTGAAAAGAGAAAGCCAATTCTGCATCTGCCATGTACATTTAAAAAAATGGCAATATTATGTGTTGTCTATCCAAAGTGTGATCAATGGAATCTTTACATCCTTTTGATATAAAGTAATTCCTTGTTCTTTTTATTGCTAAACTAAGTTATTATGTGTAATTTTAAAATAAACCTTTGTTAATTAAACCGTGCTTCATATTTATTTTTTACTACAATATTGGTTTGCAGGATTGATAGTTTAATTGTAAATTATTAACTTTTAAATAAATTATATACAGAATAGTATTTTTAAGCATTTTTTACTGTTATTTTTAAAATTGTCTTTATTTCTACATTTCATTACTTAATTATAGATGGATCTTTTAATTTAACAAGAAAGAGCTTTCTTTATATCTTAATTTAACTTAATCTGTTGCCTGGTAGTTGTTAGTGTCAAAATGTTTAGATGACTTCTTGTGTTATTTTTGCATTTATTATTGTAATGTAATTTTGCCTCATGACTTAGTTTGGGAAGTCAAGGTTGTCTGGTTGTCATGAAGAAGGCCAGCAAACTTCATCCAATTATATGTCTGCTTCAGTAGCTGTTTGTTTCTTTTAAAATAATCTCTTGTTTCTTTTGACCCTGTGCAAACTAAAGTTGACAGAATCAAAAATAGGAAGTGTTTCATAGCAAAAAATACCAACATGTGCATTGTTTTAAATATATTTTTGATCATTGTGTTATGTTCATGGAAATCATGGAAAGATTTGGGAATTTCTCCTACCTCTCCAAAAGATTTAAGAAGTAAATGGGGAAGAGAGACTGAGCTAGTTTTGAGTGGATTTGAGTGGATTATGATGGTGTAGTGATCTTTTAAGTGTCTCTGTGGGCTAGGTAAGGGTCTGCCAACTATGCTGGACTAATGTTTCTGGCCAAAAATATGACATGAACTATGAGACAGGTATCAGTGCTAACCACTCTGAGATAAAGTTAACAGGATTAAAGGAATACTCAAACCAAAATTATGTTTCTTTTATATGTTACTTACCCTACTTAGTTTGTAGTGATGACCAAGAAATGGAGAGAACAAATGCATGATATAATAGAGGCTTAATTGTGACCGATGCTTTACAGTCGCAAAATATATGAAAAATAATCCTTGGGGAAAAAAATAAAAAAATGTTACCGCAAAAACGAATACAAAGATAACAGAGTCCCTACAATATTCATTGATATGCGCCACCCAAAACACTGAATTGACATTCAGTTTTGAGAAGTATCAAGTCGGATCTGGTCGTATGTACTTTTTCCGTTTCCGATATTTTTTATTTGGTTACATTTATTGTAATGTCCTTGAGGTATCAGAAGTGATTTGCCTGCAATTATCTAATCAGCCAATAATTTGGCAGCAGCAGCACAATGCATAAAATCCTGCAGACACAGATCAGGAGTTTCTGTTAATGTTCACATCAAATACTACAATGGGGAAAAATATGATTGCAGTGATATTAACTAGCATGATTGTTGGTGTCAGACCCATTGGTTTTAGTATTTCTACAACTGCGCATCTCCTGGGATTTTCATACAGAACATTCTCTAGAGTTTACTCAGAATGGTGCAGTAATGCATCTCGGTTTACATTGGCAATTTGCTGCTTCACTCCTGTTCGGAAAACATCTGCAAGGCTTCTTCCACACTGTACATAAAAACAGAAAGCATTATAAGGTTTATGTTTTTTATATGCCTTCATACCTCTCTTAATATATTATGTTTTTACAGTGGACAGTATGTGCATTTATGCATTTTAATGCGCTTATTTGATTAATTGAATTATCTGATGTGGACAGTTGGAAGAAACACTCGTAGCTCTTGCAAAGTCATGGGGTGCCATCTGGGTAGTCCCCTTTATTCTGGTTGCTGTCAAAGTAAACAGGTGCTCATGGTGGTGAAATAAATGTAAATTGCCTCAATGGCTACAGCTGTGAATGCATTAAAGGGTCTGGGGAGCTCTGGCCTTCTCAGAGGTTCAGGTACAAATGAGATGCAGACATTTGGGGGCATCTCCCTTTTATACTGGCTTCTTTGGAAGGGCAGAGGTTAATTGCCCTTAAGGGGTGTCTTCTGTGGGCTGAGGAAAAAGAATAAAAAACAGACAAGCCTGTAAAGGGCAGCGCCCCCTCTCATGCTGGCAGGGTGTTACCTTCTTGAGATCAGTCTCACTCAGACAAACATGTGATACACTTAATAGTTTTCCTGCTTGACACCATTTATTGGCTAACGGAACAGATTACAATATGTAAGCTTTCAAGGCAGTTATGGCTCCTTCTTCAGGCAAGATGTAAGGTTGCATCTTTTAAAGAGTTTTGGAGCAAGTCTACTGAGAAACAACAAAATTTACTGCACTAATACTGGACTTAAAAATAAAATGCAACATTGTGCTGCTAACACTTAGATCTTTTAAAACAGGTAGCCATTACTTCTTTTTTCTTTCTGCTTATGTCATATAATTAAGAGCACCAGTCCTGTGAAACCAAATTAATTCACAGAACATGATTTCGTAATTTTAATGAGGTTTCATAATTGCATCCAAATCCTACAGCTTTCCTCTGTATACAGCTATATCTATGACTGCGTTAAATTTCACTTTTACCCTTTTACCGTTAATAAATTTGGAAAGCAATCTTCCCCTTTACTTGCAGCCTTGGTTGGGACCTTGTTCCTCATGTATAAACAGTGCGCAAGCACAAAAATGTTATGTATGCCTGTTTCCACGTTCATTTCAATATTTATAAAACCTAAAGTTGGTGTAAAGCCACACAGTAGTGTAGAAGTGTTTGTTTTATAGCACATCTTTTTGTTCCCATTTATGTAATAAACTTAATTGCTATTGTTTTTACTGGGGATTGTTCTTTTATTTGTTCATATAAAAAAGCTAGCCATATTTTAGTGAAACAAAACTTAGATTTTTTTAAAAATACCCTTTCATAAACATTTTGTTTTTCAAACAGGAACAGAATGGCTCTACAGTAAATATGCTTGCCTGTGGTGGGCACTTAGAAGTAATTTCCTGACCATTTAGATTTCCTATCAAAGCAGATCTTTAAGGGAAGGGTTCCAGTCACTGAAAACAAAAGGGCAAATATAGGTTGTACTTGTGGCTAGTTAAAACTATTTAAATAAACTTTTGTGCCAGGAGCTTGATAATATTAATTTTGCATTTGAAAAAAGGAATCCAGTCCTGAAAATAATTTAGGGTTAAACTAATAACGTATGACTAACACAGTGGCAAAGTGGGATCAGAGTGTCATTCTGGCTAGGTCAGTGTCCTTGTACAATGTAGTAATGGCTATTTTGTTTTCCTTCCACATCTTACAGGCAGATGTTTTACTGTAGGGTGATGGTAACTCTCAGTTTGGAGAGTGTGGGTGAGAATGTGTTTGTGTATGAATAATTCCTAGCATCTCATCCATGACTGCATGGATGCTGGGCATCTTTACCCTAAATTCAGATATTAAGCATCAGATAATAGAAGGATGCCTGGATGAATATCTACATCATAATTACAGATGTCTCTTTTTAACGTAGCATTTTTAATACCATTTTAATAAAACCCCTAGAACAAGTAATAACATTTCTGATAGTACCTGACAAATATGGATTTTGCTAGTTTTCTTGAGGTATGACATGAATAGAAAGAAAGACATTAATTGTGTGCAGTTTTTACTTAAAACTGTTTGTTTTATTTAACCTTCAAACAATTTAAATAACAGTCACTAGTGACACCCATTGCAAATATTGTAATGTTCTCTGCAAAGCAGTTTGATAACACTGAAATAAGCGTGCACTTTAACTCAACTCTTATCTATACATTTGCTTAACCCACTTTAACTCTCACCCTATCTTTTGCTTCCTTTTTTATGTTTCTTGTACACATGTTGTATTCTTGCAAAATGTTGTGTTGTGATAATCATTGTAGTTTAATAATTAACAGTCAAAATTGCCTGCAAGTCTAAAAATGTCCTACAGAAATAAACAAGGACATATAGATTTTTTGCTAGTTTTTGTAAATGACACTAAATCTATGATATTGATAGGCAAAACAAAATTAATCAGATGGCATATTTATTCCGGTTCATTTAAAAGTACCTTTAATTGCATGTTATGTGTTTCAAGTAATATAGTTAACTAGCCATGTGCGCCCAACTACGTTGCGCGTGTTAAAGTTAAAGTTAAAGTAAAGTCTGTGAAGGGCTCCCTGTTTAAACGTGGCTGCCAGTCGTGAACTGGGCCCTTTGTCGCACAGAATTATGATTTTTTATAAGGGAAACAAAATTACAAAAGAAAACCCTTGGATATTGATTCGATAGAAACGGCCTACTCGGAATCACTGTCCGAATAGTAATTATGTGGTGGTGTAGGAGCATTTCTGCTTCTGTCCGTTCACAGTCCGTCTCGTTTTCACGACGCTATCATTTCCTCTCACGATGTCTTCTCAACCTTTCTCCAATCTCGCAGGTTGCTTTGTGGCAATCCAAAGAGTAAGGCAATATACACGGAGCAATGGTTATAAAAGGGGGACACATAGGTATCCAGGCTCTTTAAAGCATAAATAGGGATCACTTCACTGACATGTGAGCAAGCCACGGTACAACTGTGAGACGCGCAGCACTCGCCGGCTGCAACGTAACAATAATAATTTCCGGAACATGCTGTTACGTTGTCATTCATTTTACTCACTGTCTTTCTTTCATTCATATATTACGTAGGCACGTACCTTTTATCTTCGGCAATCTCATTCTCTAACCAGGTCTCAGGAGCTAACCAGCGTAACACTGTCCACCACCCCTTTCGTTATTCCGGCACATTGTTGACATCCATGAGTAACAACAACGTACTAAACTGCGCTGAGCTTACTCTTGAGCATGCAACGTAAAGTTGGCCATGTGAACAGTAATCTTGTTTCAAATCTCACAGCTTGGATTGCTGCTGTCATAATCGGTTTGAGTTTCATGGTTTGTTTCAATTACGACAGTATTTGTAGGACTTGTGTTGAAGAGACATTCGGCATCTGTCAAGCGTTGTAAGTATACAACTATTTTCATTGATAACTTAACATCCAGCTTTTGAGAGTTTAAACATTTCTAAACATCAAAGTGTCCGCTACTGAAATCGTCACCTGTGAATCTAAGATGTTTAAGAGGCATTGGCGGTTGTCGAAAGGTGTAAAATATTTGGCCATTTCGGTACACTTAAGCATTTCACTCTTCTAGTGCTCCTGTGTAGTATAATTATCTCCTGTACCGTCATCAGTCCACACCTTGAACCTGTCCCAGTCATTCAATACATAAGACACAATGTTCCTCCGGATATCAAGAGTGAGCCTGATATGGCCGTGCAATATGTAACAAAGAGAATGGAAAAGGCAGGTGCCATCTCCGGGCATGGAAACCACTTGGTAAGTGACAGTTCTTTGATCGATGGTGATCACCTCGATAGACATGTTAATGGGGGTACGGTTGGAATGATAAAGGAAATGGGTACCTGAATAATGTAAAGTAAGTCTAAAATACCTACACAATAACTATAATCGTAATAAATGAACAATAAAACAGCGGAGAAGCCGTGGATTAAATAAAAAGGCTGTAGTTATCAGCAGGGAGACGTGAATACCGTGGCGAAGCAAGGAAGGGAATGTAGAGACTGGAGCAACAGACGGCCTTATATAGGCAGGCAGCCAACAACGTGGGAGGCGTTGGGATGGGGGACCCAACGCCGCCTCACACGGTGACCGAGCTGCAGGCTATGGACGTATATATGTACGTAAATAGGATTCAGTTAGCGTTGGGAACCCGCGTACCAAATTTCTTGAAGATGGGCCCATAAGTAACAAAGACCGTTGAAAAGTTCAATATGACGGCCGACAGTGGCATCATATCACCGAAATAAGTACCAAATTTCAGCCTTCTACCTACACGGGAAGTTGGAGAATTAGTGATGTTGGAAACTTCAATATGGCAGCCGACAGTGGCATCATACCACTGAAATAAGTACGTACATCGGTTTTGGTTAGCACAGGGAAGCCACCTACCAAATTTCGTGAAGATGGGGCAATAAATAAGAAAGTTGAACGTGGCGAACATTGTCAACCGTTATGACCGTTACGCGTAGAATTTCAAAATGAAACCTGCTTAACTTTTGTAAGTAATCTGTAAGGAATGAGCCTGCCAAATTTCAGCCTTCTACCTACACGGGAAGTTGGAGAATTAGTGATGTTTGGAAAATTCAATATGGTGGCCGACAGTGGCGTCATACCACCGAAATAAGTACGTACATCGGTTTTGGTTAACGTAGGGAAGCCACCTACCTAATTTCTTGAAGATGGGGTCAGCCTTCTACCTACGCGGGAAGTTAGAAAATTAGTGACGTTGGAAAGTTCAATATGGCGGCCGACAGTGGCGCCATACCATCGAAATAAGTACGTACATCGGTTTCGGGTAGCACAGGGAATCCGCCTACCAAATTTCGTGAAGATGGGGCCATAAATAAGAAAGTTCAACATGGCGGACATTGTCGACCGTTATCGACCGTTATGACCGTTACGTGTAGAATTTCGAAATGAAACCTGCTTAACTTTTGTAAGTAAGCTGTAAGGAATGAGCCTGCCAAATTTCAGCCTTCTACCTACACGGGAAGTTGGAGAATTAGTGACGTTGTAAAGTTCAATATGGCAGCTGACAGTGGCGTCATACCACCGAAATAAGTATGTACATTGGTTTCGGTTAGCGCAGGGGAGCTGCCTACCAAATTTCGTGAAGATGGGGCCATGAATAAGAAAGTTCAACATGGCGGACATTGTGAAAATTAGTGACGTTGGAAAGTTCAATATGGAGGCCGACAGTGGCGTCATACCACCGAAATAAGTATATACATTGGTTTCGGTTAGCGCAGGGAAGCCGCCTACCAAATTTCGTGAAGATGGGGCCATGAATAAGAAAGTTCAACATGGCGGACATTGTTGACCGTTACGCGTAGAATTTCGAAATGAAACCTGCTTATCTTTTGTAAGTAAGCTGTAAGGAATGACCCTGCCAAATTTCAGCCTTCTACCTACACGGGAAGTTGGAGAATTAGTGATGTTTGGAAAATTCAATATGGCGGCAGACAGTGGCGTCATACCACCGAAATAAGTACGTACATCGGTTTTGGTTAGCGCAGGGAAGCCAC
>JANRMT010062835.1:33986803-34015536 GCA_026402145.1 Polypterus bichir lapradei | reverse complement strand
TGAAGATGGTGCCATAAATAAGAAAGTTCAACATGGCGGACGTTGTCAACCGTTATCGACCGTTATGACCGTTACGTGTAGAATTTCGAAATAAAACCTGCTTAACTTTTGTAAGTGAGCTGTAAGGAATAAGCCTGCCAAATTTCAGCCTTCTACCTACACGGGAAGTTGGAGAATTAGTGATGAGTGAGTGAGTGAGTGAGTCAGTCAGTCAGTGAGGGCTTTGCCTTTTATTAATATAGATTTACAAAAATGTGCTTAAATGACAACTGAAAATTTTCTTTGTAGCCAGTGTTCATTTTAGTGCATTAATAAAAATGTGTATACCCTTTTTTTAACTCCCTTTAACTATTATGCAGACCTACTTATTGTATATTGATGTTTTATGCTTTAAAACATACTTTTTGATTATTATATGGTTTAAGATGCTTTAGTATATTTTGGAATAATATTGTTTAATTATAAGCAGCTCTCAATGGAATTTGGAGCTGGATCACAAACAGCTGTTTAAGTTTACTAAACCTGTTTTGTTTATTTTTTCTAGGGGCAAGAAGCGGCCTTTGCTGTTTTGGAAACATCACAGGTTTTGCCAGAAAAGGCAGAGTTATATTTAATGTATGAAGGCTCAAGTCAAGATCATATCACCGAAGCAAAGAGGGCAGATGGAAACACACTAGAATTTTTGGTTCCAGGTGAGTTGTTATTATAATACTTTGGATAGTGTATTTAGTGTAGAATAGTGTATTTTTAGTGAGAAATTCTTTAATATACATTTTAAGCCAAACAGCACTAATTCTTTACAGTTTGAAGTTAGAATTTATTTACTTGATTAGTGTAGTGTACTTCTCAATTGCTTTCAATATAGTTCCTTGTGACTGAAGTTCTCTTACTATGGAAGGAACCATAAATAGAAATATTTTAGTTCCTTAAACATTTTTTTTTATTATTTTATAAATAGATGTAAGATATAATTTTTTAGTATATTGTGTTTAATGGATGCTGATAACACCATGCTGTTATATGTAGGTTTACCTGTGTATTTTTTTTAATATTCTTCAATTTTATTTTAATACAGAATAGAAGAACATAACTATTAAGTTAACATTGAAAGCTTTGGACTTTATAGTTTTAATGCTTTACTTTTCTTCCACATTTCAAGACATGTTGTTAGGTCAAAGTAGACAGCTATGTTTTTCTTTGTCCTGTACTGGCCGGAATCATCTGTTGGACTGTATTTCTGAGATGTGCTAGTTACTGCTAGAATTCATAGCAATTCACCAAGCACAGAAATGGATGAAGGTTTTTTGAAGTTTTTATTCTGTTTATATTAAACATGTGCTTGTGTATTTTAATACGCTTACCTATTGTTTAATGTCTTCACATGTAAATATTTCCCTTTCCTAAACTATGGCAAACAGAATGTAGAGATAAGAACTCATTTGTTTTGTTATTCCAAGATAGTGGCTCTTATGGTGTTGTAGACAGGGGACCATTTTTTCAAAATCCAAGACTGGGGCGATTAATTACATCCAATACTTTGTACTGTAAAATCCAAATTAAAGTTACTACATTTATAACAAATAGTCATATTCACACTCCGTTTTACTGGCTTTGTGTCTCAGAGTCATGGATTTTAGCTTGTGATCCATAATGATTTGTTGGTCTTAAAGATTGCAGACAGACTCCACCAGTGCAGTAGTAGTTTTTGCATTTTACAGAAGCTCAATAAAGAAATGCATAATATTATTATATCATGACAAACAATAAACCCCTCTAAAATATACACCCCATTGATTAAAAAGAAAGAAACGTCTGACTTGACAGTTACAGTCACATTAAAGCATTATATAGGTGTATTGCCATTGGTATTAAGGAGCCCTAGTAGCGTTTCTTGACACACTTCTGCTGAACAATTCATTGCCTGAAACTCTTCAGTGTTACTTTGTCAGAGATAGGATGTGCAGCATTGTTCATAATTGCACTCGTTTTATCTTTCACTACTACTCCCAGGGGGTCGAGAGTGCTTCCCATAATTGAGTCTGCCTTTTAATCATCTTGTATTATGACACTAGTTAGGCCTGTCATTAATATGGACCCCCACATACTTGCAGCAATGCAACACCTCTACATTGACTATCTAAATAGTGAGTAGGTGTATAGGCTGTTTGTATAGCGAAAGTCAAAAAACAGTTTCTTGGTTTTGCTGATGTTATACTACAGACAATTTATTCTGCATCAAGGAACAAAGTTCTCCACCTAACTCCTATGCTGAAACAATATTCAATGTGACTATATCCCATACATTTTAAAAAAAAATGTGGACATGATCTTGTTGTCACTGGCTTGGGCCTTTAATTCATTTGAGTTATTAGAATCATCATGCTTGTATTGTTTGTTTTGTTTTGATTCTGAGTAGTAATAATGTACCCACATTTCATCTCCAGATACAAGATATCTCCCAGTAATAATTCTTTAGCTCAACATCATCTTTGGGATATACAGGAATAAAGTGATGCTTCATTTTTTTGGAGTTACTTTTCTGAACTCCCAACATAAACAGACCTTGCACATGTTTAATTGTTCATGAAGAATTAATTCAACTGACATATAACTAATCCCTGTAGGATCTAGTATATAATGCATCTTTACTCTTTTGTTGTCTATTGTGATTCGCTCCACAGTTTGAACATTTTTTTCTCTCATTCAGCTAGACAGCAGGACTGACCCTGGGTCAAGTTTGAGATGCACCCTGTCTCCCTCTTTACAGTGGCACATGAAAGGGGCCTGGTTCTGATACGTGTTAGTTAAGCATGAATAAATCCCCAAAGGCATATTGTTGTCTAGTCCACTAGTATTAGAAATTTAGCAATAGCTTCTTTTTAAATTTGTTGTGTCCATGTTGACTGGTTTCTGAACTATCAAACAAACATTATAAATCAAAAATGATAAAAATAAATTTTAATCACATAGTTAAACAGAGAGAGGCAAATCTGGCCTCTTACAAATTCAGCACTATAGAATACCTCCTTTAACTTTTTGTTCAAAAGTTTTTTATCACCATCTGCATGCATTGTAGAGATTTATTATAAACCAAGATATTTATGATAAGAAACAAATATGAATTAAAAAAGCATACAAACTATAAAAGAAGATATAGATATTGCTGTTGTCATGTTACATTAGCACTTTATAGATGACACACGTTTTTGATTTCAGGATATTGCTTTAATGTATATTAAATTGATGTTCAATATAAGGTGAAAGTATTGATATTTGAGAATATTCTATTTTTTGTGCATACTGCATTTTTTGATTTGCTGGGTTAACAACTTGTGTGTATTATCTCAGCTTCTGTTTTCTATTCCTCCTCACTCTTTTAGGGCTTACCAATACCTTGCTGTTTTTTTACCTCAGACCTGGCCAAAGTCCATACTATGTTGTTACCATTCAGCTCCTCAGCTAACTTTCTGAAGGAGCCAAAAAGTTATAATTAAAGCCATGCGAAAATCATGGTAATGACTATGGGTGTTCAATTTTTTAAAATTCCTTTAGTCTGAAAATAAGCAATCCAAAATATGTTTTGCATTGTCAAAGTTGAATGCTATCCAGACATTTTATTGCCATCTGTAATATTATTATCTGAAGAAGCTGTTCTTATTTAATACTATAAAATATGTAAACAACCTGCATGAGTTTTATGCAGGTAATTATTAATATCATTAAGATTTATTCATTTAAAAAATATGTACAGTATGCTGTTTTCTGTGTGGAGATGTGTCTATAAACTCCTGTTGCCTACTTAAACATCACATGCAACCTTAGAGGGCTTATCTATGTTTGTAACTGTGTAAAGAAGAAACTATGTATACAGTTTGGACAAATCCAATATGTACGATTCACTTTCAATTTTTAACCGCTTCTGGTTTTCTAGCTTGGCTTTTATTACTCTTAAGGAAAATATAACTGATTTGAAAAGCTTTTTTATATGCAAGGTATAGATGTTAATTGTTCCAAACTTGTTATGCTACAGTAATTCACACTTGCTGACTCCTATTACCTGAATATATTGTGGCAGGCAGGGCACACAATATCTTATACTGTGACAGTGTTGTGGCATTAAAGAGCTATTCATAAAAGGAGCTATTTAATACAGTGTACATTTTTCAAGAGTGGTGCTGATTTTAGGATTTTTAAGACTTTAGGCCAAAACATGCTCAGATAACAGAAAGTCTTTGCAGTTGATTATTAAATCGTAGTGGGGTATAGCTAGAGAGGTGAAACAAATTTTCGTCAAAAAGTAGTTAAAGGCAAGATCTTAGAATTTTTAAGAAAAATAAATTGCCTAGAGATAGATTTCTTAGCTATGTTGTTCTTTTTTAAGAAAGACCACCTGAGCTCTGTATGTGAAACACTCTTTTTTTATAAAAAAGACAGCAAGATGATATCAAATGAAAGCATGCACATGCAGGTGCACCCAATGAGAACAATCACATTCCTGTCAATTGCTGTGGCAGAAGATAATTTTTATCATCTTAAAGTGGTAACATACCATGACCAAAACATAAACAAAAGTAAATAACAAATTAACAAATACTAACCAAATTGAAAGGAACAAATTAAAATTCTAGTACATGTCCATAGAACCCACAGATTGAGCTTTGGACACTTCAAAAATGAGGTGCAGGGCTTTTATTGATTGTAATTTTTAGCATTATTCGAAATACGCTTTGTGTATAGATTATTTTGTGTATATTAAAGTTAGTTGTCCAAACTTGTTCACAGCTAACAGAATTTATTTTTGAAGTATGAGAGAATGTTCAAATTGATAAAAAACTGTGTATCATTTTGTGCTCTCCCTTATTTTCTATGTATAAACCCAGTTCATATGCACAATTGCAAGTAAACAGTTTTCTTTTGGGTTTTTTTTCCTGCACAGTGTATTTATGTAACTCTAAATCATCCTATTTCTAGACATTCTAATTCTAAGACCTGCTTTCCACATAGTGATGTTGCAGACTAATTTAAATGTCTTAATATACAGAATATTTAGGTGAGGGAAATGTTGTCTTTCATTTACAACTTACTTCTTCCAGTTAAAATAGAAATCTATTGCAGTAGCTAACATCATGAATTTTTTTATACTGTATACTATACAGTGATCTGAATACTGATTTTTTTTTAAAAATTATCTATGGTATGTATGATCAGTAGGACATATTTCACACTTGGAAGTTATGACAAGTAATTTTAGGGCAATAAATTAGAAATTGTTACGCATTTCTCTTTTGTACAAAACATTTAATTGAAATATAACGTTTAATCACTATAGCAATATAATATCATTTTGTTACTCATTAATGTCAAATACTTTGTTTGATTTTAGGTCATAACATACCAGAAAATGTAACGGTGACAGCCTATGCTAATACTGGTGACAACTCCATCTGTATCCTAGGAAAGAGTTCTCTTAAGTATATAAATAATGATATTGTGGAACTGGCTCAGTTCTTGGTGGATAATTCCCATTGCCTAACTACAGGAAGCCATCTTACACTGATTTCAAGATTTGGAATAACAAATGAAGTAAACGAGAATATAGATCAAAAAATTGTTCTTGCTCTTTCTCACCTGGAGCTCCCTTTTTCTTGGAACATCTTGGGAAATCATCCCATTGAAGGTAAGATGTCTTTTATTCCATCAAAATATTTATAAAAGTAAATAATTGAAGAGATTCAAGGGAGCTCATATTTTTAAAACAGCTTCACTGTGTTTTATGTTAAAATTGGGCATATGCTCATTGAGGCATGAAATTGTATTAGAAGTAGATGTTACTCCTGCAGTATAAAAGATAAATAATAAGATACAAGACCCTTCTTATGCAAGTTAAGTTAAATTCTTTACATCAAATTGCCATTACTTAAACATATCATCAATATGAGCCTTACTTATCTAATCACAAAGACCCATAGCCTATACAGAGGGCAACTGTCATAAATAAAGATTAACACTATATATAATGCTTGCCAGAGAATTAGTCACTTGTACGTTTTTAACTTAGAACTGAGTATTAGTCCGAAAGGTAGTTCCACTTAAGAAAAATAAAGGAAAAATTTTTTTTCATATAGATGTTTTCAAATCAGATCATCAAGTTTAAAACTAGTATCAGACTTGCCCTAATATCATTAGGTGACCCTTATGTGGTGTTATAAAAATAATATTAACAATCTCAACGCTAATAGCTTAAGTATGGACTGGCGAGCTTTGTTGGGCTGAATGGCCTATTCTTGTCTAGATTGTTCTAATATTTTATATTTTGAAATATAAAAGAACAGTAAATAAGCTTAGTTCATTTGTGAATATAATCATATGTTAGAAATATTTTTTTACATCTGCAGAGCATCTAGAAGTATGTTTATTAATTTGTTAAAATAAAAAAACTTTTGAATAACAGCATAACTGACAAAAGCTTAATTACAGTGACACTAGTGAGGTGAAGCAAAATCTAAAATACTGAGAAAAATATGAAGACATTAATTCACTAGCCACGAAGCAAAGGAAAAGCAAGTTACTTGTTTGTAATCTGGTTAAGCAGGCTGTGATTTATGCAGAATTCTGACTTTTGAATATGTCATTTACATTTGACATCAGCTGTATTTTTATGTACCGCACACAGGTTATACACGTTTTTGCTTCTCTTGCTTAAAGGATTTAAGCACAGGTAATGCATAATGCATTTTTGCATACATTATATGGGTGAAAGTGTAGTATTTCTTTCTGTTACTATCATTAGTGATATCTGTCTATCTGTGATTATTGTGAAATAAAATATTTGAAAGCAAAGCTGTGACTACCTTTGTTTTAAAATAGATTAAAAATGGGTTAGTGAGTTTAAAGGTAGTCTTATTCTTAAAAAAACAGATTAGCTGTTCAAAACATGTTCCTAGTTCAAATATGTTTATCTGGGTAGACTAGAATAGTGCTTTCCTTATCTGAGTCATCCATAAGAGTCAAATATATCTATGGTTACTGAATTGAAGATCAAAATTTGATATAGCTTAGATGTTAGTGGTTATATCATGTGAAAAAAAATCTTTTGAGGCCAAAGCTACAAAACCTGGTGTAGAAAAGGATTTGAAGAGACTATTTAAAAATGCAGGAGGACGAAGTTTAAGATATAAAAAACAATACTGCTTTCATCTATAACCACACTCCACAGTGAGTTGCAGGAATGTTTTCTTTTTTTGTGTTACTGAAGTTATGGAACATAGTTAATTTTAATTTAGTTAATTGTATGCATCAACACTAAACCTTAAGTACATATTGTGACACAAGATTAGAGCATAGAAATTGCTTTACAAGAGTCTTCTTTTTGAGTAGGATATAGATGAGTATATCCATTAGGGAATGCAAAAAAGTGTAGACTATACAAACCAAAAAATGTCATTTTATAAAGGGTTGTATAGAGTTACGTAAACTCAATTATTGTCTTTTGTCCATGGCCAACCTGTACATGTGCAAATTCATATCCATAATCTAATTGCAAAGCAATATTTTTCTGTGGCAGACGCCCAGGGCCCATGCCTGGCCGGGATGCCCCTTTGGCACTGAATCTGGGGTAGAAGCCATGGGAGGCTTATTTCTTCCCCCGGAACACTTGGTGGCTGCCCCCTGGGTTGCATCAGGCCACAATTCTGGAACACCGGATTTCATCCCCGTTGGGCTCCGTGGTAACTGCTAGAGGGAACTGCACGGCTTCCTGAACCCTTGTGGGCTGTAATACTGCCACACATGTAAGTGCAGCCTGAGTTAGGTTAATTATCACCTGAAGCACTTCCAGGTGGGCTATAAGAAGAACCTGCAGCCACTACTCGAGGCACCAGTGTCGGGAGGAGGAAGGCAAAGCTGCCTGGGAGGAGTGGAGGAAGAAGAGTGTGTTTTGGTGTTTTATTTTATGTGTTTTTGAGGACTGTGTAGGGCCTGTGGGACACGGGGAAGACATGCCTCATGGCTGACGAAAAAATACATTTTTGTTACCCTTTTGATGTGAGATTGAGAGATTGGGTGGTTCAAATTGAGATTGCACAGGTGGTAGTGGTGGTGGTGGTATCTGGGGTGAACTTCTCCAGGCTGGTGGTAAGGCTGTCCTCCTGGCATTGCAAGCAAATTTTGCTTCCATTTGGGAGATTGGCATCATCCCAGCTGACTGGAAAATGGGACTTGTCGTCCCTATCTGGAAAGGGAAGGGCAATCGCCTTGATTGCAGCAACTACAAGGGGATAACACTTCTCTCGGTGCCTGGTAAGGTCCTTGCTAGGGTCGTCCTCAATAGGATCCGTGATCACTTGGTCACCTATCAGCGACCGGAACAGTCTGGTTTTACGCCTAAGAAGTTTACCATCGACTGCATCCTGGCACAGAGGGTTCTCATGGAGCACAAACAAAAATATCGGCAGAGTTTCTTTGCAGCCTTTGTCGATTTTCACAAAGCGTTAGACTCAGTTGATCAAGCTGCCCTGTGGGACATCCTGAGGGTTCGTGGGATCCCCTCGAGGTTGCTGGATATCATGACCGGCCCGTACACTTTTACTATGAGTGCTGTGCAGAGTGGAGGCAGAACCTCAGCGTTTTTCTCAGTTCATTCTGGGGTTCATCAGGGGTGTGTTCTTGCTCCTACTCTGTCCAATGCTTGTATGGACTGGGTGTTGACCAAGGTTGTGGGGTCCAGCGGCTGTGGGGCATCTGTTGGTGAAGAAAGATTCACATATTTTGATTTTGCTGACGATGCTGTGATGTTCGCGGAGTCAATGGAGGCTCTGATCGGGGTGCTCGAGAGACTGAGTGAGGAGTCTGAGTGTCTGGGCTTATAAGTGTCCTGGATAAAAACCAAGATCCAGGTCTTTAATGACCTCTTGGGCATAGCCATCAGCAATGTGTCTGTTTACGGAGAGAGTGTCGACCTTGTTGAGAGGTTTACTTATCTTGGCAGTGACATTCATGTCTCTGGTGACTCTTCCTATGAAGTCAGTAGATGGATTGGGAGAGCATGGGGGATCATGAGGTTGCTGGAAAGGGGTGTGTGCTGCTCCCAATATCTATGCAAAAGAACGAATGTCCAAGTCTTTAGAGTCCAGGTGCTTCCTGTCTTGCTATATGGCTGCGAGACATGGACGCTATCCAGTGACCTGAGACGAAGACTAGACTCTTTTGGTACTGTGTCTCTCCAGAAAATCCTTGGGTACCGTTGGTTTGACTTTGTGTCAAATGAGCGGTTGCTCATGGAGTCCCAAATGATGCACATTAATTGCATTATAAGGGAGCGTCAGTTACGGCACTACGGCCATGTGGTGCGTTTCTCCGAGGGTGATCCAGCTTGTAAGATCCTCATTGTTGGGGACATGAGTGGCTGGACCAGGCCAAGGGGTCGCCTATGTAACACCTGGCTGCGGCAGATAGAGGGTCATTTCCGGAGGGTAGGACGGGACCACGTGTCTGCCTGGGGTGTTGCAAACTGGGATCCTGAGTTGATTTGTCGTGTAGTGGGTGCGGCAACGCACTGTACCACTGCATGCTCCCCAACTTGACTTAACTTGACTTTTGACGTGCCTCCAGTGTCAGTCTGTGTTGGGTTGATGCCTATATAGCGCCTTTGCCACGTTTCAAAGAAACATTTTTATTTCTTATTGATCATGTTAAGATTAATGTTTAAGTAAAATATTATGTAATATAGCAACTTAATCCACAATAACTTTTGAACTGTTTTTCTTCCTCATTCTTCACAATTTCTAGAAGAAATTTGGTCAGTAACCACATGTCATTGGTTATTCATCTGTTTTGTTACATTCTCAGCCTCCAGATGTTGGCAGTTGTACAAACCAAAGAAAGACCTTAGTTCAGCTCAGCAACCCAAATACTTGTTCAGCCTTTTGTCCACTTAAGAATGCAGTGTGGAGTGTGAGTGGGGGATGGGAGAGGCCCTGCTGCCTTTCTGCTGAAACGGGCTGTGCATCTGCCTCTCATGTTTATTGTGTTAGCAAATAAATCTATTTGTTCCCAAAAGCCTAGGCAATAAATGCAGTACCCACTTGGACCTAGGGTGCATGCTGTTATGTTTTTAAAATGTATGAATAATTAAGGCAAATATGTACAGTAGTTGGAAGTCATTTGGTTTTACACTTAGGACTAGAAAAGGGTCCTAAAAGAAAAAGGAGAGAAAGAAGCCTGATCAAAAAACTGGAGACTTTCTGATAGCATGAATAGAGTGCCACTAAGAGATGTTGGAGCTCATGGATGTATAGATAACTGCATCCACCTTATAGATTATGTTCTCAGCCATCTTAATGATTCTCTGTAGTGACTTGCAGTCAGTTGCATTACAGTTTCCATACCACACCATGATGGAACTAGTCATCATGTGGTCTATGACTCCCCTGTAGAAAGTGGGTGGAATGAGAAAGACTTGCATTTTTCAGCTGTCACAGGAAGTAGAGCCATTGTTGTGCTTTCTTGACAATGGCTGAGCAGTTATGCTCCAGGTAAAGTTCTCACTAATATATACACTGAGGAACTTGATGTTTTTAACTCTGTCAATGATATCACCATTTATATGGAGAGAGCTGTGAACTGGAAGGGACTCCCTGAAGTCAACAACTATTTCTTTAGTTTTGTGGATATTAAGAGAAAAGTTGAAACAAGACATTAACATCTGCATCAACAGGAGAGTAAGTTGGAGCAAAACTGGAAGGTGGAAATTTGGGAGGACAGGGGCAAATCAGGCCTCTTCACAACTTTATTAGAAAGGAATCTGACTTCTGATTAGGCAATTATATACAGTACAATATAGTTCTTCTAGGTGTTGGTTGTTTTGTATTGTGTACTGTGTATTATATTGTGCGCTTCCTGTTTCACCTGTATAAATAAATAAACACATCTTAGTTTCAAAAAAGAGAGAAGGACATTCAATAAAGTATATTTCAGCCATCAAAAAAGTTCAGAGAACATAAAGTCTGACCCTTCTATATATAGGCATGGTTGGCTTGCAACGGTTACTTTTTGTAAGACTTTTGCTTATTGATGTACAGTGGGTTCTTTTAAAGCTAAATGAATTGCTCATTTAATAACATTCTGAACAGGAGAACAGTTCAGTAATAATGTTGATTCTTACTAAACTGAGTCTATTTTTTGCAGTTTTAGTTAATTATTATCAGACATGCTACAAAATAATATAAAAGAAAATGTTTAAATATTATGGGCTGTCACTATATAGGTACACTTTCGCTTCCCAGATATCTAGTTTACTTCACTATCAGCAACACCATCATATAAATCCACATAGACAAGAGTGAACATTCAGACTCCACATAGACAGTGACTGAGGCAGAATTCAAACCATCTAATTTCAGTATATCTACTTGACAATAATGGTGTTCACCATTTGTTGTTAATTTATAGGAATTCGCAAATGGGCATTTTTAATTGTGTGAAGCATTTTCCTTAGTATAGTAAGCGAAACATACACATTTTACAAACTTACCTAATGCTGTTATTATTGACTAAGAAAAAACAACATGGAAAGGGAAGTATAATAGAACAGGTGGCTATTTTTTGACCAATAGTGATAAGTCTAAAAACAGTTTTAATCATAAAAGATACTGCCTCTCACTGCCTATTTAGTGTGTATCACATGCTCTCAGCTGGGTTAGTGTTTCGTATTTCTCTATTCAGAAGACAACAAGGGGAGACATGATGTGGCAGTGGTTTCACTGCTGCCTCACAGCAAGGAGACCGGGATTAGAGTCCAAGGTACTCCCTGCGTAGAATTTGTATGCTCCCCCCATGTCCACATGGGCTTTCTCCAGGTGCTCCAGCTGCCTCCCACAGTGCAAAGACAATGCAGGTTAGGTGGTCTGGTGTTGCTGAACTGGACCCTGAAATGTGTGTGTATACATTCATTCTGTGGTGGGCTAGCGCCTTGTCCAGGGATTGTTCCTGCCCTGTGCCTGTTGCTTGTTGGAATAGGCTCCAGCATTACTGCGCCTCTGCACTAAATAAATGGATCAACTAGATTACAGCAAAATTAATAAAATGCCTGTTATTTATTCATTACACAAACAATTAAAAACAACTGACCTACCTATTCACTGTCCCAATGTTTTCACTTTATGCGTAGCTGTATTTTTGTAACTTTGAGTGTGGTTTGATTTAAGCGCACTTTAGGACCACCAGCTGTTATAAATGGCTTCAGTACATACAGCATTTTGCATTGGCTACTCATATCATTATAGTTCAGTGACCAACTGCTCAGGAAGCTTTCAAGTATGTGATTTTGTTAAAATAATATTGCTATCTGCGTTGAGCTATCTAATATTACACATAAGGAAGACAGTTTGGTATCTTAATGTTTCTGAACTCAACAGGTGGGAAGAGAAGCCTCAAGTTGAAATACTTGGGTCGTGCTGTCTACTGGGAAATGTAGGCAGCCCAGAGGAAGTTGTGAATCTCTGGTTCTTTTTAGTAACTATTAGAGCTTGTGTATGGGGCACCAATAATTACTTGAGGGCTCACTTGGTTGACAGCCTGAACGCTTTACAGAGGCTAGAGGAAAGCTTAGTGATAAGAATTTTGGTAAAGTCTTGCATTCTAAGAGAAATTAGGAAGACTGAAAGTAAAACAGGCCAGTTGCCCCCACAATACAAATAGTTTGCTGTACCTGTTTCAGTAAGCTTGCAGATGTGTTTGCCTGGGGATAAATACCTGGGGAGTTGCCTATAATTGTTTAATTCTGTGAAATTACTGACTAAATCACTTAAACTGCCTCTGACATAATATGCATGTCAGCAATTTTAGTATATCTCACTATTGTAAGTTGCCTTTGGTAGAGGTATCTGCCAGTCAGTAATAAAAACATCCTTGTGACAAACATACATTTGTTTTCATTTTTCATTTTATATATTTTTTATTTATGGTTGTTTTCTGCTGGACTAAGTTACAGTTTACCTTAGGGTAAGGTATTTTTGAAGCAAAGTGCTTGAGGATAATATTGCCTGTTGTATACAGCTTAGTAAGATTTTACATGTTAAATAGTTGACAAACAATTTTAAAATACTCATTTCCTTTAGGTGAGACTTTTTACATTTTTAAAACTAAGCCAGTGATATACGCTTAGTGTTGTGAGCAAAAATATTGGGCTCACCCTATTCTGAAGCAAAGGAGGTCTAGAGGGCAGTTCTAGACTCTCTACGAACAACTCAGGCAGCATCTAAAATTCCAAGATTATACATGGATGTCAATATGCATTAAGATACAGTGATAAGTGATTGTGTCTTTGTTATATTTACATAAGCTTATTCCTATAACTTTAAAAAAAAAATCATTACGCTATTTAGCAAAAGAAAATGATATACAGTATTTTGAAACAGTGTCATATGGTGGTACACCGGCCAATATTCATATCCAGGGCTGTAGATGAGGTTGGGAACAGGGGATGGATGTTATTTACTTCACAGTACATGAAGAAGTAAACATTATCTTAATTGAGAAGTATAACTACAACATTTCTAGTGGTCAGTGTTAAAAGAGGTAGTCATTTGCAGTTAAGCACACTCACTAATACCAATCAATCCAAAAATGAGCATACAGACCCCATACTCATCACTCTAAGAGGCAAGAATGACAGCTTATGAATAGCTTAGTTTAAATATATGAACTATTATTTACATATATACATCCCACATCCCATACAAAATCATTAATTCAGAAGATTTAAGTCTAGTAAACAATTTTAGTTTTAGCCAACAGTTCTTTCTTAAAGAAATTAACAAGTAAAATCACCTTATTGAACCTAAGCTGGCAAAAAGACTAATAAGAAAAAATAAACAGTCCTGTAAAACATACCACACATAAATGTTGCCATCCTGATAGTTGCTTGTGATTGTGGAGTTGGTCCCCAGCTGACTCCTTCGCTCTAATAGAGCGTATGGAAATCATGCTGGAATCAACTCTTTGTTAAATAAAGTTATATAGCTGAAGTTTACTAATGAAATAGCCAAAAGTTTCATGGCATTATGTCAAATATAGTTATCTTGTCAACCACTTTACTTATACTCCCACCATTACTCTCTGCTTCCCTTCTATTTTTTCTCTATTTTTTCCTCATACTTTGTAGTTCTTTTTGCTTTGGACTTCTACCAAAGCTTTTTCCACTTCTGTGCTAAAGCGTTTTTTCCTTTTCTAATCCTTTTCACTTCAGCATTTTGCTAAAACGTTTAATCATCTCCCTGTCATGTCTGCCTAACCCCTTCTCTCTCACTATCCTCACAGCTTGTGGATAGACCAATCACTAGGACACTTCCTTGATCTCTGACATGTGCCCTCATTGCTACTATCTAAACAAAATAATTTAACATAAATACCAGCATTTACTTTTAAGTTTATAACAGTTTAAAAATAATTACCGGTACATAATAATTTAACAACATGCATTATAAAATAGACTGTTTTAATCCAATTTTAATTATATCATTAACATTGCTATTTCCACCACGTAGCTCAAGTTTTAAAGGGCTACAGATTTGTCTGTGCTTTTGATTAGTTTTGCTTGGATATTAGTTCAGACTTGATAGTTTTGGGTTGCATTTTAGGCAAACACTTTTATTGCCTAATTTTTGCCATTTTCCCTGTTTGCCTTGTTCTTCTGCTTCCTTTTTAATATTTAAGATAAATTATTTATAAAGATTATTGTTGCCTTGTCTCTCAAGCCAGCGATTTTATGTTTATGTTTTATATTACCATCTCCTGGTCATTTTTCTCTAAGTACTCACAATATTCTTTGGGCTATGTCAATGTGCTCCTAACAATATATATCAGTCCCCTTGAATTTATCATTGTCACATTTCGGGCAGAATATTTGCATCATCTGGCAAATTGTTTTGGCCGGCAAGTTGTTCGGATGGAGAATAAGAGGCTGCAATGAGAGCAATACCTGGATTCCTGTTGTGGAAAGCTCGAACCCAACACACACAGGCAGACATGGAACGTCGTAAAACACACTTGCTTTAATTGCAACCCCTATTTACAAACCCAAGCCTCAGTGCAGTAATCACCAACACAGTCCTTTAAACTCCTTTCTTCTCCCTATTGCCTCCAACTCCTGCCAAGAGAGCTCTGTCCACTTCCACCTGACTCCGGCTCTTGGAATGGAGTGAGGCAGGCTCCTTGGAGGATGTGCTCCAGGTGCTTGATGACAAAGTTCCGGCAGCACTTCCTGGTGTGGTAGAAGAGTTGCCTTCCAGGGCTACACAAGTATCCCGGCACCCCCTGACTGTGATCACAGGCCCCAACTGGGTTGAGCTTTCAAGCTTTGCTCCCGTGGCCCCCACACAGACCAGGGCGGCTGCCCTCTCGTGGCTCGGGGAAGGTATTGCTCCTCTCCCGGACCCTCCAGACGTCCTGGCTGGGTAGGACCCCCGTCCATCTGCCACACTGTATACAAAACAATACAAGGACTTGAGAACTGGAGATAGGTGGTTGTACTTTGTGGTTTGTGTTCTGTATCTATACTAATAAACGGCAAAGCCCTCACTCACTCACTCACTCACTCACTCACTGACTGACTGACTCATCACTAATTCTCCAACTTCCCGTGTAGGTAGAAGGCTGGCAGGCTTATTCCTTACAGCTTCCTTACAAAAGTTGGGCAGGTTTCATTTCGAAATTCTACGCGTAATGGCCATAACTGGAAGCTGTTTTTCTCCATTTACTGTAATGGAGTTCAGCTGGAGGGGCGGAGTTCGTATGACATCATCACGCCTCTCACGTAATCACGCATTACGTAGAAAGCCAGGAAGAGCTACAAAACGCGCTTTAGAAAACATGCATTATATAATTAAGAAGGCAGCGAAACAATTAGAAGCGAGCGAGTGACATATAAAACCATATTCAGCAGCTCACGTGAACTGACGCAGTGCGCAGACAAAAAGTAACAGTTCCAAAGAGTGCTGAACAAAAACTGAATTACACTGCTACGCTCAAATAGATAAACCACACGCCGTGGCGCGATACTAAAGCATTCGACTGTAGCGCCCAGGTTCGATTCCCGAGAGGGGATGCACTAAGTATGTACGCGCGCTTCTCGATTTATTTTAACCTCGCATCCCCTTAGTTTGAGACGTATGAAAACGCATGCGGTTAACGCAGAAAGACAGATCACCTATTCACCTATTGAAGCTTTATGAATAATGGATACTTTATTCGCGATCAATGATTGTTTTGGTAAAGCCATACTCAGTGTATTCATTAGATGAACGGTAAAAAAGTAAGAGCGAGGGGACGGTAACTTACTGAAGCACACAAGCAAAACCACAATAGCACGCGGGCTCGATGTACTGACTTGCGCGATCACATTCCAAAAAATATTTCTTTTCAAGTTCTATTTAGTCCATATGAGTCAAACTCAAGGCCCACGGGCCACATCCGGCCCGGCGTGTAATTATATCCGGCCCGCGAGATCATTTTATATACTGTATTATTGTTATTAATGGCCCGGGTATATGAAGCGCTGGTAACACAATAAACTACAGATCCCATAATGCAGCGCTTCAGCTGCCTTGCCGAACACTTACCGTGTTGCTGCAAGTTATTGCGAAGCTAGCCCACACGATGCCGAAGAGAAAAGTTGATTCTGAAAATAGAGCCTTTAAAAACCGATGGGAGGCTGAGTATATGTTTACTGACATTGCCGGTAAACCCGTGTGTCTCATTTGTGGAGCTAATTGCACTGATACGAAATAGCCTGCCCATTTAATTATTTAGGAATGGATAAATAAAGATAAGATTTTGTACAAATAATGTTTTTCATTTTTCTTCCTTGATGGATTCTGCCACCCCCAGCAACAGTTGCTCGCACCCCAAAGAGTGTATGTATGTATGTATATATATATATATATATTTATAATATATATATGTGTGTGTGTATATATGTAGATATGTATGTATACGTTTATATGTGTGTGTGTGTATGTATATGTGTATATATATATATATATATGTATTTGTGTGTATATATGTGTATGTATGTGTATATATGTAGATATATATATGTATGTATATATGTGTGTGTGTATATATATATGTGTATATGTGTATATGTATAGATATGTATATATATATGTTTATATGTGTGTGCATATATATATATATATATTTTTATATATATATATATGTGACAGCAACACTCATCACTCACAACAGTGACAAAACAATTACATTTACAATCATGTTATGTTATTTTCAAAATGTTTCATTTTCTTTTTCATTACTTCTTTAACACACTACTTCTCCGCTGCGAAGCGCGGGTATTTTGCTAGTGTAATATATATCTATACTAATAAAAGGCAAAGCCCTCACTGACTGACTGACTCACTGACTCATCACTAATTCTCCAACTTCCCGTGTAGGTAGAAGGCTGAAATTTGGCAGGTTTATTCCTTACAGCTTACTTACAAAAGTTAGGCAGGTTTCATTTCTAAATTCTACGAGTAACGGTCATAACTGGAACCTACTTATGTACATATATACGGCCATATCCTGCAGCTCGGTGAGGCAGAGTTGCGTCCCTCATCGTCACGCCTCCCATGTAATTGAGTGCCTGCCCATATAAGGCCGTCCATCAGCAGCAATCCAGTAGATACGCTGCCGCTAAATATTCGCGGGTGAAGGACTGTGCTTATGCAAACGAAGATGAGATGGTCAGGGATAGACTAGTGTTTGGCACAAACTCAGCGAGAGAAAGTGCGAGAGAAACTTTTAAGTGCCGGGTCTTAGCTAACATTAAATAAAGCCGTGTACATCGCAAGAGCGCACGAGATAGCACAAGCACAGCTGAGAACCTTCGATGCATGTACTCTGAGCGGCTCACGTGAACTGAATGTGAACGCAGTACGCAGTGAACAAGCAAGAGCTCCAAAGAACGCTGAACAAAAAACACATTACACAATGGAGAAGGCAGCAAAAGAATATGAAGCGAGTGACGCATACAAGCATATTCATAAGTGTAGCTACTGCGGAAACAAAGCACGGCGTAAACCTTAAGTTTAAATTAAGTTCATAGACACGCTGCTGCTGGTGTTTGTCATGCCTACTACGAATACGATATTCGCGAGATACAAGTTTAATCAGAAGACGCAGGGTATAAACAAGACTTTTGATCACTTTGTAACGGAGTTAAAATTGCTGTAACGGAGTTAAAATTGCTGGTGAAGGACTGTGCTTATGCAAACAAATAGGAAAGCAAGGTGTAAAGCTTAAGTTTAAATTAAGTTCATAGACACGCTGCCGCTGGCGTTTGCCATGCCTAAGATGAATACGATATTCGCGAGATACAAGTTTAATGAGAAGACGCAGGGTATAAACGAGACTTTTGATCACTTTGTAACGGAGTTAAAATTGCTGGTGAAGGACTGTGCTTATGCAAACGAAAATGAGGTGATCAGGGATAGAATAGTGTTTTGCACAAACTCAGCGAAAATGCGAGATAAACTTTTAAGTGCTGGGTCTAAGCTAACATTAAATAAAGCCTTGGACATCGCAAGATCGCATGAGATAGCGCAACCACAGCTGAGAACCTTTGATGCATGTACTCCGAGCGGCTCACGTGAACTGACTGTGAACGCAGTATCCACACAAAAAACAAGAGCTCCAAAGAGCGCTGAACAAAAAATGCATTACACAATTGAGAAGGCAGCAAAAGAATACGAAGCGTGTGACACATACAAGCATATTCATAAGTGCAGGTACTGCGGAAACAAAGCACACGGTGGAAAAAGTCAATGTCCAGCTAAAGACAGTGTAAAAAATGTGGTAAGTTGAACCACTTTGCTAAAGTTTGCAGGACTGGGAAAGGTAAACCCGTGCATGCAGTGTGTGATGTCTCAGATAAAGTGGAAGACAAGCTATTTATTGATGCAGTAAGAAAGGAACAACCCTCTGAATCTGAACAAGCCTTTGTAGACATATCAATAGGAAAGCAAAGTGTAAAGCTTAAGTTTAAATTAAGTTCATAGACACGCTGCCGCTAAATATTCACAGGCAAATCCACAACTTAATACCAGGAATGCCTGTTAAACATCTTAGATTCACGAGTACCGATTTGGGTAGTGAACACTTCGATGAATGAAACCTGTTATCTTTACAACGGTTGACAAACACGGAATATAACTTGATCACAACACATCCTCCAAATACAAACCTGATTGAAAGAAATAATGATAATCAAATCCTTGATGACAGCAACACTCATAACAGTCACAAAACAATTACATTGACAATCATGTTACGTTATTTTTAAAATCTTTCTTTTTCTTTTTTATAACTTCTTTAGCACACCACTTCTCAGCTGCGAAGCGCGGGTATTTTGCTAGTTACACAATATATATGCAAAAAATAAATTACAATGTTTATGTTTAAAATAAAAGGAATACAGAGAAAAATGATTAAAAAGCAAATATTTCCTTAGTGGTATGTTAACGTGTATCTGTCAGCTGCAAAACCCCTCGTGCTCTCCAGAAGGAATGTTTCTGAATTTTTTCAGTGACCTGCCATCTGCTTACTGTGGCTGAGATAATTACAGACACCTGTTGACTTGGACATTGATAGGCATTGTAAAACATGGATGGAGGGATGGATTGATTATTGATTTGATGTGCATAGTCTACAATGCATCTATAAACTCTTAATACTATATGGACAGATGAAAGAAAAAGAGAAACAATGCAACAAAGTTCACAGGTTGTTTGTGCCTGTATCCAGTGCAGCTCGCTGGTTGATTGTATATAATCCACTGAAAGTGGTAACTTCTATCTGAAATGTCAGTATTTATAATGTTTAGAGGAAACCCGAACTATAACTGCAAAAGTACAAAACTGATATGCATTTCCAAAAAGACATATTAGGGGCCATATTTAGTTACTTTTTCGCTCCTTGTAAATGCTTTCTTTAAATTTCTGATTGAATTTGGACAACATTGTGAGATAATGAACAGTTTTCAAAGATAAATTTTAATTTGAAACCAACATTTTCAAAAATATATTGTTTAAAAGTAAATCATTAAATGTAAGTTGGCAGCAAAGTAACTACATATTGGGTGTAACTTTGAGAAGTTGCCTGGTAGCTGTTTTAACTGCAAGTTTAACTGCTATTAAGTTTAATCTTGAAAAACCGGCTTTTATTATTTTGATCTAACGACTTTTTATGTTCCTGAATAGAGTTTTTGCTAAGAAATATTCTTGTTGTAGCTTGTTACCAAAACTACGTAATGAACTATGTACTAATTATTCTTAAGTAAACTTCACATGAGATATACACTTGACATTAATGTTAAGTCATAATATTGACATGAAATTAGGAAAGTGTGGCTTGCCGGTCTGTAAGTGAGAGGAGAGCAGTTCCCCAGGAGAAAAGTTTAAGTTCCTTGGGATCTTGGTCATAAGTTGATTAAGAAGATCAGGAGACTGCTTCAAAAGTTATAGTATCAACCATGGTTTTACATTCTGTTAAACAATGATTGTGAAATTTTAGCTAAAACCTAACTCCCAATTTACTAACTCTTTACTACTTAATGCCCATATCCAACTTCATTGTAATATTTCAGTAAGGCTGAAAAAATGATATTGTGGATTTAGGTAGCCTGCATGATTTTCCTACACAGGATTATCTGCCTTATTCTCTGTGAAGTTATAAAAAGATTAATAATAGATGTCAAAGAAGTATTCATCTGATTTAACCCTTGTATACATGGGATTTTCAGGATACATTATTATATACCTTGAGTCTCTAGTAACTCAGCTAGTAAAAATAAAAAAAAAAATTACAATTGTGCCCTGAACACTTTTTTATGTTTTTACATTTTTTATACGAATTTTTTATATCTCTTACAAAACCTAAATAATAACAAATTACACAGATATATTGTGCTATTTAGCATAATAATCACAGGCCATAGTTACACTTTTGTTATCATTACAACATAGCACCTGGCACATGTTGGAACATGGCATCTCGCATACAGTACATCATTTAGTTGTTTTGCAATCTAGTGTTACTGGTCATATATGGCACCTTCTGTGCTTGTTTTTTTTTTTTTTCATTTTTGCTTCTGTAAGAAGCTGTTTCAGGTGATGTGGCTTGTGTTGTTTTGCTCTGAGCAGTTACTTGCTTGTCTCCCTTCACATTCATCCTCCTCCTTCTCATCTGAGCTCTACTCTTCCACAATTCCCTTCCAAGAACATTCATGGTCAGATAGCATCAGAAGTGTCACTCTGCACTGTCTCACTCCATGTTGTTCATTGTTTTTGGTTGTAAATCCCAGTTTTTGGTATGTTTTTGGTAATAAATCTTTGTGGATGAAATGAGTGAGGAATACCTGGGTACCTGCTTCCACACTGAATCATATGACCTCATAAGATTAGTAAACTTGATGTTACAAGGTACTTATACAAAAGTTAAGATGTAAGATATAAACCACTCAGGTATTCTTTAGTAGGTACAGTATACTTAACGTTCACACTGGGAAGATCCAAGATGTATTGTATGTGTTTTGTTTGTAAGATGTGATGGGAATTCCACAGAATAAATTGAATGCTGCTGCTGAAGTAAAAAGAGACTCATCAGTCTTTACCACCTTGACCGTTATCCAAAACTAATAATTAAAGCAGAATGGTGAAATGAATATGATGATAAAGTAATTGTTGCTGAAACTAAGTTTTTCATTGCTTTTCCAGTTTCGCAATGATGTCTACATACCAGGAAATTAGTTTAACTGAGCACCCTAAGGGACTTTTGATTCTAAGGCAGCAGAACATATGATTTCCTTAGTTAAGAGACCTTCAACCTTGCTGTGGAACCTGTAAATCACAAAGAGCTTGTACCATACATTTAGTTAACCATATGGGACTCTGACATTAATGTCTTGTGTATGATTATGCACAGGGTGGTAGGAGTGTTTGAACTTCTTAGCCCTTATGTGTTTTTGTTGCATAAATGGTATTCTACAACTTATGTGAAAACAAATATAGTAATCCCTCCTCGATCGCAGGGGTTGCGTTCCAGAACCCCCTGTGAAAGGTGAAAATCCGTAAAGTAAAAACCATATGTTTATATGGTGTGACAGATTGGGGCTTTGTCGTCCCCTTGAACCCTCAGATCAAATGCCAGACACCAGATAAAAGTCGAAATAATGGATTTATTATAATAATAATGTGCACAAAGCACCCTCCTCTCCACAATACTCATATAAATCTCCAATACACAATAAATTAATAATCAATCACTATCCTCCTCTCCCAGACGCGTTGCCACCCCTCCACCCAGCTGAGCTCGTTGTCTGGGAGTTCCCAAAGTCCTTTTATATTTCCTGACCCGGAAGTGTTTCCCATCCTTCAGTCCATGATTCCTTATCACTTCTGGGTCAGATAAAAAGTCCTTTTCTTCAACCCGGAAGCACGTCATTCCTCTTGTCCATGTGACTCAGACATACTTCCGGGGAGTAGGGCAAATAGTCGCTGCTCCTCCCTGCAGCGCCTTCTAGCGGCCCCCGTAGTATCCAGCAGGGCTGTGGATAAAAACTCCATTGTCCATAATTCCCTGCTGGCATTCGAGCTACCTCCATGCTGCAGAGAGGGCTCCACCTGGCGGCCTGGGGGTATTGGCTGGGATGAATGGCCGGCCATGTACCACAATGATTATTTTTATATATTTTAAGCCCTTATAAACTCTCCCACACTCTTATAAACATTTCCCGCACAGTTATACAGCATAAACCATTTGTATTCTCTTAGATATTAGGTAAGATTCATTGAAATTATGTATGTAAACACACTGTTTATATACAGTAAAACCTAAATATTATTTTAAAGATATCGAGCGTCTCCGATATCACATATGTTACAGCCATTACGATAGACAGGCCACCAGCAATAAATACGTACAATACGTAAAATTGTATACAGTAAATGTGTGTACAGTGACACTAAACGTACGTACATGTACTAAGTACTGTACGTAGAAAGTTAATTATGGTTACTCACCAACAATGACACAAAGACTTGTTCGATAACGATGAGTTTAGTTTTACTGCACAACAAAGGAGAGCGTTACAGGTCTTCTAAAGGTGCCTCTTCATGCGACTGTGTAGCACCGCCATTGTTCTTCTTCCGGCAGTCTTCAATCCAAATCCCTAAAGCAGATTCCATCCGGACTACTGCCTTATTACATCCACTTACAACTCGTTTTGCGCCCTGGTTAAAAGGACACTGTGGCCGTAGATCTTATATTCTTTTCCTCCTTTTTAAATAAAAAGAATCGTGTACTCATTGATGCCGTAATGGCGTCCTACAACGGTGTAGCTTTTCCCTTCCTTCAACATATCCAAAACTTTTACATTTTCGGCAATCGTTAGCATCTTCCGTTGGCGCTTAGGCACGGCCCCTGAAGCAGTAGCAGGAGCAGATCATTTTGGAGCCATAACGAAGGTCTTGACAATGCACAAAGATAAACACAAAAGAGCACAAAAGTTAACTCTTTACACAGCGAAACACGTTGATGCTGAATGAGCGAGACGAGACTTCCTGGTTAACGCTGCGTAATCGAATTCGGTGCTGAGCCAATCAGCACACAGGAACTTAACTGCGTGCTCTGATTGGTTAGCTTCTCAGCCATCCACCAATAGCATCCCTTGTATGAAATCAACTGGGCAAACCAACTGAGGAAGCATGCACCAGAAGTAAAAAGACCCATTGTCCGCAGAAACCAGCGAAGTAGTGGAAAATCCGCGTTATATATTTAGATATGCTTACATATATAATCCGCGATAGAGTGAAGCCGCGAAAGTCGAAGCGTAATATAGCAAGGGATTACCGTAGTCACTGAGGGTTACACAGATAAGCATGCATAATATCTCCGGAAAAATCATTTGTTATAGAATTATTCTGATATGCCTACAACCAGAAATGGAACAGTTGGAGGAATTATTAAAGTCTAACCATTCAGACCTCAATCTGTAATTTTAAAATATTCCAATGGTTATTCAATAATAATGATAATAATAATCTTTATCACCTGCTTTATATTGTTGGCTATAATAGTTTTCTGACATTTGTCCATTTTAGAACAATTCATCTAATTTCTTCAGACCACTAGTATCTGTTACTGTTTAATTTTTAAGCAATTGACAATTAGGAAAGCTGAACAGGTAATTCTTCCCTATTTGTAATTGTGTTTATTCAGTGTATTGTGCTTACACTCCACAATCAATGCCTCCTCTAACTAGCTGACTATGGGTTTGGAAATGAAAATAATGTCTCACAAGGCAGGAACATCTATAAAAAGATATCTAAATACTTTCTATTTGTATTTATAAGAAGATAAAGTTAAAATACAGAAGAACAAAAAATCCCAGATGTAGCTGCTTGTAAACTGGTCAGATATGCAGAGCAAACCCCCATATCACTACAGCAAACCTACAGGAAGGTTTGGTAGTGCAGATGAACTAAGCCGGTAGGAATAAGGATGGACCAAAGCAAACTCATTAACTGGGAATTCTGAAAAAAAAAAGTTGCCAAAACCACAACGCTAACCAAACTAAAACTCAAAATAGAAATCACAGATTTGATATTTGATGTTTCTTTGTTGCTTGGGGGATGGACCTTAAGAGGCAACATCCTCAGTGGTTTTGTGATTGACCTTAGCATCTATTGTACCAAACCCTTCAATGAGCTGACTGTCCTTCAGATGAGCCCCTAAAGGGAGAATTTATAGATCTCCACCACTCTTAAAATATGATTGTCTGAAAGGAGCTACACAGAAGGTTCTTCACAGGCATGGCAGGTTTTCAGATTTATGGGCAGTTTTAGCAGTGTCACTGCTTTAAGCTAAATGTATAAACAGTTGCATATTCTATTTCTGAACAGTTTGTGATTCACAGTACAGATTCCTTCTAGCTACCTCTGTTGTATCCACCATATGTAATAGTTGTTTAAATCAAATCTCCATCTACTTCAGGCATTGCAAATGGCAGAGTGCTTTCCTCAGAAAGGTCGGTGTCAAAATCTTGAATAAAAATAATTATTTTGAATGTCATGGTATTGTCTTTAACTAATATTGGAAAACCAGAAGGCATGTTTTATGAAACCCTGCTGCTTTGAAGTAGACATACTCTTTAAGTTGTAAAGTCTTTTGTTTCATATTTGTGTTAATGTTCTGTTGGCCGCTTGTTGCTTATTACTTGTTCAGACAGATCTTTTTTTAAAATATACATTTAATTAAATGTAGGTACAAATGTAGAAGGAACATGTCTGGGGGAAATGATAGCATGACATAATTATAAAAAATACCCTAAAAGTAGTAAAATTATGCCATCAATCTGGTGATTGATTTCAGTTTTCTCTTATTTCTTATGAGTTAAAAGTTTTGCAATGAAAGTTGATTCTGAAACATAATAAAACATTATAAACTTAAAGTATAAAGACATACAAGAAATCATTAAATTTGAAATAATAATGTTGTAGCAAGAGAATGTACAGAATGACTATATATATATATATATATATAGTATCTCACAAAAGTGAGTACACCCCTCACATTTTTGTAAATATTTTATTATATTTTTTCATTGGACAACACTGAAGATATGACACTTTGATACAATGTAAAGTAGTCAGTGTACAGCTTGTATAACAGTGTAAATTTGCTGTCCCCTCAAAATAACTCAACACACAGCCATTAATGTCTAAACCACTGGCAAGAAAAGTGAGTACACCCCTAAGTGAAAAATGCCCAATTAGCCATTTTCCCTCCCCGGTGTCATGTAACTTGTTAGTGTTACAAGGTCTCAAGTGTGAATGGGGAGCAGGTGTGTTAAATTTGGTGTTACCGCTCTCATACTCTCTCATACTGGTCACTGGAAGTTCAACATGGCACCTCATGGCAAAGAAAAAAGAATTGTTGCTTCACATAAAGATGGCCTAGGCTGTAAGAAGATTGCCAACACCCTGAAACTGAGCTGCAGCATAGTGGCCAAGACCATACAGTGGTTTAACAGGACAGGTTCCACTCAGAACAGGCCTTTCATGGACGACCAAAGAAGTTGAGTGCTCAACCAGAGGTTGTCTTTTGACAATAGATGTATGAGTGCTGCCAGCATTGCTGCAGAGGTTGAAGGGGTGTGGGGTTAGCTTGTCAGTGCTCAGACCATATGCTGCACACTGCATCAAACTGGTGTGCATGGCTGTCGTCCCAGAAGGAAGCCTCTTCTAAAGATGATGCACAAGAAAGCCTGCAAACAGTTTGCTGAAGACAAGCAGACTAAGGACATGGATTACTGGAACCATGTCCTGTGGTCTGATGAGACCAAGATAAGTTTATTTGGTTCAGATGGTGTCAAGCGTGTGTGGCGGCAACCAGGCGAGGAGTACAAAGACAAGTGTGTCTTGCCTACAGTCAAGCATGGTGGTGGGAGTGTCATGGTTTGGGGCTGCATGAGTGCTGCCGGCACTGGGGAGCTACAGTTCATTGAGGGAGCTATGAATGCCAACATGTACAATGACATACAACTGGGCCACAGGGTAGTATTCCAACATGATAACAACCCCAAACACACCTTCAAGACGACCACTGCCTTGCTAAAGAAACTGAGGGTAAAGGGCCAAGCATGTCTCCAGACCTAAACCCTATTGAACATCTGTGGGGCATCCACAAATGGAAGGTGGAGGAGAGCAAGGTCTCTAACATTCACCAGCTACATGATGGAGGATTCCAGTGGCAATCTGTGAAGCTGTAGTGAACTCCATGCTCAAAAGAGTTAAGGCAGTGCTGGAAAGTAATGGTGGCCACACAAAATATTGACACTCTGGGCACAATTTGGACATTTTTCACTTAGGGGTGTACCTACTTTTGTTGGCAGTGGTTTAGACATTAATGGCAGTGTGTTGAGTTATTTTGAGGGGACAGCAAATTTGCACTGTTATACAAGATGTACACTGACTACTTTACTTTGTATCAAAGTGTCATATCTTCAGTGTTGTCCCATGAAAAGATATAATAAAATATTTACAAAAATGTGAGGGGTGTACTCACTTTTGTGAGATACTGATATATATATATGAATCTTGGCTATCAAACAAGAACGCCATCAACAGACATTTGGACATAAACCCAGCATATACACACTTAAGAAGAACTTGTTCATAATAAATAAAACTTCACAACCAATATCCCCCCCCCCCCCCCCAATCACACTGACTTAACCCCCAACACCTCCATGTACTTTTTGCTGTATATTGCCTTTCATTCTTGTAAGTCTAAGCATTATCCTGTGATGAAGGCCCCTGGCAGGGGCTGAAAGCTCAGGAATAGAAACTACTTTATGACACGTGATTCATTTTCTCCCTTTGTGGAGCTCCAGCTGCAAATATATATATGTATGTATATATATACTGCTCAAAAAAAAATTAAAGGAACACTTTTTAAGTAGAGTATAGTATCGAGTCAGTGAAACTTCTGGGATATTGATCTGGTCTGTTAAGTAGCAGAGGGGGTTGTTAATCAGTTTCAGCTACTTCGGTGTTAGGGTTAGGGTTAGGGTTAGGGTTAATGGAAATTAACAACAGGTGCACTACAGGAGCAACAGGGGCAACAATGAGACAACCCCCAAAACAAAAATGGTTTAACAGGTGGAGGCCACTGGCATTTTTCCCTACTCATCTTTTCTGACTGTTTTTTCGCAGTTTTGTGTTTGGCTACAGTCAGTGTCACTGCTGATAGCATGAGGCAATACCTGGACCCTATAGAGGTTACCAGAAGGTTTGCTGTGTCTCCCAGCACAGTCTCAAGGATATGGGAAAGATTCCAGGAAACAGGCAGTTTACTCTGGGACAGCTGGACAGGACAGTAGAAGGTCCTTAACCCATCAGCAGGACCAGTATCTGCTCCATTTGGGCAAAGAGAAACAGGATGAGCACTGCGAGACCCCTACAAAATGACCTCCAGCAATGTGGTCCAGGAAAACAAAGGACAGAGAAAAGCCCTGCAGAAATAGTCTGCCACTATTAGTTACAGAAGACCAATATACTATAGTAGGGTAAGACAAAGGCTGCTTGGAATCAATATACACCCTTTCAGTGTGAATCGTACCCTAGAAGTAAAACCCCAAACTCAAATTTAGGAGAATGGGTCTTAGGATGCTCACACTAGATATAAGGCACCTTAACATGTGTCAGTGGTACTTCACCATCCACTTGGGAAGAGCAACAGACAGAGTGACAGGCTTTGAAAGCCAGTTGAGAAGCCAGAAGAAATCCATAGCCTGCAGTACTTTCTCACCTTCATGTGTCAGAACATAACCTCCTAATGATAATAATAACAGTATCATCTCCAGACAGAGGAGCAGTTTCAGCGACAGACTGCTGTCACCGTCCTGCTCCACTGACAGACTGAGGAGATTGTTCCTCCCCCACACTATGCAACTCTTTAATTCCACCCTTTGGCGGGAAGGGGGTTGGGTAGGGTATGGGTAAACGTTAACAATATACAAAGTTATTGTCTGTTATACCTGCATTTTTATCACTCTTTAATTTAATATTTTTTTTTATCATCAGTATGCTGCTGGTGGAGTATGTGAATTTCCCCTTGGGATTAATAAAGTATCTATCTATCTATCTATCTATCTATCTATCTATCTATCTATCTAT
>JANRMT010062835.1:33972310-33986793 GCA_026402145.1 Polypterus bichir lapradei | reverse complement strand
TATCTATCTATCTATCTATCTATCTATCTATCTATCTATCTATCTATCTATCTATCTATCTATCTAACTGCCTGTCTGTCTGTCTGTCTAAAGGAGCAAGACCAGGAATTTGTGCATTTAAGATGTCCTGTCTGTAAATTTCTAAATAGTTTAAGGCTACATTATACTTGGGGTTCAGCTACACAAAGTAACACTTGAGAGACAAAGTAACACTTGAGATCGAGTTTTACTTTGCCATTCTTACAGCCAAAAGGCTGGCCTAAATTGACACCCTGATGGACTATAAAGGTTCCTCAGGCAAGATAAACTATACAATAGGAACTAGAAGGGCAATTTAGGGCAAAAGTTAACCTCCGTAAAGAAGAGGTCAGGGTCATGAGAAATAGAGAGGAGATGAAAGTGGTGAGTGTTTTGATAATGCTTAGGAGGTTGATAGCTCACCTCATCTAAAAGGCAGGAGCAATGTACCCTGAAGGTGGGCAGGTAGGATTATTTTTGTGTTCATTTTTTGTGTTTAATTTTTTGTATTCCTACTGCGTTAGTCCCTTCCGTACGTGCAGTCGTCTTTAATAATTAATGTTTCATCATTTGGAGGGCATTTTAATACCTTTATTTATTCACTCCATGGCATTGGAGGTAGAGAAATACCAGGAAGTGCTCTCCATTTAAATATATATAAATTGAATGCCTCAATTTAAAGCAGAATCAGTTTTTTCTTGCCTTCGTATGGAGTCAAGGCTGGAGGCTGTCAAAAAACAAGGCCTGTTAAAACCCATAGAGGCTATCCTTATGTGATTTTGGGCTGTACAAGAAATACAATGTTGTTGTTGTAAACACACCCCTGTACTAGGGTCAATATAGCGTCACCAATTGACCTAACCTCTTTGCTGTGAGCTAGAAAGAAAGATTGAAAAGCTTTTTCCAGGCTAGGAAAACTTATATTTAGGGTTAACATAATAGAAGTGTGAGACAGTGTGGGAGGAAATCAGACCTGGAAACTGGCCAGGTTGGTTTGGAGAGAATGTGATAACTGCAACAGAACATTTAGGGAAAAAACAAACTGATGCAGTACCTGTTCAGCGATTCAAGTACAGTACAGCAGTGCTAACCACTACAATACTGCCCAAATGAAGATCATGCTGAAATTATTTAAGGAAAGCACCATTCAGCTGATTAGAGATTTAAAGGATATTTTTTTATATTTAATGACTGACTGGTCCACTGCTAATTTTTTTGCAGATTTTATGTTAAAATTAGGGCCAAGAGCATGTGCACTGTACTGACATATATTGTAATCACACTATGTAAAGTTGTCTTCTGTTTGGTAGAGTGATTTAAGAAATATGCAAAGGAACAAGGAACAAGTAACTCCTTAACCTGAAGGGGATTTTTAATGTTTTTGTGTTTTTCCATTTTCCTATCTATTTATAAATTGTCTAAAAATTGCCTTCAAGGTATATGACTGACCCTAATAGGAAGCTTAATCAATTCTGTTATCCTAAATCCCAATATGTGAATCTGTAAAATATTACAGTGTTACACAATGCCCAGAGAGGACATTTGTAATGCCATAAGAAGGTTAGTTGAACATTAACTAAAGTACTAGCTTCTCATTTGACATTTGATGCAATAATAATTATAGGTTGAAAATATATTGGCATGTCTGTGCAACTGATATGTACAGTATGTAAACAGTGTGAATTCACTTCTTGTCTCCTTTGTCACCAAGCCACCCCCACATTCAATTCAGTGACACTGCAAAGTGCCACATGTATTTTGCTAGTCTTTAGATAAAGTAGGTATATTGTATTATAGCATGTATCTGTATATGTACTTTTGTTGTTTTCATGTTTTGATATTATTAGTAAATGTGTACACACTTGGCGAGGATAAATAATGCTATAGTCAAGCTAATTTTAATAAAGCATATTCCAGTGTGTAAATGTGTTGGACAACCCTTTAACAGTCTTTCAGATCTTAGACACTGTTAAATCTCTAGAAAATGTAAAACTGCAAGGCTGTCCAGCAGAATTTTAGAAATCATTTTGCTAAATTGGGTATTTTAATACTGGAAAGGGAAAGCTCCTACCTAAAACTCTACCCCAGTTGTCTACCACCTTCAGTAGGATGAATACAGAGTCCTATCGGACAGATCTTGTATCAAGGGAGAAAGATTTTTACCCTCCTAACCCATTAACAGCTGTGTTTGGTGTTCTTCCAGATGGGCTTAAAGTGGAGAAGGACAAGTAAACCGTGATTGCCTTTACTACTCTATTGGTACACAAACTTAATTTGCTAAACTGGAAGAATCCTAGCTCTCCTCTTTTAAGTTAGTGGGTAACTGATGTTTTATATTATTTGAAATTGGAAAAAATCCGATTCTCACTTAGAGGATCTGTGCAGAATTTTTTCAAAACCTGGCAGGATCTCATCAATAATATTTTAGAATAAGCTCTTAAAGCACTGAGGAAGCAGATTTTCTTCCCATTTCTTTTTCTTCTCCATTTATCTTTATCTGCTTATTAAACTCATCAATTTATTTATTTTACTAGCTTTAAGTTTTTAGCCATGCTCTCTTTCTCAGGGGTGGGGGTTGATTTGTTTTCAATCATATTTTTTGTAAGAATTGATCTATTTGTATGAAATAATTACAATAAAATCAATAAAATTAAAAAAAAAATTTAGAACTCTTTATTTTTGGGGTAGGTTATTAACTCTGAACCTCTAAACTATCACGCATATTTCAGCCACTAGTTCAGGCAATGTTTGAAAAAAATGTATGAACAGGAATTGTGGACATCATTCATCTCTTTTCCAAATTCATTTTTTCAATTATTGGGTTCAGGGTCTTTACAAACAAGATAATGGAATCCATTAATTGCTGTAAATGACCATCTCTTTTTCCGCTGCAGTAAATTAAGGGTTGTATAATTTAGTTAAGCAATATTCCCTGCCAAGTAGATATCTCATTTTAGATTCTGTGCAACATGAAATATGCAAAGTTGTGTAATTCTTAAAATATAATAGGCTTGGAGGCTCAATCTGAATCAGCCATGTGTCACTAGCTGGCAGACAGTATTTTCTAGCAGCTAAGGCATTGTACTTTAAACCACAGGGTTACCAGTTCATTTTTCTTTTTTGTCTTACCGTTTACCTCAGAACATATTACTTAACTTGCCTGTGTCCCAACTGTAAATAAAATACAGTATATTTATAAACAGTTGTAATATACCTTTATCTTGTAAATTACCAAGAGTAAACCCATCAGCTAAATACAGAATAATATTTTTTTTCTTGCAAGATCACCATAATTACTCACAAAATATTTTTGGATTTATCAATTATAATTTGTCACCTTCTGTTTCATCTTGCAGTTATGATTCTTTTGTTATTTTTGGCTATGATCCATTTAGAATGTCAAATACAACTAATTTAACTTGCAGTTGGGTTTTTAATGCAGTATTGTTAGCAGATAGAGATTTGGTTAAATTTATCTCAGCCAATGATTTTTTTAATTAAATTAGGTTTGACTTTTAAATACAATGCACAACTGTTGCAATCCTATGCAGAAAATCAAGCCCTGTAATGTATTTCTGCAAACGGCAGCCACAACTTTCTGAGATGACTTAAAGCATAGCTGTGGAGGCAGATAATTCATTAGGTTCCACATAAAAATAAAATGCAAACGAAGAGTATAATTCATTACAACTTGAAAATCAGTGATGAATATGCAAAATGGCCTACTGCTGAGATCTAAAAAAGACTGGCTTAGCAAACAGAATTCAGCATGTTCGCCAGAAAAGAAATGGAGTGACTAATGCATACGTTACATCATTCTTGTTGTGAACATGAAGAAAAAGCTAAAAATATGCAAGCCCCCAAGTAAAATAAAAGTTTGCAATGTTACTGCAGAAATTGTAAAGACAGTTAGAAGAATGGTTATGTTTGGCCAGTGAACACCTGTAAAATATTAAATGATGGTTGTTGTCTTAAGAGCTGAATGGCAAATTTTTGGAATCTTTGAGTCAGGATCCACAAATCCAGAATGCTCAAAAGGATCAAATGATTAGGCAAACTTTGGTGAAAAGGGCAAACAAACTGTAGTTGGAAATGAAAGTCAAAAGCTGAAATTCCTTCTTTCCTATTAAAATTTTTAAGAGGCTTCTTTTCATTTGTCATAATCTTTAGACTGTGAGCATTAGCAAGCCCTTTGCACTAAAGAGGATGAAGACTACAACTTCAGAGTTTTGTGATTTGTGCAGCCAAATCATTAGAACAGAAATGAGACCTTGGAAACATGCTAACTCTGAGACAACATAATTAGAAACATAAACAAGTATTGAAGTAAACAAAACAGAGAACAAAATGCACCACAATATTCAAAAGTGATTGTAGACAATAACAGCATAGCAGATAATAATAAACTAACTTTATTGAAGAAAACTATTGAATACTTATGAAAATTGGATGAAATAATGCTACAGTCATACTAGTTTTAATAAAACAAATACCAGTGTGTAAATGAGTTGGAAAACCCTTTAACAGTCTTTTATTTCTTAGACACTGTTAAAGCTCTAGAAAATGTAAAACTACAAGGCTGTCCAGCAGAATTTTAGAAATAATTTTTTGCTAAATTGGATATTTTAATCCCAGAAAGGGAAAGCTCCTACCTAAAACACTGCACCAGTTATCTGCCTCCTTCAATAGGATGAATACAGTGTCCTACTGGACAGATCTTGTTTCAAGGAAAAAAGATTTTTAGAACTCTTTATTTTTGGGGTAGATTACTAGCAAGGTATTAAACAGACATTACCTTTTCTCTTTCACTATTATTAGAATAACTGCAAATTTGAAGTAAAAATGAAATACTGGTCAAAGCCAGTACGTGTTTTCAAAAAATAATAACTTTGCCATAACAAAGCTAGGATAGTAACCTTCAAAGTCTTTAATCTGATGTCAAAACTAAAACGAGTATCAAAAGTTGAAGTGTTCAGTTTAAAGATATTTGGTACAAATGGCCACCTCATACTGTATATCATGACCACCTTGATATCACATGGCTCATGCCTCATGTGTTTAATAACCATGAAACTAAATAGTGGTCACACAAAAAATAGCAGAAACCATGAGTACAACCCATGCAAGCAAATCTAAAAATCTGAGACTAAATAATATTATCAAAATAACAAAAAATAATTCATGGGCTTTTGAACATGCAGTATGCAATTCTAATTGTCCTCATATTTTCATTTTCAATACATTATTTTTTATTATTTTGTTTATTTCCTTTTTAGCATAGGCACTATCATTTAATGTTTTGTCAGTAATGGACTTACATGGCCACCAGAAGTCATGGTCTGAGTGTTTATTTTATTTTTTGTGATAATGAGTTTTAAGTACCTTCTTTGTAATTTTTAAAATATATGTTAATTTTACAAAAAATCTTTATATTGAACACATCTTGACAGTAACAAAATTAAAATTATGTAAATCATTATAGCAAAAAACAGAAAACACCTGGGACTTCCTATCAAGGTTTAAAACCCAAGATTTTCCATTGTGGCTTCTTGTCCATTTGCCATCTCATTAAACCACTGTGCATCAAGCACAAAGCTGATCACTGTTTTACCTCCCTTCTGTCTCTAAGTCTCAGTTCTGGCCTCTCTCTTTCTTCTGCCAGTTGAGTGTTTGCCCCAACTCACCTCTCACCTCGATTCAAAAATAGTGCTGAAGTAACTTTATATAATGCCTGAAGCAGTCTTTTCTCTAGCTCCCTATGCTGGCCACATCTGTCATTGTGCCTCTCACCCCCAATGTCTGCTTAAAGCAGTAGGCACCCTTAGTGTCCTGACCATCCCGGTTCCTCATAGCAGCACACAGGTCCACACCCATACTACATAGGCACCCTGTACTGCCAGTTAAGAGAATTCTCCCAGGTCTTTAACTATCTTCCCCCAAATCTCTGCCATCAGACGGTTAGGAATCCCTGACTAATGTTGAGTAGTCATTTGCTCAGCAGGTTTCTGCCCAGGCAGCAGCTCTCTTTTTTTTAACTGCTCTTCTGGTGCTGTCAGCATAGCTATAGCACATATCTCCCCCTACTTGTTGTTTATTCACACTAGCACTTGGAGAGTCAGTATGGAATCTTTTTTACATGAGGATTTTAACCATGCTGCCTTTTACATATTGCTTATACCCCCTTAATTCCCATACTTTCTCTTACAACCCAGCCTTCTTTTTATTGCGTTTATACAGTATATCATAACATTGTAATCCATTAATGCAAGCATTATATTTCTATTTTGCTCTATTGCTATCTTGTTTTCCTTTATTAGCAAGGTTATTGTTTTCAGTATGTGAATGGTTAAATGTTTTCTTAAACACATTTTTTCATTATAATATCTGATATGACAATTTCTTTCTTTCACCTGTAACATGATATGCAGTCTATTCAACTTCAGTTCCCTTGATGTATTTTTTTTTCTTTTCCACATATTGTTTCACATGACAGAAAAATGGGTGTGTGGCGTGACATGGCCTCTATTGTAAGTGAGACAAAAACGATTTCACGTTTTCTTTTCCTGCTTGTTTTTCAGAAGTCAGAACCAGGGAATCCTTGCTTCATCTGTCTGTGAGATTAGGCTGGTTTCATCTCACACAATTTCTGCTGTGTCAGCCAGGTGGTTTAATTGCTTTGTCTTTGCCTTCTGAAGAAGGGGTCACTCCAGTGCAGCTAGCTATACAAAATGGACATGAAAATCTGGTGCAGCTGCTTCAAAAGTAAGTCAGAGTTTCAGTTTATGTTTTTTTATTCACATTAAGCAAATTTATAGTTTACAAAGTAAAATATTCCTTAGGGTTAAAGTTTTAAGAAAAATTCTTTGAAAAATTTGCTTGAAACCTTTTAGATTAGATAGATCTCTGTTACTTTAGAACTCCCATATAGTAAAAATGGCATGTGAAAGTGTTACTGCCATTCGGGGCAAAGTGAAAGTAGATTTTGTTTTGCTTAACAGAAACAGAAGTTGGAAGATAAAGCTGCATTAGGACCTCTTGGTGCAAATGCCATAGATTACTGCTAGCAGCAAAAAGCAACTCAATGACAGTTGTTTATAGTCTTAAATTGGGTTTTACCTCTACGCTTGATATTCTCAAGTACCAAACATTTTCTTTACAAATAAGTATTTAAAAATAGATATTTGCTGCTATATTCCTAGTCCATGGAAATTTAAACTCATTGTTAGAAATTCAGTAATGATGTTATGTAATTTTGAAGACTACTTATACTACTTTGAATCATGTAATTTCATGCATTGACTTGCAATAATACAGTATATAGTGTCAATGTACTAATCCGGTGGTTTAATGTGAAGCCAGTGTTCATATTAGACCTAGTAAATAGTGCTGCAATTATCTTTGGTTCAAAGATATCAGAGATGCTGTGTTTGAAGTTACAATTTTGTCTTACAATGAAGTTTATTAATTTATCCAAAAAAATATCAGTCTTGAAAAGGCAATAGAAACAAATTGAATTCTAAAGCAGAAGTCTGCAATGTAGATATACGTAATTAATGGAAAAGACAAAAAATTGCATGCTGTAATTTACCATATTGTGGAAGTAGGTTCTATGAGAATGTAGTGTACTTTATGACAAATGGGTTTTTAAAAAAGATAGTTCTTATTTCCATAACAAAACTTAGGTCAAAAAACATTATACTTCTCTATGCGATATTACTACTTTAACTAAAAATGCTACTGTTATGGGAGAGGTCCGATTGATCAGTGGTCTTTGATAAGTTATTAAAGTTCATATTGTTGTGTTAGATAAGACTGTATATAACTCAAAGTACTGCACACTTTTACAAATAAGATATACTATAGCCATAAGAAAAGAGTAAACAATACAGAGTAAAACAATAAAAGACAATACTAAATAATCCATGTAATATTTATAAAGATGATCAATATGCTTTCCGAATTAATTCTAGAGGACTATTTTGTATATTTGATTTTTGTCCTGTTGAATTTTCTTATTAGTAGTTTGGTCAAAGAAATTTAGAGTTATTCTTAATAACTATTTGTTATAGGCATGTTATCTGTCGCATGAAAATATGCTTTACAGCCATGTCATTTAGGTTTGATAGGCAATGATTTATTAGTAATTTGTAATTCCAGAGGTTTGGGGTATCTTATGTTGTTGTTAGTGTTTATTTAGTCAAAAGACTGTTTACTGAATATTAAATTTGACCAAATAAATGTTGCAATCCTGAAGGAATTAGAGTTGCAAGAATAGCAAGAAGAAATCTTAAGCTTCTCATGGGCATTGCATAGGGCAACATGTACTATTCATCTATCCTTGAAATGTGATAAAACACCACTTAAATGGGGAGCAGGAGGGCTAATACTGTATGATATGCCATGTTAGCAAATCAGAAATTATACAAATTAGCTTTTTACTAGTTTATTTTATGAATCTGTATGAATACAAATGTATTAAAGGAGATTGGAGGTTGCTCTGATGCTCAATGTTTATTTTTGATTTGTAGAGGGTTGGCTGTTTTGAAAGAGACTACAGAGACAGGGGAAGGCTCATGTTGCAAAATAATCAGATTGAAAAGGCAGGCAACAAAGCTTAAGGCAGGCATTAATCAAAAGCCCATATAGTACAATATATGAATGAAAGTATTAAACCTTACAGAAAATAATTAGAACCAAACAGAAAACACTAAGAAAACCAGTTCGAATCAGAAAGAACTATAAAGAAACAATCCAATAGCAATACTTTCTCCTCTGCTATTATACACTACTGCTCAAATGTTTATGGTCACCCAGACATTATCATGTTTCTGATAGAAATTGATACCTTTTACTATCAAAACGCATTGAATTGAACAAATTATTAGTGTTTATAATGGTTGTTACAGCTGGAAGTGAGTGATTTGTAATTTATTATTTACTAACGGCAGCAAAGCCCCATTTTCAGCAGCAATTCCTTAAGTGTCCTAATGACAAACATAGACACATCTGAATAAAAATCCTCAATGTTTCAGTAATCTGTCACGTGGAATAGCCTTCATTCTGCTAAACAACAATAGTTTGGCATGTTTCTAGAGAAAGCTTTTTCATTTTGACCATTCTGAACCTAGAACTGAACTTTAGGAATGCCAGTACAGGTTTCAGTAGTGCTAATGCAATTACAAAGGTTTCTCTAATAACCAGTTAGCATGTAAACACAACTGAGTATAAGCTAAGGGAGTTTACCATTAATTTCTGCTGAAAATGTGACTTTGTGAATAATAAATTTAAAATCGGCCATTTCAAACAGTAATAGCCATTATAAACACTATTATTGTCTTGGCTGTATTTTTATTCAATTTATTGGTATAGTGATAATAAAAGGTATACATTTCTATCAAAAATGGTAGTGTATGATTAACTTAATAAACATTTTCTAAGTCAGGTGCAAACCATTATTGCTGTGTAATCCCCACCATTACTCAAAAAATGTAGTTACTTCTTAGATACAACTTGCTCTAGGAAATTCTATCTAGTTAAACAAAAAGTGGTGAAGAATGGGAGGCCTGAGTCTTCTGCAAAACATATTTAAAGTATTGCATTCTATGTGCCACTTTCAATTTGAAATTGTCTGGTCCAAATACATAATATAGCTGAGGATGTATTTTTGAAAGTCTCTCCTTAATTTATGTGTTCAGCAGGGTCTGGTTTCTTATTGCATTGTTCTGCACAGAACCTTAAAAGTTTCAGTAGCAAGTACAGTAGTCTTGCTGACTGGATAAGTCTGCACATGCCTCTGTATATCTTCTTTGTTTGTACATACCCTCCTCGTTTTTGTCTGCTTGTTTGTTTGTAAGCATAAGTGCATAACTGGAATAAAACCAAGCCACTATAAACATTTTTCATTTGTTACTTAACAAAATAGTTGTGAATAAGGCATCTGCCTGGGTTGTGGGGAATCATCTGAAATTGTGCAGATACAAAAGGAAGCAAAATAAAAAAGAAACAACTACAAAGTCTACAGAAACTACTACAGTTTAAGGGAAAAAAACTGAAAAAGACATTGAGTCATCGCATCCCAGTGTTACAGCCCAGTGTGCCAGTGGCGTGGAGCATGAAAAGAATACAGGCTAATTAAGAGGGAATGAGAGAGCGTGAGAAAACGTAAACTGGTAATGGTAATAAAGCTGTAAATGTCGGTGTGAGGAAAGGAGGCACTGCTGGAGTGTACAGTATATGTTGTGTAGATTTTCCAGAGGCAAACTTACTGAGAGCACAGGAATGAGTTTGTGGCCCTAGCGGACTGGATGGGGGCAAGGGCTTTCAACAAACTTCTTCGACAGTATTCTGTTTAAAAGAAAAATCAAAGATCCAAGGACTTTTAGGTATACCTGGTAGTGTTATAATTGTAAGGGGCAGTCTTTGGCCAAAGTTTTAATTGTAAATCCAGAATGGATTTAAGGGCCATCTGCTGATAATATGATTTGATTGTGAATTTAGGGTGTGAAATGGGATGTAGTCTTACATCTATGGAAGAAGTATTAGAGAATAAGTGAGAAACAAATGCACTTGTGGTACTGTTAAGGTTGACAGTTGGGTAGGCCACAACACTGTAGTTTCTAAACTGAGAAGCAAAGCCTAGTAATGCAGCAGGGCTTATTTTGTCTTCCACTTTCCTTTGAATCATTATGTTTTCCTTTATGAGACTTTATTTGCATTTATCATAAGTTTTAGGTATGCTGTGTTATAGGATATGCAAGTAAGAATTTGTACTTTTTACATGTGAAAGTATTATTACTACTTCTACTACTATTGTAATAATGCTTTGAAGTAATTTTGATTTACTTTTATTTGAAGAATATATAATAGTCTTTTACTCTTTTATAAGTCTTATTTGTCATTTCTTCTTTAAATAATTATCTTAACAAAATTAAATTTCATAATATTAATTTCTACAGAAGCTATCTTTCAACTCTGACAAATAATTATTTTATTTGAAAGTGCAGCTGTGAATAAGGACTGAATGAGGCTCAGTTTTAAATAACCAAGTTCTTGTCATGTCACAGAATTTGGCACAGATGGACAAAGGTGTACAAATGCTGTGTTTTTGTTTTCCCAAACACTTCATATAGAAATTAAGATATAAAGCTAACATTGGTCCTATCAAGAAATACTGTATAAAAATAAATATTTTTTTCAGATTCTGGCAAGCTTTTCACTACATAAGTAATTAAATGTCGTCCCATGAGAATAAACTGTACAACATGTGAGCTTTTATAGCATCTCCATGAGCTTTCTAGACCCTGATAGTGTGCTTTAATATAATACAGCTGAGTTTAATAGGGCATCTTTTACCAGACACAAAGCACAGCAAGAGGGTGATCATTTGAAAGTCTAAGTGACAATGCACACAGCTTTCAGTAACAGCTCTAGCAGCTAACAGGTTAACATCAAGCAATTAGTACATAATTAATAGCAATAAAAATGTGGCTTTATTTCAGTATATTTCAACAGTCCATCTTTATTAATATTCTTTTGCTTAAAGCATTTTAGTTTATTTTTTCAAAATGTAATATTTTGACCGGGCAGAGAACTTTTTGTTTGTGTAGAATTTAAATAGTTTGTAGTGTTCAAAAACTCATAGGTGTTAGCCAATGTAAACATTTATTTGTGTTTTGTTGCTTTTTATTAATTTAAAAAGTAGTAGCATAAATTGAATAATTACTTAGATAACTGTCTCAAATGAAAGAGTTTGAAAAAATACATTAGAGGCCCCATGGAGTCCTCACTTGAAAACTCAGCAAAATGTAAATATTAATAACGTATTGCCAAAGCTGCTGATTAAAGTTCAAATGCTTTATCAGAATAATTCCTCATATACATTTTTTAGTGACAAAATATGTACTATATAAGATTTGGTTCTGTATTACTTGATTCAAGTTCAAAAGAATATTAGCTTGACTGAAGTGTTCCCATATGTTATTTCACTGTAATCTGCCTATCTATTGTAGCTGCCCAAAATGTATTTCTAATTATGATTATTGTATATAGGTTTCCATCAAATATAAAAATTCAGACATACTTCAAAGCTTTCAGTTGCAGTTGTCAGGATTATCATTTTACTCTTATTCTCATTCTTTTCCTTTTTTATTTTACAGTCTTGATGGTTTTCTTCTTTGATGTCATCACCTGTAGTTCTCCACAGTTCAACTACCACAGTGCCATTTGTGCCCAAGATCTTTGTGAACATGTGTTGAATTCTGTGACTTGACAAGGGCTTGTTTATTTAAAATTGATCTTTATTCAGATTTGCACTATGTTTCAAATAAAATAATGGTTTGTCAGAGAGAAAAAGCTATCATCTGTAGAAAATAATATTATGAAGATTAGCTTCTGTTTCTAATCTTCTCCTTGTGCACCAGTTTTGGAGTCCACATTACTGTTTGGTTTGGGTTGCTTGTTTCTGCTAAGTGTATTGTACCTGACTGTATGACTACTCTGCCAATTATACCCTTAGTCACGTCTCATCACTTCTAAAATGAGTCAATCTCTGTACAGATTCATTGTCATCATACCAGCACTCTAATATTAATTTTTTTTCCTGTAACAATCTATACTTTGTTGTAGCCTTTCTTTATAATATTCACCTACATTTGAAGCTAATAACTATTAAAGTTTGGTGCACATCTGTTTTTTACATTTGTTTTACAAATACTTCTATTAGTGTCTCTTCTATTCTATTCTATTTACTAAAGTGAAAGAGACAGTGTTCCTGCTGGGTTTCTTTCTCTTTTTCTTTTAGGATATCATTGTATAGGACCCCAGATACATAGGTAACAGTTTATTATGACTAATGTGTACAGGAAAATGATGTTGGGTGTTATTGGATATTTTTTGTTGATTGATTGATTGATTTATTCAGTGGATGTCTTTACCAAAGGCCTGCTTACATTAAAAATGTTTTTTTTTTCTGTGCAAAGAAAACATTCTGTAATAATAATAAGAAAATGGTATGTTAAAATGTCCAGCTACACCTTTGAGAAAAAAATAAAAGAAAACAGTTTGTTTCACATTTCTGGTGGGTAACAAGTGTTACCATGTTAAGCACACAAGTCAAGTTGGGGAGCATGCACTGGTACAGTGTGTTGGCGCACCCACTACATGACAAAACAACTCGGGATCCTGGTTGGCAACCCCCCAGGCAGACACACAGGCCAGTCCCACCCTCCGGAAGTGACCCTCTATCTGCCGCAGCCAGTTGTTACGTGGGCAACCCCTTGGCCTGGTCCAGCCACTCAGGTCCCCAACAATGAGGATCTTACGAGCTGGTTCATCCTCTGGGAAATGCGCCACATGGCCGTAGTGCAATAGCTGACGTTCCCTCACAATGTAGGTAATGTGCCTCATTCGGGACTCCGTGAGCAACGGCTCATTCGACACAAAGTCAAACCAATGGTACCCAAGGATTTTCCAGAGAGACACAGTACCAAAGAAGTCCAGTCTTAAGCGCACAAAAGAAACTATATTGGATATTTGAGATTGAAAACCCTGAATTTTGTAACATAAAATTAGCTATATAAAAGATTTTTTTCCTTGTATTTTTGTGTTTCCCTTGATGTACAATACTTAGTATTGAGTGTTATTTTTTGTCAGAGGGTCCTTAAGCCATCTTTATTAACAAAACTAATATTTGAAAACATCAGATTGTTTGACTCTGTTGTCTTTTAATTCTTTACTTCATACATTGACATACATCTGTATTAATTTCTGTTCACGTTTCAGTTCAAATAGGAGACAAAGGTTTTAGGTTTTGGTTAAAGTAGGTTTTAGTATGATTTTGGATGAAAGCCAAGAAGGTAAGGACAACTGTTGTTATATCATTTGACAACTTGTCTATCATAGGTTTTATTTCTGTAACATAAAAGTATTTTAGTTTTGTATGAGTTTGATATAAATAGAGTATCATTCATTCATTGTTTATTTATTTTTTAAGGTTTTGTTGCTGATATCCAGGACTCAGAGTACATGCTTTATTATTTTTTTATTGATAGGACTTAACACACAATAGGTTTTGTGCATAGTAAGTATCTCCTCCCACTTTTTGTGAGAGATTCCACCCCCAGTTCAAAAACACCCGCCCTGGGTTTGAGTGAATGTGAGTAAAAGCAAGTATATCCTGTGGTATATTCTTCTGTTTATCTGTTACTGTGGCTTTAAGTCTCAGTGAGTGAGACTGTAGGGACCATCCTGAAGCCTTTGCTTTGAGCTCCCCAACAGATATTTTAAAGTAATCATATGGAGCTTTTAGAATTACCATTACTGGACATAGTGTGCACACAATATTTGATTTATAGGACAATAGCTTAGCAAAAGTACAGCTAACAACTATGCAGTATGCATATCTCCAATTGTTTATTTTTTGATAGATAGATAGATAGATAGATAGATAGATAGATAGATAGATAGAT
>JANRMT010062835.1:33926688-33969047 GCA_026402145.1 Polypterus bichir lapradei | reverse complement strand
AGATAGATAGATAGATAGATAGATAGATAGATAGATAGATAGATAGAGAAATGAATATATACTCACACACTATGGTCTGAACACACATCATTATGCAGGCATATTACTGTTGGTAGAAAGGAGTCCCAGTCGCGCCTCTTGACACACTTCTACTGAATAATTCATTGGCTGAAAGTCCTCAGTGTTAGTGTATCAGAGAGAGGATGTGCAATATTGTTTGTAATGGCACTCAGCTTTGCTAATATTCTCTCCTTTGCAACTACCTTCAGGGATATCATTTCAAGTAGATATTAGGTTGTAGATAGTAGATTAGTGATTATCAAATTCAGTTCTGGGGACCCATATTTGTCTGCAGGTTTTTGTTCCAACCAACTTCTGTTTTTATTTGGACTTCTAGCCTAATTGAGCAATCTATTATTTGTAAGTTTGTTTGTTATGGGGTTAATACAGAAAGAGCAAAAATTTGTTTCATAAAGTTTAGTAGAATATTAGAAGCATTTGTGTATGGTATGTTCAAATTATCTGAATTTTTTAAATTACTTTTTAAGCTTTCATTATAATGCATTTCATTCTTCTTTTCCATGTGTTCTGTTTATTTAATCCTTTTTTTGCCAATAAGAACATTAGTAAGGTAGTTGCAGCATTTCAGCATTCAGTGTCTTTTGCCCCAATATCTGCTCTGTTCATTTTAATTGTCATTACTAGAATACAATTAAGGGAGAAAAATGCACAGAAAAAAAGTCTGTAGGAAAATAACAGAAGATAACATTCAAAGCTATAGCAAAAATATTTCACAAATATTTCTACGTTTCTTATAAATGTAAAAATCACCCTGCTGTATTTTTTCTGAATGCAGAATAAAAGAAGAGAACCAACTGTTAAGTTAGGCATACAATGACTTGCTGGTAGTGAAACTGATTGGAACAAAAACCTAAAGCCACACTGGGATTGCTGGACTGAGCCAGAGAACCAGTGTCGTAAATGAAGGTCTGTAAGCAAGACTTGCCTAGGCCAAAAGTTTCCCATATAGTTCTCTTGAAAAGTTACAGTAACTATAAGCCTTTGTTTCAACCACTCTCTTACTTTTAAGCAAATTTTGGCTATTAAAGGAACATTGCATGTAATTAGAGGGCTTGTTAAATTCATTTTTTGAAATACCAGAAACAACTGGTTATAGGAAGTTTTTTCGCCAATGAACCTCACAATAATTTGTTTTACAGTCATGCACTAGCTTTAAGTTAAAAGGCATTTATGCAGTTTTAGTTCACTTTCTTAAATTTCTGAACACTTTATTGTGAGCTGTAGACAACAAGGTACATTCCAGCAGAATGGCTGACCTGTTTCCATTTGCATATGTGTCTGTTTAACATAAAGTTCTGTATTTCTTTCAGAACAATGTTTAGAAGAAGTAAGAAAAATTACTAAATTCAATTTTTTTATACTTTGCTGATTTTTCTCAAAAATATCAAGAACAACTAGAAACAACTTTCAATGGAATATAAGACACTAGCCAACCCACGGCGTAGCATACGCCGCATCATTATCAACGTGAACAGTCAACGTGGCTCACAGCTGCATGTGGACTGTAGCACAGACCAAAGCGAGTGAGGATGTGTTTAGTGACGTGTTGGGGGTGGGCACATGAGCAAGCAGTGTGCATGCCTTGAGAGCAATGGTGGACGCGGGAGGAGGGTGAAAGTTGGCAGGCGGGGCTCTGTCGGCCATTCCCCATGACGCGGCAGGAGGGTTAGAGTGGGCGGTTGGGGCTCTGTCGTGTGTACCCCATGGTCGGGCGACTTGGTCGATTATATATACAGTGGAACCTCGGTTCACGACCATAATGCGTTGCAAAGCTCTGGTCGTAAACCAATTTGGTTGTGAACCAAAGTAATTTCCCCCACAGGATTGTATGTAAATACAATTAATCCGTTCCGGACAGTACAAACTGTATGTAAATATATTTTTTAACGTTTTGAAGCACAAATATAGTTAACTAGCCATGTGCGCCCAACTATGTTGCGCGTGTTAAAGTTGTCTGTGAAGGGCTCCCTGTTTAAGCGCGGCTGCCAGTCGTGAACTGGGCCCTTCGTCGCCCAGCATTATGATTTTTTATAAGGGAAACAAAATTACAAAAGAAAACCCTTGGATATTGATTCGATAGGAACGGCCTACTCGGAATCACTGTCCAAATCGTAATTATGTGGTGGTGTAGTAGCATTTTTGCTTCTGTCCGTTCATAGTCCTTCTCATTTTCACAACGCTATCGTTTCCTCTCACGGTGTCTTCTCAACCTTTCTCCAATCTCGCAGGTTGCTTTGTGGCAATCCAAAGAGTAAGGCAATATACACGGAACAATGGTTATAAAAGGGGGACACATAGGTATCCAGGCTCTTTAAAGCATAAATAGGGATCACTTCACTGACATGTGAGCAAGGCACGGTACAACTGTGAGACGTGCTGCACTCGCCGGCTACAACGTAGCAATAATAATTTCTGGAACGTGCTGTAAAGTTGTCATTCATTTTACTCTGTCTTTTTTTTATTCATATGTTACGTAGGCACGTACCTCTTATCTTCGGCAATCTCATTCTCTAACCAGGCCTCAGGAGCTAACCAGCGTAACACTGTCCACCACCCCTTTCGTTATTCTGGTACATTGTTGACATTCGTGAGTAACAACAACGTACTAAACTGGAAGGTGGTCTACGCATGCGTGGAATTTGCGGACAAACAAAGATCAAGATCTAAATGAAGATCTCTTTAGTTAATTTAAAGCACAACAATTTGTTTAGTTTGAATGTCTGTGTTTTGAGGTGTGACTGGCGTACTACAATCTTCAGTAGTATAAGCCTGGAGGAGATTCTTAATGCAATGCCTATGTTTTAGCTGTCTCTTTACTGCCATCTAGTGCTTCTTCTTCTAATTCATTCGCAGACAAACAAAGATCAAGATCCAAATGAAGATTATATATAGAGATTATACCATGGAATGCACAGCGTAATAGTAAACTAAATGTAAAAACATTGAATAACACTGAGAAAGCCTTGAACAACAGAGAAAACTAACACTGCAAGAGTTCGCGCTATAGCGCTATGAACCGCTCGCTAAAAACACTTTTTTTAATGAGTTTTACGCACAGGGAATAAAATAAACATTTGAAAAATCCGTAATTTAATAAACAACCAAGAAAAGTAACATTGCAACAATGCACGTGCGTGCCTGTGTGTGTGTGTCTCTCTCTCGCGCGCCTGTGTGTGTGTGTCTCTCTCGCGCGCCTGTGTGTGTGTCTCTCTCTCGCGCGCCTGTGTGTGTGTCTCTTTCTCGCGCACCTGTGTGTGTCTCTCTCTCTCGCGCGCCTGTGTGTGTGTGTCTCTCTTTCGCACGGCTGTGTGTGTGTCTCTCTCTCTCTCTCGCTCGCCTGTGTGTGTGTATCTCTCTCTCACGCGCCTGTGTGTGTGTGTCTCTCTCGTGCGCCTGTGTGTGTGTCTCTATCTTGCGCGCCTGTGTGTGTGTCTCTCTCATGTGGACTGTAGCACAGACGAAAGCGACTGAGGCTGTGTTTGGTGAATTGTTGCGTGCGGGCACATGAACAGGCAGTGCACATGCCTAGAGAGTGACGGTGGACGCAGGAGGAGGGTTACAGTTGGCGGGCAGGGCTCTGTTGTGCGTATCCCATGACGTGGGAGGAGGGTTAGAGTATGGAGGCGAGGCTCTGTTGAGCGTATCCCATGGTCTTAGAGTTGGTGGGCGGGGCTCTCTAAGTTGGCGGGTGTGGCTCTCTGTCTTGCGTGCCCTTAGTGAATTATATATATAGATTCCAAACATTGCAGGAATTGGCTTCTACTTAAAAAATGATTTTCGACAGTATAAAATATTTTTTAGAAAATATTTATATAGGGGATTTTTTATTTTCTTGTCAAGGGGTCATAGGCTTTAATATCTTTTTAATTATTTATTAAAGTGGACTTACCTTCTCTGGGGATTACCTGGGGTAGCCAGGGATAACCCTGGGAGGGGAAAGTGTGGAACACTGAAACATCAGAGTTTCTTCTGCTAACTACTTTCTTTTTTCCTAAAGGAACAGATAAGATTTTAAAACATTGTATGTACTTACCTGTTCTTATTTTGTTTTATTTCAAATAAACAGTTAAGATCTTTAAGACATTATTATGTACTTACACGTTTTTTTGTCTTTACTTTTAATCTTTTTTGAATATTTTTAATAATTTTCTAATAAAGATTATTTTAATTTTAAAGAAAAAAAGATTTTCAAGAAAAACTCCAAAGCCTCACCTGTTCCTTACTTCCTGTAAATATCCACCTGTATCTAAATAGCAACATCACCTGCATTCTTTTGAGTCAGGTTTATAATTCTACACATTTTCTTGAAGTGTATAAGCAGGTAGTCCCAAGTATTTTGCATTATAATTGTAGTACAAACATACCTCTGAAGGTCAGACATAATGTAATAAAATAAACAAGTGATAATTTACAAATAATTGGCCAAATAAGATCCTGAAATGTTACCCGCAATACACTTTTCTATTTGGGTTTCCCACATTGCGGAGATGGACATGTTAGTTTGATTGGCCCCATGTAAGTATAAGTGTGTGAATTGGCTAGGGTTTGATCTGAAGTTGTGTCCTGCTTTATGCAGAATGCTCCTGTAGAGAAGTCCTGCTTTTTTTGCTTTCCATGTTTCTTAAATAAATTAAGCAACATAGACCCTTTTGCTATGCTAGTGGTATGTTAAAAAGTGATGTGCTTCAAAGGAAACTAAACTCTTCTACACAACAGGTGCGGCAAGCATTGAATTTATCCACAGACCCATCCCAAAGTGTTTTAAAATTAAATTATACCTTTATAATAACATGGTGCTTAGATGTCATTCATTACAGTCCACTTTTGAATAGTTAATGTTTTTTCTGCTTTCAGATTAGTTTTTAGACTGAAATCACAATGCATCAGAAATCTTTCCAGGAATAAAACAAAACTTGGGTCCCCATCACCAGACTGATTAAACTAACATGAGCTGCATGAGTGCACTTGTAGACAAAGACTTTGGTTTTGTACAATGAAATTATGACAGCCCAGGACAGAATAGTAAGCCTCCGTGTGATTACAATTTATAATGTACAAGATAAGTAACTAATGACCTGAATTGAACTTTAAAACATAATAATTAAGTATTTATTAATTCAGTTCTGTATGTTTCAGCTTGAAATCCAGAAACCTGACTGGCTGGAGAACAAAGTTCAAAATGAAGACCTGAAAACCAAATGTATTCAAGTGCAAGGTACTATTATGGTATAGTCTTTAGCAACTTAGTCTACAATTTATTATGCTAAAAGTTTATTTTTTTCAATCTAGAACTCAAGGTACTATAACATTACAAAATAAAATCACCACAACCAGCCCGCCTTAAAATCTAACAATATACCCATAGTGTTTATTATATTCCCCAAGGTCCAATGGGAAAGAAAATGTAAGATTTATATTATAAAAGGTCCACAAGCTATGAATCAGTGCATTTGTCTAATAAAACCCTAACTGACCCAGGTGCTTTCTCCAGGTTATGGAAGTTTTAATATATAGTTTAAAAATACAACCTGCAGAGAGTTACAAATACATATAATTTTAAAATGAAGTAAGCCAAAGACAGGGATTAATTAATTTGGGTGATTTCCATCTAGATACCAACAGGAATTTGGGTACAATTGCATCTAAAATAAAGATTCTATTTTGGAAAGAGGACCACCCAAATAAAAATGTATCTACTAAAATAATAAGTGTGGAAGTAAAGGAAAATTTTGCCTTAAAGTTACTGATAACAAATAACATTCAGTTGACAAACAGGAATAAATGAGAAGGAGAAGACCAAAAGGTGTGCCGAAAAGTACCAGGAAAATTAGACCCGCAGGCAAAGCAGAAGGATCCATGGCAATCCCTGTAACTTATCTGTAACAAGGTGTCAAATTTACCTATGCACGAGCAGAAATTGGAGAAACTGATAATTTGCATTTCTAGAACAAAATGTTAAAGATTTTGTGTTTTTGTGAAATGCCAGTAGGGAGAGGCACTGTAAATTACAAGAATTGACCATTTATATTGAGTACTCCTGACCTTCTTATGCAGTTGCCTGCACAGTCAGTGACAGTGTCATATTTTAAGACAGTGCTATTAATAGCAGGCATGTAAGTACAAAAAGATCACATATGTGCAGGTCAGAAGGTGAATTGGCTACTAAAAAAAAAAATACAAGCAGTCCACTCAACTGAAGTCCTGTGGTTGGAAATCATACAGTTGAGGAAATTTGATTGACAATGAAACAACTTGTGTCAAGTAACAGATGAATTAAGCATAATAAATTTGACAGAGGGGTTTAGTTGAATAATACTGGCCAGAAGAGCCCCCTGTCTTATTTCATTCTAATGAGTGGGTTTGTTTGAAGAAGTTCCATATTTCCATAGCTTTGTCTGATTGATATCAAAAGTTAAGAATGGTGATGGTGGTGTCATTGTATGGAGTTTTGTTTTAATCGTGCACATTGGTTTCCTTGTTATAGGTAATGCAAAAATTAGAATGGCTCGGGGTGTTTCAACATCACTATTTATTAGGTATTGTGATATATCTTGTGTACAGGGTGGTCTAGATCTTATTATGCAGATCCAGATCGTCTGGATGACTTTGATTTATGCGGGGATGATTTCAGTTTGGCGCGAAGACGATTCTTCATGTCGTCAGTTCGCACACTTCTCGATGGTCCGGGATTTTTCGTGAGATTTTCTATGTAATAAACTTAATAAGTTATAGCGTAATGAAAATTGCATAATTAGATCTGGACCACCGTATACTGGGAAAGTGGCCCGAACCTACACTCTGGACATCTGATAGTTCATGAGCCGAACAGGATCAGCGGAGAGAAGAGACACAGACCAAAACTGAAGGGTGAAAGATGCAAGTTTATTTACAAGAATGCTGTACAAAAAAAGACGGTAGTGTCAGGTGGGCTTTGTTTCACAGTCCTTCAGCGCTAACATTCCTTCAAAAAGTAAATAAAAACAAAAAGGACAAAAAGAAAGAATGATGTATTTACAGCAAAAAGAGTGCACTCCTACAAAAACTACACACACACGCATACTTCAAAAATAAAGGTAGTCCTCCTTCTTTATCCTTGGTTCAGGAAGCTCCTCCAAGGGGAAAAAAATGCATTAAAAAAAATCAAGTGTGTGTATATACAAAAAAAACAAACAAACAATTGTACCAATCCCAAAAGAAAATTCTACCAAAATTATCAGTCAGAGAGATATATACAGTACAGGCCAAAAGTTTGGACACACCTCCTCATTCAATGTGTTTTCTTTATTTTCATGACCATTTACAGCACTCCATCACTCTCCTTCTTGGTCAAATAGCCCTTACACAGCCTGGAGGTGTGTTTGGGGTCATTGTCCTGTTGAAAAATAAATGATCGTCCAACTAACCTGACTTCTACACAACACAACTGCTGGTCCCAACCCCATTGATAAAGCAAGAAATTCCACTAAATAACCCTGATAAGGCACACCTGTGAAGTGAAAACCATTTCAGGTGACTACCTATTGAAGCTCATCAAGAGAATGCCAAGAGTGTGCAAAGCAGTAATCAGAGCAAAGGGTGGCTATTTTGAAGAAACTAGAATATAAAACATGTTTTCAGTTATTTCACCTTTTTTTGTTAAGTACATAACTCCACATGTGTTCATTCATAGTTTTGATGCCTTCAGTCATGAAAATAAAGAAAACACATTGAATGAGGAGGTGTGTCCAAACTTTTGGCCTGTACTGTATGTACAAGAAAACATTTACAAAGCTATCAAATGACACAACCACTACTTCAATAGCTCAGCAGTGCTTAACTCTACCTCGCCTTTAGCTCCACTGATGACCCCTGTTGGCCGGCAACTCCTAAAATATAACCGGCAAGTTTATCCAGCCAATCTAACACCCTCCATCTGCCCCACACACCTATCCAGGTAGACAATCGCATGTTCAAACCACATGCCGCGACACAGCCCTAGCAACTTTCTATTTAAAATCGAACTCCTGCTGGTCACACGCACACATAACTACCCCGGATGACCAACGAATATGCTGAGCTCAGGTACACCAGTTGCCGACTCACCAGTAAGTAATCTTATTTATTTAGCATTTGGGAATCCCCATTTCTGACTCAACCTCAGTGGCAAAGGCAAATGCCATATTTTTGTTCCAGGCACTCTGTACCTTTAACTGCTTTTGATGAGCAGGCTGCGAGGACACTGGCATGTGAAACTGAACACATGCAGAGGAGCCATTATACTGGCTCCAAGTGTGCCCAGACCCGCTGTGTCACTCAGTGCGCACCCACTGTGACTGCTCCATGTTCCCACAGCAGCGCCTTTAACACACACACGGTAAGTAATGTATTTTTAACTTAAATTTGGTAATGCACAGAGGTTGCACATTACCACAGGTACTGTATATCCCTGCACTCATCTGCAAATAATTGTTTTCAGCAGGATAAAGCTCAGTAACACACTATAACAAAAGCCCTGAAATGATTTCAACATAATGGCATTATACTGTAATGTTGTGATTTCTGCAGTCCTTAGATCATAATTCATTACAACGTTAGTACAATTTTGATGAGAACAGGTCATTTAGCCTAACAAGCTTGGCACTTTGATTTACCTAGATTTTCTTAACACTAGACTCCCTGAAGCCTACGAAAAAACTTGTATTCCCTGCCCACCTTAAATCCCTTCACACCTCTCCATCAGCATCTTTCGTGTTGTAAATGTGTCGATCAGCACAAGCAGCTAGCAGCCTGCTGTCCCATCCTCCACCTTGACGGAGCTCAGCTCAGGTAAAAAGTTCTCCCAGCTCAAACCAAGGCTCCTTATTTGCATGTGAAGTTCCTGGAGTTGTATAGGGTAAATAATACAGTATATCGTTATTTGAAATACATGCATTTCATGTGTGTTCCGTGTCTACAAAGATTTGGGTAAGTTGTAGGATGAAAGGAAATGCCAGGCAAGAAATGCTGAACACATACCTAAAGCAGAAACTTTTACCATGTTATACTAATAATGATGTGAAGTGTATAATGTGTGAAGTCTTTAGTCTAAATATCAAATAAACATGTAGGCTTTTATTCAAGATTATAACAAAAAAAAAAAAACATTTGATTTACATGTTGCTGTCAGTGAGTTAAAAACCCAGGCTCAGATGTCAGTCAACAGGGAGTTGATATGTTTTATTGAATGGTGCAGAGGTAAGAACCGCTACCTTATAACTCAAAGGTACCGGGTTTGAGACTGGGCATGCTCCGCGTTTTGAGTAGTGAGCTACTATTATTATTATTACTATAATATAATCAAAACATACATTTGATTTGAGTCTGTAATACCCGGTGTAAACTTTGGCTACTTCTAAAAGTTAGCGCTTGTTATTTTATTATTCAGTTTTATTCTTTCAGTGACGTTCGCGTGGTATAACAAACTTGCCTCTCCCTCTCTGAGTTGATGGCATTTATCTCCATTCTTTTCACAAGAGCAGCACTGTGGCTGATGCTTGCTCAGAACTATTTGTTGTACCGGCAATCAAAGGTACAACGTCCCGTGACCGCTATCAGACTGGACAAAGGCAGGACCATAAAAACAGACAGCTTCTTCACAGCGCTTTCGCTGGCTAATAGACTGCTGCACTCTGCTTGACACCATAAAGTAAAATGGGATTTCCACTTGCAGTTAAACTTACTTCAGTACGTGAGCAATTCGCCATGCTGCTGTTTAGATCGGGCAGTGCCATGACAGTGACATCCAAGTACTGGCCTGGTATGGCTGCTGGCTTTCCTTACTTGTCAGTGTCAGAATCAGCATAGTTGCTCTTCTGTATATCAGGGTTATATCTTTTTTTGTAATACTTTTACCAGAACTGTACACAATACTCCTGGTGAGTTCTTACTAGTGAGTTAGTAGCTTAAGTATAACCACTGTTGACTGATACTCTACACATCATCCTATATGACCTAACATCCTATTAGCCTTCCTAATTCTGCACACTGTATAGATGTAGACAGTAATGAGTCCACTATGATTCTTAGGTCTTTCTTACAAGGTGTATATTCAAGTTTCGAGACTCCCATTGTATTGATATTTAATGTTTCAATTTCCCACATATAGTATGTTAAATTTGCATACCTTAAATTTAATATGCCACAATTCTGCCCAGGCCTGCGTGTTGTCCAGGTCCCTCTGTAATTATTCTGCTGATTTTACATTATCTGCCATTCCTAATTTAGAATCATCTGCATACTTGACCTGCTTGTTGTTTATATTCTTATCCATGTCGTTTTTGTGTATTACAAAAGAGGTTAGTTTAACATGACATGCATGCAGGCTCCTGTGGTGGGTGATATATTCTTTATAACCCCCAGGATTTCAGTGTGAACAGTGATAAGATAATTAAATTGAAAATTAATTGAATGTATTAGCAATATAACTTTTCCACAGTTACAGTTATAGTTGCAAAATATGTTTTTCACTTCTCTGGACCACGGAGCTTAGTAAATAATAAGTCCCAAACATACAGTGTTATATTTATACATCCTTTAGCCAGTATATACTTTTAATTCAGTGGTAAATTAAAAATGATGTATCCTAAAAACAATAATTATGTGGATAAAGAAAAAACTGCTTTTTCCCTAGGAGTCTAAATAGTCTTCTTTTTGTTCTTTGCTGTAGAGTCCAACATAAATAGTTAGTTTTTTTTGTTTTTAATCTCCTGTGGTGCAACAAGACGTCAAAATGCATTTTAATTTAGCTTACCTTTAGAGGCAGAGTATCATTACAACCAAAATGACTTAAGCAGACCATTTTATTGAGTTTGTGATCTTGTGAAATGCTCTTTCATACAGTCTACTAGAATGGCAGTATCCTGCTACTGTACATACTATAGATTGCAAAAGCTATTTTCCAGGTGCCCATAATGTTGATTAGTAAATTAGTCTGTCTAAACAAAATAATCTAAAATGTGCAGATTGTGACAGTAAAAATAAGCTGCAATTGTTTTTACAATAAAATATGGCAATGTTCCTGATACACTAATAAAAATGTTACTTGTTTCAATTATACCATTTCCTCATTTTATAAATAAATTCTGCTCAAGGAAAAAAAATAAATGTTTTTTCCTCAGTATAAAAGTAAACATAAACCTAAAGATAAGTTTGTGTTATATAATCTGTTTTGCAGGTGATACTATTACCCATTTAATCTTTAATGCAATGTCCCAAATAAAATGAAATACTAGTTGCTGTGGTTTAACAAAATGGTCTTCATTTTTCTTACACAGATTCACAGCATTTCAAATTAAACTGCATATTATAATAATTTACTGCTTCAACATTTAATTGCATTAATTGCATTTGTTTATGTTCCAGACTTTTTACATGATGGAAATGATGGAAGCCATGAGCAGCTTAATAATGTAAGTAACTTTGAGTAAAGTGGCATTTTGTTTAAAAGCTCACCTTAAGTAAACTGTGTATTTTAATGTCCCTGGTGTTTCACATGAACATTTACTATAGTGCTGGCTGAGTATTATCTGGTTTAAATCTTAGCTATGCTTCTGACTTACTGAAGTTTTGCAGCGCCATTAGGTTGATGGGTAATGGTGGCATTCACTCATCCTAAGAAGCATGAAATAAGTGGACAAAGCTCACATCTTTGAAAGCTGTGTTAGCAACCACGGAATGTAAAAGCTGAAGTTATTTGTGTCTTTTATAAGTTTAGGATAATGAAATACTTAAGGAGGCGAATAAGAAAGGATACTAGGTCCTTAAAAAATGTATGCCCCAAGGACAGCTTAAAAATAGCGAATTTGCCCAAAAAAATAGCCCAATACCTGAGGAAGACAAAATGACATACTGGAAAGCAGTGACAGAGTGCCAAGGCACATACCATCAAAGCCCCGTGGGTCCTTTCAAAGATATTTCAGAGTAGTAGAATGGGTATATGACATCATGCAATGGTGGGAGTAGGCGATAAAGAACATGTACAAGTGTGAATAGCAAGGTGGTGGAGGGGGGTAGAAAAATAGCCAAAAACACTACATTGTTTTTAAAGTAGCCCAAAAAAAACTGCAACCTGTACAAGCCCATTTTTCCCCCACAGATGACGATCAAAATTAGACTAATTGGGCAAGAAACCCATAGACCTGGCAACACTACAAATTCACGTCTAGTGGCACAGTATATGAATTCACAGGTATTAGATTGCATGTTGAACATCCTGATTTCAGATTGCCCTACCTATAGCTGTTATAGTATGTTTTAGTAGAAGCTATCATTTTACTAGGCCTATATAATTATTTGACATTGTATCATATTTTATCTTTTGGAGGTGCCAGTTAAATACTGGAGGGATAACAGGTGTGTTTTGTGAGCTTCACAGCATCATAGGTTGTCATACAGTATTTGGCCTGTATTTAGAACTTGAAAGCTGTCATGTTTCAGCCAATGTCCCCTGCAACCCACCTCATCCCCCAGGCTGGAGTTCAAAATTGAGTTTCTTATCTGTTTTGTCCAATCTTGTGTGATTTATTTATGTTAATGTTTCAGGCCCTATATATTATTATTAGGCAGGGCCACCTGTCAATCACTGCCAGGAGGATTCATATTTAATATAGAAGTGTTTGTTCTGGAATCATTTTTACATTTGTTTTCTTGTTTCCTTTCTTATGAATTTTATCATCCTTATGGTGGTAATGCATTACAGACTAATACAGTATAACAAGGTGTACCCAGGTGGTTTACAGGCAGATCAGAGCATTACAATTTGTTTTATTTTGTTCATACCCACAAATCATTTGCACAGCAGATGTTATGAAAACTGTAAAAAATACTGGCATTGTGAGTGTGGTCATGTGTGAAAACCGGGTTTCCTTCCACAAAGACATGCACATGTATATTATTGGCTCTAGCTGTCTGTACAGTGTTATTGTTATGGTGCATGTTTGTTTAAAAAAGTTTAATTTCCACTTGTGACCTTCATTATGATTTCAATGAAAGTTGCATGCTGTGCGAGAATAAGGATGCTATTGTGCAGGAGTAAGTGTGCCTAGCAATAGAACAGAGAGTTTCTGCTTGATGCTGCTGTGTTGCCCCCTACAACCTTGTCTGGACTTAAATGGCTCAAAAAAATGAATGGGTGGGCTAAAAACACACACTTTTAAGTAATAATACTGTATAAACATGTGCACTGTTTTGATCCTTGCAGTCATTAATTTCTTTATATTGTCAATTATTTATTATAGTTTCTATTAAGTGTTTTTACTGTGACATTGAACAAATGTATACAGAAAAATGTCTAAAACATACGGTTTGTTAACTATATAACCTTATATAGTTAGAGTGAACATGTCGGAACGTTTCCAAAATAACCACCTAGTGGCTGATTAGTTGTAAAATTCATATTGTGTGCATTTCAATGTTCATAGTAATGAGGTTAACGAAAGCAATCATACCATTAACGACTAATGCATCATAAGCGTCATTTTGGCTAGCCAAGCATGTAATGAAACAGCTGTCACGTGAAATACTGCAGTCAAAGTGTGTGCCACATATTTAGTGTGGCTCAATCTGTGAGTTATAGAAATACAGCTCTGTGAACTTCAATTTGAGGCATACTAGATACCTACGAAGAGCAAACTGAGCTCATTCGCAATATTGTGAGTAATCTCAGAAACCTGAAAATAATAAATCAGATTATGCAGCATGTCCAGTAAGATTTGCTAATTTGTTTATGAAGAGACTAACTATGATGAAAATCTGCTCCCACTGCAGCTATGCAAATAGTAGCCACTTGCCAGGCTGAGGGCAATATATTAATTGAACATGTTTCATAAAAATTGGAATAATAGAAGTTAAAAATAAATAAAAGAAATTAAAAATAATTTGGAGAATTAAGCAAATTAATATGATTATTAGTCTATCTTTACTACAAATTAGTGATAAGCATAAAGCTGGTAGCTCTTAGGAAATGCAGATAAACCAATTACATAAGTGACTTATAAGTGTAATTATAATGCGGAGACATCAGTATAAAAATGCAAGATTGTCTCATTAATTGTATATTTACATAGCATGGACAGTATATAGTATGTTCAGTCCATTGTAGGGCATTATGCCACACACACCAACACCAGGCCACTACAGAATCACTAACTCAACATGTACATCTTTTGGACATTGAAGAAAAAGTAAAGTATTCAGGGAAAAACAATTCATACAGATTTTTGAACTCCACCCAAAGAATGGCTGGGCCAGATTTTGAACCTAGTACTTATCCTAGAGTTTTGAGACAGTAGACCTAACCACTGTGCCACTCCTGTTACAAATAGCATTCTCAAACCAGCTTAATCAAAGCTCAAAAGGGAGAGCAGAGCATATCAGTAGTGGGCACAAGGCAGGAAACCACTTTGAACAGAGCACTAGTCCATCTCAGGGCCTACTCACGCATAGAACCACATTTGCACGTGTGCCGGTTTATTAACAGAAATTCACTTAACCAGCATGATTTCAAGGATGTGGGTGAAAAACCAGAGTATCCTAATTAAAGATCATGCACTAACTCCACAAAGGCAAAGTCTGCCGTCTACTGTGCTACCATGGCCCTCAAGGGATAACTTCCCAACACAGACATCTATTAGATGATGTATTCAAAACCCAGGAATTCAGTTCATTAGGTAGCTTCACTTACATCTGTGTCACAGTGCTGTTCACAAGTACAACAGGGTAAGATTAAAACACAAAATTACATATAACAAAATTAAAAACATAATGCTATATAATACCCATGAAATATAAGTATGAAAACCTACATATACATTTTTAATACAGGCAGTTTTTCATAAAGCATCAAATGACTTTTAATACTACATTTTTAAAGTATTGAATGAGTTCTTGTTTCAACCTGTCCCAGGTTAGCCAGTCACCTAGCCTTACATAAGGACCGTGTAACAGAGCTCTAGGGTAGCCTTTGTGGTTGAGAAACACTGCTGTAAGGTGCTGTCATTCAGTAAACTACAAGATAACCATGAATGTCTGACAAAGCGTCCATCATTAGGAATGATACACATACTCCAGTGTCTTTTTTTTTTGTTTTGTGTACTTCCATCCAGTTACTGAACTTGCATAATCCAATTTTTATGGCTGCAGAAAAATAATGTTTGTAGCATTGAGTGCAAGAGTAGGTGGGAGGAAGAATAAAAAAGAAAACAGAGAATCTAAAAAATTATAATGTAGGCATAATTTAGAGTGATTTTTTCAATATTAGAGCTGAACAATAATCCTCTTTTTTATAGTGATAACTTCAGTAATTATTAAAAATTTCTTTTATGGAAAAACAAAGATGCAGCATGTTTATAATCTAAGAATTTGTTTGTGATGTAGGTACCTCTTAAAGTGATTCTTTGTTAATATGATATTTATTTTTGATTTTTCATACTTTGATGTGGGTGTTTATTGTTTAAAAAACAATGAATAAGCTCAAAATGTATGCAGTGCTTTGTTAGCTCAATATATACATTTGTTCTTGCTTCAAAATATCACCATTATTTTTTTCCAAAGTGAAAGCCCTGAGAATGTAATTTATCATGGTTTTTGCAGATATTATCCAGGCATGTAGTGTTGTGACAAGCAAGAGAGTTACATTAGTCATCTGGCATCTGTTTATCGGTTTCATCAAATATTCTACACATAATAAGCTAAATTAAGATTTACCCTTTGTAGAAACTTATTTGAGGATGCATCTTTCACACTTTTCTCTTTCTGACAGGTATAAATAATTATACGTCTTGTTTTATATAGATAAATATTCTTCAGTTTCTTTTCACTTTAACTTCTTTATTGTCAGGACGGTAGAGCACTAAAATTTTTCATAGCAGAAATCTGAATTACTCACGTGATTGCATGCACATAGACATACTAATACACAGTATGAAGAGCATGGTGTTCTTTTGAAAATTATTTTTAATGCTTATGAGTCCTTTTTTGGTTTGTAAGGTTTTCTTCTTTGCTTTAATCCTAAAAATACAAAGGCTAAGCATAATTAAATGTGTCCATATATGTTACATTTGGAGCTGACCATATAAAACAATTCAGGAATACATGTCATTTAATGCAATATTGCAGATCACTTCTTGCACCCTTAAACCATATTAGTAGGTAATATTTTCCAGTCTTTACAGTCTATGTAAAGAAGTACTTTCCAATATTTGTGTTAAATGTACAGCTGATGTCCTCCTATTTGTATCCCTGTTTTATTGCTAAAGTATGTATTTTTAATTCTTGGTATTTGTTCTTTTCTTAATGTAAGTAATTATTATGTTTCTTCTTAACCACTAAGATATTTAATTTCCTTACTCGTCACCATCACTCACACCCAACAGTGATGTCATAAGTTCAGAAGCTGTTCTCTGGACTTTATCCAGAACAGTCATGTTCTTTTTGTGCAATAGGAAGCAAATAAGCAAACAGTGTTTAAATGTACTTTTATGCCACTTCAGCAAAGCTTCACTTAATTAACACGCTTTAGAGTTAGCAAAAACCTTATATGATGTGGATAGAAATAAGCCCAAGTCTTTTCCAAAGGATTGGTTTCTTTTTACAACCTTTTCATTGTTTAATTGGATTTGATATGTTTCCTATCTCTCTGTGAAATTTTAAAAGTATTTAATTTAAACAGTATTTACTGCATTTCATACGTCTTCTATACTGGTAAATCTTGGACACTAACAAAAGTACTGCAATAATTTTTTGATAAGCAGCTTTTTTAATTACAGAGCATTGTGAATAAGTTATCTATGCTGTATGTATATGATTATAAAAGGTGATTGCCCTTCTGGCATATTTGAACATCTGGAATAAATACTGGAGTTTTACGGATCTCAGGAACACCCATTTTATTGTTGCTTAAAGACAGTATAAAATGATATGGTAGAACAATAAACCTACTTCCCTACTAGGTCTTACTTTATATGCTGTGTTTTAACTGTTGTTTTTTTTCCTTTTTTTGTCCACCTTGGTCATTATTTATGTTTGGGAATCAAAAACTGACCTCTAGAGCCTACAATCTCAATTTAATGAATTTGAAATCTCATGATTTTTTTATACAGTGTGTTGTTGAAGTATATTGAAATATTTATTTGCTTACGCATATGTTTTGTACACTATAATATGTGCCCAAGAATTTGATTTCATATGCATATATAAAATTTACACCACCTGTTTATTATAACTATATCTATACGATTACCATATCATACAGTTAGACAATGCCTGATTAATTTTAAAAACACATCTTTTTTCCAGTCTTTTACCATCTTACGTATACAGTAGTTATTAAGCAAAAAGTTCTGCATCACTATCTAACTATTGTTGGTTTTGTGTAGATGTATTATAAATGTCATGCAAACACTCAAGGCCTCCAATAATAAAGGCAGCAATGTAACCCAGAGCATTCTAGACCTCCACTGAGTTTACTGCAGGGGCAGTGTTATTTTCTTTGAAGCCAGCTTGGTTTCATTGTAAGCTATTACAGGTCTAATTTATAGAATTTTTTTCCCAGTAAGGCATATGCTTCTGTTTAAGTAAGTGTTTGCAAATTTCAGTTTCACTTTATTTTTCAGAAGTATGACGTTCCTAAGCCCTTAATAATGTAATAATACTTAGTTTACTGTCCTGTGGGTATTGAAGGTTGAAACTATTATTCCAAATCTCCATCAGTCATCCTTTAAATAAATAGTCGGAAATCATTTTGTGTGTGTCTGTGTGTGTATTTTTTTCCCCAACAATTACCGGTATCACCCACTTCTGATAAGATCTGTGGTGTGTTTTCCTGTTATGCCCCATACTAGGAGGTTCAGAACAGTTCCTTTTATTTCAGATTTTCTCACTGCTTTTTGTCTTATCTCTTTTCATCTGGGTTAGTCTGTCAGCTACTGGAAGCATGTTACTGTGTTTTTGACTCAATGATGGAACCTGATTCAGATTCCTAATCAGAATTTTATTTCATAATCAAAAAAAGTTCATTGATTATAATGTACAAAGTTGTATTAGTCAGGTTAATAACATTAAAGTCCATATTCCTTTGTAACAGCATATTAAAATCACTCTATTATGCGGTGAAAATGATTGTTCAATGTTTTACCAGAACGTGTTACATAAAAAAATGTATTTGAGAGTCTAAACTAGCAATAAAGAATTGTATTTGATGTGGCACAGTTATTGGCAATGCTACTGTATGCCATAGCTCAGGGCTTGTGTTTCAGTCTGTCCCTGGTCACTGTGTGGCATTTCATGCTTTCCCTATATTCATGTAGGTCTTCTTCCAGATGAAATTAATTGTTGACTCTAAATTGGCCTCATATGATTGTTTAATATGCTGTTTGTGCCATTCCCAGAGCTGAACCTGCCTTGTAATCATTGCTGCTAGAATAGGAGATAGCCCCTGCAACCCTAAATTGGATTGCTGCGTTTACATTGGCAAATGAGTAAATGGGCTAAATGTATATTACATTAATTTCTATTATTTTTTTAATATCATTGACATATAGAAGCAACACTTTTTAAAAGCATTTCTATCAGCCCAAGGTGTCTAATTTGAAAAGCATTTTAGAGGTTTGTGTGTATAAAATATAGTTAATATTTGGCACAATGCACATTGGTTAGCGCTACTGCCTCACAGCTTCAGGGCCATGGGTTCAAATTCCATGACTGGGCACTGTCTGCGTGGATTCTACACATCTCTTCATGTCTTTCCTCCGTATACTTTTGTTTTCCTCCCACCTCCCAATAACATGCATATTGGTTGAATGGTATTTCTGTTTTGGAATTTTATAAATGAGTATGCCAAGCATCTCTAGTTTTTCTAGTGTTCAATGTTTTTGCGCTTAATTCTTAATTTTCCATACTATCTTACTATAGTAAAAGATAAAGAAATTTGCTGACAAACCAAAAGAAATTCCATTTCCTCAAAAAGTGCGAATGTTGCAGAAACCTGTGAAGTTTGCAGTTTGTGTTATCCTTAAAACTGTGTAGTTTAGATATGTTTCTAGATACAGTAGCTATAGAAAATCCACATCAACACAGTGAGAACATGCAACCTCAGCCTGAACCCAGGCATAAAGAGGTACCAACTATGATGGCAAGTACTTGTTTCTTACTGCATATGTTTTTATGTTCAATTCTTGGTCTAAGAGCTTTAAATTAAATAAAAGTATTATTTGATTCCATCTGGGTTAGGAGCAGGTTATTACAAAATACTTCTGGTCAACACTGTATATGGTGGGGATGGTGCGCTGCTGTCCTCGACTCGGGACGTTGTGGGTCGGTGGGGGGAGTACTTCGAAGACCTCCTCAATCCCATTAACATGCCTTGCAATGAGGAAGCAGAGCCTGGGGACTTGGAGGTGGGCTCCCCCATTTCTGGGACTGAGGTCACTGAGGTGGTCAAAAAATTCCTTGCTGGCAGGGCCCCGGGGGTGGATAAGATACGCCCGGAGTTCCTCAAGGCTGTGGATGTTGCAGGACTGTCTTGGTTGACACACCTCTGCAACATCGCATGGACATCAGGGACAGTGCCTCTGGATTGGCAGACTGGGGTGGTGGTCCCCCTCTTTAAGAAGGGGGAATAGAGGGTTTGTTCCAACTACAGAGGGATCACACTCTTCAGCCTCCCTGGAAAAGTCTATTTGGGGGTCCTGGAGAGGAGGGTCCATCAGATAGTCGAACCTCAGATTCAGGAAGAACAGTGTGGTTTTCGTCCTGGTCGCGGAACAGTGGACCAGTTCTATACCCTTAGCAGGGTCCTGGAGGGTGCATGGGAGTTTGCCCAACCAATCTACATGTGTTTTGTGGACTTGAAAAAGGCGTTCGACCGTGTCCCTCGGGGAATCTTATAGGGGGTGGGTACTCCGAGAATATGGGGTACCGGACCTCCTGATAAGAGCTGTTCGGTACGATCAGTGTCAGAGCTTGGTCCGCATTGCTGGCATTAATTGAACCCGTTTCCAGTGAAATTTTTTCCGTTTCCACCAGGGCTGCACCTTGTCACCAATTCTGTTCATAACTTTTATGGACAGAATTTCTAGGCACAGCCAGGGCGTTGAGGGGGTCCGGTTTGGTGGACTCAGGATTGGGTCACTGCTTTTTGCATATGATGTTGTCCTGTTTGCTTCATCAGGCCGTGATCTCCAGCTCTCACTGGATTGGTTCGCAGCTGAGTGTGAAGCGGCTCGGATGGGAATCAGCACCTCCAAATCCGAGACCATGGTCCTCAGCCGGAAAAGGGTGGAGTACCCTCTCAGGGCTGGGTACGAGATCCTGCCCCAAGTGGAGGAGTTCAAGTATCTCGGGGTCTTGTTCACGAGTGAGGGAAGAATGGAGCGTGAGATCGACAGGCCGATCGGTGCGGCGTCCACAGTGATGCAGACTCTGCATCGGTCTGTTGTGGTGAAAAAGGAGCTGAGCTGTAAGGCAAAGCTGTCAATTTACCAGTCCATCTATGTTCCTACCCTCACTTATGGTCATGACCTGTGGGTAGTGACCGAAAGAACAAGATAGCAAATACAAGCAACTGAAATGAATTTTCTCTGCAGGGTGTCTGGGCTTTCCCTTAAAGATAGGGTGAGAAGCTCAGTCATCCGGGAGGGGCTCAGAGTAGAGCCGCTGCTCCTCTGCATTGAGAGAAATCAGATGAGGTGGCTCAGGCATTTGATCAGGATGACTCCTGGATGCCTCACTGGTGAGGTGTTCTGGGCACGTCTAACTGGGAGGAGGCCCGGGGAAGACCCAGGACATGCTGGAGAGACTATGTATCTCGGCTGGCCAGGGAACGCCTCGGGATTCCCCAGGAAGAGCTAGAAGAAGTGGCCGGAAAGAGGGAAGTCTGGGTATCTCTGTTCAAGCTGCTGCCCCCGGGATCCGGTCTCGAATAAGCAGAAGAGGATGGATGAATGGATGGATGGACTTCTGGTAAAGGAAAGGTTTCTGGTGAAGGTTTCACATTCCCCATCACACCGTAGTGAAGCATTTACCTGTGTGGAATAATAAGCTTTTATGAACTCCACTGATTTTAATCTTTTCCATGTAAGTAATTTTAGAGGCAAAATTATTGGTACATTTATAATGGATGCATTAAATCACATAGCTTACATTAAAACTGAGATACAATAGTCATTTCCTGATTTTTTGAATATTTAGTATAATAAAAAATACTGTATATTACATAACTAAATGCAAAATAAAAATAAAATTAAAAGTCATAATTATAAAGAAAATACCTAATACAAATACTTACAGAACTTAAGATGAATTTGATTATGAGCAATTGCAGGGTGGAGTTGGCAGCCAGTGTGAAGTATGCCAAATAAAGAGTTAAAAAAGTGGCCTCATGTAGACATCCTCTTTGGCCTTTTTAGAACAAAGTAACAGAGAATTCTGAAAGTATACAATTCAATTCTTGGCTCAGTGGTAGCAAATCAGAATCAACAGTGGAGAATACTTGACTGACTCGACTTGTTAGTGGAAGATGACTGAGTATATGAAATTGTTATATTAGAAACCCATGTTCTGTCAGAAAATACTGTATTTTCTCTACAACAGGGTTAGTTGTAGAGTGGCTATACACTGATCTTCTAATGCACATCATCATAATAATGTTCCTGACAAATGTATATGTTTGACTATTTTTGAATCAATGTTATTATGCCTCTATACAGTATTCAAAAAAAATGTTTGTTTATGTTTTAGTGATGGTTTAATGTTTGTTACCGATTAACTTTGTTTTTTTTTTTAACCATGATTTTAAATGTACAAGTTTTGTTTTGACTGTTGTACAGTTTCTTTCCTTAACACTTTGATTTATGTAAGGTGAACAAAAATATGGACTATTTTTACTACTTAAGAGTTGGAGTTATGGCTAAGCATGCATTGTTTTAAGTTTTAAGTGCTGTCGATATTATCTGTTTTGAACAAAATGATGTGCAAGTACAAATGCAAATCCAAAGTATAAAAGGTAAAGTAATCATAAAGTAACAATAGTCAATGAGTTGACTGTCAGAAACTTGCATTGTGTACTTCGGTAGCATTTTACTACTTTGATGTTTACTTGTGGTAATCAGATACTATTTCAGTAATAGACAAAAAATGTACTGTCTAGGCAAAGCCACAGGACATTTGAGAGTTTTTAAGATTGTGGTGTTGTCGACAGCTTGAATGTGAGCAACAAAGAGAGTTCACAGTAATCTTGTTTATTTAATTTCTGAACCTGCTGCATCCGGTTAGATGTCACAGTGAATCTGAACTGTTACACTGCAGCACTGGCTTTAGTCAGATACAGAACATAATGACATTAGATTTTTGACTTTGATTTAATAATTACCAGTGATTAACCAGTTGTCTGAGTTACATGGTAATCGTTTGATTATTCTGTAGATGCTTCTTAACAAGCACACAAGGGTAGTGAAAAAGTATGCAAAAATGTCAAATTAATTGTTTCTTGCCAAGAATTATTTTAATTCAGTCCAAAATTGTAACTATGTTTATACTAAAAAACCTGACTTAAGAAAGTACAGTAATTTATAAACTTCCAGCAGTTTTCAAGAAATAGAAAACAAAACAAAGAAAAGATCTTCGTTGCCTTTTCAGTCTGTTTAGTTTCTTGGTCTAGCTTTGCTTTTTATGTATCAAAGTATATCACTTCAGCTTTTATCATGAGATTGTACAGTTAATATTGTACTAGCCAGGCACACCCAATAGTATTGTATTATCTATGAAATCCTAATATTTTATTTTATTACTGCTTAAAGTAGTTCTACCACTAAATTAATTTGAATTTTTGTATTCTTACTATCGTGTATTGTATGTATGGTCAAGTTCCACATATTTCGGAGAAGCTAATACAAATGTCCCTTTACCACCATTCTCTAGGTTAATTAAAGGGCAGATTCTTTGAAATGTTTTTAATTATTATTGAAATGCTGAGTCATTATTAAGACTAACCAGTTTAGCCTCTGTAATAGACATGGGTGTGAAATGCGGACAGTTGGGTAGGTTTGTTTTAACAAAATTTCCAATACTGTATTCCTATTTTATAGGAAAAACATAATTGTTCATAAATTTCATATTCATTGTCTCCATAATAATCTCTTAAGTGTCTTAATTTCACAGTGTTTTCCATAATGTAGGTTAAATACAGAGTAGGTTTAAAAATGTTATCTTATTTAGGAGTGACAGATAAGAGCTCATCTACCTTGAAATGTTTCCTGCATATGTATTGGCTCCACATTTGAACTGGTGGACTACTAGATTGCTGGTAAATTGTTGATAGTTAGTATCGATTAGATCAGATAGCAAATTTACAATAAGATTTGTTTTCCTTTGCAAGCAAGGCCAGTGTAAATGTATCAATTTATTTTATTTTGTGTATAATGTATTTGCTGTCCAGTAGTAAAATTGAAAGTGAGTAAGAGCCATGTCACCTTCTGCTTTAGATCTTTGCATAGTCTCCTTTTGAATGTGTGGTCATTTTGAATTCCAGATGAATGATGTTATGATTGAGTCTAATTTCTTAAAGAATGATTTGGTGATGCATATAGGGATACTCTGCAATGGATATAGCAACTTGTATAGAATGTTCATCATTACAGTATTAATTCTCCGTGGTAAGGTGAGTTGGAGGGTGGACCATCTGTTAACATCTTGTTTGATTTTTTTCCATAGTACTTCCAAAATTGTGTTAAAAGGATCTTTATATTTACTTTTGATGGCCAATCCAGACATTAAAACTGTTTTGATATTTTTAACTGAATAACTATACAATCAATCTTTTCTGATGTGAAAAAAATTATGTCAACCATTACTTTAAATCTAGCCAGAAACAGAAGACTGTATTTAATTTCATCTCTATGCAGGTTCTGTGTAATGCTGTTTAATAGCCTGTTTTGCAGCAACTGAGGCAGAGAAATCTGAGAATATATGGATTTGACTGTTTTTGAATATGATGTTCTCCTTCTGTCTCAGATGAAATATCAGCTTTCTTTATCATCTGCTCAGACAGTAAGCAGTTAAGATTTCAATGTCAGCTTTAAAGTCCTTTTCCAATATTTTAAAAAGCATGATTCGGATTACTGGGTTAGGATTATCTAGTTTTTTTGGCTACATTCAATGAAAAAGGAGCATCATGGAGTAAATCTTAAAATGTGATGCCAAAAACTATTATGCAGTATGTGCAATGAAATATTTAACTTTTTTTTCTAAATTAGGTTCTTAAAGGTTTTTAAAGAAATTACATTTTTAAATACTTCCCTGCTAAATGTACTAAAAATTTTCGAAAAGAAAAAGAGAAAGTGAAAATTCTTGTCTAAGAAGATTCTAAAGAAAATACACAGTGCTGCTCACGGCTATTTGTCAAATTCAAAAATATTTTCTGAATTAGAGCAGCAGGTTGGCTCTCCCCTCCCTCGTCATTCTACAGTGTTTAACAGTGTAGGCTAGTTCTTATGATTTTGATACAATATCCAGTTGTGAATGTGTCACTGTTGAAAGTGAATAATTCTCATTAACTGATTGGTTATCTTCTAAGGTTAGTAAGACATAAGAAGATCAAAGTGATAGTGATATTTGTTATGATACTGGGTACGTTAAAAAACATAATTTTTACCCGCATACAAATTTTTATGACAATAACTTATGTATTTTTGGAATGGTTGTTTCTAGGCATTTGATAAATGTTATTGTTATGTGCTACATTACTGTGGCACAATATTTTTTTTGTGGATGCTGCAGATTTGTGGTTCTGTCAGTGTAATACTATGCAAAGTTGCTCATGGCATGGTGTTCTCAAAATCAACTTGTCACAAATCTTAGTGTAAAATAATGACAAGTTTGATTAGTATTTTCCTTTTGGTTTTGACTACTGTATTACTGGTTACTGACAAACTGACTTCAGTTTTAAGTAATGCGTCTTTCTTACATTTGTGCCTGAGCTAATGCTATTGACACCTTTCATGGTTTAGGCTCTCATTTGATCTGCTGATCCCCAGTTCATAAAGGTAGAATATGCTGCATAATGCCCTTAGTTTTTGGAACAAAGACACATTTTTCCTTTATTTATAAATCAAAACCATTCAGATGTGATTAAAGTACACATTGCAGACTTTAATTTAAGTGTATTTACATGGAGTGACCGAAATGTATGCAGAAATGACAACACATTTTATACATGGTCCCCCATTTCAGGGCGCAGTAATATTTAAGACATAGCAATGGTAGATATATTAAAGCAGTCATATTTAGTATTTTATTTCATATCCCTTGCCTGCAATGACTGCTTAAAGTCTGTGATTCACAGATATCACCAGGTGCTTAGTGTCTTCTTTGGTGATGCTCTGCCAAGCCTTTAATGCAGTCATCTGCAGCTCCGGCTTGTTTTAGGGCTTGTCTCTTTAACTTTTATTTTCAGCATATGGAAGGCATGCTCCAATTGGATTTAAATCGAGTTACTGGCTTTTGCATTCAAGAATTTTACATTTTTTAACTTTTGAAAAACTCCTGAAATACTTGCCTTAGCAGTATGGTTGTGGTGATTATCTTATTGTAGGCTGAAGCGGTGGCCAATGAGTTTGAAGGCATTTAATAGACGAGCAGAAGAGATGTTTCTATACACCTCAGAATTCATTGTGCCAGTACCTGTGACAGTGATACTTGCCCAAGCCATAACACCCCCATCCACCACGTTTAACAGATGAGTTTGCATGCTTTGTATCTTGGGCACTTACTTTTCATCTCCACACTTTGCTCTTGCTATCTCTCTTAATCGTTGTCTCTTCTGTCCGTAAGAACTTTTTCCAGAATTCTGTAGGCTGTTAAGTACTTTTTCGCAAACTGTAATCTGCAGTCTATTTTGATTTATGGCCTCTGTATTTCTCTTCATCAAGTCTTTTCTAGATTCTAATATCTCACATGTCTCTCACACGTCCACACCTGCCTCCTGAAGACTGTTTCTGATTTGTGGGACAGGCATTCAGGACTTTTTTTTTTTACCATAGTAATGATTCTTCTGTCTTCAGCATTGGAGGTTTTCCTTGGCCTACCAGTCCCTTTGTGATTACATAGCTCACCAGTGTATTCTTTCTTCTTACTGATATTCCAGAAAGTTGATTTAGGTAATCCTAAAGTTTTACCAATGTTTTTCTAATGGTTTTATTCTTCTTTTTCAGCCTCATAATGGCTTCTTTGACTTTCAATAGCACAGCTCTTGTCCTCATGTTCAACAGTGACAATTACAGACAAGGATATAAGCAAGCCTAGATATCTTATGTCTCCACTAATGAAGCAATGAAACACAACTAAGTGATCACAAACACCTGTGACAAAAATTGACCCAATCATTATGTTCCCCTTAAATGGGGCAACCATGCATAAAAAGTGTGCGACTGAAATGTATGCAAATACCCTTAAATACAAGTCCGTAATGTGCACTTTAATCACATGTTAATTATTTGATTTTTAATTTTAAATTGTGGCGCAGAGGGGTAAATCAAGGAAAAATGTGTCTTTGTCGCAGACATTATGGAAGCCACATATCTTCTTCTAGCAGAGCAATATTAAGTGCCGCTTTAGTATACCATTAAGACAAAACACACTGGGATTAGGCAAGAACTGATATCAACAACTGCAATATGAACAGGCTCTGAAGCAGCCATGTCTTTGAGTGTGGGATTCTAAAATGACTGGTCTTCAACCTTGATTTAAAAGCTAAAGGTAATAGGGCATGTTATGCTGTATTTTGGCAAATAGATAAACCAACACATATTGGCCTTATAGTGTCAAGGTCTGCATCCAACTGTAGCAGTGAAATGTCTATGGCTATTGCTCCAAACTAGATATGTTGCTTGAAGCAGGACTTGCTAATGTCACTGTTGGAAATTCTGGACATGTTTAGCCATGAGATCAGTTTCTCCCACAGTGCAGAGATTTTCAATAATAAACTGGAAGAAAAGAACATGGTTGAAGGGACCATATGAACAAATATCATTTGTCAATTTATGTGCCTTGCTACCGTGTATTACATATGTCAAGTTTTTACAGTAACAAGATCCTTCTCTTCAAGGAGTAATAAGTTTTTGGTTACTAATCCTTTGACATTCTGGATTTACTTTAACACTAAAATGTATTGTTAAATATGCATTTTTTCAGAGCATGTCGATGACATAAGTAATAGTTTTCTAATTTTATTTTAGGCTTTGATGCCACCTGTGGATGATAAAGATGGAAAAACTGCAGAATTAGGTGAAGGTAAGAAAAACTTGCCAAATTTGCAATGCTCAGTAATTTGAGAAGGGTGAGGCAAAGAATGGCATGAAGGATTCATGTCTAACGAAGTTGGAAACATCCTAGGATTTCTATATATGCCTTACTTGATTGCATTGAAAATACCACTTAAAGAGCTTAAAATTCAATCCCCACCTTTCTATAAGTCTTGTGTTCTCTGTTGGCACAGTTTATACCAAATAGTTGTTGATGACTCGTTTTATGTTTCATTAACAATCAGCTAATCCTTAACTCAGCAGGAATTGTTGCTGTATTAGATTAACTTTTGAATAGTTTACTGATTTATAGCTTTCACGTGCCAATCCAGAATTGAAGGTGGCATACTGTAGGTTTAGCACATAAAAACAACTTAAAATGTGTGCTTGCCATAGAATTTGGGGGAATCATGGAGTTAATTAACTATTTTGAAAGCTGAAGCATTTTTAATTTTTGTTTATCTATTTAATCAAAGACAGAGATATTGTGTCCTATTTTAGTTGATAATATATGTTTGTGATGATCTTGTTCAAAGTAAAAAAGAAAGTAGAATGTAATTACATGCATTAGTAGAGTATATAAAATAGATGATTTTGTATACATTTTTACCTAGATTAAAATGGAGCCCAAATTAGCCTGTGGAGGCTGAAGTGTCTTTCATTGTCAATTTATTTAAAAATTCCATTAATTGATATACCTTTGTTAGTTATACTTTGTGTAGGGTCTATGGCTATTTGTAGTTTACAGTGCATCCGGAAAGTATTCACAGCGCATCACTTTTTCCACATTTTGTTATTTTACAGCCTTATTCCAAAATGGATTAAATTCATTTTTTTTCTCAGAATTCTACACACAACACTCCATAATGACAACGTGAAAAAAGTTTACTTGAGGTTTTTGCAAATATTTTTTAAAAATAAAAAAACTAAGAAATCACAAGTACATAAGTATTCACAGCCTTTGCCATGAAGCTCAAAATTGAGCTCAGGTACATCTTGTTTCCCCTGATCATCCTTGAGATGTTTCTGCAGCTTAATTGGAGTCCAGCTGTGGTAAATTCAGTTGATTGGACATGATTTGGAAAGGCACACACCTGTCTATATAAGGTCCCACAATTGACAGTTCATGTCAGAGCACAAACCAAGCATGAAGTCAAAGGAATTGTCTGTAGACCTCCAAGACAGGATTGTCTCAAAGCACAAATCTGGGGAAGGTAGAGTGGCCAGACGGAAGCCACTCCTTAGTAAAAGGCACATGGCAGCACGCCTGGAGTTTGCCAAAAGGCACCTGAAGGACTCTCAGACCATGAGAAACAAAATTCTCTGGTCTGATGAGACAAAGATTGAACTCTTTGGTATGAATGCCAGGTGTCATGTTTGGAGGAACTGGGAGACTAGTCCGGATAAAGGGAAAGATGACTGCAGCAATGTACAGAGACATCCTGGGTGAAAACTTGCTCCAGAGCGCTCTTGACCTCAGATTGGGACGACGGTTCATCTTTCAGCAGGACAACGACCATAAGCACACAGCCAAGATATCAAAGGTGTGGCTTCAGGACAACACTGTGAATGTCCTTGAGTGGCCCAGCCAGAGCCCAGACTGGAATCCGATTGAACATCTCTGGAGAGATCTTAAAATGGCTGTGCACCGACGCTTCCCATCCAAACTGATGGAGCTTGAGAGGTGCTGCAAAGAGGAATGGGCAAAACTGGCCAAGGATAAGTGTGCCAAGCTTGTGGCACCATATTCAAAAAGACTTGAGGCTGTAATTGCTGCATCGACAAAGTATTGAGCAAAGGCTGTGAATACTTATGTACATGTGATTTCTCAGTTTTTTTTATTTTTAATAAATTTGCAAAAACCTGAAGTAAACTTTTTTCACGTTGTCATTATGGGGAGTTGTGTGTAGAATTCTGAGGGAAAAAATGAATTTAATTCATTTTGGAATAAGGCTGTAACATAACAAAATGTGGAAAAAGTGATGCACTGTGAATACTTTCCGGATGCACTGTATATTTCTAAACATAACATTTTTGAAAGTAATACTTAATGGATAGTTAAAAATTTATTTTGAAGTCCTCCTGCATGCTAGTGCACTACTAACATGACAATGAGTTTCCAGCTATACGCTTCATTTAAATAACTTATATTAGGAATATTTTTTTTAGGAATTGCAGACATATAAAATAGGAAAATATACAAGTTAAAATAAACTGTTTGAAGGTGAAAGAGGAATTTAACAAGTAGTGTTGCACAGAATGTTTCCATGTTTTTCAGAATAGATGATTTTGAAAATTCACCAGTGCTTTTTGAAAGATGTGGGATGAAAGTTTTTGAAGTTTCAAAAATTTGTATCATGCATTCTATACAAGTTATGTCAGCAAAAATGTAACTTTTTAGACATTTTTTGTGAAGAATACAGTACATGTACCCCATTTCACTCTAACAAGTCCACTGGGAGCTGAGCTGTTACATGCAGACAGACAGAAAAACAAACAAACATGAAGTTGTCAAAAGGTGCTTTTGCATGTAAAATGAATTCTCCTAAAAAGTTGGGTTTATTTTGATGTAATAATTACTATAGGTATTCATAAATTTCCTCAGTTAAGTTGAAAGAAATAAAGGTTGATTTTAGGAAGGTTGAATTAGATATACAAAGTGTAACATTTTCTAGTATCTAGCACAGTTTATTGTTAATATCATTGTAAAAATATGTGGTAGCTGTTATTTTATTAGAATATTTGAAGTCCATAACCAGACTGACACTATTACTGTACAGTGTCATGAAAACATATTTGGCCCCATCCAGAATTCATTTGTTATTGGAGATTTTTGACATTGACTGTAATATTAGACAAAGGGAACCTGACTGAAGAAACAAACCCTTTCTTAAACTTACTTCATATATTGAAAGAACACAGTTTTCCAAAATTGTACCTTATTATTTATAATTAATTTCTGAATAGTTCATGCAATCTATTTTATCTTGTTGTGATGCAAATCTCCTTTTGATAGTACTTGGAATACAAAGTACACTTATTTATAAAAACATCAACTTCACTTAAGAGCTCTGCATTTATTAAGAATAAAAAATGTTGATATGGAATAAATATGCAAAAAGGGCTCAAATTAAAATAATAAAACAGCACAAATGTGTTGCTTATTCTTTGTTTTATTCACGGTTTAGCATGTCTCCCAGTTGTAAAGTTAATAAAATTATTTTCTTATACAGTACTATTGTGAATCTCCCAAGCCAGGAACAGTCCATTTTACCAATCAACATTTATATTAATAAACAGTTTCCATCAAGTACATGCTGGCTAAATTTACATAATGTTTTAGCTATAAATTTATTTGAAAGTGCAATGATTGAAATTGTTGTTTATAGCTATATAGGTAAGATATACTGTATGTGGTATATCAACAAAAGACATGCTGTCATTCTTAGCTTCATTCATAATTTTATTTTAATAATGTGGCATAAATCTCGTGCAGTATGCGAAAAACCATTTAAAAAAATGACCCTACTACTATATAAATCAGCTCTTCATTCAAAAAGGCTTAGTAAGTGTTTAAAATAAATTACCATGCAAATAGATTAAAAATAACAAGAATTTAATATATGCCTTTTTGTTAATTAAACCATTTAACTTCTTCCTAAAAATAAATAGGTTTATGTCATCACAATGTCAGTTGGTCTTAATGGCTGTCTGTGCCGCAGTATTACTAGAAGTTAATAACCATCAATCTATCCATTTTCTAACCTGCTGTTCCAAGTCGGGGTCATGAGGAGACAAAACCTATCCTTGCAGCAATGAGCACAATGAAGGTAGCAACCATGAACATCTAGCCTGAAGTGAGTTGTTAGTTAACCTAACCTGTATCCTTAAGGATTTAGTAGGAAACTGGAGTTCCAAAGAAAAGCCCAAACAGACATTAAAATAACTTCAATTCTTTAAAAGTTATTAAAACATTTAACAGCATGGTAACCATATGAAAGTCTCATGCATTGCATGATGTCATATACACTTATTGTACAATTGTATAGTTCATTGTACATTGTACAATTGTACATTTTCTTCTGCAGTGGAAGATGTGATTTTGTTTTGTGTCACTTTTGACAAACATATACAAATTCAGCCTTCACCCCATGCTAAGAACTCACAATATTTCCAAGACAGATTATTTTCCCATAATTCAAATTTAAACTCTTTTGAACATAATGAGAAAAAAAAATAGTTTGTACCTTTTACCTCAATGCTTCCTTATCACACTTTCTTTTCATTTGCTGAATGTTAGTTGTCTGTGTGTTCATTTCTTTACATGTATATGCAGGAAAAGCACTGAAATAAAAAATATTTTTAGGTTCTCCAAATCCTAAATTTTCATTTTGCCTTAATTTTTTCATGTACTTTTGGACCTGATCACTTACATTTTTCACTATAGAATTGTGAATCTCCCATTTTTCAAAAAGTAATACTTTCAATCTGGGAAGAGAAAAATTAACATTTCTTTTTCATTTAATATTTTACAACCTGTATTGTGCTGGAAGTAACATTTAAACTTTTTCTTTTACATTCTTGTCTGAGTACTGTTTCCACTGGAGGGAGTTCTTGTAGCGACCTTGTACAGAGAATGTTAAGTAGGTCATGAATATTAAAAAAAATGGTGCTTTCATCTCATGAATAAGGCATACAGAGGGGATGAACAATGGGTGAACAGCAAAGAATAAGGTAAATGGAAAAGTAAAACACCTGCTGCCTGTCAAGGCTTTCACAATTCTCAGAATTCTCAATGCTTGTCTACTTGCCCACCTGAAAGCAAAGTACTACAAGCACAAAATCTTGTCTACAGGTTACAGTTTAAATAAGTTTTTCTTGTTTTGTTTCCTGTAAAATTTATATTTATAGTTTTTCTCTGTTTTGTCATTTTGTTTGATGTTATTCTGTATTTGTGGAGCTTTTTCCATACTTGTTGCAGTATAGGTGGTGCACATGCATTAACTGATGATGTATCAATAAAATGAGAAATGGCAGGAATTTCCTAACTGGTCTTCATGTAGAAAATAAAAGACTCTCCCAAACAAAAACAATTAAAAAGATTTTTGTGTTGTGTGTGTACACTTTCTAGTATTAGATTATTGCTCACTCAGTTATGATTTATGTTTTTCCCCAACTCTTGTCTGTTTTATAATTAGTGTTTGGAGCCATCCCTCTGTCACCTATGGAGTGAAAACCAGTTGTAACACCCAGATTTTCATAGAAATATATTTGATTGGCCTCCCCCTCTTTCTCTCTATTTATCCCTATTAATCTGTCTCTATCAATATTATCTATCTCTTTCTTTCTCTCTTATCCCCGACCTCTCTTCTTCTTGTCAGTCACATGCTTGCCAGCAGCTCTGTTCCTGACTGTACTGTATACATCATTTTCAGCTGATTCTGAGTTGTATAAAACCCCATTACAGGGTCTCTTCCAGCTTAGTAATGCTTTTAGGGACAACCATATATCTGCTGCAGATACAACAGGCTGGAACTTTCTCTAGTGAACCCTAGAGCCTCTGCCTGCCAATGGCCCTACTGTAATTGGTAAAAGGCCAAGTCTCTATGGGTGTACTCTCTAAGGTTATTATAGTTTTGCCTTTATATATTAGTTTTTATTTCTATATTTTTTTCTGACATTACTTGGAAATTCATTTTAGTTTTAGTTTCAATTTAGTTTTTATTTCACAAAGACATTTCTATTTCATTTTTGTATCTATTAGTTTTAGTTTTAGTAATTATGGTATGGTTAAAGAGCTACTATGGGGTTTAGTTTTATTTCAAAATCAGAAAGAATTGTACATTTAACAGGTTTGGAAATAATATGAGTTTAATGTTAGTGGAAGCTTACTACACTACATGGTTTACTGTCTTGTTTTGTTTTTGTGTGATAAAAACAAGCATAATCAAATCCAGATACTGAATATGAACACTTTTATACAATTTTATAATTTTTAAAATATTTTCTATGTCATTTGTGCTGAGCAAATGTGCACTAACAGTTTTTCATCTTTTCCTTTTATTGTCCAGAATGGGCCAATTTGTAATGAAATTTATGTTAGTGAATTTTATGGTCTGAGGGTATTTTACTTTAAATGTCTACAGTACACAACATCCTGCTCCAAGACAATGTGCTTATAATGAATGCCTTCAATATTGTATTCAAAAATCTCTCATCTCTCATACATCTCTTGATTTTTATCAGCCATATTGATCTCTGATTCCATCTCGGGCAGATAAAATTTGCAGACAGAATTCTTCCACCTGCAGGCCTGAAAAGATACCAAAAATCAGAAAATAGATTCTACTGTATTCTGACAGGTGTGATCATAAAAACCATGGGGTCTTAGGAAGAATAGGGCTCTTAGGCTTGAATCAGTGTCCAAACCCCACCTAGCTCAACTGAGGGGAACAAAGAAAAACAAGCATGAAGTGTCAAGGTTAGGGGCAGTGAGACTTAAATAGCCAATGGATAAGATTCCCTAAGGAGCAGAGTAAGAGCAGGTGATAGGTGTATGGACAGCCACAAAAAGACAGAGACAGCATCTAAGATTAGGAACAATGTATACATGTTCTAAACCTGCTTACCCAAAGCAGGACTGTGGAAACCTGGAGCCTACCCCAGAAGGTTTAGATGCACGGCATATGCAATATGTATGATATAGCTGATGTTAAAAACAAAATGAATATTATATTTCAACTTTCTGTTTTGAGAGAGAGAGAAAAATTGAAAAAAGGGGGACAAATATTCTAAAACAATTCTGCTACTGGATTACTTTCACAATATCAGGTATTTTGAGCTGTGAATGTAAAATAAAAAAGCTAGATTAATAAATATAGAATAAATACAAAAACACATTAGTATGTTTAGTTTTTCACCAGTTGGCAGAGACTCTTGACCTATCTGCCTGTAGTTCAGTAGAGACATTGTTAAACAACCTTTTCAAAGCAAAAAGTGATTGGTCAGCAACAATATGCTAATCTTGTATGTTGACCTTGTCAGTCTCTCAATCAGTGCCGTTTTAATTTCAAAAAGGATTTCCTCTGTGCGAAGTGGCAGGTGAATTATTGCCAACAAAACGCAGGAACCTGAGAAATAAACTGAAACATTACTCACTCGTGATTTTTCTGTCCATAAAGGTTTTGTTGACAAACACATTCCTGGTGTTTGAATTATTTGTTAATATACAAGAATCGCAAAGAAATGCGGCAGTACATCATAACAAATGTCAGACTCATATGCATCCTGGAATTTGGCTTAGTGTTTGCCGCTGTTTAATAGTTGATGTGTACATACTGAATCTTTGGCTCAGTCAGGATTACAGCTAAGATGCCGTCATTAATGAATAGACTGAAATTCTGTAAGGGATTATTTGTATCTAATACTTCTCTCTAGTGCCCCGGAAATCCCGTGAATGGCAGCTTTGCAAGCTAATAAGCATATTCAAAGCGAAATCATCACCTTGGTATGCTTCACTAACAGTTGAACCGGAATCTATCATGCTGTTACTATCAGCTCCTGAAAAACTGTCGCTGTTATCACACAGTAAATCTCTTTCTCTTTCGCACTCTTTACATGCCCATATTCAGCTTGCTCTGTCACCGGAAATGCTATGTGAACAGCTGCCCTCTGTCATCAGTCCATGTTCACTGGATGAATACATGTGGGCAGTCCGTGTGGGATGCCTTTCTGTTTTAGAGTTAAAAGTTGTAAGGGTTAGAGACTAACAGCAAGAATATTTATTCAAAAATGAAAAATATTTTTAGTAAATTATTATTTTATTTCAGTTAGTCTTTCCAGCTACTTTAATAGTTTTGTTTAGCTTTAGTTTTTCATTTCAGTTTTTTTAATTATTTTATTTCAGTTTACGGATGTTTTTGTATCAATAGTTTCAGTTTTTATTTTAGTTTTTGTTAAGTATAATAACCTTGGTACCATTTATGCTCTGGATAAACCGGTTTAGATAATGTATATATTGTTCTTAATCTCAGATGTTGTCTCTGTCGTTTTATGCCTGTCCGTACTCCTATTACCTGCTCTTGCCCTGCTCATTATGGGTTTATTGTTCTTATGGTGGGCTACTCAAGTCTCACCACTCCTAATCTTGACACTTCATGCTTGTTTTTCTTTGTTTCCCTCAATACAGCTAGGTGGGATTAGCACACTGATTCAAGTCTAAGAGCCCCGTTCTTCCTAAGCCCCCATGATTTTCATGAGAAAATATTTTAAAAATTATAAAATTGTGTAAAATTGTTCATATTCAGTATCTAGTTTTGGTTATGCTTGTTTTTATCAAAACAGTAAACCATGTCGTGTAGTAAGCTTCCACTAACATTAAACTTGTATCCAAATCTGTTAAGTGTACAGTTCTGTCTGATTGTGACACAAAACTAAATTCCGTAGGAGCTCCATGCCATAATTACTAAAACTAAAACTGAAACTAACAGATAAAAAAATAAAATAGAAATGTCTTTGTGAAATAAAAACTAAACTAAACTAAAAATACACAATGAAGGAAAACTAAAACTAAACTGAATTTCCAAGTAAGGTCAGAAAAATATAGAAATAAAAACTATTATAAAAAGGCAAAACTATAATAACCTTGCTGGGTACTCACACCAGGCACCTTTGTTCCATACCGTGCTCAAGTGCAATTGTCCCCCTTCCCTACCCCTCCCACTGGACTACATTCATATTGCGCTTAACATTCTGGGCCTGGGCACCATTTCATCATGACAATGTGACAGCACTCATTTTGTGGTTGTTTTGGAGTTGTGTATTGCAGGATAACACTTTACCCTCTTACAGATTTTAATGTGCAGTGCAGAGTTTTGCTGTTAATTGTGCTACACGTCCTGGAATATTTTTATGGCCTTAATGATATTAAGGGAGGTATTTGCAGCTTTTCTTGACAACTACAATTCACATTCATGTGTAAGGTGAACATTGAAACCTATTTTTAACTCAAAAGATGCTGAATAAAATGAATATTGCACTATATGACTTGTCGCATCATTGACATCATGTCTGTTTTCCGTGCTTGGGCACATTTATAAATCACACTGTTCCCGAATGCTATTGAACTATGCTTAGGTCGAAGCAGGCCAGGGCATGGTATGGTTGGCCTGGCACGGAGCAATCACATTTGTCAAACGAATTAGACTTTGGGGGATTACATGTGGGCAAACATGCTCGGGTACAGAAAGAATTGCCAGTGCGAGTACACCCCAAGGTTGGCCATACTCTGCAATTTTAGTCCGCGTGATTGTTCAAATCAGCACAAAACCTGCAAAATGTCATTCGAGGTCATAAAGTGCTTATTCACAAGATACTATACAAGATAACTTCTGACCTGAACTGACAGGCTGACAAACTACTGATGTTTTTTTAACATGTAAATAAAGTCAGAAACTATCATGTTGATTTCTTCAGGTTTAAGAGATCTTGTGAGCTGATTCTATGTTTCTGTTTACATTGACTAATCAGAAAGTGACTCCATATTTAGTTTTGTGAAAGAACAACTACAAAACATTAGTGGGAGAGTAAGAAGAAGGACAAATTAGGTGAATTAGGAATTATGTTCCTTGAAGAATCTTTGTAAAATCAAAAGATTTATTTTTAACAGAAATGCTCTGCAGCACAAAAAGAAGTTGCCTGAGAAGGCAAGGCAGTCCAAAGCAAACAGTCCCAATACAGAATCCCTAGGCAAAGTCAAAAACATAGCTGAAGGTCAAACAATTCCATTAAGTCACAATAAGCACAAGGCACAACAAAAAATATAGTACTCACTGATAACTTCCCAGTGCATTCAAAATGCAAAGGGCAGTTCCTGGCAGTGATTGACAGGTGGCTCCACAGAACGCATGGGACATAACCAAAGCATTGGTACATAGACAAAATGAAAAACAAAGAATAGAAATAAACACAAGCAGTTAATGTAAACGAAAGAATTAAAAATGAACAAAAAGGACATAATCAAATATTTGAATCACAGCCACAGGAGAAATCCTAGCTGAAATATGACACACAGGGATGCAGTTGAAAACTTGTTTGAGGTAAATTTCACAAAAACATTAGGACATTTTTTGTCACACAGAAAACCATAGATACATGGAATAAGTTAGCAAGTAGTGTGGTAGACAGTTTGATGTTAAGGACTTTCAAAACCAGACTTGATGCTATTTTGGAGGAATTAAGTTGATAGAACTGCATTATCGGGCTGAATGTCCTGCTCTTTTGTAAATTTTTCTAATGTTCTAGAAGATGGAAAGCATTGCTTGTTGTGGCTATAGGATTTCAGATTAACTGTAATTTGAGGTGGAGAAGTAGTGTGTAGGAGTATTAGGATCTTCCTTGTGTCCTCTTGCAAAAGCCTCCATCACTTAACATTTAAGAACATACAGTCTGCTCTTGCCTTGGTTAATTATTCTTTGAATTTATATATAGCGCTTTTCTCACTACTCAAAGCACTCAGCAATTGCAGGTTAAGGGCCTTGCTCAAGGGCCCAACAGAACAGAGTCCCTATTGGCATTTACGGGATTTGAACCGGCAACCTTCTGATTGCCAGTGCAGATCCCTAGCCTCAGAGCCACCACTCTTCCTCAATGATCAGAAAAAAGAGTGATTAATAACAGTGATGTTAGGACAGTGGTTAAGGAAATGTGATCTTCAAACATGTATGAGAGGTCTGTCCTGTGAAAAGCTTCCATGTACAACATTATATTTTTTATAAAACAAACTATGCTTTTGAAAAAAAGATTCTCATCAAAACCAGCAATTATGTTTGTGGATGCATACAACTTTAGGGGATTATTTCTTTCTTCAAGTATTAGATTGGATGGCATAGTATAATTATTGGTATTATGTAGTATCTACCTGCCTTACTTTAACCTTTCTTGTTTCTGTTTGTCTTTCTTATTTCATTCTGTCTGTTATCAGATGCAACTGAGAAGGCAAATTTCATGTTTTCATGTGTAAACATGACTAAATAAATAAACCTTAAACCTGTCTACAGTACATTAACAGAACCCTGCATTCTCAATTTTGTATGAGAACAATTAAGAGGAATTTTTCAAGCTCTCCATTCAAGAGCTGAAATCTAATGTGAAACATGTTTTTCAATAAGATAATCTAGTGAAAAGTCAAGCAAAATGACACCTTTTATTGGCTAACTAAAAAGATTACAGTATGTAAGCTTTCGAGGCAACTCAGGCCCTTTCTTCAGGCAAGATGTAATCAAGTAAGATAATGATAATAAGATAAGATAAGATAATGGTAAATATACAAGAACATCTGTAAAATGATAGAAAAAATAATGAATTTGCAAAAGTACAAGTCTGTACCCTGTTGAGAAGTTTCTGAGAGAGAAGGTAGTTGTTTATGTAGGGCAGTCCTTAGATTCTAACAGGTTGAAAGAATTCTGCTAAGAGCTATAGATCAGAATCACTCAAAGTTAATGTGAGAGACTGATCAGCGATTATGAGGAAGTCCTATAGCTGTGATCATTGGTCTAGAGTGGTGTTAGACTGTTGCTAAATTTAAATATTCACATATACTGCATTTAATTCTTGAATCTTAATGTTGTGTCATATGTGGAAAAATAAATCTTAAATATGTATCATGTGCTTGTATAATTTGATTTATCAAATTATATAAATTTCTCATTTTATATTTGAAATGCATTGTACTTCTCAGAGGTCTGAAATTTTTTCACTGTTTTTTGAGTTTTAACAGTCACTTTTCTCTGTTTTGATATATATGATATATACCTCTACAAGCTAATCTTGTCAACAGACCAAGTCAGCTAGACAAAGTGTTGCTAATGTATTGTATGTGAAGACTCCGTTGCTATGTCAGCATTTGGTAAACTTTTTCATTTGAGTCTGTGGTAAAAAGAATGTACCTGAAACATTTCCAGATTTTAAATTACTTTATTCACTTTGTTAGAATTTGGTATGCAAAGGTCACATTTTTCACATTTTCTTTCTTCTCTCCTGGCTTTAACTCTGAGCTGATTTTCTCCTGTGTTGAGTTTTTTTTTTTTTTTAATTCATTTGTGATAGAGGAAACACTCGCCAAACTGTAGCATCCCTGAGTCAATCATTTACCCACTGTGCCTTGAGGAGATACATTCCTTTTGTTTGGTATGCTGTAGTGAACAGTTTAGACATTTAATTTTAAACAGTATTGGTGTAAGAGGTAATGTGCAAAGATGTTAACATGGTTCTGAAACAAAAATACACTATCAATGACAAATGTAAAATTGTAATTCATACATTTTATTACACAGAAGCTAATCTTTTCCCAATGTATATAACAAGCTATGTAGAAAATGCCTGTTTCAGCTTTATACTTAAAAAAACATTTTGATCATCCTTTGTATGTGCAACTCAGATACAAAATTCAATAAGTTCAAAATAATTAGAAAATAATGGATTCATTTTAAGGGAAAAAATTAGCCTACAACAATGGGCCATGTCAGAAAGAACTGGTGAGGTGCTTACTTAATTCATTTCGCCAAATACCACCAGCAAATCTCCCCTTTATCCTCTTCTTTCTCCTAGCTCATCAAGTCCTCTACTGTTGCGCTGTCCTTGAGCTTTCTTTAATGTTGAAAAAAATCCCACCAATTACATGTTTTAGGACCCCATCTTACTTTTATAGTAAATGCAGCAGTCTGGTAACCCAACTGACATTTTTATTGTCTTATATGCTACCTAAGTCCTGTAAACACCTTGGCAATCCATTACAGTATATTTATGATTTATTATTGTTTTAATAGTTTGTTATTTAATTATTGCAAAATAATATACATTGTTAAGGCTGATTTATGCTCCTTTTTTTAAAGTGTACAACGTACACTGATGCACACCTCCTAATAAATGTGGCAATGCAGATCCCTGCATCTCTGATTGGCTAGTTTAGTAACTACACATTTTCTGAAAAATGTTTCAGTTCGTCATGTGGTTTGGAAGTCAGTGAATGTATAAAAAATGGAAATATGCAAGTGACAAATATGTTCACCTACAGAAGAAAATGTGTAGCAAAAGGAATAATGATCCTGGAGGGAAAAAAACGCCCATTTTTTTGTGTGTTATCTGCATGTTAATTGGTGGTATATGTAGGTGCCTGTGGCACGGTGCGACACAGAAGTGTAAACTGCTTTCAACAGGGTAGCCTATGTGCATAGCTACACAATAGGCTCGACACACAAATATAAATCAACCTTTAGAAGTCTTAATAAGCCACCAGTCTTTGTGAATGACAAAATTTAATATCAGTATGACAGGGACAAAACTATTAGTAAACTAAAAAGGCTGAGGAATCAAGAATTGTTTTTTTTCCGGAGAATATATTGCATGTTCCCTACATTCTTTGTGCTGCTTTTTTCGGATTTTTAGTTAAAACTTCCCCATGACACTGATAGTTAAAACTTTATTTGACCTGCGGTGGGCTTGTGCCCTGCCTGGGATTTGTTCCTGCCTTGCGCCCTATGTTGGCTAGGATTGGCTACATTAGACCCCCATGACCCTGTGTTAGGATATAGCGGGTTGGATAATGACTGACTGACTGACTTAATTTAAACATTATGAAGATATTTTCAAATATTTGGAATATTTTTAATGATAAACTGAAGTGATTATTTCTCTTATTAGCAATATTGATAAGTACACAGGTAAATTTATATTTAATTTCAGTAGTACTAATAGACTTCACAAATAAGTGTATGTTAGTACATTTTAAATCATAGTATTCAGATTAAAATAGAAATTTAATTATTAAATACAACAGTCTTAAGCAAATAAACAGTATATTCCTTTTTTTTTTGCAAATGTTATTAATTTATTGTCTAGTGCAAGGGTATTCACAGCTTCTTTTAAGTGAGGTAGAGCATTTATCTTTAGTTATTTATCTTGGAGTTTCACAGTTGAAGCACATATATATTCTTGTGCATTTCATTTCTATTCCTTGTTCAATTAAATTTCTCATTATACATATGAAAATTCAAATGGATGTGCCTATGGTGTACTGGATAATGGATATATTTGTCTAGCAGACTGCAGTTTGTGATACTCAAGGAGTGTGTCTCTGATAGGGATGTAAGCAAAACTGGAGAACCACAAGGAACAGTCCTGTCTGTTTCTCTCTTCACCCTGTACACCTCAGACTATAAATGTAAAACCAAGTCATGTAATTTGTAGAAATTATGATTCTGCACTTATGGCTTGTATTGATAAGGAGGATGAGACAGAATATAGGAGGCATTTTATTATACTTTATTAATCCCGAAGGAAATTACTTGGTTTTTCGCATACCCCTTGGGGTCAGGGTGCAGGGTCAGCCATTATACAGCGCCCTTGGTGCAATTGAAGGTTAAGGGCCTTGCTCAAGGGCCCAGCAGAGTAGAATCTCATTTGGCCCCGGCAGCCTTCGGGATACCAGTGCAAATCCTTAGCCTCAGAGCCACCACTCCGCCCTTGCACTTCTTGGTGCAAAGAGAATTGCTTGCACCTTAACATCAGTAAAATACAGGAACTGATTATTGACTTTCACCACATCAAAGAGCCTCAATGCCTGTGTTCTATTCAGGGAGTGGATGTAGAGGTGGTACGCTTCTACAAGTACTTGGAGGTCCACATTAATGACAGCTTGGACTAGTCTTGGAATACAGAGGAACTATATAAGAAAGGGCAGAGCAGACTCTTTTTTTTCTTAGGATTCTGCATTCCTTTAATGTGAGTAGTCACATTCTTCTCATCAACTACAACTCTGCGATGGCCTGTGTGATTTTCTGTACTGTGGTATGGTGGGCTGGTAACATCACTTCAAGAGAGACACACCAAATCAACAAGATAATATAAGGGCAGGCTCAGGTATGGGATCTATCTATCTATCTATCTATCTATCTATCTATCTATCTATCTATC
>JANRMT010062835.1:33849659-33926678 GCA_026402145.1 Polypterus bichir lapradei | reverse complement strand
ATCTATCTATCTATCTATCTATCTATCTATCTATCTATCTATCTATCGGTTCACCAACAAAAGCGCGATAGACATATTCGCTCCGACAAAACTGCGACGGACAAATGAGCACCGACAAACCCGCTAACTGGTTTTCGACAAATGCGCGCCGACAAAATCGCGAGAGAGGCCAAGAGAGTGGGATGCCCTTGCTGCAATTCTTCCTACATATGCAGGGTGTGATCTTAAGGACTATCTGTGTGCCGTGCTGATGGCATGCCGTGTCTCATAATATTGACTTCTCAAATAAACATTATTATATATGCTTTAAACTAGTAATTCATATTTAATGAAACTTTCGCGATTTTGACGGCGCGTTTTAATCTGCGCTATTTTGTCGGCACACATATGTCTATCGCGCAAATGTCGGGTCACACTATCTATCTATCTATCTATCTATCTATCTATCTATGCACTTCATTGATAACACAAAGGCATTTGATAAAGCAAAGCATGAGGAAATGTTGAACAATTTAAGATTGTACCACTTAATGGAAAAGACATTAAATTAGTAATTAGTCTGTACTGGAAACAAACAGCAGCTATATGTAAAAATCAACACTGAATTTGGATAATGGAAGTCAATAAGAAGAGGAGTATGACAAAAGTGTGTTTTTTTTTGCCAGACATTTTCTCGGACAGTAAAATGATTCTAAGAGGCAATGAAGAAATGACAGTTGCAGGTTATATTTCTAAAAGTAAAAAACAACTGCAGTGAATATTAAGTGTGAAAGTAGAAGACAGTGAAAAGAACAGACTAACATTGAATTGCAAGAAAACAGTGGGGTGTTTACAAGAGATAAAGTAGTGCCAGGATACCAGTTAATAGTAAAATGTGAAAATGTCAAGCAAGTAGATCACTTATGTTATTTTGGTGGCTTGTTAATTCAAGAAGGAAAAATGATCACAAATATCAAGAGAAAGATTGCTATGGGAAAACAGCTTTTATGCAGTTAAAACACATACTTAAAAAACAAAACTTACAAATGAAAACAAAGGTGAACATTCTAAGGTGTTACATAAGGTCTCTCTTAACATACCATTGTGAAACATATACTGTGAGCAAAACAATTAAAGGTAGACTAGGCAGATGTGAGATTTTCTAAATGTGAAGTTTTATAAATTTCATGGACAGAGAAAGTAACAAATGAATAATTATTAAAGTACAAATGAAAAGACATTTACTATATGAGATACAATTAAAATTTTTGGGATACAGAGAAATGCCATGAGTATCAATGCCTTTGAGATGGCTTGGTAACAACATTGCATGACATTTTCAGTAAGGGAAAGACCATGGTCACCAAAGTCTGGATCTGACATAGCACTTAGAAGGTGGGCTCACCTTTCAGAGCTATTAGAAACAAGCATAATGTTGGTCGAAGTTCTGTGTATGTTAAAGGTCTTGACACTATATAGATTTATTTATGTGTTTTGTGATCAAATATTATTAGTACTGTTAAAGAGTATCAACACATAACCTCAAAAGATCTACATTAAAAAAATAATAAATCTAAATAGTCCAGGTGCCCACCCTCCTTCCTCTCTTTCCAAGTTCTGTGTCATATTCCAGTACTGTGCAGACAAATATAAATCTCAGGGATTTTCTACCATGTAGAAAAACTACTACAAATTTCATTTTATTTGAATAACAATCAAAATGAGAAATAGAACTATTCTTCTCAGGGTATCACTTATTTTTTTGTTAGCTTGCTCAGGCTAAACATTTTAGTGAAACATAAATATAAAAGAAAACGCAATGCAGTACATTAAATATGTTTTTTGCAGAGAATTCCATTATGCGTTTTCTTTTTTTTCATTAATCAAAAAAATGCAGTAGACAAATATCAATTAATTTAAATCTGAAGCATTTAAGAGAATAAATATTTTCTTTGTTTGAAGTGTAAGGAAAGACATGTACAGAGACAAAAGTCTGGTGCTTGCCTGTGTACCGGTGCTGGGGGAGGGGATGTCAAGGCCATGCTGAATGTTAATTGCCAGCAAGTTGTTCAGGGAGACAACAAGAATGGAGGAATTGTTGTAAAGCGGTTGCTAGCAAAGCTACATGGTTAGCCTAGTTCTTTAAAGGTACCACATTTATTTAAAAAAAAAGTGCAAGAACTTTGCCTGATAAAAAAACAATCATGAAACTAGAAAAGAAAATAAAAAGGTGATAGCTTTTATATGAAACTACTTTATTGCAGCAAATTGTAATGTAGAATTCTTTGGCTGGTAGGATTTCTTTTTTATTTTGTAAGCGCCTTAGAAAATAAGCATGCTAGCAATAAAACATTTAACTTTCTTCAAGCAGAATACTTTTGCAGCTGCCAGATTGAAATGCCTGCCAAACAAACTGACTCGCAGTGAATGGAGCTGAAGCCTTGGTTTTATGCAGTATGCTGCAGCTTTTAAATCCTTTTAACCACACAGACAGCAGTTTTTCTGTTACCTGATAACTACACCATATTACAGATGTATAACCTTTCTAACTGCAACTTGGAGGTTTTCACTTCTTAATTTGAAGACTCTGCTTTACTGTCATCTGTAGTGGCTTAGCTCCAGTGGTTTAATTTACATAGAAATGAAAAGGTGAGTTAATGATTCATTGGCTCATGTTGACCTTTTAAATACTCCTGGACAACAAAACAGCTGCCCTGCTTGATTCACTTTTATTTTGACTTCAGAGGACAGACATCTTAATGTTGTGTTTGAGATATCTGCATTTGAGAATGTCTGGGACAAACCTGGAGTGTTAGCAAACATCCATCCCTGGGTTTTTTGTATGCTTAGGCCAGGGTATTTTGATATCCTCATGTTACATCGCAGTTTAACCTGAGGTTGTTTGAAAGAAGACTGTATTGCTGTGACTAATAGATGTAGCTTAATTTCTTTTCTTGAAAAATTCTTAAATAAACATGGATTCAGATTCTGATTCTCCCTTCAATTACTCTTGGCCTTCCCTGCCAAAAATGAGGATTCGACGCAGATCTTCGAAAAAAGGTAACACTTATGCTGTACTTTACCTTATACACTGGCACATGTAGTTAAAACTTTAAGTAAAAAGGGGAAATGTAAATAGGTGTTAACAGTAAAACTAAACATTTTCATTTATCTGTTTATTCTGATTTTTTAAGGAGTTTCTCTAATTTTAAAAACATCAGAAGTTGTTTTATTATTTTCTAAGAGTGTATGCTCTTAATACAGAAGATACACTAAACACTCTGTTAAATCATCACATAAGATGTATGTATATGTCAAAAGACAGAACTATAGTGTAGCTTCAGAGTGTACATTTAGCAATGTATTTTTTTTAGTTGTGTTTATAGAGTCCATTGTAATTTATGTAAAATACTGCATTTGTTAAAAACATCAAAATGCATTCTGTTACATTAAATTACATAATTTAATCTTTTGTTAGCAATATCATTGGGGTAAATTTCCTTCTTTATATTCTCAGCAAAAAGTTATGAACCAGTCTTGTTTCTGTCTGAATCAATGACCTAATAAGCTAATATAGTTTAATTCAGTTATTTATTTAAACACAGTTTCGCTTATGAGCTCAACATGCTATACTATAATTACAAATATAATAGTAAAAATGAAATATAACATAAACATAAGTCAAAAAGCATGAACAGGGATATGTCATGCAATAAATTGTATTTTTCAGTATTCATTGACAGTAAAACACATTTTCTCTTGACTTCTAGATAAATGTTTTATATTTTGGTTGTAAAGGATATATTTTCGTCTTTTATATTTTACTGATGTGAACATTTTGTTTTAGTGTTTTTACCCTTGTGACCTTTTCAGCTTTATGGTATAATTATCTGTTATTTACTATATAGTATTTCAATCTTAATACTGCATTTAACTACTGGCTGATTTATTTGGATATGAAGAGGAAGGCAGCAGGTTGGAAACACTGCTGCTAATTTACTTCATGACACTTTGTGGTTTACTTATCCCATTTGGGCTCCAGTTCTGGAAATCAAGCAATGTTATTATGTTTTTTGCATGCATAAATTCCTCTTGCTTAGTACACACTATAGAAGGTTCTTTATGTAATAAAATTTATTTAATGTTATATATGAAGACTAGTCGGAGAAAAAATATTGCAGTACTGTATGCACAGTATAACATTTTAATGTGGTGCATTCAGAAAGTCTATCTTCCAGTGAATGACTGCATACATTAAATGGGTGACAAGAATTTCTCTCCATCATTTACATGATATAAGCAATTTAAAGGAACAAAAATATTTTTGCTGTGTAAGTGTAAATGAGTGAAAAATAAAAAAAAAATCTAGATGACTGTTTAATTTAGCATTCATTCTTTATTTCGCCTTATACTGTTTCGTGTATTAGGAATTTGTTAGTTTTCGCATACCCCTTGGGGTCAGAGTGCAGGGTCAGCCATTGTACAGCGCCCCTGGAGCAATTACAGGTTAAGGGTCTTGCTCAAGGGCCCAGCAGAGTAGGATCTCTTTTGGCAGTGACGGGGATTCACTCCGCCCTAAGTTACAACTTTTAGTATTTAGAGGCTATGGTCATAAGAGCTCCACATATCTGGGTTAGATCATTTAAACTCATTCTGCCTTTAATAATTACGTAAGCTGTGCCAGAAAGGATGAGCAGATTGGTGGATCATAATTTTCAGTATTTTTAATCCTTGTGTTGGTTTTGCCAATAAAGGGCCTTAATCCTTTTGCTCTGAAGCCACAAAAGTATATCTGATGTACCAGCCAATTGAGTACGTTTGCACTTTTTTAGCATGTTGTTGTTTCTTAATTATTTTCTTGTGTTTTTTTTTTCTCCTATGGTTTCTCTTGTCATACTGGTTCCAATATTATCCATAAAAAATATGTCTGCTCAAAGTAGTTGCACAATATGAATTTTCTTTATGCATTTTCTTCATATAAAGGACTTGAAGATGCAAACAAATTATCAGTTTTTGTCATCTATGTTTGTAAGCCAGATACCGTTCAAGTGATTTTTAAATATTTAAGATGTTCCAACATCTTCAGTTCTTGCGCATTTTTCCTTTTTAAGGGCACAAAATTATTGTAATTTTTTATAATTTTAAATAATGTGGTGTGTTTGTGGTCTGTATGAGCTACAGTATTTACACATTTTCTGAATAACTCAATGGAATTACTATGATTTAGTTTATATAGAAGTATGTGCTTATTTATGCCAGCAACTTGATTTTTATTATCACATAAATATATGGAAGTAAAGACTGAACTACATGAATATCTTGCATTTTTAGGCTGGAGTTAGGGTGGACTACCACTCAGACACGAGACCAAGGAATTGGAATGAACCATATTAGAACAGCTTTTATTTACTTCATTAAGGGTCATCCCTTTGGCATCATAACTTTAGTCTATAGAGCAAAATAAAAAAACACATACAGAGTTTCTTACCTATAAAGTTCAGGTTTATTGTTAATGTGCATGTAAAACAGAGTGTGCATAATACAGTACAATGAAATTTTAACTTCCATGTCTTCTCAGAACAGTAAAACCAGCATAAATATGTCAGACAAGGGTTTGAAGTTTGGGGTACCAGACTGGTAGCCCCTTCTACTAGATTTAACCAAAATAAGACAGAAAACAGAAATGACAACTGTTTGTTTCTCATACTACAGTCTCTAAAGTACTTATCCTCATATGCACTTGTGTATCTGGACCTTCCCTTTCTTTTTCTGTTCTGGTTAAGCCCAGTTTTCCAGTATATAATCAGTTAACTTAAAGTGGATCGTGGGAGTTCTCTTGAACTCTCCCTGATCCCAAAATTAAGCCAGAGGAGCCAAACTTGCATACAAAGGGGCATTTTATCAAAATAAAATAGTGGACAAAGACAACATACAGTTAACTGCATACTTATTAAATAATAACTTTGCATTGATCTCATTCATCTACCTGTCCATCATTTTTTAATAGTTTTTTCTAGATCTGGTCTGTGTGTAGCCAATGCTCATTCCAGTAGTAAAAGACAGTCAGTAAGATCCAAAATATTAATACATTCAGAATTTATGTTTCATTCTCATTAATAGGTGGAAACCTAATGAATGCTGGAAAGTTGTTAATTGATTTTGAAAGGATTTGTTGTGTGTTCTCTGGCAGTAGCCTATGTGAGTACAATAATGAACCTTTTACTCTGGTTCACCGCAACACTCAGTGTGAACAATTTGCTTTGTTAAATTAGTTAAAAGTTTTTTTTTGTAAGTGGAATAGTGTGTAACATTTTCAAGTGCAGCTTTAAACCCATCATATTTACTTTGTTGTTGGTTTGGTTACTCAGGCAACAGACATTTCTGTTAAGCCTTGGCTCAGTAGAGCAAAATGCATACTTTAATATTAATGTATTGTTTATTTAATTTTTAAACCTTTTGAAACTGGACTATTCACAGTAGGTTTAACAATAGCTGTATTGAAAACATGTGAAAATAAAAAAAAATTACCAAAAACTGTATTTTTGCAGTCTTCCTTTCTTATGTTTCGTATCAGCTTGGCATTGAAAATTTGTATTTTATTCATTTTACTTTGGCTGCTTCATTAAAAACAAATTTAATTGCCTCAAAGTATAAATAATGTTTCACCAAGAGAGTGCTGCCCTGAATCCTAATGCACTCTGGAGTAGTTTGCCATTTTGTAACCAACATAAACAATATACTAGACTTGACACGGCCTTTAACCTTTTCTAGTAGTAACTATTTACAGTACTGTATATGGGTTGTCAGCTGGCATCTATTGTGCATGTGAGCTCAAACAAAATGTATTTTCTGAGTTATTTGGTACCTGTTTGTAACAGGTTTGAAGAGAGAGACGATGCACATAAAAGCATCTATTGGGTCAAGTTGGATTAGTCAAATGCTGGGATTCCCCAAGCCATCCTATAAAATATTTAGGGAGAAAGTATGTAAAACTTGTATCAAGCTCTTTTGTGTTTCACATAATGCTTACCTTTACATTCCTTGAATATGGGCAAAAATATCTTCTATTATGTAGCAGCATCACTATGTAGTTAACTCATAAAAAATAAATAAAATAGAAACTGATAAAAGGCAAATAAAGTCTTAGTGAAAATAATAAGTAAATGTTTAATTAGAAAGAAATGGGTATTTAACAGTTTACAATGTTTTGTATTGGTTTTTGTACTTTATTATGCTCAGTTATAAAATTTGCTCAATGCCCATGTGTTAAAAAGTATCCAGAACTCATTGTGGAAAGAGTAGAAATATCAAAAAGTAAAGTATCAGGGTTTGGCTCTGTAGAAACAATCAGAGCACTTTAGGAAAATGTTAAAAGTAATGAAACTCAAAATAGTTTAAAAAGTGTCTATTTTGTCTCAAAAACTATATACATTCTTTAAAATACATCGTCATTACTCATTACCACAGCTGTGCCACGTCCCCGGTTTATAAAGGGAAGCATGAGTTCCGAGAAAGGGGTATTGAGAAAGGAAAACACAAAGAAAAGGCAGGAGGCGGAAGGAGCCGGTGTGGGAATGAGTGAATTGAAGAGAGCAGATTTGAGGGAGAGAAAGCAGGCAGTTGGGAAGAGGAGTGTTTGTTTTTAAAATGGGTTATTTATTTATTGAACTGTTCTTTTTTTTTGAGCACTGCACTTTTGGAACATTTTGATTTGTTTTTAATAAAGGCATTGAGCACTTTGGGCACCTTCCCCCTGCTTCATGTGTGTTTTGTCCCCATCAGCCATGCTCATCTGGCTATGTTATAGATAATATCAGGTTCAATAGGCTCCCTAAAGAAAGTGAAGAGGGAGCAAGGAGCTGACCCGCACCTTCACACTGAGAAAGTAACAAAATGCTTAATGAATGAGCATATGATGGGTTTAGGTACAAATACGTATGTATGATAATGCCCAAAGCGGTATTTCATAGTTTTGTATTTGTATTGGACAGTTTTTTGTTTTATTTTCATCACAGACAACAGCTGCTCATTGTCAGATGCCTTAAAGAAAAACAAAGATCGTCCTACTTTTAGTGCTGCTGCAAGACTTTCAGCCATGTTGAATGCAAAGGATGAAATATATGCCAATTCTATGGTCGTGGAGCAGGTGTGTAACATTTTCTATTTATTTATTTATTTATTGAAGTTTTGGAACCTGCTACTGATTTAATATTAGTTCCATGCAGAAAATGTAAGTAATTAAGAAGAAAGTTGTCAAGTATAAATGGAAAAAACTTTACTGAACTATATTTATGTATTCTACAGTACAAAAATAAAAAACTTAAACCCAGGAGGAGCCCAGTTTGCATGAAAACTTGCACAAAAGTGTAGTACATGACCACTAGAGTACATCAAATTTGAATTTCCTTCAAAAGATTATTAATTGAGTGGATAAGGTTATAAATTGAGTAGATAATATAGCAGTGAATTTACAACACTTGTACTGTCACTATTCCACGGTCAGAATGCCTCAGTGGTACATGTGTTAGTCATCTGAAGTGAGTGAGGTCCATTAGGATTTAAAACCTTTGATTTTAATAGATTTTATTTATTACTAAGCGTCTAGACGAATGTATTGCATTTTCATATACAATATGTAACAATAAAAAGATGATAGTCACTTTCTTGATGGGAAAGCCCTCACATTGTCTGGAAAAGCTTTGTGAAGTAAAGAAAAGTAATACCAAGGGAACAATGACAAATTTTGCAAAACACCTTCTCAGTACTTATGTCAAGGATTTTCTACTAGTAAGAAGTAACCACTACAATGAATCTTCATACAGTATGTCATCTTGGTGAGATTTAATTCTCTGCATTTATTTAAAAGGTATATTCTCTGCCCAGTTAATTTTGGATTGCCATCAGGTTTGAGTAGCCTGCTTTATGGATTTTTGAAGTCAGGTCATTTTTAATAATGATTCCTACATCTCCCATGGAAGATTTGACCTCCAAGTTTGCATGTGAAAATTTACAGATAACATGACACATTAGTCGGGAGAAAGTACAGGGCACCATCACATAAAAAGACTATCATCTGTGCTGTTTCTTTGGACCATTTAGACCATATAATTATACATCAACTACAGTAGGTCATGTTTCCCATTACATGATATTTTCCATAAGGAATATACATAAGTTTATACTTTACTCTTCATCACATTGAAATCAGACATTTACTCATATACTATAAATTATATTTCACCATTTATGTTGTTTATTTTAAATGATAAATTTTAAAATAATACAACTACAACAACCAAAACTGATGTAACATTATGCAACTTCTAGTCATGGGGTAAGTCAGATATTCTGATGTTTAAACAAATGAAAATTGCTGCCCATGTCCATTTTACCAACCTAAAGCCAATCTTTCAGCACAGTCAGGCTTGCACATTTTTCTGATAGCCAATAGTGTGCCACGTGACAGCCCTTTACAAAGGGTTTACAGCTACAGCACATTCTACCGCAGTCTTGAACATTATTTTTCCTTTTTTCCCCCATTCTGCTTTAGTATGTAAAACACAAGACATCAGAAAGGTGAGCCTATGTTCTGTTGTCGAAATTCAAAACATGTATTTATTCCTATAATTCCTACATTATATGCATTGGACTCTCTGATGAGCATTCATTGGTTGTCAACTCTCATGCACATACAGCATGCCCCTACAACTAAAGGTAAAATCAAACCTGTGTGATTTTTTTCGAAGTAAGTCACAGACTAATTGAACTGAGTCGCTGGGCATATCACATTAGGCACAATTTCCTCTGACACAATAAGATTATGTACAGTAATGTAACATTATGTCTAATGTGACATAATGTAAACAATTATTTAGTCCTCATAAAGTGCTAAAATTAGATAAACGTAATCTTAGGATGCAAAAAACCCATTAGTGATTTTATTTTAATATTAGCAATTCAACAAATAATACCACATGTAGAAGCACGTGTGAAAAAGTAAGAACACTCTTCCTTTTTTGAGAGCCAGAAGCACTACCAAAGTGCAAAGTGGTCAGCAACCAGTTGCTTGGGGCCACATCAAAGAGGATAACAGACAACAAGGAAACCATAGACTTCCATCCATCCATCCATTATCCAACCCACTATATCCTAACTACAGGGTCACGGGGATCTGCTGGAGCCAGTCCCAGCCAACACAGGGCACAAGGCAGGAAACAAACCCCGGGCAGGGCACCAGCCCACTGCAGACCATATACTTTCTCGAAAGAAAAAAAGATTGTCAATAAATTTAGCTGTAAAATTTTCTTTTGGATCATCAATTGTTGCATCATTATAAAATAGCATTTTGCTGTCTTAGAGTTAGTGGAGAAGTTTAGAACCACGTAAACAGAACATATAGTACTTATTCATCTATCCAAGGAACTAATTAAGCAAATCACATATATTGTGCACATTACAGAGTCATATCAATTGTAGATGCACTGCACATTAAAAAAAATCAGTCTCCTAATTCCTGCTTGTCCTGTAAACAGTTCCACATTGCTTCTCATTTCCTGTAAGAGGAAACCCATTATAGAAAACTTGCAAACAGCACAAAGATGTCAGAGATCCAGGTTGAAGTGCTGTGCAGTAGGAGTTCTACCTGGTGGACTACAGTACCATTCTCTGTGTTGATTTGTAACAGAATCTGTTTTCAGTTTTTAATATTTTATCCTAATTGTAAAAGGCCCAAAAGCAACAATTTTGTTTGTGTGATTTAAATTTAATTTTACTTTTATGTTTCTTTTGTGGTCACAAGCAAATACATAGATTAGCACTTACACATTTACTATTAGTACTTATGTGACAAATGTAATCTTTATTCACTAGACTCAGCATCTGTAAGAAATTGTCCTATTTTTCTGTTTCTCTTAATGCATTATAATATAAATTCAAATATTGACTTGCTCTCTATAAATAAAGTACATGAAACAAATTATGTGGCACACATTTCAGATCTTTTATGCTGTTTAAATTCTGCATAGAACATTCTCACTTATTTTTTTTTACAAATTGTGGTTTAACATTTCTCCATTACTCTGCAGGTTAATGATCTAAATATCAAATATAGTTCTCATGAGGTCAATAGTGGAGCCAGTCAGCAAGAGAAATATGCTTCAGACCAAGGAGAGATGTATCACCTACAAAGCGCAGATCAAATCCTAGAAAAAATGCCTTCAACGTCTAATCACAATCTAGAGCACTTTCATGAGAATATTGATTTAACAGACAGAGATACTAACACAGAGATTGTGCCCCCTATTTCACCTGTTAATCTGGCCCTGCAAAGACTGAATATGACACATCGGCCTCATGGATTTAACCAAGGAGGAAGTCAGTGTGATAGCAAGATAAACAAACAAAGGTAATTACTTTGCATTTTCTTAAAATGATTTGTTCAGAAATGGTATTTCCTTATCTGTTCCAAAAACAAAGTGATCAAGACTACCAGCTGCTATCAAAATACTGAAGAAAATTTTGTTAATGGGAATATTGATCCAGAAACATTTTGTGGAAAAAGCACAGTCTATCTTTTATTAGCTAACCCCCCTTTTTTATTACATATCTTAGTATGAAACAGTAGCTGCACTGGAAACCAGTGCTTATCACCAACTTCCTTGCTGTCCTAGACAATATGTCTCCTTTTACTTGAAATTTACTTTAAAATTACTAAAAGATACTCCCTCCATTTGAGCCTGGCCAGTACTCAAAAAAGTAAGGTGATGTACACTTTATACCAAATCTGGAGACTTTTCATTGCACCTAATAATATCATTTTCAGTTTGAAGTTTAAAGTTCTTTTAATCCAAGCAAACAAACAAGTTCCCAATTTTAAGAATACTTGTTATCAATTGCTTCATCCTTTCAAACAGCACCAAATATTTTACACATTTATTTTAACCAATTATATCCCCAAACTCGTTTAAACCTTGTTTAATACAGTTCAGTCACAGAGGTCTCTTCATATACTGCATAATGTACTCAGACTCACTTAAACTATCTCTAACACATTTGGTCTCACTCAAGTTTTATTATTATTATTATTATTATTATTACTATTATTTAGCATCTACTCTTTAAAGCATTTACATACTTTTTTTCCTTTCATGCATTCACGTATTTCATTCCACACAGAGAATGTACAAGTCTGAACCTTCATTTTCTTTTGCCAGGCAGTAGTGGTAATCTCTATGCCACCATACATTCTGCACTTCCCAAACACCATCGTGGACTGTCTCTCTCACTCTCACACACACGTACACACAATTTCAATTCCTTGAAAGAAATTCTGTCCTTTGCATTTTATAATTATCAAAAGAATATTTTCCCCCAAGTGTCTGAAGGAAAGATGTTTTGCAAGTTTACGAACATTTTTATAACCAAAAGTGGAGACCTTTTGATTACACCAAATATTGCACATATTCAAAAACTCATATTTTAAACCAAATTAACTCAGAACTCTGAAATTTATATCAGATATTTCAAAATTTGTGTGCAGAATACATTTTCCTGGACTTGAACCTGTTACCCTATAAACTACTACTTGTATTAGTGTGAGCTAGTCCGAGTTCCTATCTGCTAGCTGCAACCATTATTACTGGCCTTCCCTGTCTCTGTTCTACATAGAAGAGACTAAAGGAATTCTTGACCTGGTTGAGGAAATTGCAAACTTTCCTTCCTTTCCTAGCTCTTAGCTTAGCTTATTTCAGTGTAGGATTTTAACCCACTACTGTTTACTCCAGAGGTCTGCACCTATTACAGAGCTGTGTTTTATTCCAGCCTACAATTACGCTGTGTTCAAAACTTACAAGTAATCTCTGGCAACATTTTTACTCAAATGTGTAACCTGATTAAACTAAAACAGCATTGTTCAAACATACTTTCAGTCTGTCGCTTGCACACTGAGACCTTTTACTATTTCCGGTCCCACAACTATAATTTACACACACAAATTCTGAGTTGCAATAGTCACACATTTTTTCTTTTTCAATTCACTGTGGTTAAGACATCTGTTTACTTACACACTATGTTTGGCACAAAAGAAAATAGAGACAACTCTAAAGTAAAATGAGTTATTTGTACACTTTGTTCTCTCTCACTATGCTGGTTAAATGAAACATCCACCCAACTGCCTCTGATGACGTATCCTCCAATCGTTCCAATAAGCAAAAAAGAGAACACACAATCATTACACAGAAAACACAAACAATATAGATCTATAGCCTACTAATTATAAAAATCTTATATTTTAATCAAAGTCCTGTTCTTTTTTCTACTAGTTACATTTTTGATGTACTGCATAAATTGTGTTCTCTTACACAATTATCTCATTCTACTTTTAACCCTATTCTACCTGTGGGATATCCCACCCACTGGTTGTAACCTCTTAACACATATAAAATGGAATTCAGCAGTAACACCCAGTAACACTGCTAGTCAATCTACTATGCCTGTGAAGCGTCCTTCACTTGTAGCAATTACACTCAGTAACACTGCCAATTGCACTCCACAAACCCTATTCCAATGACCAATTCCTATTTAAACAGGACTTTCACCTAGCTATTTTACAGCATTACTTACTACTGAGAACCTTTGCCAAATCCAGAGTGACACTGCCCCAGACAATAGCGGGTGATTTCCTCGGGAGGCAGCCCAAAATAATCCAACATGCAGCAAGGAGTCACTCGGCAAATTCTTTCTAACCACTAATCTCCGATGTTGTCAGCAAATCCCGGAGATGGCATAGGCTCCCATTGGCAGGCAAGAGGCCTTATAGAAACATTTTTACTCTTTCATCTTTTGGCCATTCTATTCTAACACAGCTGGCAAACTAATCGAACCACAGTCTCCAATTCCTAACCTAACTACAATAAAACTACCCCTAACTTTAGACATAAGACACTCCTATTCTAATAGCTTGGGATCAAACCCAACACCTTATTCCCAAAAGAAGACGTATATGGTAATGAGCTGGCCAATCTTCTGGATGTAGAAACTCGACCGCCACATTTTAGGCGCCAAACCTGTGGTAAAAATATAACATATAAATTAAAGATGCAATGAATAAGTTTTCCTCCTGCCTGATTACTCACTCAATAGGTTTTATCAGACTTGTCCTAATAGAGGATAAGTTTCTTTCCTTAATTAATATGTTTGATTTCTACCACAATTTTAGGAATATATATTAAGGGATTCTTGAAGAGCACCATTGTTGGTGCAATTAGTGTTTTGTTAAACTTGGTTATACGCACTGGTAATATTTAGCTGAAATAATATTCAGGATGAGCCAAAAAGAATAAACATTTCAAATGTTTATTCTTCAAAAATGCCACAAAATAAAATACATTTCATTACAACACAAGTAAGGGTATTTAAAACAGATATTTTTCACCGTGATTTAAAAATGATGTCTTCATGGTGGTGGCCATCATTAGCGATACATTCTTCAAGATGTTTTCTGAATGCTTGCATGACTCGTTCAGTCATTTCAAGGGGAAAAGTGGTGATTTAGTGGCGAAGAGCGTCCTTGAGGGCGTCCAGGTTTTGATGTCGGTGTGTGTATACCTTCGACCTGAGATAGCCACACAAGAAGAAATTGCACGGAGTGAGGTCAGGTGATCGTGAAGGCCACCCGACATCGCAGTGCAGGGAGATCAGCTTCCCCAGAAACATCTCCTGCAATACTTGCATGAATCCCTGCGCCATATAAACTTTTGCTCTATCCTGTTGACAAGCAGGCATCCACCATATCCATTTCTTCCAGTTGGGGCAGCAAAAAGTTCTCCAGCATTTCAATGTAACGTTCTGAAGTGATGGTGACTGTTGCTCCCCCCTCCTCAAAAAATTAAGGGCATACAATGTCAGATTCTGCAGCAGCGCACCAAACTGTAACACACTGTGCAGTTCACGAGGGTTGGTTTCAGCCCAGTAACGAAGGTTTTGCTTATTTATGCAACCATTCAAATGGAAATGTGCCTCGTCACTGCACATGATGATGGCATCTCAATGAACGGTTTGCAGAATGTTCGCTCACAACTCTCTACAGCTCTCCCAATCACTACCATCATTTTGTATGGATAGAAACTAAGGTTCTCATACAAAATCCTCCTCAAAGACATCTTGGAAATGCCTAAGGCAGAAGCATGAACGTCTAGGAGACTGCAAAACTGATACCTTTACAGCTTGGATGTTTTCAGGTGTTCATACAGTCCGAGGATGGCCTGGAGATTTCCTGTTCAATGTTGTACCCATCTGTCTAAATTTAGCCACCCACTAAAGAATTGCTTTTTGATTTGGTACATCACCGTTAGGAGGAATGCTGAAGTGTGTTCGGAAGGCACATTGCGTAGTGATGATGGATTTGTTGTTTTTGAAGAACGCTTTGACAGCGAATGCACGGTGCAGACTGGACCAAGGCATGTTGCCGACTGAAAACTACAAGGGATCACCTATCAAAGGAAACCCACTCCCACCCAACTAGGCTGCCTCTACCTCTTGCAATTACCTTGAGAAATGTGGTACTTCATTTTGGCTCACCTTGTACATGAGAAGAGGCTGAAGAAGATGGATCAGGTAAACTAAATCATCTAACATGATCTTACTTTAAAATGAATATAAAATCTAAAACCTTTAGACCTGCAATCTGAACCAATAACTAATGACTTAAATATTTCACATAAATATTTACTCATTTGAATACATTCTAATATGAGACGAAAAAAATTGGGGCTACGTTTACTTTCTATTATGCACTGAATGACACCAGGTAGTAAACATTGGAACATTAGAAAAAATTGTGATGAGAAAGGGTATTCAGCCTAACAAGATTGTCCATCTTAGTCATCTAGGTTGTCCAAAATAACATCAACAACAATGGAGATTTAAAGGTCTGTAAAGTCCTGTGGCTTCATGTATAATTCCAACATAGAATTCACAGTAAAACATGGCGTACGGACAAAAGTGGAAATGTGTGTATGCAAAACAAAAATCCAGATGGATAAAATTGTGTGTATGCCAAGTTCCATGCATTTCCCCTTTGTAAATCCCAATGAATGTGAAATCGAACACATATGCATGTACCACACCCCGACTCCTCCCAGACTTTTGCATATTTTAATATACAAATGAATATAAATATCACCTTCCATTTGGTGATTTGTTAAAAGACAATGGCAAAAGCACATGGAAAAAAATAATTTCGGCGAATGCGAAGTGGGGGCAAGGAAAAATGTACTATTTGTTGGCTTAAGCAGTGGTATAACCAAAGAAAGGAAATTGGTGGAGTGATACAGGGTGGCGGAGATACTCAAAAGTTCAAGTTCAGAACGTCGCACAGTTCCCGAAATAATAAAGAACTGATCAGATATCAAAGTCAATGTGAAAAGGTGAATCGCAGCCTGCCGTCTATTTATTCTATTTCAGACAATGTTACAAGAGCTGACCCCAGGTCGATGTTGCGACTCCACTCAGTGATGGTGTGCCCAGCACATCTTCGGGTCTGGCCTCGGAAATCGCTGGGTGACCATGTGGCTGTGTGCTGAGAGACGCTGTTCTGGAGTCAGAAAATGCAATAGTGGATGCTGTAAGAGATGTGGCAACTGAACTAAGGAATATAAGGGCTATACTATGTGATATTGACCACAATTTAAATGAATTGGTTACATAATAAATGCTGCGTCTGATTACCTGTTTTTACATTCTGCTAATTACATTCAAATGAAGTTGTAACCTGTCTGATTTGGCTGATCATTTGTTGAGTCAGGGTCAGGATCATCGTATCGCATCTCTTCCAGTAGGGGCAAGCCATGATTGTGTGCCACATTATGAAACACACTATATGCTTGCACAATGCGACAAATTTTCTGTGCACTACAGAGCAGCACATTAATAAAGTGGAAATGCTTTCTATTTTTCACAAGCAAATTCATTCTGTATGAATTATCTGTGATTCCTTAAAGGAAGTAAAACTGCATAACATTTACGTGAAATCTGCCCTTAGCTTTTCTTGTTACAGAAGTTATTTTAAAGTAGCAACTAGAATCTGCTAATTCCTGTCATAATTTTAAACTTTTCAATCATGCCCCCTCTTAATTTCTTTTTGTCTTAACTGAAAAGTACAGCTCCTTCAATCTCACCTCATAGCTAATACCTCACAGCCTTGAAATCACCATAGTCCAGTGTTTTTCAATCCTTTCGCTGGAGTGGAAGCCTGCGCGAATGGTTACCTTAATCTATAGACTGTGCCCTGATTTCCCACTTCTTTTAGTTTGATCTCTAACCTTTCATGTTATAACACAAATTTCTGAACCAATGTTGAGTATGTTCCTGTTCTAGACATGTGGTGCTTGATTATTTTCTTAATAAATGCTTTCATAGTTTTATTAAACAAGCAATATATTTGAATACTGTTTAGTTTTTACTACCTTAAAAATGAACATATTAATTAAGCTTAACCAAGAAGTTTTTAAAACTAAGCTTAAGCATGATGTTCCTTGTGGTTAGTGCTGTGTCACCTGAAGGACCTGTGTGCAAGAAAACTGCCAAAGATGATCCTTAGCACTGTTCAGACCAGATCTCATACATGAAAATCACAGGGACCTTCTTTCAGACATACCTGTTTGAAATACATCCTGGAATTGCTTAGGCTTTCTATGCCTTTGCTCTTTTTTGGTGCAGTGGGTAGCTCTGCTGCCTCGCAGTTAGGAGACCTGGGTTCACTTCCCGGGTTCTCCCTGCGTGGAGTTTGCATGTTCTCCCCGTGTCTGCGTGGGGTTCCTCCTGGTACTCCGGTTTCCTCACACAGTCCAAAGACATGCAGGTTAGATGCATTGGCGATCCTAAATTGTCCCTAGTGTGTGCTTGGTGTGTGTGTGTGTGTGCCCTGCGGTGGGCTGGCGCCCTGCTCGGGGTTTGTTTCCTGCCCAGCAGACCCCCGTGACCCTGTAGTTAGGATATAGCAGGTTGGATAATAGATGGATGGATGCTCTTTTTTGAGGTATCTATGTTATTGCATATAACAGAAATATGTAAATACCAAAATGCCAACATAAATGCAGTAGAAAAGATATGTCTAGTATCAGCTGCTGCACTAATACAGATTTAGTGCGCGTCCTTTGTGTGATATGTTTTGAGACACGTTTAAATGTTTCAATCAGGACACTGGAAGTGTGTTTCTTTGCAAATTTTTTTTATATTTTTTTTCTGATTGCACAATTGACGCTGCCCTTTGAGTTATTGTAGGTTACCACAGCACAAGGCTTAGTGACTTCCACATTTCACCAACATGAACATTGACAACTTATACATTGTGGATGGTGCTTAAGGGGCTTGTCCATACATTCTCAATTATTTTGCCTTTTTGTCACACAGCTACTGTTACACCACACACAAGCTACACAAGACTGAATTCACTGGGTATATCATGGCAGTTTGATTGTACAGTACCGTATCAGCATCAACTTTCTGTATCAATGTCTGATGACCAATTCACATCATCCTCACTATCGCTCGATTTGAGCAGTGGTTCCGTTTCTTCTACAACTGCCTTTATGGCTTTTCGTTTGCCATTATGTATAGCTGGAGGCTCTGCCCCACTGCTGAATAATGATAAGTTATCTTAGCGTGGGAAAACACTTATAAATATTCATGATTGTTTGCAGCATGATGTTATTCGATCCACTAGATGGCAGCAAGATCCCAAGCATTATTTAGGCTTAACAATGTAAAGCAGCTCATTATGTATCACACTAAGTCCGATTCTTGGTTAACCGCAATTGCATAGAATTCTGAGCCCAAGTCACGCTTGGATTAATGCCAAGGAGGTTAATGTATTTGAATAAACACAACAGATGATTGGGCAAATGGGAGAATGGGACTCATACTTTTGTTTAAGCACATCAATATGTGCACATGTAAAACACCTGAAATTGTATCCACACAAAGTATGATTCAGCCTTCAGGCAGCACTCTAACTGCCTGAGAAAATGTTAGGAATAATGAACTATGTGCAAACATGGGCCATCCAACAGAAAATATAGAGGCAAGTTTTGAGCAGTAGGAATTTTTTGTTCAGATTTTCAGGTCTTTTATAATAATAAAATGCAACAGTGAAAGGATTTTTTTTAAGTAATAAAACTTTGATCCAACAACACCTCCACACCATCTCCCAGATCAGCCCTTATGTGTACACAGTAGCTGTGAAGATTAAACACAACAGGAACAAAGGGAGTTTAGTGGTAAAGTGAGAGTAAAAAAACAAAAAAAAAACTTACATAGACAGTGGGTCCAGGTCCCCTCATTAAGACTGTGGACAAGTTTTGCAAAAATTCCATTTTAGGATATAGAGGCTGGACGCACTGTAAATCCAATCAAAGTATAACTGGAGAAATCCAGCAGAAGGCTAGGGCCAGTTTACAAGTGATGATACCCAAAGAGAATGGAGTCTGCTGGAAAGAAGAAAGAGAGGAGAACAGGAAAAATCGAAGAGATGAAAAATTTTAGCTGAGAAAGAAAGTTTATTGGAAAGAAAATAATAGAAAGAACTTTGGAAACAATATTCAGAAAATCTAAAACCATGGTATATTCTCAGAATATGTGCAAAAAAAGTACAAATAATACACAGACGATCATTTATAAGACCCACTAAAAATGTCTGTAGGTATTAGATACAAATTATGCACAAATTTATTTTGGAAACAGGGGTTCTTTGATGCAAGGATAATATTCTGCAAAATGTTCAAATCTACAGTCAGATCAGCATGTGGAGTTTGCACATTCGCATTCTGTCTGACTTGAGATTTGATGGTTACCGATCATTTTGAGCATTCTTTTTTGTTTGTTTTTAATGTGGTCATTTGCCGTCTGATCCAACACTCGAGACACCATCTTTGCAGCTTTTGATGTACCAGGAGAAAAACTTTCACAATTTTCTTTATATTTCCAATTAATGAAGCAAACTGTGGGCTTACACATGTGATTATTATGAACCACAGACACAAAGAAATGTCCTGCTTTTATCTTAATCAGAAGTGACACATTTTATATTTGTCTACTGGATCACTTGCGCTAGACTTTTAAACATGTTTAAAGTACTTCCACACCCTAGAAATCTTGAATTTGCTTTACAGGCAGAAATAGAGACCTAAAGTTGCAGGGCGTATGCATTAATCTTACATATGTCCCCCCCAAATTACAATTGAATAATTAATGTTTTTTTTTTTTTTGTTTTTTTTTTCTGTCATGTGTTTTGGCAGTTTCCCTTTTGATATTTTAGGCCTTGGGCTTTTTTGCATGTGTAGGTTTTTAAAACCTAATCAGAAGATCTACGGGTTCACTTCATTGAGGACCCTTCAACACATATCCAAATTGCTTTTTGTAATTTTGAATTCCCTATGTTATTTTTGGAATTTGCTTTCATTTTTGCTTTTTTTTTATTTGGGAAATGTATTTTGGTAGTTTCCCTTTTGATATTTTAGGACCAGTTCCTCTTGAGTTTTTTAAACCCATATCAGAATATATAGGGGTTCATTTCATTGAGGACCTCTCAATATGTATCTTAATTTAAAAAAAAAAAACCTCAAAGGCACCTTTCACTAGATTTTGACAAACTTGTACAGAAGCAGACTGAAGAGTACATTCACTAGATTCTCAAACTATTTATACTTCTGTTTCTACTTTTAAGCAGCTAATTCATGTAAGGTTAGCAACATGACCTGACCTGTGATTAAGGCTCCACAGTTCAAAGCATCTGCACTGCCAGTGTTTTTACAAAATACCTTAGTCATATTTCTTGGTTTTTACTTGTGATTATACCTGTTACATGCATTTTTATTCTCATACTGTTGAATGTTCATTGATATTTATTGCTCTTGTTTTTCATTCTTATATGTATTGACCTGTTTCTACTGTGCTGTATTACGGTTGTTTGTTCCTGCTAACAGCCTGGCAGGTGCTAAATACATTTCACTGTATCATGATGATGCAATAAAAATAAATGTAATTTGTTAGACAAAAAATTGTAAGGATCTGTACCAAACATGCAATTTTTATTCTATATTCCCATTGGTAGATAATGCTTGGAAGCACATTCATATACAATTTCCTAGTACTCTTATTACCCATACGCTTCACATCCTTCATGAACTCAGCAGAGATGTCTTTCTGAGTTTCCTGGTTCTTCTATGATTTCTCCAAAAAGAAAGGAAAACAGCTTTACACTTACTGATTTGCAAACCTGATAAATTATTGATGTTTTTTTTTTTCTGGGTGTGTATGCCTTGTTCAGAGTTTCTTGCAAAAATATATTTCTTATTTTATTTTTAACTTTATTTCTTATAAGCTGCCACTGTTCTCAAAATTAGCATTCACAAAGTCTGGAATAAGCCTTAGGATTTAATCTTACTTTATAATCGTATCATTTTGAATTTGATTTTGTGGTAACATGTTGTTGACCAATGATTTTGTGAAAAATAACCATTGGCTGTCATGCCACATCTGCTATGAAAAAAGCAAAGGTTATACCTAGTGTTTTGCTTAAGTTTCCATTATGCTTAGTTTTTGCCTGCTACACTTAGTGTTCTGGATTTCTTACTGTGTTGATAGTCACTTAACATTATTTTAAATAGTGTGTTTAGACAGACATGTTTTTGTTGCATTCCAAAGGAACAACCTGAGTTTAAGTGATATTAAAGCAAAATTCATCCTAAATAGTGAAAGAAAAAATTGGGCAGGATGAAAGTGTTCAGAATAATTACATTAAATTAAATATGCATGTTTCTAGTTTAATAACTATAGACTTAACTTGAACATTCTCTTGTAAAAATAATTATTTTTTAATAATGATATTCTTCTTTACAAGGATTTTCAGGGTCACTTTACACTAGTAGATAAAATTGGGTTATTGTATGTCCAATTTAATGTGATATGTTCATCTTAATATGTAAAGACAGAAGAAAGCATAACAAGTTTAAAAAAAACTTAGAAAATAAATTAGAATATATTCTGATAATAAATGGACAATGCATTGTTAAAACTATTTTTCTGAATTATTTTCTATTGCTGACTTGTGACAAATAAGTTTGTTTCTTCTTTTAGTCACATTTCTGATGGGCTTGATGGTAATAGTGAAGAAGAGGATAATGTAGAGGGGTCACTGCCATTCGATGCCTCACCATCTCCCAAATCTACACCTGTTCAGCAGACAAGCAGTGGAGATGAGTTGGACTACTTTGAAATATCCCCAGAGTATGGTGGAAATAGAAACAGGTCGATTTCTTCAGCCAACAAAGCTTTTGCAAAGGTATTGTCTTTTCTGCTGCAATGTTTCCTTATATAACTAAATATTTTCTGATCCATTTAGTATGTTTGCTCTTTCCTGTTGAATTCTCAACAGACTCTTGCCAACTGTGTAGAAACTGTGAATGCACTCTGGCTAGCACATTGTGCAAGTTTTTTAGGTCTTCCCATTGGTACTATATCGGTTCAATCCAATGCATGCACACAACCAAAAAAGGTGGAGTTCTATGTTCACTGGAAGGTTTTGTAGTTTTGTTACAATTTACTCTGTACTGGCTCTGCAGTTGGTATTGTTGCCTCATACCTGTAGTGTTTTTTCCTGAAAATTCCAGTTTCCAAAATTCCAAATTATCCAAACTGACTGTATATGTGTACTCTGTGATTGACTATCGTTCACCCTAGTTTAAATTCTGACTGGTACTAAATGCTTTTATTACCTTTGAAATAAACAAAGTTTGGTCAGTTTGCTTTTTTAAGTTAATCAACAGCAACCTACTTGCAACATTCTGACCAGAAATTCAACAGAACAACAGAATGATGGGATGGTGGGAAAGTGTTGTCTTAATGACAACTCAGAAAATGCCTATATGACATGAACTTGAAAAAAGTCACCAGAGATTTCCTGAGTAAAAGCCTGAAAATCCTACTGGAGTTACTGGATAATACTGAGTATTCAGTAACTCAATGTATTTCTACAGTCTTTTAATTGTATAGACACACTATTGGAACCAAAAGTGAAATCATCAGCATGGATGGTAATGCACCTGACAGTATACACTTTGCATTTAAGACACTCTATAGGTGATATTACCAAGTTTTGATAGATTGGTACACAGTTAAACTTAACATCTGTGTTGGCATGTGTGCTGTAAGAGGAACTGTGCTGTTGTGATTCTTTTGTTGTTAAAAATTACCAGTAGTCTGCATGCTAAAGTAGAGACGAACATGTTTGCCTAAAAGGTAATGTCAATGGAAAATGTATGTTTTTTGTAAGTGCAACTGCAAAAATGGCAAGTAAACCCATTATCTTAGAGGATGTATAGAAAGAAACAGCTTTTCTCAATTGTTTCTCTCATTTATTTTTTGTATTGATGTTTATTTAATTTAATTGAATTTATAATTATTTGTTATATTTCAGCAGAGGTTCCTCCCAAGGCTAGAGTTAAAGTTTAATTTTAAAGTCTGTCTTGTTCATTATTGTTTCCATTATGTATGTTAATATTGTTGGTCTTTTAGTTTCTGTGTATCTGTGTATTCTCTTTTATATTTTTTGTGTTTTATGGGTAGTCCCCCAAGAACAGGGGCCACCTGCCCATAACCGCAAAAAACTACCCTCAGCTCTATAAAGGTGGAGGAAAACCCATAGTCTGTTGCGGTTCATTGAATATGTTTGTGGTATGTTGAGCACTGCTGAATTTGTGATTTTTTTGTGAATTTTTGGATTTTGAGCCCTTTTGCTCTGTCCTTTTGACTGTTCTTGGGATTTGTTATTCTGGACTTCTTTGCCTCTGGATTGCCATCTTGCCTCAGGCAATTTGTTTACCTTGTGCTCCTCAGAGTTTATCTTTGTGTCTCAGAGCATTTTTATGAAGATAAATATTTTTATTTGTTAGATTCTATGTTTGCACTTTTTTTTAACTAGTTGTGGTTAGAATAATCCCCCTCAAATGGGTGTTTTGATTATTTGTTCAGAACTTTTGCTTGGGAACTCTGTAGTTCACAACACTAACTGGCAAGTTTCATATTAAAAAGCAGTGAATCTTTGTCATTGTTTTTCTTTACGTTCCATTTTCGTATGAGGAATGCAGTTTATAAAAATTATTATTATTAGCTTGTTCACCAGTAAGTGGGAATTTTAGGATGAGTAAAAGCAAAAGCACAAAAAGTACAATTATTGGAATGTTACAAAAGAAAACTGATTGTCTCATTAAACAGTAAACACAAAAAAATCACACGAAAATAAATAGTTTACATCAGTGCTTTGGCTTAAAAACTAAGTGTATAGGTAACAGACAGGAAACCAAAGAAGGTGACATCTCCCACATTTCTCTTTGCAGAATTAGTGCTCTTACTGTAGTAAACTTATCACAAAATAATGTGTTAATATATTTTTATTACTCAATGGAGTCTTTTATTATGTCAAAATAAAATGTTTATGGTAGGATCTTAGACTACAGACAAAAACATTGGCTACATTATGGTTAACTGATAATGATTAATGAGGATTTTCAGTTTGATTAATTTTTTATGTAATGATTTAGCTGAGTACATGCTCATAGCAATTTATAAATTAGAGTATGTATCCGCATACATAAACACATATCAGTGTTTAAATAAAATCATGCCAGTATAAAGTCCATTTAGCCTAAGAATTGAGATGTGGCCGGTTGACAACAAAGGAGCAAAAGTAAAACACTTTAGTGTCCTGTGTCTTTTATAGTAAGCAAAGTCACTTCCATCCTCCATACCCAGTCATTCTTCAATATCACAAACACACACAGCAATCCTAAACTGTGTAAAATAATGTAAGAATTACGGTGTTGCATCAATAACCACTGAACCCGAGGGTGTATAAATTCTGCAACCTGTTCTTAAAAAGCATTGAAAGATAAAGTGTGCCACACTCATTTTTTACTGTATTTTTTATATTATGTCATTTCCAAAATTACAAAGTGTAGCCCACAACATTGTGGTTTTAAAATGGCTTTCAGCACTTTTCTATGTTTCTCTTACTGTGTTTCTTCTTTTTAATTAGAATTTTTTTTTCCTATTCTTAAATCGCCTTCCAAATTTTTATGTTTTTCTAAAAGATTTGATTTACTTATACAGTATATTGGTAACAAACTCTGTTCTTTTTATTAGGAGTTATATTTATTCAGGTTGATTAGTGGCCTTCTGTGTGCTTGAACTGCTTTTTAAAACATATTGTAACAATGCTCTATTGAAAAGATGCCATTGAGAATGAAGATGCATGTATTTTTAATCTTTCATAGTTATTTGCCTATGCTTCTTTTTACAATTATGTTGTATTTCTTTTATGTGCTCTTTGTCATTCAGTGAGTTCCAAAATAGTGCATATACATTTTCATATAAACATTGTAATAATAATAAACGCATGTCAATAAATGATTTGATATTTAATACAATTGGCTTTTCTCTTTGGTAGGAACTTATGGAATCTGGACTTCGGCTGAGATCTTATTCATATTCTTCTCCTAAAGTATCCATGACCATGCCAAACTTCATTCGGGACTCTGGAGCTGCGAGCCACACAGAAGGTATGTGCTGCTGTTCCCTTAAAAAAACAACACAAGAAAAACACTAATATTTCCGAGGTTCAAACACATGCAACGTGTTAAATATTCCAGAGCGTATGAGGAGGGAAATTCATTCATATGTTCAGACTAGCTTAAAATAATTAATCAAAGTTAAATTTTGTTTAAATTGCTTAACTTTTCCTGTTTTTATTATATAAAAAAATAGGAAAAGAATACATTTTTTATCATGTCATTGGTACTTGAATGTTGGCATCAGTGATGCTCCATTAACACAATTAAAAAAAATCTAGATGCTCCTTTGGTAAACAATATTTATTTAAGTTTAATAAAACAAATTAAAGGTATAGACTTACATAGCTATACATTATTTGAAAAGATTTTATTTGGTATCTAAATGATCATTATTGACAGATAATATTGCATTTTTCACTTAAGATGTAATTTCATTATCATAACAAATTTATATGTCAGGTTACTTTTTTGCATAACCTTTATAAAATTATTTTTATCCTTTTTAATTTTGTTTTAAATATTCTGTTATAACTTAACTGAAATGAACATTTAGCTAAGCTATCTCTTAATCTTATTGACTATATTTGTTAATATCACAGCTGAGAACTTGTTAAATGTATTATAGATATATTAATCATGCATTATGATGACTTTACTGGCATTTAATGCAATAATTATATTTAATTTTATTAGTTGTGTATATCACTTAGTCTGATTTTTGCATCGGTTATTCATATAGAATTGTAACTATGAGGAATTGTGTTTTATTTATATCTACTTTACTTATTTGTCGTTATTAGATAAGTAGTATTCAACATTGTTCACTTTAAACTTATGTAAGGTTAATTTCACATAATATAGTGGAATGTGTCTTTTTAAGAGTAGATTTCATTTAAACATATTTGTTGTTACAGTTTAAGCCTTTTTCCACTATTGATCAGCACAAGATTGGATTTCTTTTTTCAAGTATGAGTGACCATGTATTTAGACAGTTTTTACCTCCTTATGACCACAACACAAGAAAATATCTCATTAATTCATAATATTGCAAGTATTATCCTGATATGTGTGTATCCCAACAACATAAACTGAGAAAAGCAAGTATCAGTCACAAGGAAACTTGTGTAAAAATCTCTTTTCATTTACAAATTTCTAAATAAACACAAAATATATACAATTAGTCACCAGACGTGCTCTGTTCATTTTAAAAAGGGTGGTTTAGAACAGGCTGACTGGCTTGCAACATAAGCTGCAAAAATTATATTTATGTAATGAACAATTGTGCACTAAACACGTTAAGAGTGCCAAATAATGTAACAACAAATGCAGGAAAATGTTAAAGTGAAAGTGTCCTTGCATAGTTCAGACAAATAACTTCATCTCTATTGTGTGTAAGTATGTAGCATTTTATCTACCCCCACCATCAGTATATTGCCCAGTTATGCTGGTGAAATCTTTACTCAAAATTTAGTGGGAATTCAGGCTGAGATACAACTGAGATAAATGTTATGACCTAGACATCATACCATATTATTTAGATTATTATATTGATTTGTTCATTCTGTATTTTTGGAACATAATTATTATTATTATAGGCTCAGGTGGGGCCAGGGTCTTCTCATGATTTTGTATGATGTAAATTAAAAATTCAGTATATCCATCCTGGATGGGTCTCTGGCACACTGTTACATAGCTCACTCAAGCACAAACACTCTTTTGCAGAGGATGTTTAGAGTCATCTGTTAACCTAAAATCTATTTTGTTGGGATGTGCAAGGAAACTGGAGTACCAGCTCACAGAGACACAGGGTGGATGTGGAATCATAAATAAACATTAAAAAAGTTAAATACTGAAATGTGCAGAAGTGTGTATAATCAATATACAGTAATCCCTCCTCCATCGCGGGGGTTGCGTTCCAGACCCCCCCGCGATAGGTGAAAATCCGCGAAGTAGAAACCATATGTTTGTATGGTTATTTTTATATATTTTAAGCCCTTATAAACTCTCCCGCACTGTTTATAAATATTCCCCGCAGCGTTATACAGCATAATCCCTTTGTATTCTCTTAGATATTAGGTAAGATTCATTGAAATTATGTATATAAACACACACTGTTTATATACAGTAAAACCTAAATATTATTTTAAAGATATTGAGTGTCTCCGATATCACATATGTTACAGCCATTATGATAGACAGGTCACCAGCAATAAATACGTACATTGCAAGAAAAATAGTATACAGTAAATGTATTAATTATTTATGGTTACTCACCAACAATGACACGATGACTTGTCCGATAACAATGAGTTTAATTTTACTGCACAACAAAGGAGAGCGTTACAGCCCTTGTAAAGGAGCCACTTCAGGCGATTGTGTAGCACTGCCGTTGTTGTTCTTCTGGCAGTCTTCAATCCAAATCCCTAAAGCAGATTCCATCCAGACTACTGCCTTATTACATCCACTTGCAACTCGTTTTGCACCCTGGTTAAAAGGACGCTGCAGCCGTAGATCTTATATTCCTTTCCTACTTTTTAAATAAAAAGAATCGTAGCCTTCAACAAATCCAAAACGTTTACCTTTTCGGCAATCGTTAACATCTTCTTCTTGCGCTTGGGCACGGCACCTGAAGCAGTAGCAGATTGTTTTGGAGCCATAATGAAGGGCTTGACTATGCACAAAGATAAACACTAAAGAGCACAACTCTTTACACAGCGAAGCACGTTGATGCTGAATGAGCGAGATGAAACTTCCTGGTTAACACTGCATAGCTCCTGCGTGCTCTGATTGGTTAGCTTCTCAGTCAGGAGAACTTAACTGCGTGCTCTGATAGGTTAGCTTCTCAGCCATCCGCCAATAGCGTTCCTTGTATGAAATCAACTGGGCAAACCAACTGAGGAAGCATATATAGGAAGTAAAAAGACACATTGTCCGCAGAACCCGCGAAGCAGCGAAAAATCAGCGTTATATTTAGCATTTATTTAGTTATGCTTTCATATAAAATCCGCGATAGAGTGAAGCCGCGAAAGTCGAAGCGCGATATAGCGAGGGATTACTGTAATTCAATTTATAAACCCTCATACAGTAGGCAGGAGCCACTTTTGGATGGGGCACTAGTCCATTACAAGGCACATTCTCAAAAATTCACTGATCAGTGCCGGGCCAGTTATTCTAACACAAACATTCTTGGAGTCTGCATAGAAATCCAGAGTACCTGCAAAAAACCCATGAAGACAAAGCAAACATGAAATTTGTACTCTGCCATTGACCAGGCTGTATTTTGAGTCTAGTTCTCTGAACGACAGCGAGACATTAAATGTTGCTCTATGAAATTTCTAATAACACAAAATTAATTGAGCCATTTAAATCAGTCAAAAGTGATGCATTCTTCAATAGCTATGAGAACATCCATATATTTTCAGAAGTTATTAATCAATATCTTATATGTGTCTGGGGAATTTTTGCCCATTCTTCCTTATATTCTATTCTTCAGATGTCTCACATAAGATATAACATGAACAGTCCATGTTAAAATTGTTGGTACAACATTTTTGTTGGCTTGAGATTGGGACGCTGGGTTTGCCATCCCCAAACATGAATTGTGTTCTTTTAAAACAAGACTTTGACTGAGTTGCTGAAATATTTAGTACCTCCATAATAACTGAAGAGTGATATTTGGCTTATGTTCAACTCAAAGTGGTATTTTGCAGAAGGCAATGTATTTGGCAATGTCATTACTAAAAAATTAATAGAAAAGGATTTATCCACTACATCTGTATTACTTAAATTCTGGACTATAGAGTCTTTGGCAGACTTTTTTTTAAACTTATTTTCAATTTTAAAAGCCCTCTGCGAGATAAAAAGATAAATTTGGCATTTTTCAAGTCAAAGTTATGTCTTTATAAACATAGTATATACTGTATTAATTTGCCACTTAATATCACGCTGAAAAGTTAACCGTATCTTTTAAATTGCAAAAAAAAAATAGATAGCCCACTCTTTCATTTTATAATGGAGCTTACATGTATCAGGGTCCCACTATCAAAAAAGCCTTAAAACGTACCAAGTATATTCGATAATTGTGAAGAAATAAATTTGACTTGAAAATGCCAAACTTATCCTTTAATAATGCTCCAGTTTGGAAGGGAAAACAAATGGGCAAACACAAAGTTCAAAGATAACAATAGAATAACCTTTGCTGTACAGACATTGAACTGTCAAGTCTTTCAGGTGGTTTAACATTTCCACTTTCCAAGTCATCAAAGTTCTGCATTGAAGGGCTCTTACTTTTACCTTCATTTTCTCTCTCACATTTAGTTATCATCCTTCCATTCTTTTCACCAGTAGCATATTTACAAATCACTTCTGGAGTCCACACTCAAAGATGTAATAGCACTAAGGTGGCCTTATACCTTGACTTTAGGCCATTTTTTAGACAATCCTTGAAATCCCTTCCAGGAGTCTGCCTCTCCAGTGCTCACCCTGTCTAGAGTGTCTGAACTCCTTTTTTGAACTCCTGTGCCCCCAGTACTTAACTTAGGGGTGGAGTCTCAAAGGCAGCACACCAACTGTCATTCTTCAGTAAATTTATATGGTACAGTATCACTTTCAGGCCTCTTTTAATGCCTTACTGAATTTACTGTTCCTCAGTTCTTTGCAGCAGTATTCCACAGTTGCCTCAGCATCAAAATGTCAGCAGGTGTAACGCCTTCCTGCTGTTCAATATACAAAAATGCTGTTTCGATGGTATTTAGACGGTCTGTAGGGAAACCTTGTGTGAATTTTCTGTACAGTCCTCATTGTATAAACACACACATCCTAAGTGGAAAAAAAAGTAGAGCATGCGTACACAGTCACCGTTTGTAACACACTGACAATAGCTATGGGTGCAGTTGGGGAGGGGTGAGTGAGTCATGCTCACATTCCCAGAGTCACCAGCTCCTCCACCTTTCCAACAGTACAAGTTAAAAGTATAGTATTTATGCACTTGGTGCAATATTCACAACAAAGCTTTAATGAATTATAGAAAAAGTAATGAACTGTATGACACAGGTTTTCCTCGGATAATGCAGACCCTCTGTTAATTCGGGTGTGGAAAATCGGGGTACTGCAGTATATACCGTATTTTTAATAGACATTTACCAATCTATACATTTCCAAACCAGCTTATTTCAATTCAGATTTGTGGAACTGGGGCCTTTTCCAGCAGCATCTGGTGCAAGGCAATAGTTTATCCAGAGTATAATGATAAATTATACAGGAAATCCACAACCTTAATTAAATACTGTATATTCAGGCCACCTCAATAGTGGAAAAAGGGCTGTTTTCAGTATGCAATGCAAATGCATTGAATGGTGTACACAGTTTAATCTGCTGTGATTTAAAGATTAGTATAATGGATGGTTAACACCTGAGTTTAGGTATTGCAAAAATGCATCTATTACTCATTTACTCTTAATAAAGGCTTCTTTTGGTCATCATAAAACTTATAAAACATCAGTAGATTGGTTATTCATCTCTGTGCAGTGAAGTATATTGGCATGGTGGTAAAATTACTTAATATGAAGGATCCACAAGTCTTATATTAAATATGTAATATCAAAAGAAATGTGTTTCAGTTAAGCCACCCCAGATGACTCCAAAGTGAAGTCTTCTTAGTACACCACAATGCAGTGATGAATAAACACTTTGTAAGTGTTATAAAGACTCAAAGAAGTGTTTCTTAAGGTCTTGTTACATAAGAGTAAATGAGCAATAGATACATTTTTATGGCATCTAAACTAAAGTGTTACCTAATGGATTATAGAAACAGGAAATTACTTTCAGTGTTTGGTTACAAATGATGCTACTATTAAGATCAAAACATTAATGCATGATATATGAAATTTTGGTTTAATTCAGTGTGGTGTATAGAGTAAAATCTTTCACCAGTAAGGAATTTATCCCTGCTCTGTAGATGGAGTATTCAACCACAGTGGGAAGTCCCTTCTGCAGGCTCTTTCTTTGTCTAAATCAGTGTCTCTCCTTCACCCTGGTAGTAAGTAAATTACAACTTGTTGGACACTGTCTTTGGCAGTCTCTAAAGGCATGGACTTTGGATAACTTGGTGTAAGGAGAAACGTTCCTTTGGTCATGTAACCGGTGTTGCTTGCTTTGATGTTAAAAGGTCACTAATGCAAAATGTCATATTTCTGTTGTGGCATCTCTGTTGCAGTGGGAAAGGATAAACATTTCTGTGATCTAGACAGAAGGTGGAAAATGCATGACAAAAACAGAAGCTAACCAAATAGATTTTATTTTAAATTTAATAGTTAAAAATGATATATGTTACCTATAGAAAAAAATCAGGTCATGCATGTTGCACCTAAAGTCTCTTGTTAACAGAACATTGCTTTTGAGGTGGAGAGGGTTTTTAAGAGGGAAATTGTGTCACAAAATGCAGTGCATTCGGAAAGTATTTACAGCACATCACTTTTTCCACATTTTGTTATGTTACAGCCTTATTCCAAAATGGATTAAATTCATTTTTTTTCCTCAGTATTCTACACACAACACCCCATAATGACAACATGAAAAAGTTTACTTGAGAGTTTTGCAAATTTATTAAAAATAAAATTGAGAAATCACATGTACATAAGTATTCACAGCCTTTGCCATGAAGCTCAAAATTGAGCTCAGGTGCATCCTGTTTCCCCTGATCATTCTTGAGATGTTTCTGCAGCTTAATTGGAGTCCACCTGTGGTAAATTCAGTTGATTGGACATGATTTGGAAAGGCACACGCCTGTCTATATAAGGTCCCACAGTTGACAGTTCATGTCAGAGCACAAACCAAGCATGAAGTCAAAGGAATTGTCTTTAGACCTCCGAGACAGGATTTTCTCGAGGCACAAATCTGGGGAAGGTTACAGAAAAATTTCTGCTGCTTTGAAGGTCCCATTGAGCACAGTGGCCTCCATCATCCGTAAGTGCAAGAAGTTCGAAACCACCAGGACTCTTCCTAGAGCTGGCCGACCATCTAAACTGAGTGATCGGAGGAGAAGGGCCTTAGTCAGGGAGGTGACCAAGAACCCGATGGTCACTCTGTCAGAGCTCCAGAGGTCCTCTGTGGAGAGAGGAGAACCTTCCAGAAGGACAGCCATCTCTGCCGCAATCCACCAATCAGGCCTGTATGGTAGAGTGGCCAGACGGAAGCCACTCCTTAGTAAAAGGCACATGGCAGCCCGCCTGGAGTTTGCCAAAAGGCACCTGAAGGACTCTCAGACCATGAGAAACAAAATTCTCTGGTCTGATGAGACAAAGATTGAACTCTTTGATGTGAATGCCAGGCGTCACGTTTGGAGGAAACCAGGCACCGCTCATTAACAGGCCAATACCATCCCTACAATGAGGCATGGTGGTGGCAGCATCATGCTGTGGGGATGTTTTTCAGCGGCAGGAACTGGGAGACTAGTCAGGATAAAGGGAAAGATGACTGCAGCAATGTACAGAGACATCCTGGATGAAAACTTGCTCCAGAGCACTCTTGACCTCAGACTGGGGCGACGGTTCATCTTTCAGCAGGACAACGACCCTAAGCACACAGCCAAGATATCAAAGGAGTGGCTTCAGGACAACTCTGTGAATGTCCTTGAGTGGCCCAGCCAGAGCCCAGACTTGAATCCGATTGAACATCTCTGGAGAGATCTTAAAATGGCTGTGCGCCGACGCTTCCCATCCAACCTGATGGAGCTTGAGAGGTGCTGCAAAGAGGAATGGGGGAAACTGGCCAAGGATAGGTGTGCCAAGCTTGTGGCATCATATTCAAAAAGACTTGAGGCTGTAATTGCTGCCAAAGGTGCATCGACAAATTATTGAACAAAGGCTGTGAATACTTATGATGTGATTTCTGTTTTTTTATTTTTAGTAAATTTGCAAAAACCTCAAACTTTTTTCATGTTGTCATTATGGGGTGTTGTGTGTAGAATTCTGAGGAAAAAAATGAATTTAATCCATTTTGGAATAAGGCTGTAACATAACAAAATGTGGGAAAAGTGATGCGCTGTGAATACTTTCCGGATGCACTGTACCTTAAAAGGTCTTCTTTCAGTGTGCATTTATGTCTTTCTTTCTTGTTATGCTGAGCATTAAAATTTAAGTTAATGTAAAATGGCTATACTTTTCCTAAATGTTTCTTGACAACATATTTTACTTCAACTCTGTGATCTTATTTTTTTCAAAATGTGACAATGAAATGTGGTCCTATTTTTTTTCAAAATGTGACAATGAAATCAGTTATGTTTAAACATTACAGAGTCACATAACACCAACGTGTTGAGTTCATTTTATAATACTTAATTTTTCCTGGGTGATTTAGCTTTTTTCTCAAGTAAAGATAAGCATGTATAGGGCATACATTTTGCATTTTATTTGTCTGTTGTTTTTGAAGTTGTCAAGAATTGTTAAAGGTTAAGAATAGCTGTTGCGTGATAACATAAAAGTGTTCTTTGCTTTCTAAATGTGTTTCTCTCCATAAGGTTTCTTGTTTTCCAATATGTAACTGTGCAATATGTTAATTTCAGAGCACCGTACTTACAGTTTACCAGAACACCCAAAAGAAAAAAGGTAATAATATTTGTTTATCACACTTTTCAATAGTACACTGCTTTATAATTACACCATTTATAAAAATTGTATTTAACAAATGTATATGTTTTCAATCAAAACTGAAAAGTGTCAAGGTCAGGTTGACTGTTTTTGAGACTTATGCCCATATTTATTATGCGTCTCGGAGTAGGAAAACAATCCTAACTGATTGAAAAATCTCATAGTGATGGAAATTTGTACTCTTAGGAGTAGTAGTAAAAGAATTTTAGCTATTTTTTTAAGTTTAGTAAACTACTTCTAACTTCACCAGAGTTTAGGAGAACCTGTAAGCTACCCTAACTTGGTAGATCTATTTGTAACGTAATATTTTTGGGTGTTACGTGGTCCATCTATGTGGAGACACCATGCACTGTTAGCCAGAATTGAAATGTTGGTAACATTATGCTTTTTGGTCAAAGGGAAAATGCAGCTTTGCAATAGCGATGAGTTGTGTATGTTACAGCCAAGTATTTCTTGAATTTTGCATCACTTTGACTGCCCTTTAAACATGTGAGGTAATACGCAGATTCATACTTTTCTCCACTACTCCACATAATGTAATGTTAAAGCTGCGTTCATGCAAATCAACACACACATAAAGGCTATTGCTCCAAGTGTAGATGAGCATGCATCTGTAAATAGTCAGCATTATTACCCTGAGGATTAGCTGGTCTGGATAGGAGATTGACAGCATAACGTCACACAGGTATGCTAAGCTCTGCATTCCATGAACCCTTTGAACATTTGTTTTACACCTTACTTTCCCAGAGGTTTCAAAAATGCAGGCAGAAACTCCTGGGGCATTAGATAAACAGATCCTCACAGAAGATGAGGGGATATCACAAAGAGAGGCATGGTATGGGACTCACAAAGATGATCAGAAACAGTTGAAGAGTGGATGCAAATAGCCACGGCTACTTTTGGTAACTGTTACTTTACAAGGTATTTCCCACAGTCATAACAGTAGGAAGGTGATTCTTTTGAAAATGCGGCTGTGGTTCATCCATTGTTAAATAAATATGCCCATATCAAGCCTAACTCTCATTTGGTGTATGTGTTTCAGTTTGTCCATCTCAGTGTTTGTTTCAGTATTATTCTTGATGTTGCAAAGTGTATGTGTCCCTCCTTCGTTCTTCTACTTTGAATATTATTATTGTCATCATTATTATTGTTATTATTTTTTTTATCTTTCTGGTGGGCCTGTGACTGGAACTAGGACGTTTCATAACTTCTTCTCATGTCCTACTTTGAGGTAGGGCAAATTCTTATCCCATTAAGACTCTTCAAGCAATTCCTAGGAGCAACTCTGAGAGGCTTGATGAATATGAGTCTAAATATCTGAAGTTCATTCAAAGCATAAGTAATATTTGCAGACTGGCAACTTGGTGCCTTTTTAAAAATATTTTGTAACAGAAATCTGTTTTGTACGCAGGTTGTAACTGAAATTAACATTTTCTTTTCTTAAATGCGTAATATGTAAAATTATGATAAAAATTGCATATTAAGTACAGGTGTCCCTCAAATGCCAATTATTTTTCCTTTTATTTAGTTTGACAGAGGAAAGATGATAAACATAAAAACAACAAGTGTTTACATTTTAAATATTATGCCATGGCCAAACTTATGTTTTTCAGCTGTTTAAAAGAAGATGCAAGTAAATTGACTAAACTGTTAACTTTTTCATCTGAAACAATATTTCTCCAGACAGATCTATATTGGTCAAAACTTCTAGAGCATCTCAGTTTTTTCAGTTTTTATTGAAATTTATGCAGTTTAGTTTCTCATGTGAAATTAAAGCGTAGAATGAATAAACAGTTGGATATTTAAAAAAATCATGGAATTTATTTTTTTAACAAAACTTAATCTACATTTTTGACACATCAAAGTAACCACTTTTTCCAGGTCTAATAGCCAAACACACTCACAATATTCTTTCTACAATGGAAATCAAATATTGGTTTTTTTTCCAACACTGTGCAAAATATGTTGCACTTGTTGGTTGCTTTACTTTTACTGTTCTGTTCAGCTCATCCCAATCTTTCTCAGTTGGTTTTAAATCTGCAGACTGTGCTGGTGATTTCATGATTTGAAGCTTTGTGTCATTATTTAGGTATATGATGAACCCCTTACCAAATAGGCATTGGCCATAGGGTATTGTATGGTATTGCAAAATGCTGTGCTAGGCCTTTTGGTTCAGGGAATCTGTCACTCTGTGCAAATCACCCACGTTTGACAGTTGTTGGTACACACTGAGGCCAGGGATATACTTAATGCTACACGACGCATGTGCATGAGGACTCTGCTTCTGTCCAAGCAGTGTACTCTCTATACTTGCACACATACTTTAAGTAAATACAGAGGATTTCTCCAGGTGGCAGTGTGAGAAATCATTATGGTGAGAAAATGTCTGGTTTCGCTGTGTTGTGACTTGAAGGAAAAAAAAGATGTTGAAGATTCTTTGCATTCTGATGCTGTTGTGTAGGTGCCAAAAAAATGATGAAAGCAGCGACACAGAAGATGGTATGTGAGACCTTTAAATGTATTGCTTCGTTACATTGGGGAACATGCAACGCTTGTTCTGCCTTTGTGAGAAATGGAGGATGACAAGAACCACAAATACATTTGCATCTCAGCATTTAAGTCTGACAGTTTGCTTCACCGCAACAAACCATTCATCAAACATCGAAGCACGCAGATTTATCCTGTTGAAGCTACATTGTGGCTTGCCATCACACAGTGATAGTAAACAACGATGCTGATGTGACGTACCAAACCTTGAACACAAATGTCACCCATAGTTTTGCTGGTACTGTAACTCATGCATGTGTCACATTAATTTCTGATGATATGCTCAGAAGACATGTCAAAAGAATGCTGGGAACACATTGCAGCCATGATTCATACACATAAATGTTTTGAGCGTGAAGTGTGAATCATCATTTCATTTACTCAGTGGTGTACAGAAACCTTAAAACCCTGTGAGATGAACCAAAGATTTCAAATTTTGATTCATTAATTAGATTACCTTCTTTAATAGTCAACGGGCAGTGGCTCCTGACCCATGCAAGCCTCTTTTTCTTACTTTACAATTTTAACAATGGCTTTTTAACTGCCACTCAAACCTTCAACTAAAAGTCCTGAAAATGAGACTTGCTTACCAATTTTAAACTGTGTCTAAAACTGCTTTCCTGTGAGGCATCTATCACACAAGATTGTCAAAGACAGATAATAGAATTTTTGAAAAGTATTTGCAATCTCTTTTCTTACGTGTATCTTCAGCACCTTCTCTCTGTATTCATGTGTGTGTGTGAACATCTCATTATTGGCGCCCCCTCTCTCGTGTTCTCATAAAGCCTGCTTTCTTTCATAAAGGCACCTTTCTCACCTCCTGTCTGATTTTATGCTTTCTGTCTTGGAAGGTGACTCTTCCAGCAGGCCTCTTATGCTTTTACGAATATGTCTTCAGCAGTGTTCCTTCTCTTGCGCACATTCACATAAAGCCTACTTCTTAGATTATTATCAAGGTTTTATACTGTACGTCCTTGAAACTGATTTTCTCAGTGTGTCTCCTATGCCTTTACTCCTCCTCATGCATATCACACTCGCACTTTCTCTTTTGCCGAGTGACCATATGTATATAGTGAATGCTGACATGGATGGACCGTTGTTTGGACTGTGTGATGCCTTTCCCAGCTGAGAGGCCATAATAGATGGGCAGCACAGTGGGAGAAGCAGGGATGGCTAGCTGTTCATACCACAGTTGGAGCATTCAGGCTTAAATGGATGAACTGGGACACTTTAATTCCCAACATGGGGGATGGCAGTGCTTCTTTTGTCCAGTCCCAATATAAACACCTGCAGGGTATCATGGGACCTGCAGTCTCGAAAGGTAACCCTGACGGGGTTCCTGGGTGTTGTCAGAGCTGCTGTCAAAAGAAATGTTCTCTATTTTGGGAAGATTCCACCTAACCCAGAAGTGCTTCCTAAGCCCTGGCACTGGAAGTACTCCTGGTTTTGGCATGAAAGAAACAATTTCTATTGCATCAGGGAGTTGGAGTCGGGAGGAAGGGGAAAAAGAATGCCTGGAAGAATGTTGAGAAAGTTAATTATTTGAATTGTGCTTGTGACTATTTGTGTGTTGGAGGAAAAACCTGGTACTTTTGTGTAATAGAAATATGTTATTTGAACCCTTGACTGTGTCTATGCACTTATGCCTGGAGTCTGAGGTGCCCCTTTTTGGCCATTATATATTTGTAACCTAAACTCTTTTTTTAACCTCTGGCAGTTTACTGCTTACCTTTGTGCCATCTCAGGTTATTCACTGGACTGAACTGTAAAAATGGCGGTGTTCTAAAACCTGACTGGTAGTGTGTGTGTATGTGTATGTATAAAACAAAGATATAATATTTTGTATGTACTATTAATTGAGTTATTGCTCAGCATAACATCAGGCGTGTTGCATGTCTACTGAAAAGCATAACATACAGTATATATTTTGAAAGGTTTATGATGAGTTACTGTCATTAGCAGGTGTGCGTACTTAATATACACTGTACTCTGATAGGCGTTTCATCAGCAAACAGTGATACAAACCTGTTTCAGACTTACTTTCTGAAGGTCTTGTCAGTGTCTATAAATTACTTGTTATCATTTGTGCTTCTTATCAAGAGGCTTAGCGCCTTTTTGTTCTTGTCAGCTTAACTTGGGTCTTTCTTGAATAAGTCAGTCTTTGTATAGGTTATGTGAAACACTGTAATTTTGAAAAAATACATTGTTTTTGATATCCTGCAGTATATTGTTTTATTTATGCTGCAATGTTTGCAGAGTACAAGCAAGTTGTTTTAGGAATATTAGTGCGTGATCTAAGCAAAGATATTAGTAGCTTAATAGCAATTGATAATTCTTTTCAAAAGTTTTTTTTTGAGTTTTTTTAATTTAAAAGATGACTAATATTTAATGCCATGCACATTTACATATGAAAAGCATTTTATTATATATCGTATTATTATATTATATATAGGTATTATATCATAAGTAACACATCCACTTGCTTTCAATTTTGGCATGCTTATATGCATATGTAATTTTAATGGTAGTAAGCAATACATAATTTTTAATGGTAAACATTTATTTATTACAGTGAATTGGGAAAATTCTTTACTTTCTGTATGTCTCCAAAATATAGATTTTTAAACCTAAAGAAAAATTCACTCATCCATCCAGCATTGATTAAATCCAATCACTTTTGAACCTGTTGAATTAATTTAAGAGTTAAATTAGTTACACTAGTTTATTGTATGTCATATTCAGAGCCATAGTCTGCTAAGTTTAAAGTTTTCAGTTAACTTAACACATAATTCTTTGGGACATGGAAGGATAATCAAAGTATTATTTTGGAAGACCGACTGCAATACATTGACAATGTTCAGATTACTCAACAAAGAAGAAACATTTTGGAATTTAAAGCATGTCTCCTGAAAGTATGATTCCCCAGCACTAACCACTGCACCACAATGTTACCTTGGTAAAAACTCTTACAGATATATGTGATCCCATTTATCTTCAGCTCAAGTCACATCATTCACCTCATACTTTCAAGAGTTCTTACTGTAACTGATGGTTCTCATTAATTGCGGTAGTCCTGGCTAAGAAAAACACAGAAAAGAAGGTATGACAGAGGAAATTAATTTGGTATTGATAAGCTGAGTACTAGCCCACAGAAATGCTGTGTATGTGTGTTTTACCAGTAGAATTTAGTGTAAGTCATGTACTTTCAAGCCAGTCTTATATATATATATATATGTAGTGTAGAGAGCATCCCGGACACAGACAGGCAGACACCGATCACCCTCAGTCCAGGCCTCTTTCTCCAATGCCTCTCTTTCTGACCGCCTCCACTCCTCTCCTCTGAGCTCTGTCCTCTTTCACCCGACTCCAGCTCCTGAATGGAGGGAGGCGGCCCCTTTTAAGTCCACCCGGCCGTGCTCCAGGTGCCTCCTGATGAGCTTCTGGTGGCACTTCCTGGTGTGGTGGCAGTGCCGCATGAGCACTCCGGGTGTCCCTTGTAATCCTTCCGCCAGCACCTCTGGGTGTGGCGAAAGTGCTGACGTCCAGGGCTTCTCAGGCATCTGGGTGCCCCCTGGCAGTGACCAAGAGACCCTATAGGGTTGACCTGTCATGCTCTATTCCCGTGGCCCCTATACCAACCAGGGCGACTGCCCTCTCGTGGTCTGGAGGAGGCGTAGTCCCACTCCCAGTCCTTCCAAGCGTCCCGGTTGGGTACCACCCCCAGCCGCTCGCCACTATATATATTCATATATATTTATATATCGTGAAGCCCGACACAGACAGGCAGGAGACAGGTTTTGCACCCAGCACATGGTTTATTTACAGTTCTGTTCACACAGTAAACCAGCACCAAGACACCAAGACACAACACAGTCCCTTCTCTGCCGCCAGTCCATTTGCCTCCACTCCTCCTCAGCCTTTGTCCTCTTCCTCCCAACTCTGGCCTATGAATGGTGGGGACTAGCACCTATTTATAAGGCACCCATAAGGACTCCAGGTGCCCAACCAGTTTCTTTTGGCCGCACGTCCGGGTGTGGTAGAAGTGCAGCCAAATGCAAATATCCATGTGCCCCCTGGAGGTGGCCTCAGGCCCCAACAGGGTAGAGCTTCAATGCGCATGACCCGTGGCCCAGCTACAAGCCAAGGGGGCTACCTTCTTTTGGTCCGGGATAGAAACATTCTTAAAAATAAACTCTTCTCCGGTCCTTCCATGCTTCAGGGGTAGCAGCTGGGTAAGGACTCTGGCCATCCTCCACAATATATATGTGTGTAAATAGGTTGCTGGATGTTAATATTGAAAGTAGCTTTTGGTACCTAAAGTACCTAAATAAATAATAATTCATATATCTCTTTTTCAAACATTCCAGTTCTATTATGTGGGAAACCAAATCCAGTCTCAGCAGCATCTGGTGGGTTCAAGGCAAGAACTAGTCCTAGTTGTGTTTCCAGTCCATCACAAGGCAGACACAGTCTGGGCTAATTCAATTTGCCAGTCAACCTAACATCACATCATTGAGATGCAGGAGGAAGCTGGAGTACATTGAGTAAACTGACCTATTCACAGGGAGGGCATGTAAAGATGCAATTTTAACCTAGAAAGCTGAAAAGCGCTAAAGGACAAGATCACTTGTCACTGAATTGGACACATTTTAAAACTAACAATTATGACAGTTATTTTAATTTATTATTCAAATATATTAATGTAAAGAGCTGATATTAAAGCTTCAGATGCATAACGAATACCTCAGTGTAGACATTTTGTTTGCTTAAAATTGTTAATGAGGTGCTTTATTTTCCATTATTAAAATTGCAATAGGAATCAAACAAAGTATGTTAAAAACTGTAAAAATACATTTTAAGTTATTTCACTTTAAAGGTTTTTCTAGCTGGTTCTTACAAAAAAAGTGTTTAATCTTAAAACAGATAAACATATTGTTTGTAGAATATGAAAAAGGATGAAACATACTTTTTATTAAAATATTTATAGTCACATCAAAAGTCATGATACTAAGCCTATGTGAATTGTTGTGCCTTGACCTAGTCTTGTTTTTGGCATTCAAATATTAGTAAATGTGTTGTTTTCTGTAGGGAATTAAATTTCCGTAAGCGAGTGCAGCCAGCCGAGGAGGAATGCAGGCCTGAGCTAACAGAGCCTCTGCGCCACCTCACTCTTTTGGAATTCCTCAAGGAGTACGTAGCCATCTTCTTTGGTGAAAGCAGGCATGTCTAGAAATAGCAAACGTTGAGTCATTAACTTCATTAATGCACTTGATTGGTTATTTATTTTTGTAGTTTAGCTAAACAGTCCTGTTGCGACACTGCATCTAAAATGGCTGCCTTTGCTGTTATTATGATAAGACCCCTGTTGTTTCCAGTTTGACCAACTCCATGCACTGCTTCATACTGTATGCTTTTTTATCTTGATTAGGATTTATGCTAAGAAATTAATTGGACAATATAAATGCTTCATTTTTCAAACACTTTAAAGTGCTGATTTGAAAATGATGTCATGCAAGAAAACCAAACCAAAAAAAAAAACTTCTGGATGCAGAGTAAAATGTTTTTAAATTCCTAATCTGATAGATTTTGATTTCTCAATAACTTTTTTGTTTGTTATTCATTCATTTTTTTATATGAATGGACTTTTGAGGTCTACACCATAGTGGTATTTTTTAATTTTCTTCTAAGTGAACCAGCCCAAAGTTATCAAACTTTTAAATGATAAATAAAATAATGTGTAAAATGCAGAACTAGAATACCAAAGGTAATCAATATGAATAAGTATTCTCAAATTATTCTCAATTCTAAAAATAACATCTATTGAATTGAACTGTAAAAGGCATTAATTACGAAGAGCAAATGAACGCTTATATTTAAAGTATATTTGTATCATATTTAAAACGCTATTCCATTACCACCATTTTTAGGGTCACATTTGGCTAAACACAGGGGTTTACATGCTAATGCTGCTGTCACGTAATGCATTTTGTTGAGCACTGCACTTAAGGTGTCCGTCTCACTGCTGTTACACATTGCCTTAAAAAGTTCCACGCTAGCACATCACTACAATTCTATATATCTCAGTGTTTAAGTGTTTCACTTGGAAAGTTTAAAGCTGTACGAAAATCTGTATGTTCACTTAAGTACATTTCCAGCAGAATAAATGGTAATATTTAGCTGAGAATTCATTATTCATGTGTTTTTGATTCTACCTTCAAACAATAAACATTAACTTTATCACCCCCCCCCCCCCCTTTTACTTATCGTCAGTTACTTATTTTTTAGCCCGCTGAATGAATGCACAGAAAAAGTAACTTAATGCACATCTGTACTTGCCAATATTTGACTTTTATGCTAGAAGTTGCACTTTTATAATTTATTATTTCTTGTAGAATTGAAGAAGAAGATTGGGATAAGTATATCATCCCATCAAAGACAGAATCTGAGAAGTACAAAGTGAGCCGCACCTTCAGCTTCTTGAAAAACAGGATGTCAGGCAAAAGGGATAAGAAGGTAAATGCTTGCCAAAATATGACTGTCAGATTCTGCTGAACTTTAAATTAGAATCTTTATGGTAAATTGTGCTTGACAAAGAAAAAGATGCAAACAGATACAAAAATACTGGTTAAACTGTTTGTCTGAAAGAAAAATGACCTTACATTTAGTAATCATTAACCACCAGCAGCAGCAGTGCAAACAAGGTAACAAATGAGAGTAAAATTTTATTGTCTACTGCTTATCCAGTGAGTAAACTGACCATGATAAAATAAGAAAAAACATCAGCATGTGTCCCACAATTAATATTTTCCAGTTTAGCTGTAGTGTCTGCATGTCTGTTGTGTTCTTGAAAAAAAAATGTAGTTTTTTAAAATTTTACTGTGGTTCTGAAAAATGTGATGAGATGAGAAAATACTTTATAATAGTTATTTTGTCTATATAAGGGAAAGAATAAGGAAAAAGATGGAAAGGACAAATTAATCCATGGCCACCAGTTTGTAAGTGGCTCATTTTCTGGACCTACTCTCTGCTTGGTGTGTGACAAAACCATTATTGGGAAAGAGCTTTTTCAGTGTTCTAGTAGGTATTTATTTAATTTCTTCTTGTATTGAAAAGGCCTGATCAGTATTTAATTTAAAAAATGTAGTTTTAAGTTTCTGGACCTACTCTTTGCTTGGTGTGTAACAAAACCATTATTGGGAAAGAGCTTTTTCAGTGTTCTAGTAGGTATTTATTTATTTTTTTCTTGTATTGAAAAGGCCTGATCAGTATTTAATTTAAAAAATGTAGTTTTAAGTTTCTAGTTCATAGTTTTCAGTTAAAAATGTAACACACTTAAAATAACAAACAAATATAAAATAATGATTGTTTTTCTTTTGTGTTTCCTTTTTTTGAGACTGCACGATTAATATCCACAAACAATGCAAAGAAAGTGTTGCACCATGTATTAGGGTAAGTATATATTTCTTGCTTAAATTATGATCCTAAACAAAAGAATGCATCAAACGTGTAGTATTATTATTATTGTTAATTTTAAAATGTTTTAAAATTACTGTACTTCTGTTAAGTGATCATTAGTATACATCTGTTATCTATATTTCTTTCATTCATTGAATATATTCCCTTTGGATATATATTTCATATATATAGCATTTGGTCATTAGCAGGAACTAACCCAGAATGGGATCCCTGCCTATCTTATGCATATATCCATACATTCATACAAGGATAATTTAGATTAGGCCTTTAGGAAATGGGAGAAAAGTAAAGTAGCTCTAGAAAACCCACACAGACATAAAGAGAAGGTTAGAATAGGTAGTGAACAGGCACATATTAAGAGCCCAAAAGCCTGCAGCTTTGACACTGTAACACTAACCATTGAGTTGCCATGTCATCTCTTAAATTTCTGAATCTTAATTCAGAGTTGTTTTTCGAAAATAATCACTCATTTCACTTTGTCTTTATGACAGGAACAAGTTGATCCCAGGAAGTATAATATTCTTGATAAGAGAAATTGCTAGTTTTATGGAACATTTAACATACTTTTTAATTGTACCTTTATAGACAAAGCTAAGGAACTTTTTATTTTGTTTCTGTTTTGCGTGAGCTATATGATTTGTCTGGTTTAGTGCATGAATAAAAGAAGCCAAAAACATATCACCTGTCAATTCTTAAATAAATGATGATGTTCATTAGACACCTTTAGATACTACTAGCAAAGTTGTGGGTGTTTGCATAAGCCAAGCATAGCAACAGTGCCAAAACATCATGAAAATTGTGCATTTCTACTGGAATATCCTCTTACTGTGAGTCTGGGTAAAAATAAACATTTGTAAGCACTTTCTGTTTCAGTAATCTATAATTTTCAAATCATATTATTTATAATATTTTATTTGATTGTGTGTTAATTTGTTTTGTTTAGTAAATATTCTAAATACTACTATATTCACATTTCATTAAATTTGTTATTGTATTCTGATTAAACAGAGGCTGAGCACGTCAGTCAAAAACAAGCCAGTGACCACTCCACAGTGTAAGTCTTGCTGTGTCATATTTGCCATTTAATGAAAGAATTTTTATTGTAAAGTATTTTATTTTGTTTTGAAAATATCTATATGTGCAGGTGCTATATATCATTTTAATGTATTGCCTTGTTAGTGTATTGAAAATATGTTTAACATTGTCTTAGTTTACACTAGGTTCACTAAAATGGCACAATATAGCAATATATTTTGTTTTCTAAGTTAAAGTTATTTTTGTGTTTTTAAAATGTTTGTGGAAGTGCCATGATTATGAAAAACCAATATAACAGAATGTGTTGGCTATATAGTCTTCTTACCCATATTTACAGCTTTCAGTTGTATTTCCAGTTACTGTTCTTAGAAGATTCTAGATTGCATTTTGGATTTTTGCTGTTATATTTTGTATTAGAAAAAGTGAAGGCTCGTGTTAAATTAGCATTTAAGATGAATGGTTGAGTTAATCAAGTAATGTGATTGATCACTCACTGAGCAACACATATCCGGGAAGAGGAAGGATATGGGCAGCTTTGGAGGACACTGGCAGACCTGCGGTGCATAATTGATGATAATTGGCAGACAAATTACTGTTGTAAAAAGAGCACTGGACCCAGTAGGTTAAAGACTGATGTAGGCTGCTTGTCTGTCATCCATAGTTAACAAAATGTGAATTCTTAAAATTAGTGCTGTCTGTTAGGTAGAGATCAACTTCATATTGATCCAGCTGTCTACCCTTGATAGGACAGCCAGGCAAAAACACTCAGAATGTTACTTTCTTAATTTAACAGCAGAAAACTGTTTTTCTATGACCTGTTCAACAGGTCAAATATCATTGTAGTATAGAATAATGGAGCAGCCACCCATTGCTTCCAAAGGAATGACAAATCAGCCAAGCAACACTTCATTTTCCTTGAATTTAGTTTAATGTTACATGCTTTAAATAAATTTAAAAAAAAACTTATTTTCGTATGCTTCTTTGTCTTCCTGACATTCACAATAAAACTATACCATTATATCTATTATATCTATTTTTCCAAAACATTTATTATATACAATTAATTTCATAATGTGATCAATCACATTTACAATTTTACACAAGTGGCTCTTACACCCGCTATTACTTACTGTCACTCTTAAGTTCTCCATTGTAATTCAACATTATCTTTTTTCATCAGTCTAGACCGTAGGTCAGATAATGGTATAGCAGGTCCGACGCTCAGAAAAAGTGTCTGTTTAAATAAATAAATGGACATGCTGGCACTGGGGAGTGGAGCAGGTGTGAGCAAAAGAAGATGGCTCTTCTTCGGGTTGGTTTGAGGTGATCAGCCGTCCATGCGTTTTGCCGACATGTGCAGGTGGTCTAATTCTCTCATTATCAGCCCAGAGCAATCGCACCTGCAACTGCTTCCCAAGCATATAAAAGGGGAGCACAAGAGAGAAACAGGAGGAAGAGAGAGAATGAACAGCAAACGAGCCATAAAACAGCAGCGGGTGGAGAGACAGGTCAAGATAGCCAGTGTGGGGAAAGGCAGTGCAGCTGTTTGTACCGCATAGGAGCAAAGGTTTGGTGCTCTGGGGGCAGATCATGCATGCCAACCGTCGTTGAAGAGCGGGTGCAATGAAGGTGATGTCCTCCCCAGGGATGACTCTGGGACCGTGAAGGAAGACGGGAGGACAACCGACCCCGAGCGGTCTGGCTGATGCTGTTTGAGGCAGCTAAGACGGGGGTTGGGAGGAGAGGATTGGGGCTGCTTGCGTCTCTGCCAGCTGAGTGAGCTATTGGTCAGTTGGGGAGAAGAGAAGGGAATTGTGTTGGGCTCATCCGAGTCTGGGAGGAACAATGACCCGCTAACTGTGGCGTTGGTTTTAGTCTTCTTTTAAGTCTTGTTTTTATCTCACCGATTTCCACTGTTTTATGGATTGTCTATTTATTGATGCTATTTTGAGCACTGCACTTTAATGGATACTAACTGTTTTGATTTTTGAATTGTGTATTAAAAGCACTAGATCACATTTTCGCCATCACCTTGCTTGGTGTGCATTTGTTTTCATCTAGCCAGGCTCATCCCAGTCATGACTATTAGTAGTGTTGGGCTCAAGAGTCACCCAAAATGGAAGAGGGAGCGTGGAGCCGACCTGCACGGTCTCAGACAGCTATGATCAGTTTTGAGAAACATCCTGCCACAGCAGAATTCAGCAGCCTATTCCTTGATTATGGCACATGAAGGGGAATGCTCCTGGTTTATGTTGACTAGGCGAGAAAGAATTTCTGTAGGGGTGTTGCTGTCTAGTGTTACAAATTCAATGATATTACACTGCATGATCTTATAGTTTTTAGCATTCATTGACTTGGTTTTGAAATAATACAATATAAACAACTTTAAATCAGTGTAATTTACATATCTAAGTACTTAGGAAGTAGTTGTAGGACACTTACAAAATAATCACTGTAGAGTATTTCTTTCTGTTGACATTTTAATCACCCCTCATATACTGCAAATCTTTGCAAATTGAAATATTCGTAAAAAGAACTTAAATTTGACAAGCAACATTAGACTGTTCAGTCCATCAAGCTTATTTGTTAAACTAATGGCCAGGTTGTTCCAATATCTCATTCAGATGCAAATAGTACTGAAGGTTTCCACTTCAGTGACAAGATTTTGTATTCAGTAGTTTAATACTGATGTGTAATGAATAATCATTTAATTTCTAGTTTAATGTTTTAACTTAAATTGCATTTTAATCTGCTTTCATATTTAAACTCAAAAATGTTTAAAATATATAAACATACCATTTATTTAGCTTCATCAGCAAAGGATGTTCCTCTTCCATCTCCTCCAACGAACAGCTGGTCTTCCACTATACCCATAGGAATATCCAAAGATACAAGACGAGAATCCTACTCTCAGAATAATCTACATTCAAAGAATGTGTTTGGCCCCTTTATTGACCGGTAAGTCAGACCCTTGGTAGGGTTCATAGTTTATTTTAAGAGTTCTCTGTGATGATATTTCCATGGAAATATATGCTTAAATAATTATTATGTCCTCCTTTAAACCCACAATACATTTTTGTTAAAGCTATATGCTTTATATATATATAAGCTATATGCACATATTCTGACTCAGAGAGTAAAATATGGGAGGAAAATATGTAGTACTCACAGTAAAACGCATGCAAACTACATACAGACAGTGTTTGGGTACAATATTCAAACCCAGTATTTATGAAGTGGCAGCACTACCCACTGCACCACCTTGACACCCTACATTATATGTCCTGGTTAAAGCATGAAGTTTAGGTATTAAAGTTCATCTTCAATGAAGGTACAAGCAATTATTATTAGACTTATGTCATACAGGTATACTGCATGTTGGCAGGGTTCACAATATAGCTTATGCTTAGTAGCAACAGAACAAAATGTAATGCTATATACTGTATATTTTTAATTATTTACGTCACATGTATTACACTTAGTCTCATTCATGACCTAAATTCAAAAAATACCATAAATTAGAATAAATTTTATCTCATACTTCCTAGATATAGGGTCTAGTCAATGGTGTTTTAAATTCCATATCCTTAAAAGCGTATATAATGCAGTAATTTTTATTAATTTTCTAAACAGAAGATAAGTTCAAAACAACCAGTAAGATTTAAAACACCGTGTACGCTTGAACATCCTATACTTCAGTTTCTGTACATTTCATGTTCTTACAGTTTGAACATGCTTCTTGTTTTCTTTGTGTTCTGAGAGGATAGAGTTATTATTTCGAAAGTTGCCGTTTATGGATTTACTTTTTCACTTTGTACTTGCTTTTCTTGTGCCATATGATTTTTTAATGTCTTAGTATGTGTGATATGTCTTGTCCTCAGGAAATCTAATGACATCATGGATTCTGATGTAGACAATAACAGTTCAAAAAGCTGGTCTCAGTCTGAGGAAATGCTTCAAGTAATTGGAACATCTCCCTGCACAGATACATTTCCTTTGGAAGGTGAGGAGGCTGTTTGAAATATCCAGTTAGCCTTTACATAAACTTCATGCATTTTTAACGCACAGGAACATGAAAGAAGGTGTTACAATTATCAAAAAATAACTGTTAGTTGTATGCCTTTTTATTGCAATTTATTAAATAAAACTTTGATTGATACTGTATCTATCATGATCAAACAATCCATTAAAGCTGTTTCCATTTTCCACACTTTTATCTGTCTTCAAAGTATGCATTGTTTAATAGCAGTATTTTTCCTGTTTTGACTTAAAACAACATGAAAATTTAATCAATTCAAATTTAGCATAATTTTTCTCTGTGATTAAAAACTTTCTCAAGTCTGCATTCCAGAAGAGAAAACCATGCTTTCTAGATTTCTGACATGACATTCACCTTGAGTAATTGAAAGGTACTTTTCATGAATCACAGAAACCTCAGTAAAAATAGATGATAACAACTCATCATATCCCCCAGTGGTAGCTGATCCAAGATGTAGACACAACATTTAATAAAAAAAAATGAATAATAATTCCTTATTTATTACATACATAGTTATATAGGACACAAAGTGAAATTCATCTTTTTACATACCCCTTGGGGTCAGAGCACAGGGTATGCCATTGCACAGCACCCCTGGAGCAATTGAAGGTTAAGGGCCTTGCTCAAGGGCCCAACAGAGTAGAATCTTTTTTGGCAGTGACAGGGATTCAAACCGGCAACCTTCAGGATGCCAGCACAGATCCTTAGCTTTGGAGCCACAGTTCCTTGAAACTGTTTGCATCAGTCTTAAGTGAAAGTCCTTGTGAACTAGTAATACATTCATATAAACATATTGAGATGAAAAGTTTTCTCTCATATTTATACAGAAGGCTTACTTATAAAGAAAATCCCTGATTACTAAATAATGTGGCGCATGTATGTTTTGTCATAATCTTTCCTTTGATAGTGTTCATGGTTGTGTGAAAATAGTGGCAACTACATCAAATTGTAGGGTCAATTTAACAAGCTAAAACCAGTGTAAATTATAATTTGTGTCTATGTAAACAACACAACCTTCCCAACTCTTTGGAGCTACACTTCAATTTTGACTGCTCAGCCTGAATAAAATTCGAATGTTATAAAATACTAACTGAGAAAACAACAAGAAAAATATTCTCACACAAGGAGTTTGTTTAAAATTAAGAAAAATCTAAAATGTAATGTTAACAATTTAGCCACATTAAATTACAGCAGATGAAGTAAGGGTGACAGCAAGAAGGGTGCTTGGCATGATATCTCGACAGAGGAAAAGGAAACCTGGTGGTGGAATGGGGAAGTACACAAGAGTATACATAGGAAGAGGATGACAAAGAAGAAGTGGGATAGTCAGAGAGATGCAAAAAGTAGACAAGAGTACAAAGAGAAGGCACAAGGTGAAAAGAGAGGTGGTGAAGGCTACAGAAAAGGTGTATGATGAGTTGTATGAGAGGTTGGACACTAAGGAGGGAGAAAAGGACCTGTACCAATTGGCTGGACAGAGGGACCGAGCTGGGAAAGATGTGCAACAGGTTGGGGTAATAAAGGATAAAGATGGAAATGTACTCACAAGCAAGAAGAGTGTGTTGAGCAGATGGAAAGAGTACTTTGAGAGGCTGATGAATGAAGAGAACAAGAGAGAGAAGAGGTTGGATGATGTGGAGATAGTGAATCAGGATGTGCAACGGATTACAAAGGAGGAAGTAAGGACAGCTATGAAGAGGATGAAAAATGGAAAGGCCATTGGTCCAGATGACATACAGTACAGGCCAAAAGTTTGGACACACCTCCTCATTCAATGTGTTTTCTTTATTTTCATGACCATTTACAGCACTTCATCACTCTCCTTCTTGGTCAAATAGCCCTTACACAGCCTGGAGGTGTGTTTGGGGTCATTGTCCTGTTGAAAAATAAATGATCGTCCAACTAACCTGCCTTCTGCACAACACAACTGCTGGTCCCAACCCCATTGATAAAGCAAGAAATTCCACTAAATAACCCTGATAAGGCACACCTGTGAAGTGAAAACCATTTCAGGTGACTACCTGTTGAAGCTCATCGAGAGAATGCCAAGAGTGTGAAAAGCAGTAATCAGAGCAAAGGGTGGCTATTTTGAAGAAACTAGAATATAAAACATGTTTTCAGTTATTTCACCTTTTTTGTTAAGTACATAACTCCACATGTGTTCATTCATAGTTTTGATGCCTTCAGTCATGAAAATAAAGAAAACACATTGAATGAGGAGTTGTGTCCAAACTTTTTGCCTGTACTGTACCTGTGGAAGCATGGAGGTCTTTAGGAAAGATGGCAGTGGAGTTTTTAACCAGATTGTTTAATGGAATCTTGGAAAAAGAGAGGATGCCTGAGGATTGGAGAAGAAGTGTACTGGTGCCGATATTTAAGAATAAGGGGGATGTGCAGGACTGTAGTAACTACAGGGGGATAAAATTGATGAGCCACAGCATGAAGTTATGGGAAAGAGTAGTGGAAGCTAAGTTAAGGGAGGTGATGATTAGTGAGCAGCAGTATGGTTTCATGCCAAGAAAGAGCACCATAGATGCGATGTTTGCTCTGAGGGTGTTGATGGAGAAGTATAAAGAAGGCCAGATGGAGTTGCATTGCCTTTTTTTCTACCTGGAGAAAGCATATGACAGGGTGCCTCAAGAGGAATTGTGGTATTGTATGAGGAATTCGGGAGAGGCAGAGAAGTATGTAAGAATTGTACAGGATATGTACGAGGGAAGTGTGACTGTGGCGAGGTCTGCGGTAGGAGTGACGGATGCATTCAAGGTGGAGGTGGGATTACATCAGGGATCGGCTCTGAGCCCTTTCTTATTTGCAATGGTGATGGACAGGTTGACAGATGAGATTCGACAGGAGTCCCGGTGGACTATGATGTTTGCTGATGACATTGTGATCTGTAGCGATAGTAGGGAGCAGGTTGAGGAGACCCTGGAGAGGTGGAGATATGCTCTAGAGAGGAGAGGAATGAAGGTCAGTAGGAACAAGACAGAATACATATGTGTAAATGAGAGGGAGGTCAGTGGAATGGTGAGGATGCAAGGAGTAGAGTTGGCAAATGTGGATGAGTTTAAATAGTTTGGATCAAGAGTACAGAGTAATGGGGATTGTGGAAGAGAGGTGAAAAAGAGAGTGCAGGCAGGGTGGAATGGGTGGAGAAGAGTGTCAGGAGTGATTTGTGACAGACAGATATCAGCAAGAGTGAAAGGGAAGGTCTACAGGACGGTAGTGAGACCAGCTATGTTATATGGGTTGGAAACGGTGGCACTGACCAGAAAGCAGGAGATAGCATCTTTAACTCTGTTACCTCCAGCTCTAAGATTTGCACTGGGTGTGACGAGAATGGATAGGATTAGAAATGAGTACATTAGAGGGTCAGCTCAAGTTGGACGGTTGGGAGACAAAGTCAGAGAAGCGAGATTGCGTTGGTTTGGACATGTGCAGAGGAGAGATGCTGTGTAGATAGATAGATAGATAGATAGATAGATAGATAGATAGATAGATAGATACTTTATTGAGAGAAGGATGCTAAGGTTTTTTGGGAGAAGGATGCTAAGGATAGAGCTGCCAGGGAAGAGAAAAAAAGGAAAGCCTAAGAGAAGGCTTATGGATGTGGTGAGAGAACATGCGGGTGATGGGTGTAACAGAACAAGATGCGAGGACAGAAAGATATGGAAGAAGATGGTCCACTGTGGCGACCCCTAATGGGAGCAGCTGAAAGAAGAAGTAAGTTTAATGCACACATGCAATTATTGTTAAAATAAGAGCCAGAGGAATTTTCTTTAAGCAGAAAATAATTTACTAAACTGTCATACTTCTCATTCAGTTGTTTCAATAGAGACATGACTAAGTTATTCTTACTAAATATGTAGAATTTAAAAACTGAGGATTTTAATTCTTACAATTCCAGTACTTTAGTCCTACCTCAGTCTCTTTACCTGTTGTCAAGGATTCATGTATATCACTCTTGGACATTTTATAAGTAATTGGATTCAGATATAATGTACCAGCATGGTTAAATATCCTTAAAAATGCCACAGATTCCTCCCTGGGTGGCCTGTTTCAGAATGAATTACCAGATTGATGGCTAGTGTGACTGAAGTGAGAATTCAAGGAAACTTGATAATGGGAATTTCAAGAGCTAATATAATTCCAAAGAATGTATTACCTCAGATTAAGCACGAACAAAGCTGTTAAACATTTTAATGGGTTTACATGATATTTTCTGATTTTAACTTGAATGAATTGATCATAAAGTAAGAGACTTGTGTAGTTTTCAAGAGCAATAAAAATGCACATGTAAACAGTATGTTTTCAGGACCTTTCTACTTTATATTTGGCTCTGAAGTTTTTTGTTTGTTTGTTTTTTGTTTTAAACCCACAACGTTATGTATGTCTTGAACTGATCTTTATAATTTGAGTACACATGCAAAAAATTGTGATCTGGAAAATAGTAATGTAGCACATTGGATAGTTCTGCTACCTAAAAGTCCCTGGGGACTAGATTAGAATCCTGGGGGTAGTCACTGTCTCTATAAAGTTGTCACATTATCCCCATGTGTATAGAGCGTTTTCTTCATGTAGTTTTGGTTTTCTTCCATAACCCAAAGAAAAGCAGTTTATTTTTTATTGACATTGGGATTTTTAGCGCTCAATGATATGCATTAAAGCTATCTTGTCATTGAAATGGTCAATAAACACATCTGTTCCCATGCTTCTCCAGTTTTCTTAAGTTAATGGAGGGTCTTTTAGTTTGCTTCTCATCATTGCACAAGATCATTTCTTTGGGAGCTCTTAAAGAATGAATGGTTAAGTAAATTTTATTAGCTTGCACTTTATTATTATATTGCCTGAAAGTAGAGAATGTTTGAATAAGTTAACAGTTACCAACCACAGGAATCTTGCATGTAAGTATGCATATTTTATTTGTGAAATCTTCCACTCCTGAAAGTAATATGTATTGCAGCAGCATTCAGTACAAAAGTAACTAAAGACGACATATTAAAAAGCCTACCCGCTTAAGGTCTATCCTATTGCTTTCTACTTCATTCTTCTGAAAAATATAATGCAGTGCAGATTAACACAACACTGATTGGAGAATGCAGCACAGATTCTCAAATGTTAAGTACTCTAGAAAGAAAAATTGGTTAAACAATAAAGTAGATGCTGACCACAGATATTAAGACAGTTATAAAATTAAATTGTTACAAGTTAAGGTCAGAATCATAATGGGCAAAATACAATTTTAGAAATATGGATACAAAGAAATATAAGAGGAATATCATAGCAAAACAGAGACTTTCAAAAGGAAAATATGTGATAAAAACTTTTTAAAGGAGTACTCTATCCAAAATTTTTTATCTTTTACTTACCTCTGTTGTTTATAATAATGGCCTAGAAAACATTTTATTGTCATGGAAAATGAAGATCACAAAGTTTATGGTACAATGGGTTTCAGTAAGTGTTGGCCATGAGGCCAGTACTACTGTATATACAACAGCAAACAATATTAAAACGTCCATGAAAAAAATCTCTAATTACTTATGTCACAATATACTAATATCATTTATCCAGTTCTATACTGTATATATCCAAAATACATTTTTATAAGATATTGTTAAATACTGGAAGTGCACAAAAAGAAGCTTGTTCAAACAGTTCAACCAACTCTTCAATTGAAGACAGGACTCTTTACATTACAACAATAACATTTATTTATATAGTACATTTTCATACAAATGATGTAGCTCAAAGTGCTTTACAAGATGAAGAAAGAAAAAAAGAAAATTGGGCAATACTAATTAACAAAGAATAAAGTAAGGTCCCATGTCCAGGGAGGACAGAAAAAACAAACAAAAAAAAAACTCCATGGGGCTGGAGAAAAAAAAACAAAATCTGCAGGGGCTCTGAGGCCACAAGACTGCCCAGCCCCCATTAGGCATTCTACCTAATATAAATGATCTAAATCAGTCCTCATGGTTTTCAGGCTTCACGTGGAAGAATTAGACAATGATGGTCATGTGGACCTCTGGCCTTTAATCCATCAGGGTAGGGATTGCAAGGTGCTTTGATCAGGTGGTGGTGGCACAGATTGCCACCACAGAAAACCAGAAAAAGAACAGCAGAGAAAGTAGGGGTTAGTACGGATTTCGGAGCCAGGAAAAAAAATTATAATTAAATGCATATACAGAATATCGGGGCCATTCAGCCAAACAAAGCTCGCCAGTCCTATCGACTTAAGTATTCTCAAAACACATCACGTTGATTTTTGAAAGTCCTTAAAGTCCTACTGTCTACCACACTACTTGATATCTTATTCCATGTGTCAATAATTCTCTGTGTAAAAAAAACTTTTTTAATATTTGTGCGAAATTTACCCTTAACAAGATTCAACTGTGGCCCCTTGTTCTTGATGAACTCCTTTTAAAGTAACAGTCTTGATCCAGTGCACAAATTCCTTAATGATTTTAAGTACTTCAATTGTGTCTCCTCTTAATCTTCTTTTGTTTAAACTGAAAAGGCTCAACTCTTTTAATCTCTCCTTATAATGTATCCACTGTAAACCTGGAATCAGTCTAGTCACTTTTATCTGGAATTTTTCCAGCATTGTTATGTTCTTTTTGTAGCCTGAGACCAAAACTGCATACAGTACTCCAGATGAGACCTCACTTGTGTGTTAAAAATGAATGATGGGGAGTCAAATCCTGCTTGAATGTGCTTAATGTTTCTGTAGTACTTGCCTTTTCCTGCCATATTAATTTACCAATTTCTTTAGCAAAAAATGTATGTGTTTTTGTTGTTTTGAGAATATGTTTGGACAACTGACATGTGGATTATGCAACATCAATTACTTGACATTTTCCATAGATGGTTAATATTGGTTGCTCTTGTTCAGTATTGGCCTCTCTGCTGATGCCCTTTGAAGACTTGTATCATAATCTTTGCAATCATCATTTAATCATAAAATTACATTTTTTTTCCCTCACACATCACTACAACAACATGTGGTAAATAAATAATTGTCATTTTTTTATTCTTTAAACATTTTTGGTTGCTTTGCAGACATGATTGATTCTCCTCTAAGAAATGACATTATGGCAGATACAGTGGAATATGAGGCAGAGTCATGGAGCTTGGCAGTTGAACCAGAATTCTGCAGCAAGCAGGAAAAATCGATTATTAAAAGACAGGATGTTATTTATGGTGAGATTTTTTTTGTATTTTCTGTGTAGGTTGCAATTTACAAATCAGTTTTTTTTCACCACAATAATAGTAATGATCATATTTAAGATGGAACCCCTTTTTAATGATCATATTTAAGATGAAAACCCTTTTTAATGCCAGATAGTTTACAACAAAAACATTTATTTTTATAGCACATTTTCATACACATGATATAGCTAAAAGTGCTTTCCAAGATGTCAAACAGATGGTGTGCTGTGGAACCCATCCTCCCTGGTACAGCAGCTGTTCAGTTCAGGATTGCAGAGCTCTGCAGCTTGGAGTGAAAACAGCACAGCAGATCACAGGCACTCAACTCCCTGCAATCCATGACATCCTTACCACATGTTGTCTTAGGAAGGTAAACCATATCAGGTGGGACTCCAGCTATCCTGCACTACCACTTTTCACTCTCTGTCATCTAGGAAGCATATCAAGTCTATCCCTAAACGCACCTCCAGATTCAGGAACAGTTTTTGTCCAACTGCAATTATACTCATTAACAAACAGTAATCTTGTCACCTCCTCTGCTACTACTACTGTTACCTTGCACATGCACTTGCTGTCACTTTTTGTATTCTAAATTTGTTTTGTCTCTGGTGTTTGTTTCCGGTCTGCAGAGGCACATGCAAGTAAGCATTTCATTATAAGTGGTACTTGTACACATGACGAAAAAGATTTGAATTGAATTGAATTGAAAAAACAAAAAACTAGAAGCCATGTAATGTGACATTAGCTTAAGAGAACTACTGATTCACTAAGATAATTTCAAAATTCATTGAAATATAGTGATCACAAAAATTTACTTTGGTTGCCTAAAGAACTGAGAAAAGCATAAGGAAGAGGTCACTTAATGAAGTCAGTGTAGTAAAGAATACATTTAAAAATTAGCGCCTGGTAATTCCATATCTATGCTCAAGTCTGAAAATGGAAGTAGTCAATAATACCTGAAATGTTAGAGTTTATCCTTTCTAATGGAAACCTGGGGATCCTTCCAGGGAGCAGCAGTTAAACATGTTATGGACCTGTGTGAGCTGTGGGTGATGTAGGTCCTCTGTAGCCTTCAGGCTTTAATTAAAAGCATGTATTTAAACAGCATTTGATATAGATCATATATAGAAGATTGTGCTTAATGGTTACCATTGTACAGTTTACATCAGGAAGAAACAGCCCACTATCTGATTTAACAGAGGCTGATGTTAAAGCTAACAATAAGTACAGGACCTGAGCATGAAGTATGAGATGCTAGAAATGCAAACTGATTTAAAGGGTTTGCTGTTTAAGTATAATATGGAACTTGTTGAAATCTTTTATATCAGTAATGCTGTGCCAAGTTTTTCAAATAATTAACTAATATTGCCTGTTTTTATTATGGCAATATAGATCAGATGCTGTGAAAGTTTATTGACTTTGAGTTAATTATGTGTAAAAAAAATATAGCACAAAATTTTGATGTAAGATTATTAACAGTTTGCCTCATTATATTTAACTCCCTGAGTTTTGTCCGCAATAATATTATTATTAATTGCCCATTAAATAATTATGTTGTGGTACATACAGTAGTTTTATCCATTATAGTAGTTGCAAGAGCTAAGCAGCTTTTTCTTTTGTAGCTAATTTGTGGCATTTGTTAGAGGTGTTTTGTAGAATCTAGTTCTTGGGGGCATGTCGTGGATATTCCAGACATGAGTTAAAAGGTAATCATAAGTCTATTTAATTACAATGAATATAGTGTTTTACGATTACAGTGCATGCTATAGAGTAATAGAGTTAGTTAAGTAAGGTATGATTTTATGAGTGAAAGACAGGATTTTGAAGAACAGTGATACATAATGGTACTTTCACTTAACAGCTTTGTTGTATTTATGATTAACTTTTTGTATCCTGCACACTGAGAATATCTGTGTCTTGCAAAAACAGGTCTTAAAAGTAATATAAAGATATCATAATATGTCACTGTCAAAAATACATACCAGCTAAGGTCTGAATGAACTGAGCAAAGTCAGTGTCGAAGTTTTCAGTATATAATGATGTATTTCTAATTGTAGAATTTAGCAAATCTATAGAACTTTGTCTTATATGAGTTGAGTTGTTTAATGCGGGACACAAAAGGAGTTTCAGTGAATATGCTGCACATCAGTGAAACTTAATATTATGTCTCCATATTAGTACTTTTAATAGTTATTTGAATCCTATGAGATACCATACCTGGCTTCTGATAAGAACATTTTAATCACCATTATAATGTTTACCAAGATGTATTTCTAAATTCTAAAATGTTTTTATTTCCTTATACATGGAATATTTTTTTGATGGTGTCAAAAATTCACTATCGAGTTAACTTCAGACTCTGATACCTCAAGAAAATTAGACTTAGCATAGTGTTTGTATGTGCATCTCTGTGTGTATGTATGTCTGTAATGACAACTTCCAAAAATATTAGCTATCTTTTTCAAACAAGTTACAGTGTGTTTGTCTTGTTACAGTCTCTAGATCTATTGTTTTTTGGTCCAGCACCTATTATCTTTCAAAAACAGTTAGACTTATGTCCAACGATAACCGCCGCATAACTTGTTAAATTTAGCACACAATTTTGCAGTTTGCTCCATTAAGCCATAGGACCAGGCCTACTGATTTGCAAAATTTTTCTTTGAGTTTTTGAGATATATAATTCACTTGCATGCACACACACTTATGCACTCAAAGAAGTTTATAACTGAAGATATCTGACAGCATGTTTGCTGTATTAGAACACTTGGTGGATAATGACAAGAAAACAATGAACACTCACCCACACATACACAACCCACAATAGATCTATAAAGATCAACTTGCACAGAGACATTAATCTACCCTTGTACCAATCTGTCTGTTTTTGCTGCTTGTTTACATTATTTGACCCAATGTGTTTAGTTGTTCATTTGGTTCAATTGGGTTACACAGTGATGCAGTTGTAGCAGTGCTGCTTTGCAGTAAGAAGACCAGAGTTTGCCTTCTGTTGAGTTTACATATTTTCCCAGTGTCTGTGTGGGTTTCCTCCGGGTGCTTCACAGGGTTTCCTCCGGGTGCTCCAGTTTCCTCCCGTAGTCCAAAGACATGCAGATCAAGTGAATTGGTGATGCTAAATTAGCCCAAGTGTAGGTTTGATGTCTCTGTGTGTTTGTCTTGCAGTGTTCCTGGCTTGTGCCCTATGCTGGCTGGGATAAAGTCCAGCTCTCTGCAGCCCAGGTCTGGATTAAGTGTGTTAGAAAATAACGTGACTTTTAAGTTTCCTATTCATTTTAGTGTACATTTATTTGTGTACGTAATGAATATTATATAAGTTAAAGTATTTAACTCTATATTATTGTACAGTACAATTGGTTGTATTGTATTGTAAAATCTGCCTGTGATTGATTTCCTGCAGTGTCACTAAAGTGAAATTGACATGGAAATTCTGGATGGACCATTCCATACCAATTTTTTTAATCTGTTGTTTGAATTTTTAATGATTTATATTTTTCCTAAACAACTACATTTTGAAAGTAATTTTAATATGTTGAAATTCACAATCATGTTGTCCTGTAAACAGTATATAATTAAATATTGAATATTGGGATATTTGATAATATTCTAGGTTCCAAGACATCCAGTTGATATACTAGTAAACTGACCACTGCTTTAAAAATCAGTTATTTCTGCTTTTTAGAACTGATGCAGACGGAAATGCACCACATCCAGACCCTGATGATCATGTCTGAGATCTTTAGAAAAGGAATGAAGGAGGAAGTGCAGTTAGATCACTGCATTGTGGATCGTATCTTCCCTTGCCTGGATGAACTGTTTGAAATTCACAAGAGTTTCTTCTCCTTGATGACAGAGAGACGACAGGAGTCTATGACAGAGGATAGTGACAGAAATTTTGTAATTGATAGAATTGGTGATATTCTTTTGCAACAGGTATATTCATTTTATTGCCCTTTGTACTGAATTCCTCACGGCATATATATATACTGTATATAATATATACAACGAGATATGACTTTTTGGGAACAAAGACCCTCAAGATGGAGACTTTTGCCATGACATTCTTTCAAGTCACACCCTACTTACAACTGTTTTCAAACAAGGCCACAGACATCAGATGCATTCCGGCACTTGACCTGGACAGACTCCAATCCATTAAAGGACTTACTTATGAACACACACACTTACAAAGATCCTCTAAATATGGCAGCGAGAAACGATGAAGTCAAACGAATTAACACAAAAATTGTCGATTGTCGACACGGCAAATTGATTAAATGTGTATCAATAGACTATGCCGAAGCAGATGGTTGTCATTGTGCAGAAGATGAAAACATCAATTGACAGTATCCCATAGAATATCTACAAGCATTAATACCGTCCAGTCTTCCACCGGCTGAATTATTGTTGAAAGAAGGATGTATCATAATGTTATTGCGTTATTTACAGTGCATCCGGAAAGTATTCACAGCGCATCACTTTTTTTGCATTTTCTTATGTTACAGCCTTATTCCAAAATGGATTAAATTCATTTTTTTCCTCAGAATTCTACACACAACACCCCATAATTACAACGTGAAAAAATTTACTTGAGGTTTTTGCAAATTTATTGAAAATAAAAAACTGAGAAATCACATGTACATAAGTATTCACAGCCTTTGCTCAATACTTTGTCGATGCACCTTTGGCAGCAATTACAGCCTCAAGTCTTTTTGAATATGATGCCACAAGCTTGGCACACCTATCCTTGGCCAGTTTCGCCCATTCCTCTTTGCAGCACCTCTCAAGCTCCATCAGGTTGGATAGGAAGCGTTGGTGCACAGCCATTTTAAGATCTCTCCAGAGATGTTCAATCGGATTCAAGTCTGGGGTCTGGCTGGGCCACTCAAGGACATTCACAGAGTTGTCCTGAAGCCACTCCTTTGATATCTTGGCTGCGTGCTTAGGGTCGTTGTCCTGCTGAAAGATGAACCGTCGCCCCAGTCTGAGGTCAAGAGCACTGTGGAGCAGGTTTTCATCCAGGATGTCTCTGTACATTGCTGCAGTCATCTTTCCCTTTATCCTGACTAGTTTCCCAGTTCCTGCCGCTGAAAAACATCCCCACAGCATGATGCTGCCACCACCATGCTTCACTGTAGGGATGGTATTGGCCTGGTGATGAGCGGTGCCTGGTTTCCTCCAAATGTGACACCTGGCATTCGCACCAAAGAGTTCAATCTTTGTCTCATCAGACCAGAGAATTTTGTTTCTCATGATCTGAGAGTCCTTCAGGTGCCTTTTGTCAAACTGCAGGCGGGCTGCCATGTGCCTTTTACTAAGGAGTGGCTTCCGTCTGGCCACTCTACCATACAGGCCTGATTGGTGGATTGCTGTAGAGATGGTTGTCCTTCTGGAAGGTTCTCCTCTCTCCACAGAGGACCTGTGGATTGACCATCAGGTTCTTGGTCACCTCCCTGACTAAGGCCCTTCTCCCCCGATCGCTCAGTTTAGATGGCCGGCCAGCTCTAGGAAGAGTCCTGGTGGTTTCAAACTTCTTCCACTTACGGATGAACATCTCAAGGATGATCAGGGGAAATTTTGAGCTTCATGGCAAAGGCTGTGAATACTTATGTACATGTGCTTTCTCAATTTTTTTATTTTTAATAAATTTATAAAAATCTCAAGTAAACTTTTTTGACGTTGTCATTATGGGGTGTTGTGTGTAGAATTCTGAGGAAAAAAATGAATTTAATCCATTTTGGAAAAAGGCTGTAACATAACAAAATGTAGAAAAAGTGATGCGCTGTGAATACTTTCCGGATGCACTTTATGTATGAGTGATGGACTATGCAATGGAACAAGATTAGTTGTATTAAAAATTGGTCGAACAATTCTAACATGTAAAATTTTAACAGGCGACAAGAATGGTAATGTAGTACATATTCCACGAATAACATTAGACACCAAAGGAGATCATGATATACCATTCGTATTAACACGTTTACAGATTCCCATGAGAAAAGATTTTGCTGTGACAATTAACAAATCACAGGAACAAACATTCGAAAAAGTTGGTTTATTTATTACAGAGAAAGAAACAATGTTCACTCACGGGCAGTTATATGTTGCATTGTCACAATGTAAATCCAATCAAAATTCTGTGCGTTCTTAAAGAATAGTTCATTCCAAATATTGTTTTGATTGAAGTTTTAAAGTAAAAGTGAAAATAATGCATATGTAAAAATTCCCATGAAAATAACAATCTCTTTGAATTGAATATCCAGTTAACCAAACCTGGGGGTTAGCGAGCGAAGCAAGCAGGGGGCAGAGCCCCCTAATGTATATATGTATAATGTATAATTCCTATACATATACACTTCACTATTGGCAATGCTTAACTTACCCAGTTGACAAATGTATTTTACTTAATTTGACCAAAACAGTTTTCTTAAAAGGATAAAAAGTTCTAAAGAAAAGGAAAGACAGTTAAAGACACATTTAAGCTGTATGTCCTTTATTAGGTGTGTAAGAGTTTTCTTAATATGTTCAAAATCAATGGACACTGAAGGTCATGTAACTTTAAAAAAGTTATAGTGAAAATATTGTATGACATGAAGAAATACACTTTGGAGAGGTGTAATAAAGGGAAACAGAATGAATCCTTAGGTGTTTAAGGTATAACATTCTCTTCCTACATTTAGCATCACTTGCTAGACTTTTTAAAGTTTGATCCGGTGCTGTACATTGTATACAGTATATATTTTTTATGAAAGCATTACTCTGTACTAAGTGTATTCATTCAATATGCTGATATGTTATCAAAATATAGTATTACTATATTTTTACAGTAAGTCAAAGCTGCGGTTAGTCTCAAAATATTATGTTTTATGTTAAATGTACCAGTTAATCTGTAACATTACTACATTATCAACATTAATGTAAAAACACTTGCAGTATGTGGATGTTCTCTTTATAAGCCAACATACTAACAATATGCAGTATAAAGGATGTTCTACATCTTTTTATAAATGCAGATACTTTCTTTTTAGAACATATCTTTTTCCTTTTTATGTAATTTTTTAAGCCCTGAAAGTAATATAATGAAAATTGAGCATGTACAAATAATCTGCTTTAGTTTTCAGAAGAAAGTGCTGTCAGAATGAAACAAGTTTATGGAGAATTTTGCAGTCATCACATCGATGCTGTAAACTTTTTCAAAGAGCTTCAGCAGCAAAACAAGAAATTTAACAGTTTTATCAAAGTAAGTAGGTGTACACTTTATGTGGAATTTAAATATTTTTTTTACATAGAAAATGTGAGTATACTTACTGTATTTGCAGTAGAAGGCAATTGTATTTATGACAAATTTAATTTAAGATTCCAGACAACTGACTACTAAAATATTTTAATTTTTTGTCTGTCCACAGCAACTGAATCTACAGTATGTCATTCATTTCCATACTATATGTGACAGTGTCAGTAGACAAACTATAATAAATCTGAGGAACGCACAGATGTATATTTAACATTAACACAATTATTTGTATTACTTCCTGTTCTTTTTGTCCTTTTTCTTTGTGCAATGAATGATTAGATGATAAAAGACTTGGTATACAAACCCAAAAATAAGAGAGACCATTATTATTGGGCTGATGTCACGGCAACATACTCCATTTGAGATACAATTAGTTACATTTCTTTTGTTTTTCCAATTGCAGCACAGGTAGGTGAAGTGATTTGCTTATGGTCTCACACATTGTCAGTACAGAGATTTGAACCCACCACCTCAGGGTTTGAAAGCCAAACCCTTAACTACTATTCCACACTGCTTGCCAATGATACTAAAGATCATTTTTTTAATTGTCATTATTGGTTATTATTATTGTTAGCCATTTTTTTTTGTTTGATAACATAGTTGTATATTAGACGTTTACAAAATGTTTAGAAGGGATAAACTTTTTTAAACAGGCAAACAAGAACATACTTTTCAATTGTTAACATTCAGGTGGAATGATTCCGTTTTGAATTAGAGAATGATTAGAGAATGTTAGGTAATGTCAAGTTATATAAAATAGTAAACATAAAATAATCTGAGAGCACTGGCAATCAGAACTTATGGTAAAAGTAAGTTTGTATCATAAATTAAGTGAAATCGTTTCACTTGGAATCACTTGTGTGGTATCGCTTGGTCTTCTTTAAATTGGTAGAAGCAGTTATTTTGTTACACAGTTCAGGAGTCCCACATGGGCCTCACATGGTATGAGTTGAGTGTACTTGTTGCTTACTCTTTTTATGGTTGCTAGCCTTTTTATTTACTTTGACAGAATATATTTGTTTGATGTTTTTCTTTTACATTACAATTACTCAACTTTTGTACATATTCCTAAATGGTGTCAGAGTTGGTTTCTCTGAACAGTCACTTGCCAATGAACAGAATTTGTTAATGCTTTCTATGCTTTCAGTTACACAAGTCTGCAGATTTCTTAGGACTGCTGTCTGCCTTCATGGCTCTTGCCACTTTATTTTTCTTTTTATTATTGTTATCTGATTGTTTGCTCTTATATCTCATGCTACTGTAAAGCAAATAAGTAAATATTACTTATATTTAAACTTTCCCTGCTGTAAATTTTCAAAGTTCTTCTTTGGTAACAATGCCTGTTAGTTAGCCAGGCACCAGGTTTTATATTTTAAATTTTCTATTACAGTATGTAGTAGATGAAAGGATAAATTCATATTTTAATATCGTGGAATATCACTCCATATGTCATTTCAAAGCATTCCAAGATAACTTTGTTAATGTTGTGTTTACAAATGTGTTTAGCCAATATAAAATAGTTTAAGTTTTATTCTATCATTTTATTCAGTTTTGTCTGGAATTTTACCAAGAATTAAGAGTACAGTACACCACTACAAATGTACTATTGTTTAAAATTATAGGTGCCCATTTGCTTTAGGCACAACAATAGAACAAAATCTATCATAGTATGCTGTACTATGCAGTACTGTTTATTATTACTTTGATTTTTGGTTGTGTTTTAATAACAGCTGTGAAGTATTATTAGGCTCTCCCAAAGTTACCTAATCACGTAAAATGCATTTGCTTATTATTTAATATAGCAACAAAGCAACAATTTCCTTGTCCGACGGAGAGAAATTCCTGAATGTATCTTATTGGTGACTCAGCGGCTCACAAAATACCCAGTACTGTTGGAGAGGATTCTGAAATATTCCAAAGGTAAGCACACCTCTTAAAAGGTTGCCAGTTAGAATATTTAAAGGATATGAAACTGGAAAAGTAGTTTATGTTCAGCAGTAATTAATAAAATGATAAAAGCATTATAGTTGTCAAATTATAATGAAGTGTACAGATTAACCTGCATTTTTATATTTATCACAGAAGAGTTTTATTAAAATATTAAGGAAAAATATTTTATTTAAATAGTAAGTTGTGAGATGTTTTTACATTATGTTACTTAATCAGAATAAAGTATGACAAAATATTCTCATATTTTCCAAATATGATAGGCGGGGTGTATTTGTCGAGTATGCAAGCAGATACTTCCCTGTAGTCTGTATATGTGACCGTAATACTATATGGTTATACTGTTTCTTCGTCTGTGTTTTTCAGTACTGCATTACAGGATTCTACAGTCTATCAACAATGGTAGCATCAGACAGCAGGTAGACATGAACTCTGAGCAGTATACCAGTCCACTGCAGAGTACATTCAACTAATTACTTTAGATGTCATCAGTCAACCTAACCTGCTTATTTATGGAAGAAAACTACAATACACAAACGTTAAACATGTAGTACACCTTCATATATGAGATAACACAAACATCCTAAAACACACATTAGTCTCCAGCATGTGAAAGCCTGAATTTGCATATCATCTGAACTTTTATATTTGCATTTTTAGTTCTTTTCTCTTTAGTTGCTTCATGAAGAATGTCTATAAGTTTTCTTGTTTATACCTCAAATAGTATGTGCTTCTTTTATTTACAGAAGGCTCCGACGAACATGCAGACCTGACAAAATCCTTAGGACTGGTAAAGGATATTATTGCTGCAGTTGATTTAAAGGTTAATGAATATGAGAAAGAGCAGAAGTTGCTTGAAATCCTCAGTAAAATTGACAACAAGACATTTGCCAAGCTTAAAAAGGGAAACTTCCGGAAGCATGATCTGATGAACAGAAAGCGGGTTCTTCACCATGAAGGAGTTGTTTTCTGGAAAACTGCCACTGGAAGATTGAAAGGTGGGAGACCAAAGTACCCATTTTTATGCTAATATAAGAAATACAAGTTGTTATGTGTTCGCTTATAACAAAATCCATTCATATCATGTGCATCCTTGGACCAGGGTAAAAATCAACTCTGGATGGGACAAATGTGTAAATAACTTAAATTGACATATTTATGTGACATTTGAAATCTACTTCTCATTCCATTAGGGTCAAGATACTTTGTGGTGTATTTACCAAATGCTAAAAAGTTCCTGTACCTGCATAATCTTACATCTTTTTCCATGCAACTTATACTATATCTCCAAATGCAATATCTATATGCAGTTTTAGTTCTGAAATTAGCAAAAGATAAATCAGAGGGAAAGAAGACATGGTATATTTCTGCTGTTATGTTATCTCTGTAATATCCGGGGTGAACTTCTCCAGGCTGGTGGTAAGGCTGTCCTCCTGGCATTGCAAGCAATCTTTGCTTCCATTTGGGAGACTGGCATCATCCCAACTGACTGGAAAACGGGACTTGTCGTCCCTATCTGGAAAGGGATGGGTGATCGCCTGGGTTGCAGCAACTACAGGGGGATAACACTGCTCTTGGTGCCGGGTAAGGTCCTTATTAGGGTCATCCTCAATAGGATCCGTGATCACTTGCTCACCTACCAGCGACCAGAGCAGTCTGGTTTTACACCCAAGAAGTCTACCATCGACCGCATCCTGGCACTGAGGGTTCTCATGGAACGCAAACACGAATATCGGCAGAGTTTCTTTGCAGCCTTTGTCGATTTTCACAAAGCATTCGACTCAGTTGATCGAGCTGCCCTGTGGGACATCCTGAGGGTTCGCGGGATCCCCTCGAGGTTGCTGGATATCATGGCCAGCCTGTACACTGGTACTATGAGTGCTGTGCAGAGTGGAGGTAGAACCTAAGCGTTTTTCCCAGTTGATTCTGGGGTTTGTCAGAGGTGTGTTCTTGCTCCTACTCTGTTTAATGCTTGTATGAACTGGGTGTTGGGCAAGGTCGTGGGGTCCAGCGGCTGTGGGGCATCTGTTGGTGAAGAAAGATTCACAGATCTTGACTTTGCTGATGATGCTGTGACCTTCGCGGAGTCAATGGAGGCTCTGATCAGGGCGCTCAAGAGACTGAGCGAGGAGTTTGAGTGTCCGGGCTTGTGAGTGTCCTGGATAAAAACCAAGATCCAGGCCTTTAATGACCTCTTGGGCACGGCCATCAGCAGTGTGTGTGTTTGCGGAGAGAGTGTTGACCTTGTTGAGAGGTTTACTTACCTCAGCAGTGACATTCATGTCTCTGGTGACTCTTCCTATGAAGTCAGTAGATGGATTGGGAGAGCATCGGGGGGTCATGGAAAGGGGTATGTGGCGCTCCCGATATCTATGCAAAAGGACGAAGGTCCAAGTCTTTAGAGTCCTGGTGCTTCCTGTCTTGTGAGACATGGACGCTCTCCAGTGACCTGAGACAAAGACTGGACTCCTTTGGTACTGTGTCTCTCCAGAAAATTCTTGGGTACCGTTTGTTTGATTTTGTGTCGAATGAGCGGTTGCACCTGGTGTACCTTTTGAGGCGCATGACCTGCATTGTGAGGGAGCATCAATTACGGTACTATGGCCATGTGGCGCGTTTCCCCAAGGGTGATCCGGCTTGTAAGATCCTCATTGTTGGGGACCCGAGTGGCTGGACCAGGCCAAGGGGTCGCCCACGTAACATCTGGCTGCGGCAGATAGAGGGTAATTTCCGGAGGTTGGGACTGGACCGCGTGTTTGCCTGGGGGGTTGCCAACCGGGATCCTGAGTTGTTTCGTCATGTAGTTGGTGCGGTAACAGACTGTACCAGTGCATACTCCCCATGTTATGTTAATTACTTTTGAGTACGCCTTAGTGTTGTTCAATATTATAAAAAATAAGTAAATAAACATAGAAAGTTTTCAGTACAGGCAGTGCTGGTCTAGTTTCAGTTTTTTACACAAGAAGCAATATTATAGTCTCTCACTGTGTGATGTATGACCTGTAATTCTTAACACACATAATTTTGAATATATAAAAAGTGTTTTTCTAATCCTATTAGAGGTACAGTGAAAGATTTTAATCTGAATATCAAACCACAGCTTAAAGAACATGTTTCAGACCAAATGAAAAATAATAAAATTGAAGCACAAAGTAAAACTTTTGAATGACTATTGTTTACTGCACAATTCTCAATTTCAATATCAAATTGTTCAAAGGTATATCACAAAATATTGCTGCTTTTAGTGAATAGTAAAATTAGTCATTTTATTTGTGCAATTCACTGAATAATCCTTAAGTTTATGAATAAATATCAGCTATTAGTCTCAATATGATATATGATAACACACATTTGCACTGAAAGGCATTTCTCACCTTGGTCAATAATACTGCTTTGCCTATCAGCTGTGGTAGCTGACCCAGTTATGTTTTACTTGTCAATATATTTCTCTTTATTCAGTTTTCCTATATTATTTGACAGCATAATAAATGTTAGGGAAAAGTATATAAGTACAGTATATATTAGAGTATATAAACTTTGTCAACAGAATCAGTAATTACTAAGCTGAATTTCAGAACATTTCAAAATATCTTAATCACGATCAACCTTTAAAAGGGAGTAATTAAGCACCTAAAAAGTAAATTAGTCAAACAAATTAGTCCACAAATCTGGCTTATTGTTATTGTCAGCTTTGCAGCTATTCTAATTTTTATGTAGAATGTTACTAAATAGAAATGGTATTTTTTTTAAACTGACTTCCATTGAAATAAACGTTTTGCTTTGTTTTGTCATTTACCACGCTCTGTCCTCTAGTGGTTATCATTTTAATTGCATTTATATATTTTAACATGGGCATGACAAAAAAGGCTAACAGTTGCAAAAGGTAACTTGAAGTCTATATTGTTGCAACCTTTTTCTTAGTTAGCTTGATACAACACAGAGAAAGATCAGGCAGCATTTGTGCTGCATATTATATTTATTATATTATTTAAGTAATGGCTGGACAGACCTGTTTGACTATATGATCTAGTAAATAATGTGTAATTGCCTTGGTTTCCGCTGGCACAAAAATATTCCCATGTTTCCTACTGCATCTTTGCCTTACATACTGTACATAGCAAAAAAGATGCTAATTTTGTTGTAGACAAAGTTTGTCTTGGTTGCATGAATTTGTAAGGTATAAAAGGAACAGTTACTCTATACTGTAAAATTTAAAACAGTAGCAATATTTATCTCAATACAACATGGTAGGGAAGACCTAAATACAGTAACTGTATGCCTAAAATCTTAAAGAATTTGAAAAGATTCATATAGTAAGGTCCATCTAGTGTAAACAGAATTTTCAGAATTTGCTGTGCAGTGTGGACAACCAGGCTGGCTTTGCCACCTAAATCCGACACAGACAAGCATGGGACACACGTGCAAGGCACACATGGATTTTTATCTTTTTTCTTTTCCCTTGTGGGAAGTGTCTTCCCCGTCTCCCACAAGCACAGCAACACAGTCCAAGCATAGCACAATGCACAGACAATAAGTCTTCCTCTTTCTTTTCCTTCTCCTCCACTCCTCAGGTCAAGTTTAGTCTTCCTCCTCCCGTCTCTGGGTCCCTGGGTAGTGGCTGCTGGCTCCTTTTATAAGGCACCCAGAAGTGCTCCAGGTGCTTGATTACTCACTTCCGGCAGGACTTCAGGGTGTGGCAGAAGAAATGCCCATAAGGGCTCAGCAGCTCCTGCTGCAGCAATCCCTGGCAGCGCCTGCAGATCCAAACAGAGCTGCACCACACTCCCAACTCCCATGAAGCCCTGCGGGAGTCTGAGGCACCGCTGCAATCCAGAGGGGTTACCTTTTAGTGTCCCGGAGGAGTTAATGCTCTGGCCACGCTTGCTCCCCCGGTCCTCCCAGCATGGAGGCATGCTACAGCAGTATATAGAATTCTTTTGATTCAATTTTTATTTTACAATTGCATTGATTTGCTTAGCAGATGCTTTTATCCAAAGCAACTTAAAAAAGAGGTCAACATAATCAAGCAATCAATCAAGTCTGGGGACTACTTGGGAACATGTTGCAGAACAAGGGTATAAAATTGATCATGACAAGTGAAGAGCTCCAAACAAAAAAACAGCTTGTTACAAGTCCTAGATTACAATAAACATAACAGCTAATATCAGTTAGTCAGAAATTCAGCAAACAATAGAGTCTTCAAATCCTTCTTATACACACAAAGGGTTGTCAGAATTTTTCATGAGGTGGACAACTCATTCCACCAGCTAGGAGCTATACTCAAAAACAGTCTGGATTTTGATTTGATGCCACTCAGAAATGGTATCACCAGACACCATTTATCAGCAGACCTGAATGGTTAAGAAGAATAATTTATTTAATGTTTTTTTTCTCAGCATTGTGGTTTTACCTTTTCTCTTTTTAGACCAAACTTACTTTCTCCCATTTCTATATATTCATTACAATAGGTTATATTTGTATTAGAAGGCACTAGTATTACATAATAGTAGTGATATAATTACAAAGGATTAAAAAGAGATTGTTTCCAACTTAATTGTTACTTCTCTGAATTCTTTACAGATATACTGGCCCTCCTACTTACAGATGTTTTAATATTTCTACAAGAGAAGGACCAGAAATATGTATTTGCTGCAGTGGTAAGTTAAAGCAATTAAAATAGTGAGCAAATATATTTTTCTTCACCAGTTAACTCTGGTATGAGAGAACCAGAGCTGAGTTAAATCCTTCTAATGTTGTACAAAAAGGTTTTTTTTTCTTGTTTAGGATCAGAAGCCACCAGTCATTCCATTACAGAAACTAATTGTAAGAGAAGTAGCCAATGAGGAAAGAGGAATGTTTTTGATTAGTGCCTCCACTTCAGGTCCAGAGATGTATGAAATTCACACCAATACCAAAGAGGAGCGCAACACCTGGATGCGACTAATTCGAGAAGCTGTGGAAAGGTGAAGTCTAATTTTTTAACCTTCTTCTGCATATCAATAATTGGAGAAAGGTATTTTTTTCAGATTAATCCATCTATCCATCTGGCTTCTTCCTCAGTTTCTGAGGAAGCCAGCAGCAGAGGGCCACAATGTGGCAACCAACTGAGGATGGGGAATCGGTCTATCACAAGGCATGCATAAGCCTGCCCACCCACTCTTGCTCTCACTAGAACCAATATACAAAATCTGCACAAGCAATGTGACTTATTCTAGTTCAGGATTATGGTGGGTGAGGAAGAGCCTTTCTTTGTACAATTTGGAAATTTTACAAATCAGTTCTTTATCAAAAATAGTGGTGTATCAATACAAAATACAGAGGGTAGCAATATAAAGTGGGAAAACAAAAAGTAACTAATAGATAAACAAGAAAAAACCTTACTGCCTCTCCTGGCCTGATGTGTGTTGATTATTGATGTTTGCTCACCAGTTAAAACACAATGCCAAGCACAAGACAAAGGCTCTTCCAATGGTTATGATTCCTTTCTACCCAGGGAACACATTGTACATTCTCCTCTTAGCTAAGCATATAGTACTAGGGTGTTGTACCGTGTTAGCCATTATGAATGTAGAGAAAAGCCAAGCAAAATGACACCTTTTATTGGCTAACTAAAAAGATTACAATATGCAAGCTTTCGAGGCAACTCAGGCCCCTTCTTCAGGCAAGAAGGGGCCTCAGTTGCCTTGAAAGCTTGAATATTATAATCTTTTTAGTTAGCCAATAAAAGGTGTCATTAGCTAAGCATAGTAATGTTGCTGAGGAATTTCACATTCCATCATGAAAGTACTGTATATTCAGATCTATGCTCCAGAAAGCTATGTGCCCTTCTTTCTAGAGCTCCCGCTGGCAGCCCCGGGATTACTTGCAGTTCAGTACTCAATATATGGTCAATGGCTCAGGCATACTTTCTGGGCAAGGGCTGTCTACCTTTCAAAACATGTGGTACAGCTCAGTCTGTCCCACACCAGATCATTTTGCCAGAACATAGAGGTCTACTAAAACAATCAAGGATTTCTGACTTTCTCTCATGACCTTCCTATTAATCTAGTGCAGGAGGGTAGTATAAATTCCAGATTACTTACTGCTCACATCATGATTTCATTAAAGACAGTACTTGGAGTCAGACAGTCCTCAAGTGGCTACCAAATTGCATTACCATTATATGAGTTCTCCTGCTTCCAACACTTGTATTTATAGAAGCTACCTTTCCATCAGTGTAGGTTCTACTTCATGATAGATTTAGTCAGGCCTGGATTCTGTATTGCCTTTTCTTACTCTTTTGTAAATCTGGCCCTTCTCACAATATGTACAGGATTGGGAGAGTCCCTCGGAATAGAGTTGATTCTTTTCTTTTTTGTAAAATTATAATAAAACTGATTATATAAATTATCTCTTGAGATACTGAACGTTATATATCAGTAAGCCATAAATTAGTGGCCCAAATCTTTGAAATATTTCAAGAAAAATTTATTTAGTTTATTTAGCAAAGGTAATCTATCAGGTCCACAAACCTCCCATAAAGAGTGACATGTTTGTTTAGATCTGACTATATCCAGTAGTGAATGTCAAGCTATCACTAAACATCAAAAGTGCTTTTAAAAACATAATAGGTCAAAGTTACTCAAAGCCATGTTGGGGATACCTATAAGGTGGTTAATTTGATTATTAGCAGATGAAAGATCTATTTAAATACCACCTTGATCAGACATATCCTTAAATTAAATACCTGTGTAATAAAATACTACAGTCTAATTAGGTCATGGCCGAGTAAACAATTGCTGTTCATGTTAAAATTTTACCTGTAGAAGAGTACTATTTAAGTATTTTAATATTTGAAATTTAAATAACATATTTACAGTTTTTCCAAATATATATAAAAAATCATAATACCCTCTGTGTTTTGACTTTTTGGCTTTGTTTAATGTTATTTATCAGATTTTCACTTCAATTCAACCCTCAAATTGCATCTTGTCCGTTTCTTTGTTTGTCTGTTTGTTCACCAATCATGCAAAAGCGTCTGAACCGATTCTAACTAAATCTTGCTTGTAGATTACCATTGGTCCAACTAAAAATAAATGCTACATGGCTGAGTTGAAGTTCATGAAATTTTGCATGCAAAATACTGTAAATATACCTTTAAATCTAGGCTTCAAGGCCTATTAAAAGTTCCATTGAGAAATGGGGGAGTAATGTGGTTTTTGGTGCAAACCGTGTTATCTGACCAAAATGGTCAAGCTGAGGGTAATGAGTTTGGCATAATGTTTAGGTTTGGCCCTACTTACAGTGAAGGGTATATTCCACATCAGTGTTTCAATGAAAACAATGGAGGTCGGGTGTGGGTGTTGTGTGAAGGGGCACCAACACTAAAAAAATACATCACTCTAAAATGGCTGTCTACTTTGGCAAAATATTGTATTTACTTTGCATTCATTTTAAAATACAGGCTTCATGATGTTTTGAGAATTGTAATGGGAGGGCCAGCACTACAGAAATCTTGCTTCACTCTGAAACAGCTGAGTAAATGTTTTTAAAGTGTTGCATGTTACACTTAACCTAGCTTAACTTATAGAGTTTATGGAGCTTCACAGTTTGTATCATGATTAGGGATTCAATAGAGGAAACAACGCAAAAGGTGTTAGTTTTACCCAGCTTGCATGCCATATCAGTAATTTACTTATTCAACAAACCTTTCAGTTTTAGCAATGTGGGATTAAACATATACTTGTTAAACCACAGTAAACCAGGAAATGCAAAGAAGTAGTATTCATAGTTCCAACCCAGCAAGGAGTAACTGCCATTATGGAATCCAATCACACACCAAAAGGACAAATTCCCAACTCATGACAGTACAGAAATGGATAGAGAGGTATTGTAGATAATGGTTGCATTTGCATTTCAGTCAGCAATTACAAAACCGTCAACATTTACTAAATGCTTAACTTTCTTTCTTTCCCTAACCCGTTATTCAGTTATACTTGATCAACGCCGGGTATTTCAGAGAGTGTAGCATAAATGTCTGTTAGTGAGATACGAATACTTTTGCAAGTTATCACTGGATCAGTATCTAAAATGTCTATGGTAAACCATAAAATGTTGAGAACTAGTGTCTACAATAAATTACAATAAATGTTACAGATAGTAAAATGCTTACACTTGAAATAATACTTGATTAATTAAAGAAAAAAATATTTAACATTAACAAAACATTCTCAAACCCACTTATTACATTTAAGGGTTGCAGGAGGCTAATGCCTATCGTGTCAGAATTCAGCATGGGCCCTACACACACACACCCTGAGAGGGCCAGTTAACTCAACCTGCATGTCTTTAGGGATGTACAAGATAAACTGAAGTACCCTGGGGGAAAAAAAGCACTCATACACAGGGAAAATGTGTACACTCAACATGGGCAATAAGCAGACACAGGATTTGAACACAAGACACTATGTCCATGAGACAGCTATGTTAACTACTATGCCTTTTTGTGCTTTACTATTGTGCAAAAAATGTTCGATATTGTTTGGTATAAACACTGAAGAATAAAGTGTTCAAAATATTTGAAAGGATCATACCTAAATTGTACTTTAGATTACGGTGCTTTACTGCTTAGTAAAGTGTGCCTTGATGCTTACTAACTTGTTTCTTTGAAGTTGTCCACAGGAAGAGGATAAGGAAGGTGAAACTGAAGAAGACAGACAGATGGCAGAGGCAAGGATACAGAAGATACACAAATTTCAGGGTATGATGATTGCTTTATTTAAAAATGATGGTACACAATTTCAGGTTAGCTGCTATAGTAAGTTGTTTGATAAACAATACCATGATGTTCTTTCTCAACCAGATTACAAACCTCCACCCATAGCCTTACATTGGACTAAACAGGTTTTGTAATAGATGGATGAATGGGTATTTACAGTCTTTATTACCTTATTTTAATGGCTTCAGCAACTCTACCGTTTAGTCCCTAGCACCATTATACTGCCCCAATAAACAAGGCAGTAAACATAAATACCCTAGTGCAATTTATTATAAAATCAGTCAGATTCTTTTTTTAACTAATATTTCATTAGGTTCATCGACAAAAGCGCGATAGACATATGTGCCCCGACAAAACCGCGACGGACAAATGAGCGCCGACAAACCCACTAACTGGTTTTCGACAAATGCGCGCCGACAAAATCGCGAGAGAGGCCAAGAGAGTGGGACGCGTACGTGCGCATTATGTACACATTATGTGCTAGGTTATAACTGTTATAACTGCTGATGGCATGCCACGAACAAATAACTCAGTCGAGGGTTGGCATAACGCGTCGTATACAAAGTGGAATTACCAGCAGTCAGGCAGCCAGCAAGTCTAAATATGCTCAACTATCAAGACGTCTTGCTGCAATTCTTCCTACATATGCAGGGCGTGATCTTAAGGACTATCTGCGTGCCGTGCTGATGGCATGCCGCATCTCATAATATTGACTTCTAAAATAAACATTATTATATATGCTTTAAACTAGTAATTCATATTTAATGAAATTTTCGCGATTTTGTCTGCGCGATTTTGTCGGCGCGATTTTGACGCCGCGTTTTAATCAGCGCGATTTTGTCGGCGCTCATATGTCTATCGCGCAAATGTCGGGTCACAATTTCATTATTCTATTACTAACATATTCCGTTTTCTTTGAACAGATAATATCTTTATCTTCCTTGAACATTCACATTATTTAACAGATTCAATGGACTAGAACAATACAAGAAGTGATGTAAGAAGTGCTGACACACAGACACAAGCAATGGCTAATGGCCCATGATAGAGCCATAAATTAGTTATTTTATTATATTGAGTCAATCTATCTAAGCTTTCATCCTTGGGAACACTTGTTGAAGTACTTAAATCTCCTGAGATGAATCACCATTTATGTGAGCCCTTCAATGCATGAAAAGAGGTGTATCTGTACTAGGAAACTCCTGTATACACCACTGATTTTCGGAAGTATCTACAAGTACCACTGAGCGTATACATCCAATTCCACCAACCTAGGATACTTCCGAATTGATACCAACTCGGATGTATCTTGCTGAGGGATTCTTCCATGGTACAGCCATTATTTGACATGGCAAATAATCAACTCAAGGCTTTTGCAAGGAGACATTCACACCTCAAGAACATTTGCATTTTACACCTCTGCACAACTCTGCTGTTCTACATTGGTCTTTTAT
>JANRMT010062835.1:33819173-33849259 GCA_026402145.1 Polypterus bichir lapradei | reverse complement strand
TTGTACACTTACTCGTCTTTTCCTTTGTCGGTTTTTAGCCCCTATCTTAATGGAGTCTCTTAGCTGGAACTTTCCTGGCTGAGACAAAGACTATTTCCTCCACAATGTCTCATAGTAAGTCCTACAGCATGCTGAATAACAAAAATAATTCATATAAGTGACAAAACCAGTTCAAATCATTAGAAGGACAACAATAAAGGGGACACGAACATAATTATAATAACAATTCCCCTTTATATACAAATATTAAGTGTAAATTACCCTTTATACACTCAGGGTCTGCATCTGCAAAAGTCATCTTCAATTCCTCCAGCAGGTATGTCATTACTGTGCCTGGTTATGAGGTGAATGTATTCTGTGTGGAAAGAGAGTAGTGTCATTAATTACATTTAAAATGATTACATAACACCCCATACATAGCATATAAAAAAAAAACAAAAAAAACACTGCTTACCCAGTTTGTGGATCATATTTATGCGGGCTGTTTTCCGAATTATGGAGGTGCCTTACAGCTTCCTGTAGCATTGAATTAAAAACGCTTTAGTAGATACACGCATACATGCATGGGAAACAAAGAATTTTCAAACAACATCGTATAATTCGGACGTGACAAACTGTTAAATAAGCTAGACGCAAGGAAGAAAAGTAGATGTGTAGCCAAGCGCTAACTTAGGCTAACTTGGCGAGGTATAATTTTCTACTATATTGTCGGCTAACATAAAGCTCAACTTACTGCAATGCCCACGTTATGCGCCCTCTTGACTCATTTAAGCGCATGGCTTGACTCTTCCTGCGGTCTTTGCTCGCCGAACTTGCGCTCAAGCGCATCAAGACGCTGGATAGCCTCTTCAGGAAGAGCAGTATGCAGCCTGCTGCTAATCCCCCCACCCGGCTATGATAACAAAGACAACACCTCTACTTGATAGTCATTAACATATGAAAGGCTCTTACACCTCACAGCCATCACACCTCATTGCTAGCTGTGAGGATTCTTTGAAACTTGCACCGATTCCTGTATACATCCACATACGTAAGGTATCTGGTTGTTTCACAAAATTTCCTTTTGCATGCTACTTTTTCAAGCACTCTACCTCATACATCTGGCAGACGTAGAGTTTAGCAGAGATTTCCCATACCATATTTGTCCGAATACAGCTAATTTCATGCAGTGCTTGTCATTGTGCTGTGACTGCATTGTTCAGCATACCTTCTTTTATACTGCTACATCACCCATATCTCAGCCCCCTGCAGACTACTACCTAACTGTTTCCTCACAGATCAGAGTCGGTAAAATGTTTATCGATATTAATATAAAATATACACACTACCTGTGGAATATCCTGCTAAGAAATCAAGTTTACTAAATCTACTTTCTAAACAAACTATACAGACTCAAAATTTAAAAAAAACACAGTAAGCACTGGTATACAAATATTGAGAAATTACCTCAAAAATACAAAAGCTGCTGTCATTATTCCTTTCAGTAGCATTGAAATACAGAACACTATCTTTGTTAATTGAACACCTACGCTGCACTGAATACACACAAGTATGTAAATGGAAGTGTTCAAAATCCTTTCATCCAAACTCAGGAGACGGCACAGTTTATTTAAGGGGATGACACTCTCTTTTTGTCCCTTTGGCACTAGGCCTATTTTGGGGTCAGAAACAACATGCACTTGGGCTATCAGTTGATGATCCTGACTCTTATATTTACAATTTAGAACTGCTTTTTAAATATTCATAAATAACAAAAGCTCTTCCTGATGCTATGTAGAAGAGATTACATCTTTACAGTCAAGAGACAGGTCAGTGATGGCACAGCGAGGTTGTGATTGCAGATTATGGAAGCACTCATAAGGGCCCGTAAAATAATAAAGTAACAGACTATGGTATAGCAGGTCCGCAGCTTAGAAAAAGAGGCTTTTTTAATAAATAATTGACCAGTTCATTCTCTGTGGGTGTGCGTGCTCAGGCAGCTACAAGGAGATGGTGGAATAATTGGGGCAAGATGCACCTGCACATGAGGGTGCAGTCTGTCTCAATTGCTTCATCAGCTTCCTGCTGTTTGTGATTGCAAAACTTCACCCAGGAGGCATATAAAAGAGCCGGCATGTGAAAGGGAAAAAAGGCAAATCAGAAAAAAGAAAGAGGGAAATGAAGAGAAAGAAAAAGAAAGGAAGTTAAAAGATGGAGAGAGGGAAGGCAGGAGGAAGAGAGATCCGGTGCAAGTGAGTATATGAGAGGTGGAGAAAGCAGGCAGCTAGGAGGAAAGTCCCTAGGGGAGCGTATGAATGATGGTCAGAGGCTGATGGCCACTCCAGCTGAGTGATCTGGGAGCTGGAGTGGCAGATACGCTGCTCGGTTGGAGCAACTTCCCAAAGAGAGGTAGCACAGCTACAGGGCAGTGAGAGACTGAGAGAGGTGTCCTATGGGTGGTGCCATGGACCACAAGGGCGTGGGCCTGGCAGCGGGAGTTGGTGGCTTGATGTTGTGCCCTGCCAGGAGCCAGAAAGTGCTACAAGGGGCCTGAACATAGGAGCTGCATGTTTGGACGAGATTAGGTGCTTCCTTGGCTGCAAGGACCCATTAGGGTTAAGTCAAGGAAACGTCATCTTTTAAGCACTACACCTGGGCTCATGGTTTTTAAGGATTGTTTTCGGCCATGTTTTTAACCTTATTTTTAAAGGAATATTTTTAACCCCCACTGAACACCTTTTTATGGGGTTATTTATTTATATATTGAACTTTTTGCACTGCATGCTTTTTTGATTTTTGAATTGTTTTAAATAAAAGCACTTGGCACCTATATGCACTTACCTCTTGCTATGTGCATGTTTTGTCCTCATCTGCTTGGCTCATCCGGTTGCATTATCGATGGAATTGGGTTCAAGAGGCTCCCAAAATGGAAGTGGGAACATGGAGCCAATGCATACTGTCACACAGACATAAAAATGACTAGAGGATCATGAGCCTTTACACATAATGTGGTGCTAAACATTCTCTAAACTTATAGAGGAATGACCGATGCAAATGATTTGTGATTGTTAGCAGCATTAAGGAGCTTGGACAGGCCGCATGTTCAAGTGAGTTGGGCAGCATGTTGAGAACCCCTGCTATGTGACTCCTAACCAAGCAATTAAAATACTGGCACAGAAGAATTCAGTTAAAGCAAGAAGGGAACATATATTAAATTTTATTGTAAAATATTAGATCTTTCATATTTCTTTCTACTGCCATGTAAAACTCCTAATTTTGCTATTTTCTGAGTTAACTGATTATGACATGAGGAAATATTTGCAGTTATTTTTATCTTGTTTTAACAGAAAGTTTGCATAGTCATGATGAACAAATTTGCCAAAGTCTCGAAGAGAAACTGAATATATACAGCAAGCTCACAGCCCTGAATTTCCCTTGTCAGCCTGTCTCAGAGCAACACTTACTGATCAAACCTGACCCAGAGGAGGTGCCACAGGCAGCTGCCCTTTTGACAACTGCTATCAAAGAGGGTGAGAGTAGTATTTGTTTTAAACTGAAACTTGGGATATCTCTTCAAAACATTACTGTATAAAAAGATAATTCTACTTTCTTTGGATTGTCTTTTTCATATTTTCACTGTCAACTCATTTGCCTTTTACCAACTGTTAATTGTGACTGAAAGTCTGTTTTCTCTCATGTTTTTCTTACCATTTTTTACCATGTTCTAATGTGCAGTTGCATTTGTCTTAAAACAGTGCATCTAAAGCTTTTGGATATCAGAATTGACACTTCAAATTTTCAAAGTATTTAGCAAAGTTACATGTATAATTGATTAGTTGCTTTACAGGTTAAGTTTCATATTAAAATGTGTACAATTTTTTTATTCTGTTTGACACCATTATTTATTTTTTAATGTACTACTTCACATTCAGTGACAGTGTCAGAAGTCATTTTGTGTCTGTGCACATATAGTAATAATGCATTTTATTACGTGTGGATCCTGGATAATGTACTTGCAGAAACAGATAATTAAAACAGGGCAAATGCATTTCTAAAGGACAAAATGGCTAAGTACAGTATGTTTCTTTGATTGATCTCTTCCTTATAAGGAAAACACCAGGCTATACACAGTATGCCACTGACGTGAAAGTAACTTTGGTCAAATGAACTTTCTTAAAACTTATTTACTTATTGTGACAAATATATATCAGACATCATAAATGCCTCTATGCTTCTAAACTCACTGTAAACTGTAATCTAAAGTTCATATGTAAAAGCTTTATCAATGCCTAAATATGTAATGACAACCCTGAATGAGGTAAGTAAGTTAGAAAATAGATGGATAAAATTTCCATTATAGTTCTAGAAAATTAAAAGTGTATTTATTCACCAAAGCAACATGTTCATTCATTCATACTCTTCTGCACTTCGTACAGTGCTTTGAACTTTTATGTTAGTTAAGGATATACAGGTATGTACTTATGTAAATTTTTTACAGAAGTCTTTGCAGCTGGACAAGCTTGAGTAAGTCATGCAGCCATCCCACCTATCCAAATCTATACTCCCCTTTATCATTCAGTTTTTCTTATAGCTTCATGACCAATGTGGAGGAAAGAAAGAAAATGCTTTTTTGGTGTTTTTAAAAATGAGTCAGAAATGAAGCTTAATTAAGTTAGGTCTTTCTATCCTTGTCTCCTTTATGACTTACAGAGATATTCCTTTAGGTATCGCTACCTCTGTTCTTGAATCCTCTGGGGTACGTCACTCATCTCTGCAGATATTGCTCATCCTCTCTGCTATCACCCACTACTCAAGCATTATTTTATTGGTGCTATCCAACTCTACCAACAGGAGTCAGCATGACAGACATTGTTGCCCCAGTCACAACCAGTCCAGTCCCAAAGAATTTTTCCTGCACTGGTTTTGAGTCAATATAGGAGAGCTTATGAGCAGGTGTTACAGAATAAAGCTGAAATGGACTTGATTAATCTGTAGAAAGTGAGGTCTGACTTTCCAGGATCTAGAACTACAGGAAATAGTTTAATCTTGTCAATCTAATCTTGTAACCATCTTCTACAAAAAACATCTTCAAGATTATACACTATTGACAAAAAGAATGCAATTACTGTGATTGCACAAAATCATGCTAAAAAAAAACCCAAGAACATAAACATTTTCACTCTTTCTGCCCTATTTAAAGAAGCTGGAAAAGCAAATAATACAAGGAACTTCAAACTTAAATTAAACATCTTTAAACATCTTTATCATTTAGTAGATTTATTCCATTACTTCTATATTGCTTAAATTGGATAGATACAAAGGAAAATAAGACAGGGTAAGATTTATCATCTATTTATGTAAGTCATGTTTTTAGGCATTGTTATTGATTTTTGTGTGTGTGTAACATGTTCACAGGGTGGTCTCAGAATTCAGAGTTATCAGAAATAGCCCCAAAGTGATTTTAGGATGCCAGTATCACTTGAGATACTTGTCATTGCAATATACTATACATTAGTCAGTGGTCCATAAAGGGCACTGTAAAAGGTCCAGATCTCATTTTAAGGCATAAATTATGTAAATGACTAGTGGGCAGCATGCCTTAAAGCAGTCAAGGGTTCTCAAGGGATGCCGAACACGCTACCAGAAAATTCAAACAGCGTTCTTTGCAATATACAATGTCATATTCATTGATTAAAACAAAGATTTGGAATTTAAAACTCCCTCTGAAACTGCTATTATTGAGCAATTGATTTGTTGTGTGTTCTTTTTAATTTAACCATAATGTTAATAAAGGATTGGCTGTATTAGAAAATAGTCAAATAATGTGGTTAAAATTCTGATGGATAACAGCAGTCATAACAGTCTCCAAAGGATGAGCCAATTTTATAAACTGCAGCATCATCATGTAAACATACAATGTTCTATTGGCCTAGCATAAACTGTGTCTGCTTGATAAATAATGTTTAATGGAATTTATAATTTCAACTAATGTCTGACCATTTCACAGCTGAAAGACTACTTAATACACTTACTTTGGAATCCTTCTGTTCTGAGGAGAGTATTGGAGTGTCAGATTCATCAGTGAAACTGCAAGATTCTGAAAGTTTTGAGAGTATTCCAGAATTTCCACATGAATGTAAGTTAAACATACACTGGTTTAGACCTATTATTGGGTGAGTTTTCTCAAAATGGTATTGCTATTCTAATTTTCTAACCTTTGTCTTGTGATCGTCAGCACTTTCTTCACAGTCAGCTTTTTATTCTGTTAACATAATGCATTTTTACTCTACATGTCTAATTTAGTTCATCCTGTTTATGTTCATGTTACTTTGCGCCTCCACCATGAAATGCTACATATCTACATATCAGTGTGGTAGTTCTGGGTTCAGTTCTTCCTAGTGATACTTCAGCCTTTGCTTCCATCAGTTTACTCTCATTATTGACATATATGAAACACGTATGAAACATTCTCCCTCAATTCCAGAATCAGTTCTTTACATATTTAATCTTGTTTATATTACCCTTGCTGCCACCAATGAGCCACATCTCATCCTCATGCATGTCATCCAAATAGCAGTACTCCCGTCTTTTTCTAAATTAATTCTATTGTTGAAACTTAGGTTTTCACTTGCTTGCTCTCGTATGTTCCAAATAAGGATCTATTATTTCCACTCTAAAACTACACTTCACTCCCAGAAAATCAATCAAGGCATGAGCTGGGAGAAGTTTGTGCACGTTCTAAGTCGGTGGGGGGATGGAATAGCCGGCTGCTTGCAGCCTGATTTTATCAGCACATTTAGATGACAAAAGACGCTGGTGGAGAGCTGTGAACGATTTTAAGAAGCGATTTATGGTGAGACGGATTTACGAGTTTTTTCGTAGGCTCTGGTAATTCTAGTGTTAAGGGGGGCCGGATCTACAAGTTTTTTCGTAGGCTCTGGTAATTCTAGTGTTAAGAAGTAAATCGGGTGGTAGGCTAATGAAGATGTGAGCAACTGCCACAGGAGCTCATATTGTTCACGCTAATAATTTTTTACTGAGGCACAGTGAAATTAGGGAAAAGCTGCTTAAGGGGAAATTTCGTAGAGATGTGAAAAGCCATGATGTGAATGCAAAAATAAAGTTAATTTGGTTGTCATAAGCACATGAGAGGTAGTGAAGATGATAAATGCAATAGTATTTTGTGTGTATGATGAAAATATTGGAAGGGTACTTTTTGCAGTGCATATTTGCTGACTTGTGACCAAGAGTCCCCGGTTCGATACCGACTGTCTCCTATATTTGCCGTTTTCAGTAGTGAGCTGCTCTTATTGTTAATATTATACAGTACACACATACATTTGGTTTGCGTCTGTAACAGACGGTGTACATTTATAGTACTTGTGAAAGTTACAGTTTCATTTTCACTTTTATTCTCTCAGTCACTATACATACTACCGCCACCCCCCCACCACCACCACCACCCAGGGATCTGACGCTGTTACTTTTTATTTGAAACTTGGAATAACTGTAGATGTGAGTGGTGTTTTGAGGCAATGGAACTGGACATTCTCTGATCTGGAAGGATAAAAGCTGACACGCAAACGCTGGTGAATCTGCCTTCTTCGTATCTCACCATCACTTGATTTTTTTTTATTCAGTTTTATTGAGTGTTCCTGCTCACGCTGAATTAGTATGCATGTCAAAGACACAATGACAAAAAAAAACAGAGACATAGGTATCTATACTAATAAAAGGCAAAGCCCTCACTCACTCACTCACTCACTCACTCACTCACTCACTCACTCACTCACTCATCACTAATTCTCCAACTTCCCGTGTAGGTAGAAGGCTGAAATTTGGCAGGCTTATTCCTTACAGCTCACTTACAAAAGTTAAGCAGGTTTCATTTCGAAATTCTACACGTAACGGTCATAACGGTCGACAACGTCCGCCATGTTGAACTTTCTTATTTATGGCACCATCTTCACGAAATTTGGTAGGCGGCTTCCCTGCGCTAACCAAAACCGATGTATGTACTTATTTCGATGGTATGACGCCATTGTCGGCCGCCATATTGAACTTTCCAACGTCACTAATTTTCCAACTTCCCGTGTAGGTAGAAGGCTGACCCCATCTTCACGAAATTTGGTAGGTGGCTTCCCTGCGCTAACCAAAATCGATGTACGTACTTATTTCGGTGGTATGACGCCACTGTCGGCCGCCATATTGAATTTTCCAAACATCACTAATTCTCCAACTTCCCGTGTAGGTAGAAGGCTGAAATTTGGCAGGCTCATTCCTTACAGCTTACTTACAAAAGTTAAGCAGGTTTCATTTCAAAATTCTACACGTAACGGTCATAACAGTCGATAACGGTCGACAACGTCCGCCATGTTGAATTTTCTTATTTATTGCCCCATCTTCACGAAATTTGGTAGGCGGATTCCCTGCGGTAACCGAAACCGATGTATGTACTTATTTCGATGGTATGACGCCACTGTCGGCCGCCATATTGAACTTTCCAACGTCACTAATTGTCACAATATCCGCCATGTTGAACTTTCTTATTTATGGCCCCATCTTCACGAAATTTGGTAGGCGGATTCCCTGCGCTAACCGAAACTGATGTATATACTTATTTCGATGGTATGATGCCACTGTCGGCCGCCATATTGAACTTTCCAACGTCACTAATTTTCCAACTTCCCGTGTAGATAGATGGCTGACCCCATCTTCACGAAATTTGGTAGGTGGCTTCCCTACGCTAACCAAAACCGATGTATGTACTTATTTTGGTGGGATGACGCCACTGTCGGCCGCCATATTGAATTTTCCAAACATCACTAATTCTCCAACTTCCCGTGTAGGTAGAAGGCTGAAATTTGGCAGGCTCATTCCTTACCGCTTACTTACAAAAGTTAAGCAGGTTTCATTTCGAAATTCTACGCGTAATGGTCATAACGGTTGACAATGTTCGCCATGTTTAACTTTCTTATTTATGGCCCCATCTTCACGAAATTTGGTAGTTGGCTTCCCTGCGCTAACCAAAACCGATGTACGTACTTATTTCAGTGGTATGATGCCACTGTTGGCCGCCATATTGAAGTTTCCAACGTCACTAATTCTCCAACTTCCCGTGTAGGTAGAAGGCTGAAATTTGGCAAGCTCATTCCTTACAGCTTACTTACAAAAGTTAAGCAGGTTTCATTTCAAAATTCTACGCGTAACGGTCATAACGGTCAACAACGTCCGCCATGTTGAACTTTCTTATTCATAGGTAGAAGGCTGAAATTTGGTACTTATTTTGGTGATATGATGCCACTGTCGGCTGCCATATTGAACTTTTCAACGGTCTTTGTTACTTATGGGCCCATCTTCAAGAAATTTGGTACGCGGGTTCCCAACGCTAACTGAATCCTACTTACGTACATATATACGTCCATAGCCTGCAGCTCGGTCACCGTGTGAGGCGGCGTTGGGTCCCCCATCCCAACGCCTCCCACGTTGTTGGCTGCCTGCCTATATAAGGCCGTCTGTCGCTCCAGTCTCTACATTCCCTTCCTTGCTTCGCCACGGTATTCACGTCTCCCTGCTGATAACTACAGCCTTTTTATTTAATCCACGGCTTCTCCGCTGTTTTATTGTTCATTTATTACGAGTATAGTTATTGTATAGGTATTTTAGACTTACTTTACATTGTTCAGGTACCCATTTCCTTTATCATTCCAACCATACCCCCATTAACATGTCTATCGAGGTAATCACCATCGATCAAAGAACTGTCACTTACCAAGTGGTTTCCATGCCTGGAGATGGCACCTGCCTTTTCCATTCTCTTTGTTACATATTGCACAGCCATATCAGGCTCACTATTGATATCCGGAGGAACATTGTGTCTTATTTATTGAATGACTGGGACAGGTTCAAGGTGTGGACTGATGACGGTACAGGAGATAATTATACTACACAGGAGCACTAGAAGAGTGAAATGCTTAAGTGTACCGAAATGGCCAAATATTTTACACCTTTGGACAACCGCCAATGCCTCTTAAACATCTTAGCTTCACAGGTGACGATTTCAGTAGTGGACACTTTGATGTTTAGAAATGTTTAAACTCTCAAAAGCTGGATGTGAAGTTATCAATGAAACTGGTTGTATACTTAAAACGCTTGACAGATGCCGAATGTCTCTTCAACACAAGTCCTACAAATACTGTCGTAACTGAAACAAACCATGAAACTCAAACCGATTATGACAGCAGCAATCCAAGGTGTGAGATTTGAAACAAGATTACTGTTCACATGGCCAACTGTACGTTGCATGCTCAAGAGTAAGCTCAGCGCACAGCGCACAGCTTGGTCATATTACAACTGGAGGGCCGAACTGACAACGTGGCATACAAAGAGATCCTTAACAAATAATTATTGGTATATTTTCCCTCAGTTTAAAAAGGTTTAATTTTCTTCTTAATAAAAATTTTAAGGCAGTACTTCACCGCTGCGAAGCGCGGGTATTTTGCTAGTATATGATATTTGGAATTATTCACTTTATGACCTGTGTGGCAGTAGGGGGCGCTAGTGCTCCCTTGAACCCTCAGGTACCACGCCAGACACCAGGTAAAAGTCCCAGACTCTTTATTAATTAGCAACAACATGCACAAAGTACCCTCCACACTACTCATACACTCAATAAATACTACAATAATCTCTTCTCCTTGCCCAGACCGCCCCTCTACCTCCCAGCTCAGCTCAGTGTCTTGACTGGCCCATAGTCCTTTTATAGCCCCTGACCCGGAGGTGTTCCTGCCCAATCAGTCCACAGTCCCTTATTCCTTCCGGGTCAGGGTAAACAGTCCTTTTCTTCAACCCGGGAGCACGTCATTTCTTCCTGTCACATGACCGTGACGCACTCCCGGGTCATAAGGCACATAAGAGCCCACAAGCCCCCCTACAGCGACTCCCTGTGGCCCCCAAGGTATCCAGCAGGGCTGTGTAAAAACACTACATAGTCCATGAAGCCTTGCTGGACCTCGGGGCACGATCATGCTGTCGGAAGAGCTCCTCCTGGCGGCCTGGGGGTGAGGACCGGAACACGAAGCCGGCAGTCCTCCACACCTGTATAGTACATTTCGGAAAACATTGTAGCACGGATGCAACATTATTCATATTATTCATATTCATTTGCATAAAACGTTGTGCCTGTAATCAGTGGCCGCATGTTTTTTTTTTTTTTTTTTTTCCCCGATCTTGCCAGTGTCCACTTTTGGGTGCACAGTGCTGTTTCTTTTGTACTCCAGGACATGCAGAGGAAAAAAATAGTACAGAGAGGTAATTTCAGCGGTATATGCATTCATCAAATTCAAATCTTAACAGTTCACACACGCGCAAGGACCGTCCTTCCTACATTTACGACATGTGTACCTGTTGCAATGCGCACACTTCTCTCTCCAGTTAAACAACAACAGTTAAATATATGTAATGACATGTCATCTTTTTCTTATAACCTATTTTGCCAATTTGCATACTGAAAATCTTGCTTACGTTATACATTTCTTGTGATTCTTGTTCTTCTGTAATTTACTGTGACAATATTCTTTTTATTTTTAAGCCATAAAATTAAATGCACGAAGTTCTTCCTCTTTGACATCTGAATTTGAAGTACGGGAAGGTGAATTTTTATACCCTGATCAGTATATACCACAAGCACTTAATGAATTTCAGCCAGGGGGCCTCAACCATTTGGAACTGAAGGTAAAACCTATTTCTCCTTTAAGTTTAGTGTAATAAAATACTGTTATTTTCTGGAACTTGTTAAGGATTAATATTGACCCACTAACATTTTCAAGGGTTGCATAGTGGCATGAGGTTACAACCGATCACTTAAAAGCTGCGTGTGTGGAGTTTACATGTTCTCCATGAGTTTGTGGGAGTTTTCCCCCTGGTACATCACTTTTACTCCCATGTCCAAAAGATTAAGACCTGTTGTAATTGAGTATTAATACTGGCATATATATTCCATGTGATGGACATGCGGCATCACAGAGTTAGTTCTTGCTATGTACTTAATGCTGCTATGCTGTACACTGGTTTCAAGCAACCCTGAACTAAATGTGTTGGAAGATGAATGGAAGATTGAAAACTTTTTAAAAAGATATAAAATATTTAAAATTGTGAAATCCCTCTTTTAACATACTTATTAACTATAAAAAGTCGAATACAATGTATTTTAAAAATAGCACATCCATTCACCAAATCTCGATATCCAGCAAAACATCACCAACCTTTGTTCACACTCACTAACACTGTGAGTGTGTTTAGAGTCACCATGCTGCTCTGGATATCCTGATTTCATATCACAAACATGTATGACTTGGGCCAGGAATATGCTCAACACTACGCAACATGTGAGCTTGAGTACACTGCTGCTATGCAAGCAGTTTATTGTCTAACTTTCATGTGTACTTTAAGTAAGCATGTGCCCTTAAAAGGGCATTTTATCTAAAGCCATTTTTGTTGTAATTTTGCAATTCATATTCATTACTTTTTTCATACTTAACTGAATAATATATGTGTAAAATACAATAATATGTACAAAGAATGCACTTAATTATGCGATTACCACTTAATTTCAATTTCTTGCTTCTTATTTCTGCTCATAATTAGGAAAATGTTTCAAGCTTACTATTTAAATATTTTAAAGGGCATACCTATTTATTATATTTCCATTAATTAATCACATCTTGTGGCATTGCAGAGCAGAGAATAATAAACTGTGGGGCACAAAAAAGATACATTATCCCTGTGTTTTTACATACATTGTCCTAGTCAGCTGTCAGAAATGTTATAATGATCGTTCTCAGCAAGTACTTTATTGATTTGTAAACTTTTTAACTGAAGTCCCAAAAACTGTTCATTTTTTTGTCTTTTTATTATTTCCTTGATTATCAGTCTATTTTGTAACCCATACCTTTTTAGTCTAGGTCTTGGCTAGTGGGTATGGTTATTTTTCTATAATGGAAAAGATTTGGTTCCTGAACATAAAATTAATTAATATGACATGCACTGCAATAATTTTTATTTGAAAACCTTCAGGTGTACAATTAGTGGCTCCATCACCCAACGTCCCCACTTCATTTACTGCTCCACCAATGACAGCATTATGTTTGCATACACTACCCGTCAAAAGTTTAAGAACTTAAGAAATCTTCAGATTTAATCAGTTGAAATGCAAGGAATGCTAAGCTAAGCAGTAAACTGTCAGAGGCTTAAATTTAAAGTTTAGCTTAGGAAAAACTGAAACAAAAAGGAAATATCAGAATATTACAAATGGTCTTTCATCCGGGAACAACTAAGAGGTTACAACCTACAGATATTTACATTAAGTCTGGAAAGTTGAAGCAAACAATTTGCACAGGTGTCCCAACATCTGTTGATTACTTAAAAACCCTCTGTCTTAAAACAGAGTTGGAACAGACTGTGTTACTATATCCTCTGAAGTACTACTTGGAACAATATTACACTGTAGAAAGTTGTAAATTTCAGTGATGATGACAAGAAAACAGCAATTAACAAATTAAATGAGACAGCATTATTGCCTTTAAAATGTATAGTCCTTTCATTTTTAGAAATTGCCAAGAAAATCAAAGTTTCAATGACTACAGTAATGTCCCACAAAAACCAAAGTCAATTGGAAACTGGAAGAAACTATGATAGGAAGAGATCTGGCAGACCCAAAGTCACAACCCAATCAGAAGACAAGTTTCTCAGGGTCACCAGCTTGAGTGATAGGTGCTTCACAGCACAACAGCTTCAAGCACAGCTTAACAGTGGTCAATAAAAGCAAGTCTCAGTTTCGACTGTGAAGAGGAGACTTGATGCTGCAGGTTTGACAGGGCATGTGGCAATAAGAAAGCCATTCCTTAAAGGAAAAAATAGGACCTTGAAATAGCACCTGTGGACTACTGCAGACTGGAAAAAGTCTTATGAACCATTAAATCAAAATTTGAAATCTTCAGTTCATCAATCAGGGTGTTTGCACGAGTTGGTGAAAGAATAGTTCCACAGTGTGTGACGCCAATTATCAAACATGGAGGAGGTGATTTGCCTAGAGTGACTGGCATTCTGAATCAAAAGGGATACCACAGTTTGACTGTTATGTCAGCAAAATATGGCTACTTTGATCAATCAAAAATCTAAATAAAATTTTGTATACTTAATGATTCCTTGGGGCGGCACGTTGGCGCAGTGGGTAGCGCTGCTGCCACGCTGTTTGGAGACCTGGGTTCGCTTCCTGGGTCCTCTCTGCGTGGAGTTTGCATGTTCTCCCCGTGTCTGCGTGGGTTTCCTCTCACAGTCCAAAGACATGCTGGTTAGGTGTATTGGCAATTCTAAATTGTCCCGTGTGTGTGTGTGTGTGTGTGTGCGCGCACCCTTCCCGGGGTTTGTTTCCTGCCTTGCGCTCTGTGTTGGGTGGGTTTGGCTCCAGCAGAACCCAGTGACTCTGTAGTTAGGATATAGCTGGTTGGATGATGGATGGATGGATAATGATTCCTTGACTTATTTTTTCTTTGCTATTGTTTATTTGTTCTATGCCTTAATTTCATGAAACATTAAGAAATTAAACTGCATGCATTTCTAGTAAAAACTGAAAAAACTGTGGTGTTCTAAAACTTTTGACTGGTAGTGTATACTGAGGTAGAAACCCAATAAGATGGTACCTCCAAAACACACATGTGAACATTTTGGCCTCTTTGGCCTTATTCTTGATAAGACTGCAAGTACAACTGTTCTATTACAATATCTACAGAGTATATTGTGCATTAATGGTGACGCATAATGCAAGAGTTATTTTGACAGAAATATCAGTGATTCATTTCTCGGTGATTCTAATGTTTTTTCTTTGCATAACTGATGCTTGTACCTGAAAGTTATTCTAAAGTAATCAGTTTAAATGGGTACAAAAAGAGGGTTGAATTGAAATGTTTTTAGAAAGAGTGAAGACTTTTTCTGCTTTAATCATTTTAGGTGGCACAAAGTGTGCAGAGTTTGTTACAGCTCATATACAGTTTACAGGTAAGAACCTTTAAACTCATTCAACATTCAATCAAATACTGTAGTAGCCAATGGATATTTATTATATTTTTTGAAGAGTGGGGCTTTATACTGGTGTACCTTATTTTATTAGCATTCCTAGGAAATATTTGGATATAAGCAAGTTGTTTTTGCTGTGCTATGCATTCTTTAAAGATAACATTGCCTGTGTTTTTTGACTTACACATAACAACCTAGGTGTCATTGAATAGCACCTATGACACATGACTGGTTTATCAAACCTAACTGAAGGTAATATGAAAAATATGCCACCTTCAATGGGATTCTGTGTGGACAAGTTCAGCTTTATTTGTTGTAATAATAAGACTACCTTTCAAGTTGTGAAAATTAGTTTATTGAATGGAGTCTTCTTCATTTAATTATAATATAAAATGCAAAACCCTTGACCCCAGATCTCTGAATCCATCCATCTATCCATCCATTATCCAACCCGCTATATCCAAACACAGGGTCATGGGAGCCTCTGAATATTAAAACTAAAATGCAACATCATTTTTAATGTCATGCAATGATGATGTTTTCCCAAATGATCTAAACTCTTTAATCTTTCGCTTGTCATATATAAAATAGTTAATTCAGTCATTCATTTATGCCTTCATTCATTTCACACATTTGTTAGGATTTTTGGTCATATCACCTTGTTTAGAAATGAATTTGTTAATTTGGGATTTTTATCAAATTGCAAGAAATTCATTATCAATGGCAATTATAATGCCAGGATCATCATCCTGACAACTTTTATAGGGCTTACAAGTTCATAGATCAACTTAGTGGGAAAAGAAAATCTTATTTCATTTAAAACTAGGGGGCTTTGCTCGCCTGGCCGTCCGCTATGCCACAACTCAGCCGCTCGAAGAGCTTCAGGACGCTCCCCTGTTAGAGAAAGTGATTGTGTTTAAAGAGATGGTATGTAGAAGAGTATGCAGAGTGTGGGAGGAAGACAGACGGTTTGGTCCTTAGTTATTATAGACAGAAATTTAGTTACTTGAGTATTTCACTACAACTGTCTATTTTAAATAACAATGAATAATAAAACTTTAGTAAAAATTAAAACATGAAGTAAAAAAGTAACATTTAATAAAAAGTAAATTAGAAAATTAAACTATATTAATGCCTTGTCGAAAACAACATTATGAATTACTTTTTTTTTTTTTTTGCATTTCTGTTCAGATATTGTTCAGGATATTTTTTTCTTTCACATTTATTGGATGATTACCTTTGTTCTTGATTTTTATTTTATGCATCACTTTTTTTATCGTTTTATTTTTTTCGATGTTCGATTATCAGCTCTTGCTGCTGTTTTTCTGTTGCGATCTAGAATTCAACATTCTTGAACAGTGTGACAGGCGGCCGGATGCCGTTCCCGGCCAGGTTGCCCCTTCTACATATGTTCCGGGGGAGCAACCATGGGCTTCTCAGCACCTCCCCTGGGACACTTGGTGGCAGCCTCCCTGGCTGACGTGGGTGCCTCAGTTTCCCGCAGGGCTCCATGGGAGATGGAGTTCTCCACAGCCCTGTTGGGATCTGGGTGGCTGCCAGGGGGTGCTGCATAGTTCCCTGAGCCGGCCTGGACATCTCTACAGCCCCGCCTGGAAGTGCAATCAGAAACAGGTGATCAAGCACCTAGAGCACTTCGGGTGGGCTATAAAAAGGGCCATCAACCACCACTCATTGGCCAGAATCGGGAGGAAGAGGACGAAGTTGCCAGGGAGGAGTGGTGGTTTGAGAAGAGATTGCTTTTGTATGTTTAACTGTTTTGACAGTTAGGGGGCGCTATCGCTCCCTTGAAGCCTTGTCCAATACGCCAGACACCAGATAAAAGTTCAAAAGTAGACTTTATTTATTAACAACAGTGCACCAAGCACACTACTCTCCACAATACTCATTAATTACTAAACAATACACTAATCAATAATCCTCCAACTCCCAGACGCGTTGCCACCCTTCCACCCAGCTCAGCTCGCTGTCTGGGAGCTTCCACAATCCTTTTATATTCCCTGACCCGGAAGTGTTTTAATCCCCAGTCCATGTGATTCTTTATCACTTCCGGGTCAGATAAAAAGTCCTTTTCTTCATCCCAGAAGTATGACACACTTCCGGGTTATAGGGCACATATGACTCTTTGCTCCTCCCTGCAGCTCCCTCTAGCGGCCCCTGTGGTATCCAGCAGGGCTGTGGATGAAAACTCCATTGTCCATGATTCCCTACTGGTCTTCGGGGCACCTCCATGCTGCAGGGATGGCTCAATCTGGCGGCCTGGGGGTATTGGCCAGGATGCCAAGATGGCCATAGATCACACTGTTTACTGGGACTGTGTTATGCATGTGGGGTTCACGGGGAAGATGTGTCCCACAGGTGAAGAAAAATAAATTCTAGTTGTGTTTTTACACATGCCTCAGTGTGAGTCTGTGCCGGGTTTGGCGTTATACAGCGTCTAGTTCACAACAGATAATTTGCTTTTCTGTCTTGCCTTTATAACGGACTGCGTTGAAGGGTGAGTTAGCAGCACTGAGAGTGTCACAGGGTGGTATGAAGAGAGGATGGGTGCAGTTGGCGTGGAGAGGGGTGGTCAAGGCTGAATAACGTGGACATGACGTAAATATTTAATATAATAGAGTTAAGAATGTTGATAACATTTTTAGATTTTGGCATCAATTCATGTAGTAAATAAGCTGGGCCTCTTAAGCTCAACATACAATATAGAAGGGAGGAGTGGTGGCTCTGTGGCTAAGGATCTGCACTGGCAGTTGGAAGGTTGCCAGTTCGAATCCTGTAAATGCCAATAGGGACTCTGCTTTGTTGGGCCCTTGAGCAAGGCCCTTTACCTGCAATTGCTGAGCACTTTGAGAAAAGTGCTATATAAATGCAAAGAATTATTATTAAGGGCTTCATGTTCTATTGCTCTCCAAATTGGGTAGAGGAAGGTGCTTATATTGATTTGATTTGCAATAAAACTTTAACATATTCCGATTCATTTATTATGTGTTGTGTTTCTCATTTATTGTAATATTATTTATAAAATAAAAAAAATGTAATAACTTTCATGGTAAAAATGTTATGTCATTCAAATGCCACTGAAAAAATAAACAATAAGCTAGACAGACTGACAGGTAAGTAAAACAGATAGGTGATAATTTTTGATTAACTATATATTTTCACATTAATTTACACTTTATTATGCAAGAAGAGAACATTTGAAATGCAAAATGCATGACTTAGTGTGAATTATAAAATAAACCATGTTCATTGTACACACATTAATTAGACATATTGTTACAAACATTTTAAGAATGGCAAGAGTACTGCAAGACTTAATTTAGTTATTCTTTTTTTTAGTTACAGCATTACTTTGCGTATTACTAAACTTGAGAAACAGCTTAAACGTACTATATGTAACATTAAAACTGAATATTAAGTATAATTCTTTTCTAGGCTGCAGTGACAATTCAGGACAGTTGCTTTGAAGTTCAGAAGCTCCTCCTTCAGGAAACTGAACGACTGCCCAGATATTTTTGTGGTCGTGGCAATTTTTTGCTGGAACAGGGGAGGCAACGCAACATGGAGAAGCACCGAGAAGAACTGGCCAGTGTACAACAACTGCAGAGTCAGCTGAGGCAGGAGCAGCAACGCTGGGAACGTGAGTGTAGTCAACTTCAGCGACAGCAAGTAGAATTAGACAATGAATTGGAGCAGCGAGAACGGAACTGTGTTTTGCAAACAGAGCAGTTACGACGAGACCGGGAAGATCTAGAAAATCAACTGAAGGAATATCAACAGAACCTGGAAAGATTGCGAGAAGGACAACAACTGGTAGAAAAGGACAGAGAAGAATTAGACAAGCAGCAGGGGCAGCTGCACGGCTGGAAACACAAGCGGCAAAGTAGCCTCCCAGTTATGATTGCATTTCCTCTAGCCAAAACACAGGTATTAAGATTTTTATTTTTATTTTTTACATTGAAGGTAGCATTTTATAATAACTAAACTGATTTGTAAACATTTCTTAAATCTATATATATATATAAAAGTCAATGTGTGTGTATGTTCCAGCATCACGTCCGAATGGCTGGAGCGATTTTCATGAAACTTGGTACACATTTTTTCTCAATAGTCGATTAAAAATACTGTAGGGTGAAATCAGCCCTAACCCACACCTTCTGGGTAGGGTAGGGGGTGATCTTACGGTCTTGTATGCATGTTATCATTCAGTTGACACTCATAACGACCATCAGAGGGCGAACTGGAGGTGACTGGCAGCATTCTTTATGTTTGAGTGCCACCACCACTCGGACGCCCCTGGTGCTTTTGAAATTAAATAGAGTTCTACGCGTGAAAGTGTGTGTGTCTGTCCAGCCAGGAAGTGAAACGTAGAGTCGGGGTGAGGGCTCCAGCTCTGAGGATACGCAAGCGAGGCCAGCACACTGGCAAAAGGAAACCTCCTAAGAAAGACAGTTGCTTAGCTGCTAATGCACAAACGATGCGAGCACGTCGGCAACACGAATCCTCATAGCAGAGAGATGCGCAGAAGAGTTCTGATGATTTCAATACTTTGTGGGATTCCGTGCTTTTAACAACACGGGCTTACACAGTTAGTATATAGCAATCGACTGCCAGCATTCTTTATGTTTAAGCAGCCCTGCGTCAAATTAAATAGCGTTGGCCAGTTCCGAGCGTCAACTGAATGATAACATACATACAAGACCGCAAGACAAGGACATTGGTGAATCTTTATTGTTTGTTAATTTATTTTTATTTTTAAAGTTTTGTTTTTTTTAATTATGTTTTTCTCAAACAATTAAAAAATAGCACTTTATTTTCCTCTCGGGGTAACGCTGGGTATTTCAGTTAGTTTCAGATAAAATCAATTTTCCTATACTTTTATCTCTTTTCTTTCAGTTGCTTTTGCTTTATGGTATTGATAATTCTTAGCTCTGGCCTAGAAGCAGAACAGTTAAATGTAATTAAATGAAAAAAATAAACCCATTTAGTTTATCAAAAGGCAAGACTGATACTGAAGTGAGAACAGAGTACTAATCAACATCAAAGTTGTCTAAATAATTCCTTTGCAGAATCCACCATAGGCTATTGGCATACATTCTTTATAATTTATCGACTTTTGAATTAGGCTGCTTTTCTTTGCCAGCCTGCCTTGCATCCTGGAACTGTTCTACTCCCTCCAAGTTTAATTGTTTCTGATGAACAGTGTGCATTATATCAATATAGGTGTGCCTTAGCCACCTGGATATTTGCTTTAAAGTACAAATCAACAAAATTGGTAAATCAAGTGGCAGAGATTATTTTAAAGGTGTAACAGAAGAAAGTAAGATGTTAGTGTAAAACAGAAGGGTAAATTTCTACAAACACATGAAATATGTTACCAGGTAGAAGATAGTAGGACTTCATGGCCCTTCAAAACTGTACTTCTTGCTCTTTTGGAGGAGTTAAATGGATAGCACTGACCAGCTTTGTTGGGCTGAATGACCTGTTCTCGTCCAAATGTTTCTAATGCTTCTAAAAGAAGTCAATAGACTGATTGTCAGATTCATGGGATTCACAATATTTGAGATCAAAACTGTCTGGAATTTATTTAGGAGTGTCAGAAATTAAAACAAGTTTACAGAGATCTTCCAAGATAAAGCAAGGATCAGTAACTAAAATCAGAATAAACAAAGGCACAACAAATACTCAATATTAGAGTCCAAAATAGAAAGCAAAATTCTTACTCCCAATATACTGTTAATATAAAGCTGTTTTTTTAATTTTATTAACAGTCTTTAACAAGTTTAAAGTTCTGACAGCCCTCTTTTGTGAGCGTGTGTCGTATATATCTTGGTCACCATAATGGCATGAGCCTAGCAACTATGGAGACACAGAAAAGGATGGCACCGATGAAATCCAATGAGACAAAATGATAATGTAGTGATAGCACAGAATTAACAAAATGATTAATAATACTAATGGTAAATATAATAAATTAATCTAATATAATATAAATTAATATAAAAAATGAATCTGTATGTCAATGCTAAAAGTAAACTAAACTAAATACCACTAATTTATACACTATTTTTAGTTAAGGTATTTCCATGGGTTGACACATTTTACTGCATGGTTAACTAATGTATTATATGGCTGCCATAGTTTAACTAGTTTCATGGCATGTTTATACCACATGAATAGCACTCATGTAGTACCATAGCAACCAGACACACAAAATGGGGTGCCCACACAAACAAATACAGAAAATGGCAACACTCAAGGAAACAAACACAACATTGTGACAGTGTGATTGATATCATTAAAATAACCAATATAAAAAAAATATTTATTTAATTCTGAAACCTTGAACATTTATGTAATTTATTTAGTAGCCTTGCTATTATCCTTCTAAAGAATGGTCCAGTCATCTCTGCAGCAGTCACCACTGTTGATTTTTCTCCTCCTAGCTGCATTTCAACTGAGCCATATCCTATTAGGCTGAAGGGACAGTGTTTATTTCTTTCAACTTCTAAGAACAGAAATATGTGTACTCTAGCTACTCAAGATTCTACTCTTTTTCCTGTTTATAAATTTTATATATGTATATATTTTTCATTCATGACACTGAAGATTTTCTGTCAAAAGTCTGCTACTAGCTTTTAGGTGGTCATTTTATAAAAGTGAATTTCTTGGTATAGGAAAAATTAAGTACATGTTATCATTTTGAGAAATTATGTAAACAAAGAGTTCTCGTAAATGGCTCTTAGAGCTATACATGATTACTTGATTATTGTTGATCACAAGAGTAGCTTTCATATCAGATAAAAAATAATATACTATGCATTTATCTCATTTAACTTAAATCTACCTGAATATACCAAAATGTTCTTTTTGCCGGATAGCGCCGTGACTGGTGTAAACTTCCAAGGGAGCCACAAGAAGAAAATAATTATAAAATAGCAATAAACCTACATCTCTAAAAATTAGGCTACAGCATATGTGTCAAACTTATGAAAAAACATATTACACCTGCTTCATCAGTATTCAAAGTATGTTACATATGTCCTGTAATGACTGCTAAGTTTTTTCAAAGACCCCATTTAATGTACATTTCATATTTAGAATGTATTTGTTTATAGTTTAACTGGATTACATTTAGACCTGGCATTAAAATGCATCTGTAATTTCTGCATCATGTCCAGATTTAAATCAAATGGACTATCCACATATGCACAGCAGATCATGTTTGGTGGTCACACAGGTTTATCTGCACAGCACAGTGCATCATAGCTACTAACCTGTAGTTAGAATTGATACAGGCTGCTTGTAATGACCCAACAAAAAAAAGTGAAAATGAGCTGACATGCCATACACTTTATGCCAGAGAATTGACTGATTTATGAAGGAAATGGTAGGTCAATTTCACACATGTTGGTGATCACTCTTTAAAGCTGCACAGGTGTCAGAAGTGGCCACCCTTTGCAGCTTACCTGACTGCTGCCAAGACCCTACACAGTGCTTTTATCTTTTCCGCTGGCTTGATTTTTTTTTTTTTTACTTGGAGAGAAAACATATTTGCATTTCCACTTGTTTGAAACCCAGCTATCAGTAAACACTCCAGTGTTGAATCCAGAGGATAACCAAGTAGCTTCTTTGATTGATTTATGACAAAATGTCTGAAGCAGCTACAGTGGAACCTCGGGTCACGACCGTGATTTGTTCCAAAACTCTGGTTGCAACCTGATTTGGTTGTAACCTGAAGTAATTTCCCCCTTAGGATTGTATGTAAATACAATTAATCTGTTCCGGACTGTACAAACTGTATGTAAATATATTTTTTTAAAGATTTTTAAGCACAAAAATAGTTAATTATACCATAGAATGCACAGTGTAATAGTAAACTAAATGTAAAAATATTGAATAACACTGAGAAAACCTTGAAGAGAGAAAACTAACATTGCAAGAATTCACGCTATAGCTATAGCCTTACGAACTGCTCGCTGTAAACACTTTTTTTAATGAGTTTTAAGTAAAGGGAAAAAAAAGGACATTTGATAAATCCTGAATTTATACAAAAACTAACCATAAACAACCAAGAAAACTAACCTTGCCTGAGTCGAGTTTTGGCTTGAAGGAAGTGAGAAGGAACTGGGTGAAGAGGAGATTACAGTTTTAAGGTAAAGTCTGTGACGATGCGGGTTCGCTGCATCCTCCCATCTCGCTTCCAGGAGCCCTTAAACCTGTCACCGTTGGTAATGTTACCAATGAGCACGACAGTGAGGCACTACAATGGAACAAGGGAATGGTGCAAAAAGTGCCAAGTGCTTTTATTAAAATCAACAAAATAACAATCAAAAACAAAGTCCAAATTAAATAAAGTGCAGTGCTTTCAGAATCCTTCAATAAATAAATAATCCCATAAGAACAGAAGTGAAGTGGAGGTTAAAATCCAATAGAAAAATGTCTTCATTAAATACAATGAGGCTAAAACAATGCTGGAAGCAGTCTCTTTAAAAACAAGCTTGCATTCTTTAACTGGTGACCCCCGCTGCCTTCTGTGCCTTACGCGGCCAGCTGTCCTCCTTCTGGTCACTCCAGCTCCTTGATCGCTCAGCGGGAGCGACCGCTTCCTTCTGCCCCACTAAGTGTCGGCTAAACACCCCTGCTTGGGCTCACTGTCCAGCTGCCTGCCTGCGAGGATGCATTCTCTTGCTTGCTCACACCAATTCTTTCCACACTGCTTACTTCCTCACAGCGCAACCTCAGTCTTTCTTTTCTTTTTCCCTCCCTTTAGCTGCCTCACACTTCTATTTATGAAGAGGACGTGGCAGCTGTAGCTGTAGCTATTTATTTAAAACTGGCCTCTTGACATGAGCTGTGGGCCTGCTATACCACAAAGTCCCTCTGCGCAATGCACGTCTGACCGAGAACAATGTCTTGTACAGGGAGAGACTGAACATGTGCGTAAATCACCGGCACGTACAAACTGGAAGGGAAACGAAATAGAGCACAGGGAGAGACTGAACACGTGCGTAAATCATCGGCGCATACGAACTGGAAGGGAAACTGGCTTGTTCGTCCCCCGAGTGTGTGGTCGTGAACAGATGCAAAAGTTCGGCAAACTTTTTGGTCATAACCCGATTTGTATGTGGTCCGAGACATTTGTGACCCGAGGTTCCACTGTAATTCTGTATTTAAAAAAATGACTATTGATTTTTTATTTTCAGTAATATTTAATTTCTATGCTTAATTTAACAAGTAGGTAGGTAGTGAGCTGTTTTTGCTGTTATAAAAATATCTACAGTGACAAATTCTTTATTTTGGTAATTACTTGTTATTATTTATTTCGAAAAATGCCTACTGTTTTTATGTCTTTATTAAGAAAATTAGACAGTAGTAACAGGAACTTTCGAATAATGAAATTACACAAGCTATTTCTCAAATATCCTATTAATTTTGTTTTAATTTTTAAAAAACACAGGTAGTGTAATAGCACTAGCAGCAATTATGCTTGTGTTAATAACTATAAGTTCAAAAACAAGCAGCTTTGTCAACACTGCAGCAGCTTAAATATTACAGCCTATACAGAGCAGCCCTTGCATATTCCTGTGGTACACTGGTCAACTTCGGAGGAATAAAATTTGAGAACCACTGATTTAGGTTAATTGGTAACTTTAAATTGTCCAAATATAGGTAAGTGTGGATGTATGTGCAGACATTTTCAGTTATTCCTTGTGTGACTCTTCCTTGTTTGTTTTTTACTTTCTTTTTTATTTTCTAATTCATTGATGGATTTTCTAGTGTCGCTTATTACAATAAAGAAGAGATGCATCTAATCTGGGAGCATCTGGAAACTAAACTAGAAATTAAGCTGTTTAATCAGCCTATCTTAGAGTACAAATATGGGGAAAATGATCCATGTGTGGTGACATCAGTATAGACAAACAAGGATCTGTGCTTAGTCTTTCTGTCTTTCTAATTTATATTAATGATATAGATATTTAGTATCTGTAAACTGTGTAACCCATATCATGGTAACTGGCAGCCTTAAACAGAAATGGAACTCAGGGGCTCTGTTTTTAAACAATGCAAGCCAAAAATGTGGTCATGGACCATATAAAGCTTAATTTAGGGTGATGTTTTGACATTATCTACTTTGTTCATTGATGTCTATTTATAACATATACAATTTCAATGTATAGTAGTATTTCTTTTCACATCTGTTTTGAATTAAATTTTTAAAAAGTAAACTTCTTTACTAATGCTTGCAGAGATGTAAAATTATAGCAGCATAAACAGATTGGAAAAAAAACTAATGTTTAACACTAGAATTACCACAGCCTACGAAAAAACTCGTAGATCCGACCCACCTTAAATCCCATTGCACCTCCTGGAAAATATGTTGGTTCAGCAAAAATAAAAAAGAAAATAAAGCACAAACAAGGAAGAGTCGTACAAGGAAGAACTCAAAATATTTGTGATCAAAGAGAACATTTTTCATGAAAATATATATGGCACTGATTATTTATTTTTAAGTATTTTAGCACAAAACATGGAAACTGTAACCTCAGGAAACTCAAGGGTTGATCTGTCAAGCAAACGTTTCTATATGGCAATTAATTATTAGTAAAAACAGGATTAGTTTTAATGTCTTTAAGCTGAAAGAGCCATACCTTTATTTTTATTGAAAATTTCAGTCAAGGGGTTTCTGCAGTCTTTTACTCTTAAATATGATGCCATCTGATACTTCACCAGGTGAAGCAAGCACAATGACAGTGGTGCAACATTAATTTGTCCAGTACACAATGAACAGAGTACCATCATCATCAAGGTGAAATAAGATTAAAAACCACAAACCAAATCCTTTACCTATTATGGGTTCCTGCTGAGTTAATGTTTTCATGGTCAAATGAAATGAAATTTTCAAATTTAGCCATAATTGCCTAAATAACTTTTTTTCTAAAAGAGGTCAAATCAGGAAGTATAAAATATGTTGTCAAAGTCAAATCATTAAACAGAAGTCAAAATTATAAGAAAAATACATGCAAACGGATTAATTCCCTGCAAGATGTATTCACTAACTTATAGTCTTTCTCATTACCCAGAAACTTACACACTACTGGTAGTGTGCAGCCATCTTAAACAGGACATGGTTGTGACATCACACTATAATGGTCACATGATGATCCAAACAATCATAAATAATATGGCTGCGGCCAAAAAAACCCACAAAATTGCAGTGTCCATGAAATAATAAGAAAGTGACAATAAAATTAATACCAAGATGAAAATGAAAAGACAAACTTAAAATACATACTGAATAAAATTCTGTATGTATACAAAACCTTGGAAATTTCAATTTCAATTCTTTATTGTCATGTACCATGTACAATGAAATGCTTACTTGCATGTGCCCCTACAGACAGTGAACATAGACAAAAAAAAATCCCCACACACAATAAATAAATGAATATAAATAAGTAAGTAAATAAAACCAGAATCCTAGGAATAAATAGAGACAGTGGCAGAAGTATATGTGCAGGTAGCAGTGGAGGTGACACAAGGTTACTGATTGTTCATGAATCTGATTGCGTTTTTTCAATGCAGTTTTTTAAATAATTTGAAAGCTATAAATACTTTTAAGTATAGGTAAGGTATGAATAGATTTTTTAAAATAGCTTTTTGTTAAATTTATCTACAAATTTCTGCAGGTAAAGTTAACTTCAATTTGATACTAATATATTTTAGCCCAATTCTTAAACTAGGGCAGGCAATTTTTTTACACAGTTTTCAATTCATACAATTCCTGGCAAATCATTACTCTTAAAGGATGTTCATTCAGCTCTTTTACTTTGCTCCTTAATTTTTTCCTCTACATGGTCTGAAAAAAATGTGCCATTAATTACAACAATTTCATTTATTTTTTTGACGTATGTTCAACAATGTCAGAATGTTTAGCTGTTAACTAAAATAGTACTGGGTCATGTATGTGATTTGTTTATTTCCAACAAAGTAAAACAGCTGAATGAACATCTTCCAAGAATAGTGATTCCACATTTTTTGCCAGGGGTTGTAAGTAAAGGTTTGAACTACCTAGGCAACAAGCCAGCCCTTCTGTCATAAGTGTCGTATCTTCTTTATTAACAGTGGGCAGTCCTGCAATAGCATATCTAAATGTTTTACATTCTTGAATCGTGTCACATGCTTTCAGAAGGACTGTCTACTGCTGTAGTGATTTACTGAAAGTTACCTTAACTTTTGATGTAATTAGCTAGATGACCATGATTACAACTATAGAATTAATATTCTATTCAGTTTGTCATGATCAATTGAGATTTATGTTATTGTAAAACTAAATTAATAGTTTGAGAAAAGTATATATTCATATGCAGTATACCTCAGTGTATTTGTGAATATTGTCTGCAGTGCAATGATTGTTTTGTAAATTAATAATGTTTCATAATTAGAATTATGTTTCCTATGGGTTTATCTATTTTGATATAAGAATAATTTCTGAAGCCAATGTCACATTTTTCATCTTCTGGTCATGATGTATGTCAAATTAGCTAACCACAGTTGCTGCTTCCGATTTGCTTAACACCATTGCTGCTGTTGTTGTCAGACCATGTCAGCTTGAGCAACTGTCAATCACGGACTATATCTAATTTACCAGCTGCTTGCCGGCTTTCCAGTACAGTCATGCTCGCCCTTTTTCTGGCAGACAATAGTGTACTGCCTGACAGCTGGCGCTATATGAGGATTTAACAGCCATAGTGAGTTCTTCTGTAGTCTCTGCCCTTTTTTCTTTTTTTCCATTCTGTCATAAAACATAAGACATCAGACAGGTGATCTTCATTTCTGTTCGTGAGGCCTAGAACACCCGCATTTTTATACCTCATTGCTGCATTATATGAAGTGTACATTATGGTGAACTTTCATTGGATGTCAGCTCTCATGAGCACAGAGCCTGCTTATATGACTAAAGGAAAATTAAAACCAGTTTAATTTTATCAGAAGAGTCACAGACTAGTTGTAATAAGTTGCATGGAGTGTGACAAGAGGTGACCAACTTTACAGAAGTGTGCAGACAGTTGCCTCCAAGATTATGTAAATGAAGGCTATGACTGAAAAGTTCTGGAGAAGTCGTCGGTGTCAAAGCCTTAAGTGATTTATGGTATTTGAAGGGAACAGATAAAATTCATGCATCATCTCTCAGTGCTCTGTTCCTATGTTACATGTACATAAGCACAAAAATTTAAAACTGTACAGCTTCCAACAAAAACTGTAGCTGGATGAAACCTTGTTTTGTTAACACTAGAATTACCAGAGCCTATGAAAAAACTCGTAGATCCAGCCCACCTTAAATCCCATTGCACCTCTCTATCAGCGTCTTTTGTCCTGTAAATGTGCTGATAAAGACAAGCAGCCAGCAGCCTGCTATTTTATCCCCCCACCGCCGCAGAACGTGCACAAAGTTCTCCCAGCTCATGCCTTGATTGATTATCTGGGAGTGAAGTGCTGGAGTTTTAGAGTGGAAATAATAGATTGTTATTTGGAACACATGCATTTCATGTGTGTTCCGTTTCTACAATAATCTGTGTAAACACATTGTTAAAACAGAAACGTTTTTCATATTTTAGTAGTAAATGACAAAATGTTGGCATAAACTATATAATGTGTGATGCCTGAAGTCCAAAGATCAAATAAACACTTTCACAAAAGGTTCAAGGATAAGACAACAGCTTACGTGGCGTAGCGGTAAGATTTGCTGACTTGTAATCAAGTATTCCCTGGTTCAATCCCGACTGCCTCCTATATTTACCGTTTTCAGTAGAGAGCTGCTCTTAATTGTTAATATTATACAGTACACACATACATTTGGTTTGCATCTGTAACAAACAGTGTACATTTATAGTACTTGTAAAAGTTACCTTTTTTTTTTTTACTTTTATTCACTCAGTCATGATCACGATACATACTACCGTCATAGGGATCTGACACTGTTAGTTTTTATTTGAAACTGGGAATAGCTGTAGATGTGAGTGGTGTTCTGATGCAATAGAACTGGATATTCTCTGATCTGGAGGTATAAAAGATGACACTCAAACGCTGGTGAATCTGCCCTTTTGGTCGCTTGATTTTTTTCTATTCAGTTTTACTGAGTGGTCCTGCTCACGCTGAATTAGTATATCCCTTATGCCAAGAGTTCCCAAAGGGGTCGATATCGACCCCTGGGGTCGATTTGAACTTTCTAGGGGTCGATAGTTTCAATAAAAAAATTGGGGGGTCAACGACAGCAAAAATAGACCCCCTTACTACTGCTATTTGTTTGTTACTTCAAAATATCTATGACTAGCAGAATACCCGCGCTTCGCAGCGGAGAAGTAGTGTGTTAAAGAAGTTATGAAAAAGAAAAGGAAATATTTTAAAAATAACGTAACATGATTGTTAATGTAATTGTTTTGTCATTGATATGAGTGTTGTTGTCATCTCTCTCTCTCTCTATATATATATATATATACTAGCAAAATACCCACGCTTCGCAGCGGAGAAGTAGTGTGTTAAAGAAGCAATGAAAAAGAAAAGGAAACATTTTGAAAATAACGTAACATGATTGTCAATGTAATTGTTTTGTCACTGTTGTGAGTGATGAGTGTTGCTGTCATATATATATATATATATATATATATATATATATATATATATAAATATATATATATATTTACACACATAAACATATATATATACATATCTATACATATACACATATATATACACACACACATATATACATACATATATATATATCTACATATATACACATACATACACACATACATACATACATACACACACATATATACACACAAATACATATATATATACACATACACACACACATATATAAACATATATATACATATACATACATATCTACATATATACACACACAGCTATTTCGTATCAGTGCAATACGCTGCTTGGTAAAACGGATAACTCCCGCTCTTACGTGCAAGTCTGCGTGGATATTATGAACT
>JANRMT010062835.1:33762211-33814173 GCA_026402145.1 Polypterus bichir lapradei | reverse complement strand
AGCGGCAGCCTGTCTATGAACTTAATTTAAAGTGTAGGTTTACACTGTGCTTTGTTTCCGAAGTAGCAGAACTCATGAATATGGTTGTATATGTCACTCGCTCGCTTCTTATTGTTTCGCTGCCTTCTCAATTATATAATGCATGTTTTCTTCAGCGCTTTTTGGGCCTCTTCCTGGTTTTCTACGTACTGCGTGATTACGTGGGAGGCGTGATGATGTCACACGAAACTCCGCCCCCACGGGTTTCAAGCACATCTCCATTACAGTAAATGGAGAAAAACAGCTTCCAGTTATGACCATTACGCGTAGAATTTCGAAATGAAACCTGCCCAACTTTTGTAAGGAAGCTGTAATGAATAAGCCTGCCAAATTTCAGCCTTCTGCCTACACGGGAAGTTGGAGAATTAGTGATGAGTCAGTCAGTCAGTCAGTCAGTCAGTGAGTCAGTGAGTGAGGGCTTTGCCGTTTATTAGTATAGATTCCAATAGGTACCTAATTAAGAAGTAAAATAATTCAAAAAAACACTTTTTTGATAAAAACACATTACTGTCTTATCGAACGTATCAAAATAAGTGCGGACATGAAAAACCGTTGCATGTCCGCTCTTGCTTGAGGTGGGACGAGACGACGGATATTCTATATTAGCAGAATCTATCAGTCTTGTACGGTCATGCTTTCATAAAACACTATAAATTGGTTCGTTTGATGTGACATGTACTTATTTGTGATTTGAACTTTGAATATAATTATTTATTGAGGAGCAGTACTATGAAAAAGAAAATTGGAGGACAGTTTATTTATTCGAGTAAGAACAAAAATCTTCTGTTTCAAGTAAGTACATACTTTATTGTTTTTTTGTTTTTTTTTAATCATAGGGGCTGTCGAAATTGTTTGTTAATAAAAGTTTGTATTTCTTCAGATAATAATATGACTGAACCAAAAAAGAAATGCAGACAGTACAGCTTGGACTATTTGTACTTATTTTGAATTGACATATTTATTTCATAAATGTCAAAAATGTAAAAAAAAAAAAAAAAAACTCTGCTCGTATTTTTTTGCTTAAATTTTCATTAGTGCAGGTTTCGATATTAAATGTTGCACAAGATAATGCCATATTCCGTAGCCATTTTATCTTTTTAAATCATAATTGCAAGTGAATAAAATCTGATGTCTAGTGAAATATTTAATATTGAGTATTGTACAAATGTATTAATTTGAGTAATTAAAGTAAATGACTAGGGGGTCGACGGTTTTAAAAGTTTTGGGTTAAGGGGTCGGCGGCCAAAAAAAGTTTGGGAACTCTTGCCTTATGCTCTATGATGTCAAAGCAGCACTGACAAAAAAAAAAACAGAGACATAGGTATATATGATATTTGGAATTATTCATTTTATGACTTGTATAGTACATTTTGTAAAACATTGTGGCACGGATGCAACATTATTCATATTATTCATATTCATTCGCATAACATCTTGCGGTTGTAATCAGTGACCACGTTTTTTTTTTTTCCCCGATCTTGCCAGTCTCCACATTGCAGTATGGTGGTGTTTCTTTTGTACTCCAGGACATGCAGATGAAGGAACAGTACAGAGAGGTCAGTTCAGCGCTATATGCAATCATCAAATTAAAATGTTAACAGTTCACACACACACACGCAAGGACCGTCCTTCCTACATTTACGACGTGTATACCTGTTGCAATGTACACACTTCTGTCTGTGCTGTGGTTTCTATTACAAACATGAAGGAAAGAGACAATATATGTGACATTTTGAAGAACCAAATGTATGTGTGTACTGTATAATATTAACAATAAGAGCAGCTCACTACTGAAAACGTCAAATTTAGGAGGCAGTCGGGATCAAACCAGGGACTACTTGATTACAAGTCAGCAAATCTTACCGCTACGCCACGTAAGCTGTTATCTTATCCTTGAACCTTTTGTGAAAGTGTTTATTTGATCTTTGGACTTCAGGCTTCACATATTATATAGTTTATGCCAACATTTTGTCATTTACTACTAAAATATGAAAAACGTTTCTGTTTTAACAATGTGTTTACACAGATTATTGTAGAAACGTAACACACATGAAATGCATGTGTTCCAAATAATGATCGATTATTTCCACTCTAAAAGTCCAGCACTTCACTCCCAGATAATCAATCAAGGCATGAGCTGGGAGAACTTTGTGCACATTTTGCGGCGGTGGGGAAATGGAATAGCAGGCTGCTTGCTGCTTGTCTTTATTGGCACATTTACAGGAAAAAAGACACTGATGGAGGAGGTGCAATGGGATTTAAGGTGGGTCGGATCTACGAGTTTTTTCGTAGGCTGTGGTAATTCTAGTGTTAAACATTTTTTTTTCCAATCTGTTTATGCTGCTATCATTTTACATCTCTGCAAGCATTAGTAAAGAAGTTTACTTTTTAAAAATTTAATTCAAAACAGATGTGAAAAGAAATATTACTATACATTGAAATTGTATATGTTATAAATAGACATCAATGAACAAAGTAGATAATGTCAAAACATCACCCTAAATTAAGCTTTATATGGTCCATGACCACATTTTTGGCTTGCATTGTTCAAAAACAGAGCCCCTGACTTCCATTTCTGTTTAAGGCTGCCAGTTACCATGATATGGGTTACACAGTTTACAGATACTAGATATCTATATCATTAATATAAATTAGAAAGACAGAAGGACTAAGCACAGATCCTTGTTTGTCTATACTGATGTCACCACACATGGATCATTTTCCCCATATTTGTACTCTAAGATAGGCTGATTAAACAGCTTAATTTCTAGTTTCATAACTTCAGAACTATACTCCATGTAGAACCATGTCAAAGATGTTTTGATAGTCCTAGTAAATTATATCATATGTTGACCCTTTCCTTCTAGTCCAGTTGCCTGTTCAGAAAACTGTAAAATATTGCTTTGGCAGGATCTTCCTGTCGTAAACACATGTTGTCAACTGTTATTTAGAATATTATTTTGAGCTGTAAATCAACAATGCAAACCTGTGTTAAACTGCATTTTTATTAATGGTACCCTAGATAAGGCTTTGGAGAATAAGTAAAGTAGGGCTTCGTATAGTAACTTTTGTACAGTTGCTATTTTTAGCCAGCACAGAAAAGGGCCCTTATCTTTTTGTGAGTTGTCTGTATAAGCATACTTAAGGTAGAAAACTGTTATCATCTCAAAACAAGTAAATTCAAGTTAAGATAATTGTAAATAAATTGTATTTGTGATAATAACCAACCTATGACTTTCATTTTGCATGCTTTTCAAGAAAAGCCACGTCTTTTGATCTGATTAATGATTTTAGCAAAATTCATTCATTTTTTTGTACTTCCTTCCAAGGTTATGGAAAGGCAGTTAAGGCAGGAGCCAACTCTGGATTTTGTGAGTGTCTATTACAGGTCACACTCAAAAGTGCCTTAAACCAAAACTAATTCAGATTGAACGATTGATTTGCTCCTTAACTGGAGTTTTCCACTTGTCATTGGAAAACATAGATTTAATACCTAAGGTGGATCATATGCAGATAATAGGATCTTTTGTGCTTTGATTTTTAAATAAATAGCAATAGGAAAAATACAATACTTAAAGTATCACTAAAACTATTTTTTTTTTTTTGAGAATGACTATTTTGTACGGGCTTTTATAAGCCAGTACAATATAAAGAGAAAGGCCATTGTTACATAATTATTTCTTGTTTTATTTTAAAAATAAATTCCTGTGCTAAATATAGACAGTAGAGGGCAGTAAATAACTTTTTTACTTATTTTAACTGTTGTATATTTTAATTATACATTCCTAAAGTTACAGACATTCTTCTTTAATTTTAATGAGTACCATAATCTTGATCTTAATTTAATCTGATGGAAAATTTTAACATAAAATGTCTGTTACTGCACATTTAAAAAAGTTATAGTAGACATCAGTGCAGAATGAACATGTTAATATGAGAACATTTACAGCAATTTTATTTTCTAGTTTATGTTATATTAGTAAAATAAACAACAAATTAACTCATAAAATGTATTGGTAATTGAAAACAAAATGCTGATTATGCCATTATGTCTTATAAGGTTTAGGAAACTGAAAGCATATCTTTGTGAAACATGTTTTTCTTTAAAGGAAAAAAGGCTGTTTCTTGGCTGGAAAGAAAAGAAGGGTAAAGATACAATGTTTCGGTTGTATAGCCTTCATCGGTGTGCAAATGAAAAGGAAAGAGCAGGCAACATATAAACTGACTGGAAGGAGTGAACAAAATCAGGGCAGATGAAAGGAGAAATGAGTAGGTAAGAAAAGGTTACCATTAAAGAAGATGAAGGGAGAGATTAAAAAGTTAATCTGTCATCAATACCTGGATACATATGTGATCCCAGACTGAGAATGAGCTTAGCTTCTTCTGTTTTTCCGTTGTAAAGTGTCTTTGAACCCCTGTGAAGGAACACAGACAGAGAGATCAGTGTGGCTATGATAAAGGGATGTGAAGTGTTCTACAATAGTTTTTGATTTTAATGGCTCAATCACATTCTTCCTGCAACACTCCACTAGCCTTCTCTATGTTTTACTTATATGGATGGCTAGACACTTCCTACAAGAAGTATAGTAAATAAGGTTTTGAGACCATCAAGATGCCCACTGTTCAATACTAAATTTAACAGAGGGGCCGGATACAAGGTTACTGTTGGTGACATATTTGCAAGTGACACAGTGGCTCCTGTTACAGCTCAAAGTGCCTGGTTAGGAGTGTGGCTATCCTCTGTGAACTGAGCTGCAGACAAGAAGTTTGTGTAGGTTAAGTGGTCGATGGAATATTTTCGTTTTGATCAAATGTTACTGTTTCCATTGAAATATGATATAGCTTTGTTCCAAAATGTTACATTCAGAGAAAGTTAACATTAATCTGAAAAAAATGTCTATTTTATTATTTTAGCACTGTTTTAGCAGGAAAAACATGACACTTAAAACAGTTCGACATGTACAGACCTATTGGTGTTTTGCTTGTAAATTCATGTTGATGAAGTTTTGCAAAATGAACTATCCACCCATCTAATAATTTTCTGAACCCACTTAATCCAAATATCAGACGCACGTCAAACACTAGACCTTAAGAAGGTGCAAGTCAGTTACAGGACTCACTCAGGCATACATTCATAGTCACTCGTGTACAGCTAGTTCAGGAGAGAACAGTCAAACTGGCATGCATGATTTTCACATCTGCTAGGGAAACTGTAGTATAAAAACTAAAACCCATGCACTTATACATTGAACATGGTAACTCCACATATATGGTGACCACACTACAATTTCAACCAGATCAACAAGAGCTGTGAGAATAATTCAAAATGAATTAAAAAATGTTCTTAATTTAGACCAGTAAGATGTCACTGTATTTTAACACCCTTACCTCATGGATCCAATGTTCTGGGTCAAATTGTGTACCCATTTGCTGTCTTTGAAGAGTTTACTCTACATGATTGCCCTGTTCCTTTTTATTTTTTTCCAAGTACTCTGGTTTTCCTCCCACATCCAAAAGATGTACCGCATGTGTTAGATATATTTGAGATTCTAAATTGACATGGTATGAGTGTGGATTTGTGTGTGATTAGGCCCTCCGATGGGCTGAGGCCCCATCCATGAATGGTTCTTGCATTATACCTGATGTCTAAAAACACACCCCAGAACTGGATTAAGCAGGTGTGAAACAGTTATTAATGTATATTAACTGGTATACAGTAATACCAGAAAACCTGGTGCAACTAAAAATATAAAGTGTGAATGTCTTTTTTTTCTTTCATGTATGGCTTATTTCTACCCATAATTGATAAAGTATATGAACAGATGAATAAGCTGAAATTAAATTACTCCAATTTCATTTTTCATTTTCGGCAGCAAATAATTATATGATTCTTTTCACATGCCCAAAGTAGGGCACAACACAGTTACAGCAATAAGTGATTGCAAGTCAGCAATAGGAAAGCAGAATCAATTTATTTGAATTATGCATTATGTTTGGAATTTAAAGTGACAATTTTTGATTTTGCTTCATTGATTTTCATTTCCGGCTTTTCTATAGAGATACATGCATTTGTTTGATATGGGCTGTGTTTAATGTTTAAATTTACTGTTTAATGCGGCTGCTCCCCATGCATAATCATTGTTTTTATTCCAATGCTTTTTTTTTTTGTTTGTTTGGTTTTTTACTGTGTTATTATTCATTGTTTAGCTATCTCTTCTTTTCAGCTAGTTTTTATACAGTAAAGTCCAGCAGATGGCGCCTAAACATTGCTGGAGTTATTTGAAGTGCCTCATTTACCATATATTCTTGCATGCAGAAAATAGTATATTAAAAACTATCAAGATATAAATTGCTTCTGTTAATTTTCCAAGGTCAAACTCAAAAGTATTACAGAAATATTACAAAAATATCAAGCTGAACAAATAATTGAATACCTGAAGGATGTTTTCCTTTTTAAGACATTAGCAAAGAATTTATCAGTACGCATATCTATCTATCTATCTATCTATCTATCTATCTATCTATCTATCTATCAAAGACGATCCTTGTTCATTGAAAGATAAATGGGTAGAAAGGGATACATCATTTTTCTATGATACTAGTGTTAATTAATAGAAGAACCCTCTTTTAGTTAGGTTTTCTCAATCAGTTCTGTCTCCTGTGTCATATGACTCCAGAATGAAGATGGAAAATAACCTGTAATCTTCTCAATACAAAAATGTAGTGAGAACTGTAATTCAACACCTGAAACAGAAATATTGCCCTTTTCACCAGGTAGAGATGCTCATTACAGTCCCATCTCAAAACTCTGCTCCTTGCATTTATTGTCATGAAGATGAAGAAACCACATGCACAAGTTAGGCAGGGAAGCAAGTACTCTTGTAAAATCACTGAAGCAAGGAGTGCTGAGTGGGGTGGGGGGTTCTCCAATTCATGTTTTCGTGTCTCAGCCTAAACAAATAAATATCCCAGTCAGTAGTCTGTGTGATGTACTGCTATGGGGTGGTAACCAAGCAAAGCGTGGTGAACAGAATCAACAGGAACAGTAGATTCTGCATTTTGAGTACATTGGCCACTTGTGTTTGCACATCTGGCAGTGCATGTAACACAAAGTTTGGCAAATGCCGGTGTCCTATCAAGTGTAACGTCATACTATTTTTCTCATATTAAATACCGATATGAAATGAGTTTTGGTGCTACCAGAACGTAGTGTGGCATCATGGTCAGTAAATTTTGAAGATGATTAATTTTAAATCTGGATTTAGTTAATGGTTTAGTAAAGTGCAAATTTTGCTGAATGATCATTGCCTTCAAGAGGCTGAGGACAGGATTTGGACAAATAGAAGCCAGAAAAAATAGAAGAGTCACAGGGAAGAAGACAGAAGAAAAGAAGGGTTGTTGAGAGAAATATGGTAATTGATGGAGATTGCAGGCATGATGCTTGTACAGTCCAAGTACCTGACACCTACAATATATATATTATTTAAGTATAGAGATGCACTATATTGCCAAAAGTATTGGGACACCCCTCCAAATCATTGAATCCAGGTGTTCCAATCACTTCCATGGCCACAGATGTATAAAATCAAATACCTAGCCATGCAGACTGCTTCTACAAACATTTGTGAAGGAATGGGTCGCTCTCAGGAGCTCAGTGAATTCAAGCGTAGTATCATGATAGGATGCCACCTGTGCAATAAGTACATTCGTGAAATTTCTTCACTACTTAATTTTCCACGGTCAACTGTTAATTGTATTATAACAAAGTGGAAGCAATTGGGAACAACAGCAACTCAGCCATGAAGTGGAAGGCCACATAAAATCACAGAGCAGGGACAGCGCATGCTGAGGCGCACAGTGTGCAGAAGTCTCCAACTTTCTGCAGAGTCAGGCGCTGCAGACCTCCAAACTTCATGTGGCCTCCAGATTAGCTCAAGAAAAATGTATAGAGAGCTTCATGGAATGGGTTTCCATGGCCGAGCGGCTGCATCCAAGCCTTGCATCACCAAGTGCAATGCAGTGTTGGATGCAGTGGTGTAAAGCACACTGCCACTGGACTCTAGAGCAATGGAGACGTGTCCTCTCGAGTGACGAATCACACTTCTCTGTCTGGCAATCCAATGGACAAGTATGGATTTGGCGGTTGCCAGGAGAATGGTACTTGCCTAACTGCTTTATGACAAGTGTAAAGTTTGGTGGGGGGTGGGGGGGATTATGGTGTGGGGTTGTGTTTTAGGGGTTGGGCTTGGCCACTTAGTTCCAGTTAAAGGAACTCTTAATGCTTCCGCATACAAAGCCATTTTGAACAATTTCATACTCCCAACTTTGTGGGAACAGTTTGGGGATAGCCCCTGTTACAACATGATTCCATACAAATCAATCAATTTTTACAAAAAGTAGGATTTAGAACAAGTCAACAAAATTGATTGATTTGTATGGAATGACTCCATATTATTAGAGAACAGGAGTTCGACATATTTCTTAAGTGAACTTTAAATAAGAAATGTAAAATTTGCACTTGCAAAATGATTATAGGTAATTGTTTAAGAATTTCAGGTTCCTGTCTGTTGCCCTTAAAACTACTATTCATGTATTTCCTTTATAGAACAATAGATTAACTCACGTTTTTCTTTAGGTTTTGGTTTCTGATTTAAAGATTACAACTTCTTCCACTTGGACAGTACAACTTACCATGCATTTTTAAATTGAGTAACTTTCTTTTTGGTCAATCAAATTTCCCAAAAAATTTTCTGAAACAGACTTTCAGGATTTTACATGATACAGTATCATGTCGTGTTATTTACTAACCCGCTTAATCCAGACCTAAGTTGGTTTGGGTTTGGGCTGGAACCTATCCTAGCCAGTATAGTGAACAAGGCAGGAACAAACCTGGACAGAGCGCCAGTCCATCGCAGGGTGAAGGCATATACACATAAACACACTCACACTAGGGAATCCATTCCCAGACAGGTTTATCCATTCCCGGGAATTCGGAAATCCCGCATGTCATTCCCGGGAATCCCGTGCTCCCGGGGATGACACAGTGCACGGGCATCTCACATGTGAACGGTTTTAGAACACCAACACTTATTTTAATAAAACTAATGCAATATGTTGACACCAATAAAAGACTAACCTTATCTACAAGCAGTTCATGCTGTCATAGAAGTACATGTATCTATTTCAGGGGTGCCCACACTTTTTCGGCTTGCGAAATCCTTTTAAAATGACCAGGTCAAAATGATCTACCTATATTAAAAATGCTATATATATATTGTAATAAAGACACAAGACTGTTCAAGGTTTGGGGTTTTTAGCCCCATATACTGCAACAAAAATTTGGTCAGTTGTTTCATACAAAACGCAAAAGACATTGAAGGTAGGGAGGACGGACATTTTATGTAGGTGGACTGGATATTGATGTGAGGAATGCTGGGATAGATGTGATGGATTCTGGGAGCATGACGTCATCATGGGTCATCAGAGGGACTAAAGACCCAGAAGTGTGCGCTTCCCATAGCCGTCCGGGCATTCTTTACGGCTTTGACGTCTCTGTCTTTCTAAGGAAGGAAAGAAACACAGGTTAGTACACTGCCGTCGCCCCCCCAGGGACGTTTCCAAAGCAAACCAGGTCGATCAGCTGTTCCCCAAGCGCTTGTGCGAGACAATATATATATTACGTAGTTTCACTGTCAGATAATGCAAAGAGTATGCAACACGTGTTTCACCCTAATTCTGGGATCATCAGGCGTACACACTCACTGGACCCCCTCTCGTGGATCGAACCTCGGATGTCAGCGTCAAAGCATGTCTTTTGGCAGTGGGAGGAAAGCAGAGCACCTGGAAGAAACCCATACAGACATGAGGAGAATATGTAAACTCAATGCAGGGAGGACTGGGACATGAACCCGGGTGTCCTCACTGAGAGGCAGCAGCACCACCATGTCACCCCATAAAGTATTATGATCCTAAAAATTGTTTGTCATATTTGTACGTGCAATTTTGTCTCCAAAGAGATCAAACTTCATTGCTCATTACTATTGATCATGTGTGTGATTTTTTTTTATTTTAAATAAATATATTCTTAGAAATTTGCCATGCAGATGAACTTTTTTTTTAGCACCCAATGATGCTTTGTAAGACATCATACAGCTATAGCAACCATATACAGAAATTTCACATGTATATGCTGTAAGTGTACTTCACCTCACATTTTATGTTTGTTAAATTGTCTCTATCCAATGGGTACTCCAGCTGGATTTGCATCCCACGTGTGTTTAAAAAAACCTTGCACTATTTTCATTTGATGGGTTGTTGACCTTAGTGAGAATATTATGAGTACTGCTACCAAACATATATCACTGATCTCTGTGATTTCACGCCACATGGGTAATTTTGTATGCCGGTCAAATGCATGCATAATTAGACATGCACTGTAGCTTCAAATGAAAGGTTTATTACAATTTAAAAGGGTTTCTCTCTTCTTGATGGATGAAAAAGTGGGAAGCATCTGCATAGATCAGAAACGAAAAAGATGTTTCAGCTGCGTGGACCTATGACTTAAAACAATGAGACAAGTAAGTTCCATGCCGTCTCTTTTTAGTACTGACAGTGTGTGCCCTGAAGACTGAAACCTCATGAGCACAATAATATATATTGTTTATCTTATTGCTAATTTGTGGTTTTCATTTCATCTGCATCTTTTGTTTCTTGAGACTCCATTATCCAGTAGTTAGCGCTGCTGCTTCATAGCTTAGGTCATATTTTTGGCCACAATAATCAGTTGAACATAGTTGGTAGACACTTCCCTAGCCCACAAGGACACTTAAAACACCATTGCACCATTATAATCCATTCAATCCTAGTTCAGTTTCTCCTTCATCCTTCACTTCAATGAATTTCGTCGAGTTTGTTCTTTAACATTTCCATGATTTCACCTAACAGCAAAACAAACTCTGCAAGTTTCGCTAATCACCAGTGCTCATAGTGGTTTATTTAATCTGTATAATTTAGTTCATATATTCAATATAATTCTGTTAGCTGTAAAACCCAAAAAACTGTTCATTGATGCTTCCCTGACGTTCATATTGTTCCTGTCAGTGTCATTCATCCTATTGCATGTCATTTTTCTTTATTGTTCCATAAGATTCCCTAAGATTAGATGATATTTCAATTTCCCAGAAATATCAGTTGTGTATATTATTGTAAAAGGGTTTGGTGTCGAACTACCACCATGAAGTTTTTTCTGCTCTGATCTCCTATATGATATGTAAATGTATTTTCAGACTTTGTTAGGTATATTAGCTTCCTTTTTCTTAATTGAGTTTACAGTCTGTAAACTGTGCCGATACATATATACAGGGGTCACAACTGCAGCTATTTCCATTTTTTCCAGAGCACAGATATAAACATGTCTCTAAAGGATACCTTTTTTCTTCATAATCATGGTATATATTATTTGCTACGCAAAAGTGTGTTCTAAGTGAAGGTTTGTTTTTTTTTTAATTTTTTAAAATGCTTTGTCTGTTGTAGCAGTTTACAGTGTGGCACTATGGAACCCCATGTCCGCTTTGAAGTAGCAAAGGTAGTCAATTTAAGAAAACATTCCTTCCTCGTTCATGAGGCATACCTGTAATAATGTAAGGAAACTAGACATAATCATTTTATCGTGGATTCTTAGTCCAATTTTTTGTGGTAAGGATACGTTACTTGCTCTTTTGTGTGTTTGCAACAGCTGGGTAGTTATTACAAAGCTACATCTCCCCCCCAATATTACAATCTGTGTAGTGTAAGTGACAGTTTAGTAAAAAGAGCACATAGGAGTTTAATTGTACTTTGTACAAATAACAGTACATCTCAATCGAACTGATTTCACTATATTGTGTTTTCAATAAAAGCCTTAGATTTTTGAAAGAGGTAAGACCCTTTTGCAGTATCATGCCTTCCACACACAAAATAAAAGATACATCACAAACCCATTATGGATTTTTTTATACATAATGAGTGTCTGTTGGTGATAATATGGGGTGGTCCAGATCTAATTATGCAGTTTTCATTACGCTATAACTTATTAAGTTTGTTACATAGAAAATCACCCGAAAAATCCCGGACCATCGAAGTGTGCGAACTGATGACATGAAGAATCGTCTTTGTGCGAACTGGAATCATCCTCGCATAAATCAAAGACATCCAGACGATCTGGATCTGCATAATTAGATCTGGACCACCCTGTATAGTATTAGAAAAACTGGGCACTATGGTTTTCAGTGAGTAAATTCACTGACCTTGATGCCAGTCACTCTGTAAATACATTCAGAATCAATGTAGAACCTGGTGCCGTGAGGAAGGAATATCAACCAACTCTGCTATGTTAAAATATCTGTATTGAACTTAAGAAACTTCAGCTTAATTAAACTTATATCTGTATTGAACTTAATAAACTTCAACTTAATTAAACTTAGATGATTTGGCGTTACTAAATTGGCCCTACAGAGTGTGTGTGCATTCACTCTGTGAACTGGGATTATTCCTGCCTTGTGTCCAATGCTTGCTGGGATAGGCTCCATCTGGATTGCAATCCTCCCCTGGATAAGCAGGTTAGGAAGATGGATGGATGGATGGATGTATACATGGCTTCAAATGGGGTAGTATGCAGCAATATGCCGTAACAGCTTTCTACCACTCAAGCTGTGGATGTATGCCTATAATATTTGTTCCATTCTTGTCACCTCTTTCACAGCTATGCAAGCTCAATAGTCTGTTTTTTCTTTTTTTATAATGTTATTGATTTTATTATTTTATTATAGTCATTTTTAAGTAAGTCCTGAGCATTTTGTTTAAAACTACTAATGCCTGGTGGGCTGCTTATTATTAATTTTTCTTTTGCATCTAAACCTTTAATCTTCATGGGTTAAGCAGCAACATTTCAGATTCATTTTTGTGTGATTATCTCTTTGATACTTTTCAGCTCAGATTTTCTTTCTTACACACTGTGCAGTGTAACCATATAGTATGTACAGTTACCTTATAATATCATCTTATAATTATGATAGTATCACTGCTACATCCCTATATGTACAGTCAGTTTTTCCTAGATGTGCAAAGTAAATCTGTACTGTAAAAAAAGTGTTATTTTAGATAGCTGATTGATCATTTAAGCATGTTAGTACAATCTGACAGATCATATCTTATACTAGTAATACAAAATGATGACAAACTAATCTAAAGTTAAAAACACCGCAAGTATAATGCAAGTGTCAATATAATGTATTATTTCAAATTGTATCATTGGATTTAGAATTTATTTGTAATTGCATTCTATTTCATGTTTACAAAAATGTTTATGATTTTTTCCTGGTTTATGCAGGTGCCTTCTCATACCCGGAAAGAAAGTTTAGATGTTCATGGTTGTGGCTCCATTTATGTGAATGAAGCTGCCTTTCAGATGTCACTGAATAACCACCCAGAGTCCAGTACCTCTGTACCCCCCGATACTTCCAGTGTTCATAATAGTTTGAACTCTCTGATTGCACAAGCCAACAACATTGTAAGTGATCACAGAACTGAATACCTTTACCAACCACAAATTTCCTACAATGCAAATGCTTGGCCATCATGTACCCAGCAATGGATACCCACTCATCCAGTCACTCCACTAAGAGGAGACCTAGCAGGACCTAACAACGGTAGGATTACCATTTTTTTTGTTTTGTTCTTCTGAATTTTGCCACTAAAGATAATATTAATAACTAAATGCAAGATTTGGGATAATGTAGTCATTCATTAGTCCAAGTCCTGAACTTGCTTAATTTAATTTTAGGGTCGGGGAACTGGTGCCAGTCCCACATTGGATAAGATGATAAGTTTTCATTGAAGACACTTTCAGTTAGACATAACATTTTCTTGATAAGAAATAATTAAAAAAAAAAATGTTGATAGATACATAGTCCTGCATTCACATCCAAAACATTTTCACTGTCTATGAGGAGTTTTATGTTCTCCCTATGTCTGCATGGTGTTTCCTTGGTGTATTCCAGTTTTTGTCCCACATTACAGTGGAGGTCATGGGTCATAATGCACATTTGACTTTGGACTAAATTCTCATATAGCAAATGCTGTTTGGGCTTGGCTCCACCTTAACGAAAGACACTTCCCTCACACACTCATGCACACACACGTCTCACACACTTTTATAGATCTTGGGAATCTTCCTCTTTTGATCTTCCCCTTTTGCTCCGAGTGCTGCTTTGGAGCCTTGCTTTTGAAGGGAAGACTTACCACTTAAGCAGGTTGTAAACACTGATTTGAGGGAGTAAATTTAATTTTTGCAGGTAGGATTTCACCCCAATGTAACAGGAAATGAACATGTGAACTTTGAAAAACAAGAGACTGTACAGTCTGTCAAACCCCTTTTTTTTAACTAATAGCTAAGCTGTCCCAGTATCTCATCCAGATACTTCTTAAAGGTTTTCAAAGTTTTTGCTTCAAGTACATAGCTTAGTTGTTTGTTCCAGATTCACAGAACATTTTGTAAAAACAAGTGCTTCCTAGCTTCAGTCCTAAATGCACTTTTCCTTAATTTCCACTCGTTTCTTTGAGTACATGATTCACTCTTAAGTTGAAAGAATTCTGCTTGATCCACTTTATCAATGCTTTTGAGAATTTTGAAGACCTGAATTAGGTCACATGCAGTCTTCCTCTGCTTGAGACTAAAAAGATTTAATTGTCTAGCTCTGTCAGAATAGGACATGCCTTTAAACTCTGGCATGCATTTGGCTGCTCTCCTCTGTACAGCTTCAAGTGCTGCCATGCCTTTCTTGTAGTGTTATGAGCAGAACTACACACAATACTCCAGATTTCTCACTAGTGTATTATATAGTCTAGACATAGGTATATTCTAAAAACTGTTCAATATAACCTAACATTTTATCTTTACCTACCTTTTTAATAGCTTCTGCACATTGCTTAGATGATAAAAATGATGTGTCATCTTAAACCATTGTGTCTCACACCTTGTTTTTATAGTTACCCACGTTTAGCACTTTGCAATTTTCAATAATAAACTGCATTTCCCAAATGTTCACCCAGTTCTGAAGCTTGTCCAAGTCTTTTCGAATCATTTTTGTTCCCTCCTCAGGCAAATGAAGGAGTTCATTGGTCTGGGATTATCGTGCACACACACGCTCCTGTCATCTACGAGTTAAGCATATGTATAGCATGCAATCAAGTGAGAAGTATTAAACAAACATTATTGATATATACAGGGTGAGTCAAAATTATGTTAACATTTGAATGGTGGAAACAATTTATTCACAAAACATACTTCATATATGAAAGATGATTTACAGGACTGTCTCAATCTGTTTGCCATCATGTTCAACACACAAAAACCAACGAGCAACAGTACCATTTAAAGCCCGGACACACATTTCACATGGAATAGATAATACCAAAGTCCATATTCTGTCCTTCAGGTCATTGATATCTTGTACTTTCCTGCTATACACTCACTCCTTCACCATACCTCATAACCAAAAATCACATGGTGTCAAATTAGGGGAGCGTGGAGGCCATGGCAGTGGTCCACCACAACCTGTCCATCGACCTAGAAAGATGTGGTCAAGATAAGTACAGACAAAATGCGGTGGTGCAAGGTCTTGTGTCAAGATTCACCTTATTGTTTTTTGCAGAATCCCTGTGTCCAAACTACACCGTCTGGTCGATTTTGATAGACTCTGCAATATGGCTTGCTGCACAACAGCAATGTTTAATTCACTTCTACCTGTTCTTGGCTGTCCTGCATTTCCTCGGTAGTTGTCTGCTACCAATCCAGTCTTCACAAACTTTGCATAGACACAATAAATCGTTAAATGGCTTGGCGGGTTTCGTCCTGCAGATCATTCCGCAAACTTTTGACGAACTACAGTTGGCAAACGATACACTTCCATTAAGTTTGCAACCACTCTTCTTTGCTCTAGTGTTAATCTGTCACCCATGGTATATGTCTATCTGCAGAAGAAAAATAATCCATTAGTGTTAACATAATTTTGACTCACTTTGTATTTAATCTTGCATGTGTTTAATCCAACCAGTTTAGGGTCACAGAGAGCCAGTGATTATTACAGCAGCACTGGGTGTACTTTGTTTTTGTGCAACAAGTCTAGCTGCAAAAATATGGAATACAAATGATGCCAATGAGAAATGTGCTTTTTGGATGGTGTGAAAAAAAAATTAGAAAAGAGATGGCTAGGAGGTGTCTAGGAAAAGTAAATGAAGGACAAGTAATGCACTCTGGTAGCATTGAAGCACACATGCACAACCTAAAATATATGTGGTGCCCAGCTGATCCCTTGTTGCACAATTTGAACATTGCCTGTCCTCGTACCATGAACAGTAAACAGTGAAACTGTAAAATGTAAATAAAATAAGTTTTAAAAAAATCCATGCCAGGTATTTATTTATCTCTGGCACAGAGAATAATTCCAGATGCCTAAATAGGTTGGCACCAACGTTCTAGTTTGTATAGCAAATAAATCCTTTCAATAATTATTCCTGCTAATGGAATTTTCCAGTGATGTGATTAATCTGGTTCACTCAATACTGGCCTCCTCCAGGCGTAGGAGCAATCTGCATTTGTGTTTAATAAAAAGGCAGTGTAGTTACCAAAGTCATTGTATGTATTGACTCGAAATAAGCCACAAGGTGGGAGACCTTGAGGCAAGTTCTCACAAAGCCTTAGACAAGCTTTCTCACTGAATGTAAGAATATTGTAAGGTATGCAGATAACTTCTTTGATCTCACCAAAGTTATGACAGTTAAATAAATCGAAACTGCCTCAGGTGATTTTTTAGTCATTTTTTTTGTACTGAGAAAGTACCATCATTGTTTCCTGATTCTTTCGTTTTCCAGAAGGCTTAAGAAACTTCCTTGTATATTTTGAATAGGTGCTTGTTGATTTTGTTGTTTTATTCATGGCTCAGAAAATAAGGATTAAATTGCTGATATAACAAAAAATGTTATGATAGGAGATGATCTGTTCCAGTGATTATTCTAAGGATTAAGTGAACTGTGAACTGTTTTTAATTTAATTTGTATATGTTACACAACTCTCAGGATGATAAAATTGGATACTTTAAGCAAAAGGAAATTATACCTCAAAAGTTGTTGGGACTCAGTCTAGAGTGGTTGAGAAATTTAATTTTATTTGCCAATTGCACATATACAGTGTTTTTACTAACACAGTAATTAGCAAATAAATAGCATTAATATCTTGTAAAGTAAAAACATTGCACTTCTGTTCACGGTTAGCCCTGTCACTAGTCCATAGTTATCATAATCCATATTCCGACACAGAACATGAGTAAATTTTATTGTACACTTGGCCAGGACCTGTTTCATAAAAATGTAATGAACTTTTTCAAATGAAGAAATTCATGAAGAAATTCAGATTAGAAGATGGTGCAGTAATATATATAAGATATTTTGCTTTGTCTTTCAAAATCTGTCAACCAGTAAGGCCTACATAATGACATGTAAAAAGTTGAATAATTTAATTTTGTATTCAGATCTAGAATGGACTTTAATAATAAAGTCCCTCAATCTTTGCTAAGAAAAGGAATATTTGTATTATTTTTTAATTCAAGTTTTCATTTGTAAAACTGCTCACAATTGGCTCCTGCCTTGTACCTTTAGCTGCCTGCATTGATGTAAATCCCTGCAATTCAGACAAAAAAAAAATGAAATTTGTAAAACAAACAAAATGTAAATAAAGGCAAAAATAATTAAATACGTTTGACTACTTTTCTCCAGTACAGTATATTTTGCATATTTCAGTGGTGGGTTAATTTGAAAGAACAGAGAATTAGAGACGGAATAGTCTGTCCTTGCATTTATTTTTAAACCCTTTAAATTCAACACTGGTTCAAAAGGGGCGGAGCTCATCATGGCAGAAACAGGCCCAAAGTGAGAATAAATTCAAAATGTGTGCATAGTAAATCACAGGGCACAGTAAAGCACACACCTACATGCACTCAGATCAGGCCAATTCTGAGTCATTTAACTGAACATGCATGCCTGTGGGATTTTGGATAAAAACCAAGGTAGTTAGAGAAGAATTCATGTAGATATTGGTAATGTTCAGACTTCACACAGATTGTGACCAGGATTTGAACCCAGTGGTCTGAACTTTTACCTGTTGTAACCACTATGTCACCTTGGAACAGGAAAATATTCAGTGGCAGGTATGACTGCATTTCAAAAAGAGTCATGTGATATCTTTTGTGAAGCTTTATAACGCACAGTTTTGTTTTGTTTTTGGTTTTTTTTTGTATCCCTTTAAACACCTGTCCTTTTATTCATATAAGGGATGTGGATGCTCAAAATGAGTCCCAGGTGTGCTGTTCTTTGAAACCAAGTGTTATGTTGTAATAAAGCATGAGACTAAAAGGCGAGCTTTGATCACTCTCATTACTGAAAAGAAATGCTTTCACAAAGCCAAAAAAATAAGACATAACAGTAGTTATTTAGAAACAGTTCTTTGTGCTTCTTTACATGTGATTGAAATGTATCTTAAATTATTTCCTGTTGGATTACTTTTTTCTTAAATTATACAGTACATATTCTTATATATCATCTATTAAGTAGGCTGGGTAATGTTATGTAAATACAGTACATTAATATTTTGTGCAATTCCAATAAAAATGTTGCCTTTAAGTTGCATTTTTCTTAGCGTAGTCTAATATATGTAGTTCTTCAATGCATCGGTCATTGTAGTTTCACTGTGTTCAGTTGTTCCTGTGTTACTAACCCAAGGTGACATTGAAAGTAGTCAACATTTTGTTACATTTGTGCCTCTTTTCCTTGCAGATATCAGTGGACATATGTTTGATGCAAGCCAATCCATGCCTGGACAAAGTGTTGCATCAAGTTTAAGTCAACAGTTTTCACAGTCTTCAGCAGTTAAATTACAGATCAATCAACAGACATACATCAGTGTGGAACCAGAAAATGGACTAGATGGGAGTGAAGAAAATATTGTTTACCTCTGATAGTCTTTGCTGAGAAATAAGACTGTTTTCATATACTTTGTAATTTCAACTTGATTGATGTTTATGGGAAATATTTATACATCTTAAGAATACTAGTTTACTTCTATAAATAATTGTAACTCTTGTAAGTATGTGTGTGTGTGTGCATATATATATTTACATATTACATGTTTGTATGTATGTATTAATGAATGTGTGTGTATATATAGAGAGATAAAGAGAGAGTTTCTGTGTGCTGTGAATGACTGGCATGTTCAGATTTCATTCTTTTGTCATCTTGTATTGAAATGCTAATACATCAGATAGCCAAGGATCTACATAGTTGCAAAAATACAGTACACTGTAAATGTGTGATATTAAATTGGAATCAGGTTAAGAAATTCAAATTTTTTCAGACTTGCTGCTTGTAATACTATTTTTGACCTGGTTCTCTTTTCACATCTATCTTTCATTTATCTAAAAATATTCTGAACACAATTTTAACCTTGACGTCAATTCTTTTTGATTTTTCACAATTCTAAGTGGCTAATCACAGTCACAAAATTTTCAGGAAAATGTAACAACAAACACTTGAAACAAAACATCTTATCATATATGCGTGTGTATATATGTGCATTTGTGCGTCTGTATGTATCAATGTCTAGTTCTGGAACTGTAAAAAGAGCTTTCAAATAAGTACTAAATTCTATGTATATACTGGTTGGTTTTTGAACAGCTTTTATGTCTAAACTGTATGAAAGTTAGTACAGAATAGGCCAACCCATGCCTTAGAGTGTTTAATACTCAGTGCGAAATACACATCTAACTATTGCACCTGCTGATGTCAAGTAACCATTAAGAACTAGTAATGCCTTTGTATTTATACCTCCTTGTCACATTTTCTATTTCTCTGGGCAGTTAATTATCTGAACAAACATTTCTATCAAAGCCATTGCTTTAATTTATGCTTCATTGGTTTCATGCTGAAATATGCATTGTGATGTTATGTAATTTTGTCTATTGTTACCATTTTCTGAAACTCTTTTTTTTTAATAGGCAAGCACTAAATAATGCAAGTGTTGCCATCAACATTTTTTTAAAGGTAGGAATGGAGTATGGTCCATGTGCTAAGTGCACTAGAATTGTATCAAGATTTTTCTTGTGGCTGTTGGTTCACTCCTTGCCTGTACTCCATTTTAAAAAAATGAGCAATATTAATATAATTCTGTTCATTTAAAGTGCCTTATGATAGTTTTGCACTATACCTTCATCTTTCTGTTACCAGACTAGATTTTACTCTATAACCAGTTTTCCTTTTGACGGCTCTTATTAACTTTCATTCCAGAGATATAGCACCCTGAAGACTCTGTGTGTGTGTGTGTGTGTGTGTGTGTGTGTAAGCCTGCATACTTCTTATGAGCCCATTTAGAAAAATGATACAGTGGAAATTATCATAGTTTTCTATCATTTTTCAGCTTTAATATGCATGTGGCACCAGGTCTTTAGTTATATTCTGTCTCTCCTAAATGGAATTTGTTTAAAAAATGTCAGTTTGCATACTTAACAGATGTATGTAATTCAGTGCTACTGATTATAAAGTTACTTTACTATATACAGTGGGCACAAAATTATTGGCAGACTTTTAAATTTGAACAAAAATCTTTATAAAATAAACAGCAAAGTTAAAAAAAAAAAAACGGCCAATGAAATAGGGAAAAACATTAGGTCTGTAGTCTAATATAGTTATTTCCATACAAATGGTTTTATATACATTATAGTGTTTTATCTCTTAGAATATTGGCGTCAAAACTCTTTGATATCCTTTTTTTAAGAAAGCAAAGATAATTTAGATACAACTTTTTCTTTCCCTACAATGTGTTATCAAAACCATTTGCTATTAGTGTGTGAAGAAGAAAACAAATTACAAGTTTTTGAGATTAATCATTGTTATTCTCACAACTGAGGTAATGGACTCAGAAATGCACAAAAAACTGAATATAATACTTAGCACTATTAGGCCAATACTCAAGTAATTTAGCACCTTATTTAACTTAAAGTGGACAAAAATGATCACACATTTTTAAAAGGGTGATGAGGAAGGCAAAAAAGCAATTCAGCACTCACATTTGATAAGTGTACTACCTAGTTAGATCCTAGAATCACCAAATCTCTAGCAGTTAGTTGGTAATTACTGTACTTTCTTGCCAACGGGCTTCTTCAATGGCTTGCTTGGAGAACATGCATGCATGCAAAAAAATCCTACCCAGCTTGAAATATATGGAAAATATGGTAATGAGGCGGTCCTCCCTGCGTGGAGTTTGCATGTTCTCCCAGTGTCTGCGTGGGTTTCCTCCAGGCACTCCGGTTTCCTCCCATAGTCCAAAGACATGCAGGTTAGGTGGATTGGTGATTCTAAATTGGCCCCAGTGTGTGCTTGGTGTGTGTGTGTGTCCTGCTGTGGGTTGGCACCCTGCCCGGGATTGGTTCCTGCCTTGTGCCCTGTGTTGGCTGGGATTGGCTCCAGCGGACCCCCGTGACCCTGTGTTCGGATTCAGCGGGTTGGAAAATGGATGGATGGATGGTAATGAGGCATTAAAATTGTAAGTATGTTTTGAGGGAACCAGCCGTGGTTCCTTTGTTACAATTCATGGCATCATGAATCTAGTTGTATCTGCTAGATATCTTCATTTATCATGGATGGACGTACAGTTGCAGCATAACAATTACCATTAACACAACTTAAAGCTATTAAAGGATCAGTTAACTGAAAACAAAAGGAAGATTTTTGCAATGGCTATCTCAATATTTTCTCTTAAACCCAAGTGAAAACCAGTGTCCTCAATTAAAGATGTAAATCTTTTAATTGTAGACCACATGGTGTGAAGGATCAATCAAAAGTCTGCATTGAAAAAAGGTCCAAGGGTCCCTTGCAACATATTTTTTGTTTGTGCTAGCGAATATTGCACCATGTACTTGGAAAAAAGCAAGCCAATCATAATGACACCCATGTTTCATTTGAGATAACTATCTCAAATTAATCAGTTTTGGAAAAGGGTTGCTTTGTAGCTCTTCCACATTTTCTCAAAAGAATTCATTTCTTTAAATACTTTATCTGGGGATAAATGAACTAATGAATGAATGTTCGTACAGATTAAAACAACACTTTCTACACTTTGCACACCTATGTGTTACTTAGTTGGAAGTAAGTGATTATAAATTATTTTAATAAGTTGGACTAAATGTGATGGTGTAGCTGCTCTAATAAGGTGCTTATCCATGTTCAAGTCTGCACAATTTTCCAGGTCCAGAGAGTGGCTGGCAACATGTTGCATGTTGGTCAGGCACACAAGTAATAACTTTATTGGACTCTGTGCATTTAAGAAAACTACTACTACTCATGTAAATATATTAGAATAATTTTTGGACACAAAATAGCGCTGCTGCCTTATAGCTTCAGAGTGTGGAATTTGAATGCTGGTCTGGTATGGAGTTTGCATGCTCTTTTGTCAGCAGGGGTCTTTGTGCGGGCACTTCTGCCTGCCTTTGACAGCCCATGGAGTTGTATGTTAGGTTAACTGGTGACTGTAAATCTGGCCAGTATGAGTGAGTGTGGATGTGGGAATGAATGTTTCCTTTTCAGAGTTCTTTTATGCCTTCTCCCTGATGCAGCCCCAGTGACCCAGACTAAGTGAGTGCAATAGCTTATTATCTGTGATGTTTATTTTGTTCATTTTTATTAAAGTTGCCAATAACTTCTGAGCTCCATGTAGGAGTGCTGTGCAATAGAATGGTGAATGGTTCTTCTCTTGACAGCTGTTGATGTCAGAGCTGATTAATATTAATTCAAGGTGACATTCATTATTTAAAATTGTTTACGTGGTAAAACATACTGTACTTTAAACTCTTTGGCCTTTGGCCACTTGATGTTCCTTAACGTTGCATTTTTTTGTTCAAAATGTAATGTTTAAAGTCTTACAAAAGGAATAGTATCTGGTATGTGCAGTAAAACAACCAGCACCTGGTAAGCTTGTTTTCAATATAGTGCTTTTTTGAAATGTACCTTCATGTGTGCCGTTGTGATGCTATTGCACTGAATAATAAGGGACACTTTTTTCCACTAATGTGGTACTGGATGCCTTCTTAATCAGCAGGTTTTAATGACTAGCTGAAAAATAAATGTCACGCACTTATGTGTTTGATACAGTATAAAAAATAAGTGTGGCTGCATCATGTTACCAAATATAACAAAACATTTGTTTTCTTTGTAGCAGTACAAGGCAATTTATAACTGTGTGAACATAGAAAGTTATTGTCTATGCAATTTACGTTATTTTAATATGAGTTTCTTTTTTATGTATTTTAGCTACAGTGTATTTTTTAAATAAATGAAAAGTTGAAAAGTGTACCAGCTCATTAACACTAATAGCCTGGTCATTCAAGCAGCCAAGTATGAGTCTGTAACATAATGCTACATGTAGAGCACGCAAAGAGGTCAAGACCCAACATTTGAATGGGCATGATGTGTGATGTAAGCAGCTTCTATTATTGGTACTAGATATGGTGGTTGCATCGTCTCAAAGATATCTGTCTTGGTAGGATTTTCATGTATTACAGTCTCCAGAGTACACAGAGAATGGAGTTATGAACATAAAACATCCAATAAGCAGCAGTTATGTGGGTGAAAACACCCTTTTTAAAGGAGGGATATTAGAAATAACCACTAGACTTGTTTAAGTTAACAAACAGCAGCTCTACAACAGTGGTGTGTAGAAAGGTATCTCCAAACATTCTCTTTGGACCTGTCAACTTACAATAACATGAAGCTACTGTGGGAACATAATCAGCAAACCTAGGTGACAAAAGATTGGAAAAATACAACCTGAAGTGGCACATCTCGATTTCTACTTCTACAGGCAGATTTCAGGATCAGAATTCAGCACATACTGCCTGAATCCATTTATGCTTTCTGTAGTGTGTCAACAGTATGGTCAAGTGGTGATAGACAGTGTGGGGGATATTTCTTGGCAAATATTAGGCCTTGTTAATAACTGAACATGGTTTGAATGCTACATTGAACCTGAATATTGTTTTTGACTGTATACATCTCTTTATGTCCCTTTTCAAATGAAACCTTCATCAACAGAATATACTATGTCACACCTTCTGCAATTGATTCCAGTATTATGGAGCCAATGACCTTGGTTTACTCCAGTGACCTGGACAGTCTCCACGCTTAATCCAATAGAGCACTTTTGGGATTAGGTGAATCAGTAAGTTCTCAGCATCTATATGTACAGGAATTGTATGATTCTGTTAGCATGGACCAGAATACTTGAGGACTGTTTCTGGCACTTTGCTGAATCAATGTCTCAAGGAATTAATTCATTTCTTCAGGCTAAAAGAGTCATATCTGCTACTTGGTAAGTGATCTTAATAAGGCGGCTAATACCATATATACAGTATGATTCAGTTTATTTGATTATGTAAAGGTCAAACAGTCATCCATTCTGTAAACATGAAAGCTGACAAAGTCTGGCCTCCATTTGGTTTTATTTTTTAAAGTGACACAGAGATGTAATGCCAATGATAAAGCTCACTTGGCCTCACAGTGTGATGTACCACCCACATTTGGTAAATGCAAAATAAACCCATGTAGAAGAAAAAAAACAGCAAAAGATACGGCACAGGTGTTTTTTCATATTTTGAAACTAATCAAGAAATTGTACATTTCAGCAATATAGCAGAGTAAAAAGCAATGTAATAGGATATCCTTGATTTGATTGTCATTGTTGCTTATTTTTAGTTGTTTAACATGTCGTTGTAATAAGCCTTTTGTATGCGTGAGGTACAAGTGCAGGGCTGCCTTTAGTGCTTCCCACTGTCTTCCTGACACTGCCAAAGGGCCTCACACATTGCTCTCACAGTAAGCTTGAATTGCTGCCACGTTTCGATGCAAACTTGATGTAAATACTTCACTCAACATGAATTGAGGCATGTGCATGGTATGTTAGTGGTCTCTTTATGCATTTGGAATGACAGGAACATTTCAGAGAGAGTATTTGGTGGCTGCAGGTAACTGGCTTCATATGTAAACCACTGACTTAACAACACATGAAGAGGAAAAAACTACAAAAAAAAACTGAATATAAAATGAGGAGGAAAGACAGCTGTCCAGTGTTGAATCTGAGAAGCATTTGGCTTATGTTCTGCACTTTCCGCCTTCAGTGTGAACTATGGCGATGAGTTGTGAAAACTTCCAGAAGGCCACTATTTTTGTACTGAATAGTAAAGTGCATGTTTAAAATTAGCTTTGATTACTGAAAGTATAAAAAACTTAAATATACAGTGTGACCAGACAGGGGTGCTCGAGCTGCCCAACCCAGACACAAACAAAAATCAGACCCAAGTTTTAGCACACAACAGATGTTTATTTACACAGGGAACACTTTTCTCTCGCTCGCCTTAGCAGCACAGTACACTAGCACAATTAGCACATTTTTCTTCTCTTTCTCTCTCTCTCTTTCTCTGCCGCCATCACTCTTTTTCCAGCAATCATTGTCCTCCCCATCCCAACTCTGGCTCTCCAAGTGAAGTGAGGTGGCTCCTTTTAAGACACACCTGGGAGTATTCCAGGTGGCTTGTCTGGAATTACTCCCAGGTGTAGCGGAAGCCCAAAGTAGGGCTCTGCAGTGGCCCCCACACAACCCAACAGGGCTGTGCCAAACTGCAACTCCCATGGACCCCTGGGGGAATCCGAGGTGCCACTGTAATGGGGAGGCAGTATCCTGTGCACATCCTCTCCCCCACTACTTTAAATATTTCAGCCTCCCAGACAGACAAGGGCCCTGGTCATCCATCACAATAGTAAATTTAGGTTAATTTTAAGATCAAGTGTTATATTGTCCTGTTTACATTTCCAATGATAGCAGTATGTTAAATGTTTGCATTTTTGACATGCATGTAATTTTAAAAGACTTTTTATGATTCATATCCTGATAAAGCAAACCTACTTCAAATGTCATTTGTAAAAGGTGGAGTTAAAAAATTTAAACAAAAAAATCCAAATTTGACATGTCCTTGGGCCAAATTAAAAATTTGTAAAGTGTTCTGAGGGCTACATTGTGCAGACTTTTCCTTGAACAAGCTCTGGTATCATATTACTCAGATCATTCAGCATTTTTCTGTTATGTATTTTCCTTTTCTATCTAAAAACACAAGAACATGTTCTGTTCTCATTTGTGTGTACCTTCAATTTGGTTGTGGTTTCCTTTAACAATTGCAAGATTTTTGTGTTTCCCAAAAAGTAAACATTATCAAAGTGACATCAATGCTTTGTACATTATCATTTTCAATTGAGATTCTAGGTGGGCCCAAAGTACAATCAGCAGATAATTAAAGTGCGTGGTTTACAATGAGTTGTGCCAGCATTAAGAGGTGACATGCTCAAAATTGATTTGGACATTATGGAAAGGTACATATAAATTCAAAATGAAAATATATTAAAGGAAAGACATTTTAGTCTTCCAAGTGTACATTTGCTGATAGTAGTGGCATGTTGAGACTAGAAAACTTTTTAAATGAAATGTGCAGATATGAATTCAGTAATTGTGTTATGATGTGTTTATTGTAATTTTCCAAAATTCTGACAGATGCCTAACAAAAGTTCTGTACATCCCCTGGAACAGTTGTTACTGCAAAAAAAAAACTATTTCAGGACACTCACAAACAAAATATAAATACACTAGCAATGCAAAATGCTCATTTAGTAAAATGGACACAATGGTAATTCCGTCTGTTTCAATCACGTCATGCATTTATGTATCTTGCTGCTTTTGTTCATTGAAGCCCTCTTATGGACACCGGATGACATTACGTCCAGCCAAAGACGGATGACAGATACATATAAAAAAAGTATTGCACTTCTAATAGATTGTACATAGTCAACAGTATTAAATAAGTTAAACAAAACTACATTTAAGGCCTCAGAAAAACTGCAAGTTTTTAGACAACTTCACATAAGAGTAAACTTGTTCAGCGAGATGTAAAGCATACTTTTTGCTGTTTTATTAATCACTCCACTGTCCTCATTGACGAAATGTATCTTCGCTGGCAGAACACACGAATGTTTAGAGATGAAACGCCTCTTTCCCCAGCTGTTGACAGCCTTTGCCACACCCTTCAATGCTGATTGCTCCTTTGATTACATTTAGTTTTGGTATGATTAATGGGTCATCTCGAATCAAAATGTAATACATTGAGCAGCTGCCAAGAGAAATGCAATACGTTTGCTTTACTTTTAGTTATGACACACAGTCTATGGACATTAATTAAAATGCAATAACCTTCTGTATTGCATTTTAAACTAATGTAAATCAATCAGTCGTTTGTTTGATATGTTTTTATTTATGACACAATATAACTGCATCAATTAAATGTAAAACATGCATATGTATTGCATTATAATGTAGATAACATGCTGGATTGCATTTCATTTTGGCACAATAGCCTTCACTACAATATAATAACTAGAGGCCTCAATTGGGACTTTTTCCTATATGCACTAACATTTATTTTATTTTATTTTATTTTATATAATATAATAATGTACTTATAATACTGTTTTTTTTTTTGGAGATGCAGAACAATTTAGCAAAAACATCAGAGCAACAATCAAAGAAATATGAGTGGTAGTATTTTGGCTGAAATTTAACATATATTTTATAGGCTTGTCCAGGTATTATATGAGTATACAGTATATATTATGAATAATTGTATGCATGTCAGAAAATGACTGTGGCACAATAATCCATTGCTCTGTTTGTAGTTGTTCATTTTATTAAGTGCAACAGCATGAGAGACAATTTTATGGCTGATCCATTTTACAGAACTGCTTTTTATTCTTTATTTTCTAGGACTGTCCTTTATAATTTGAGAAAGTTCTTACTTGCTGATGTTGCCAAGGAAACTGACAAAGAAGGCAAGTATAATATAAAAAAGTGAACAGATGTTTAAATGTGGGCCTTGTGTACTCTGTGCTGTAATTAAGGTGTTCAGCAGACTAATGTGCACCCCAGCATACAAATTAGGCTTTCAGCTTGGACACGGCTCATATCCAAATGTCACCATTCCCAGCTTTATTAAAATCCAGCCTTCCAATGTACAGGACAATGTTGCTCTGGAGGGATACAATTCTCTTCCTGTTTCCATGTGTCTTCTTGTTGGGCTTTACATTTACCTTGTCTAATAAAGAAAAAAAATTAATTTCCAATTTCAGGAAATTTTAACAAAGTGGCACAATTATATTTCCCGCCAAGTACTTCAAACTGTATTCACTTTTTAATTTTTTTCTGTTCTTCCTAAAAACTAGAAAACATAAAAAACAACATTTTAGACTAGCAAACATTTTTACTTCATATTTTATTACTGTTACCAAGCAGTAATCAAAATCGTATTATGTGATATCATCTACTGTTGAATTTTTCAGGCACTATTATACTGTATTGAGGATTACTTGTGTTCTGTTCTGTGTATCGTATTGTATTGACCCCTTTTTTGACACCCACTGCATGCCCATCCTACCTGGAAAGGCGTCTCTCTTTGAACTGCCTTTCCCAAGGTTTCTTCCATTTTTTTTCCCCTACAAGGGTTTTTTTTGTGGGGAGTTTTTCGTTGTCTTCTTAGAGAGTCAAGGCTGGGGGGCTGTCAAGAGGCAGGGCCTGTTAAAGCCCATTGCAGCACTTCTTGTGTGATTTTGGGCTATACAAAAATAATACAATAATAATATTGTATTGTACTGTATTGTAAATGTATTAAAGCAATATTGCTAAACGGCACTTAGAGCTGTGATATGAATGCCCCACATTTTATTTAGTATAAAAAAGGACAGGTTGAAAGTTATGTTTTATTGAATTGTGGTTATAATTTACTGAGCGTTTGTGGTCCTTAACTCCGATAACAATGGTCGACACTACCAACTAAACAGATTTACTGGTGAACTCTGCCTATATGTGTGTGTGTGTGCTTTAAACTGTGGACTTACCTTATTTGTCCTTGAAGTCAATTTTATATGAAAATATATAGAATGAGTGTTTCACACTGGGGGGCCTTACTAAGGATAGGCAGCCCAAAATATCATTTTAAAAAATTGTATTTAATTTATTAAATCTTCATAAATATATACTAATGCTAATTACCATACACACACAGGCAGATCAAGAGCAGCAAACATGAGATGATGGCCCACATATTCTAAATATTTGTGATTAACTAACCACATTGATGGGTAATAGAATAAATTTAAAAATATTTTTTATCTCTTGCCCTACGTGTACCTTCAGCACCTTTCCTTCGTATCCTCATGTGTCTGAACCTCTCTTGACCAGTTCTCCCTCTTTTGAGCACGTTCCTGTACAACTTGCTTCTCAGATGATGTCAATATTTTCAAGGTGCCTTTCTCACTTTCTGTCTGCTTTCATACTTCCCATCTTTGAAGACGACTCTCCACATTCCTCCAACGTTATTACTTCCCGTCTTGTGTCTCACACTCGTGATCGTGACACTAACACCAAACTGACCATTGAGATTGTTTGTAGAGACTGGACATACACAGAGACCTTAGCATTTTGTTATATAGTAGATTTTCAACTCAAGCAGTTATGTTTAAGGTGAGTTTACAATTACAAGAAAATAATGTCAATGTGTCTACCCTGCTTGTGCTGTTAAGTTCATTCTAACAGTTGAGATCACTGGGCCAATAAAATAGTTGTGATCAGCCTCAAAAACAAGAAAGCCAAAACCCGAGAAAAGCCCTAAAGAATTTAACTTCAATAAGTTTATTACTAAAGTAAATTAAATAAAAAAAACAATTTGGAAAATTAATCAAGAGATTCACTTTTTCTGATAATAGTTAACCAATAATTAAATTAGAAAATAAACACTTTAAGCATATGAATGCATGACTTGACATTTGGATTAAAACAACGGGTAACAGGGACTTCTGGATAGTGTTTGCTGTTCTGCATTGTTCACCATAGTCAGCCATTCTATTAGAAACTTTGTATCTCCATTCTGCATGAAAATGTGAGATCTACACTACAAAGTACTTATAAAAAAAACATACTTTATGGATGAGTTTAATTTTAAAATGCCAAAGATGGACCCTGTAATCAAACGTTCCTAGTCCCCTGAAGTGACAAAATACAATGAAAGAATTTAACCTGGATGTAGTCAGGCATCATGGTGGCACCTGAGCGTGTTCAAACATAAACACTGGTAAGCTGGAAACACTTTCTTTCTGCGTAAGAGAAATTCAACTACCTTCCTTTAATGGGAACAAATTAGTAAAGAAAAGATAAATTAGTTTGTAAGCTTCAAGTTGGCATGTTGCCAGGCCGCTGAAATGAGAATAAGGGTTTTGAAGTGTACTTCTAGGGAGCAGCCAAGCATTATTTGCCTTTGGCCTTTCTATTTTGAATGAGTAGGATACAACAGGTTTTTCTTTTATATATATTTCTGGTGAGCTTCTTCTTCCACCTTACCATGCTGCATTTCATTGAAAGGTCAATTTTCAGCATTGTATTTAGTTTTTTGTTTTTTTTTTCATTTTAAATGACAGTACAGTTGATCTCCACTGTAGTGCAGTGTGTGTTTTAAATAGTCTTTGTTTATTATCTACTATTCTATATAATAAAACACTAAGGACTGTGTGTCCAGTACCTCAGAGCAATCAAAGTTTGGCTTTGGTGTAATCGGTCAGTTTGGCCTTGGTGACTTGACGAAGGAAGTGTGAGACACATGAGTGAAGGAGTGAAGGTGCACACTGTGAGAGACGCAAGTAATAAACCGGTTACAGAAGATGAGAAAGGCACTTCGACAGTAATGACAGAGTCTAGAGGTAAGCTTTCTGAGAACATGCTTGAGAGAGGTTCAGACACACGTGAATACAGAGGAAAGGTGCTGAAGGTACACACAGGCCAAGAGATGGCAAATATTTTTAAATTATTCTACTGTATCACCTGTCCTTGACTGGTACCATGGCTAGTTCATGAATAAAGTGTAGCTTTGCTGTAAGGAGGGGCTTTCTTCAGGCAGTGCCTTACTCAAGTTATAGTAGTAATAAGTAGTAGTAATAAGAATATTGTCATGTGTACCGAGTACAGTAAAACTCTTACTTCCATAGTTAATAAAACAAAGAGCAGTTTTGCAAATTTTAGAAATTTTTTTTGTTGATTTTGCAGTGTATTATAGTGTGTACTATTAGCTGCTTCCCATGTGTAAATGGGAGTAATTGGTTATTTGGTTGGTTAATCTTAGAAGTTAATATTTAACATGAACAAATAAAACTAAGAAGCTCAAAGCTATTTTACATCACCAAAGTCAATAACTGTGCTAAAAGCCTACAAGAGGGAACTAAAGTTGACTTCATTCCATCTGCACCTTCCAGTTCCACCTGCATTTAAGTAATCAAAGTAATGATTTGGACCACTGATGGACATGCAGATATAAAGTATTTTTTAAGTGTTTTATTTCTCTTTAGGAAACTCCAAGTGTAGCAGATGCTTCAGCACCTTCAAATTTAGCCAAACAACAATAAACTGAAAGCCAAGTGCATGCCAGTTAAATCAGGGGACTATTTGCCTGCAGAATGGATATTCCAAAGCATTTCATATTGCAGTCCTTTGTCCCTTATTCCCCTCCTCGATGCTTTTATTTGTTTGCCTTTAGATTTGACAGTAGAAATATTAGGCAGCAATAGCAACAATTATACAGTAGTTTGTACACATTTTCTGTGTTCTTTTCTGTGTAACCAACACTTCATATATATGACCATTACATCTACCTTGAAGAATATGAGATTATGTGATTCTTTTTACTGTAGTTTTTCTGTGTAAGATAATCCTATTTAATGATAAGATGTTTGCCAAAGACTTTTAATCTGTCCAGATAATTTATTATCAGAATATTGTACATTAGTTTAAGAAGCAGTGCATGGGATGCATGGGCTGCAAATCATCTAGGTCCCATGGCTCCTAAGTGGCTGCAGGTTTTTGTACCAACTCAGTTTCTTAATGAGGCCATCTCATATGAGGTATAGGTGCATGTGATGGACTAACTAAATCAGTGTTTCTCAATCTGATGGGCACTCTAGATGGGTTGTTAGCTCAAATTAAAAAATAAATAAATCAGCCATCAGCTCAATAATATTTTAGGGGGCTACTGATTGCCAGTGAGACATTTTGCTTCTGCATACAGGAGAATTAGAAAACTGACATGAGTCCAGTTACAAGCAGCCCATAGTGATATACACCACACTGCAAACTTCATTATTCATATTTATTAAGAAAGCCACTGAACATGGAGAAGTTTCTCAAATGCCCTGTAGCATCATTTCCTCTCTATAAAAATCTCCCAAAAAACTGAATCAAACAGGAATGTTAAGAGAACCGACAACCCCGATTTTCTGAGGTGTAGATTTACTTTTACCGTGCAGCATGGTGAGTAGCAGCCATTGTGCTTTGTCTGCAGTTTGGTACCACCAAACAAAAACATGAAGCTTTCAGGTATACAGACATTTGGATACAAAACATGCTACTCACAGGACTAAATCATTTAATTTTTTTAAATGAAAAGACTAAAATCTTCAGGCTTTACAAAATTCATTCTAGCGTCTTTGTACAATAAGCCAGCAGGCACTTGGGGCTTCATCTCATTGCTTATCGAATGGCTAAATATGAAAAAGCTCCCACAATTGCAGAACAGCTCATCTTGTCTTGTGCAATGGATGTGTGCACCAAAATTGAACTCCAACACATTTCTCTCTGCACTCACCCCTGATTTCAACAAACTTAGAAATTCAGAGAAGACCAGGTTACGCATTAAAAAATGGACACTAAATATGATTCAATATTGAACACCCGTGTGTCAAGTTATTTTTGGATGAGTGCTGTGTGTATCTCACCTACTGTATTATGTATTGTATTTAAATGTTGAGTATGTATTTACTGTTATATATTAATGTGTGCCATTCAGAGGAAAATGTTGGCTAGTTTATATTCAAACTAGCTGTAAAAAGCATGGGGTCCTAGAAACTATTGAAATCATCAGAAAAAAATTTGAAATGTCTGGACATCTTACTCCTAGGAGGTTTCTATTTGCCAAATTGCTTGCATCGCTTTTACAATAGCGGTGGAAGGAAAAGTAAAAGTGATACCATTTTTCCAATGTTAGTGGCTAAGCGACTTTATCTCTCTTCAGAGGTTTCATTTTGCTGATGTGCTGGCCCCGCTTGTGTTATTAGCGGCTAAGCGAGTTTTCTGATTCCTCAAACTCTTACCCCGGCCCTTACCTCGACTCCACCTCTCACTTCCGGGCCGGTCACACACTCCCACTTCCACATGTAGACGTTTATATATAAGATTACTGCTAATAAAGGGCCTTCACTAAACAAATAGAGATAAAACTGGGTCCCAAAGACAGAAAGATGGAGAACCATTGGGCTGAACTATTCTCTGTTCTCATGATTTTTACAGAACGATATATTTTACTGCTATGCTATGCTATGCCTTTATAAGTGGCAGTCATTCCACATTTGTAAGGATTTGCCATTATGAAATGAGCTGTTCTTATGCTTTGCTTCCTCTGATCTGTTGTTATTAAGGATGTCCATTGGAACCATTGTATTGGTGAACTCAGCTATTCTTATTCTAAAGATAATTCCCCAGCATTATACTTTCCAAAGTGTTTGATTTAGTTCTGTCGTGTCACTGCAGGTTGAGGACTCTAATGTGCACTGCACAACCAAGTGGAGGAATAAAGAGTATGATTTCCAGCACAGCATTCGTTTTACGCGCAGTGTGTCAGATGGCAAGAGAAAGCAAAAATATAGTCAAGGGAAAAAAAACGGTTAGCAGACAGATGGGGCAGAAATAAAATCGAGGGAGCAGGTGAAGACTTCAGCTGTAAAGAGGCCAAAAGTCAAAGCACAGATGGAGCAAAAGCAAAGTCACTTCAAGATAAAAACAAAAAAAAATAGAAGCTAAACTCAATGGATGAGCACTGAGCATCCGTATTGAGCTTGCTTAAATAATAAGACAGATAAAGCACATCACTCATAGATGACAGCGGGTTTATTGACACCAGGCAGCACTAAGCAGGAGAGCTGGTGATGGAGAAATGTCACTGTGGAGGAGAGGTACTTGACAGTCAACTTGGTACAGCTCAGCATGCTTCAGCAAGCAGTCCAGGTGCCAAACCTGAAATATTTTTTATATTTTACGTTTATTTTATGTTCAAAGTCTAATCTCGATTGAAGTGTAATAAATTTAGTGAATATTTTACCAGGTGGTCCTCAAGTCAAAAAAAATAATGGAAGAATGGCTGTGTTAAAGACTCCTGCTTTTAATGTATAAAACCTTAAATGGTCAAGCTCTGGCTTACTCATCTGAACTTATTATTACTTACTAAACTGAGCACACATTAAGATCTCAAGATGCCGGTTTGCTTATGATTTCAAGGAATAATAAAATAACAATGGGGGGGTCGAGCTTTTAGTTACAAAGCCCCTAAACTGTGAAATGTTCTGCCTGCTACTGTAAGAGGTGCCCCTTAAGTCTCGGGTTTCAAATCACAGCTGAAGACTCACTACTTCAATTTAGCATACCCTGACAAGAGCTGCTGATTAGCTGTACAAACTGCATCTCTGTTGTTAGTCATTAGCACTAAAACATAAGTAATATGATAGTTTTAATTTGTTACTAACCCTCACCTATTCTGCTTATCTTCTCGGTACTTAACTGTGGCACTTGGTGTCACTGCCGTTACTGCCAAGTTGACTGCCTGCATAAGGAAAAGTCATCTCTGACGGAGGAGCACTGGAAACATCTGGTAGAAGGGTCCTTTCATCAGATTGGCTGGCCCACCACTGACTCAGCTGTGGAATGGCCAATAGGGGGAGGCAGTTCAATGGCCAAGGTCTCCAGGACTCTGAACAAATCTATTATGTGATATCATCCGCTCTTGCATTTTGCTCTGTACTTGTACTCTTACTATTGTACTATCGTATTGTATGGAGGATTACTGTGTTCTGTGAATTATATTGTATTTACCATCTCTTTTTTTGACACCCACTGCACACCCAGCCTACTTGTAAAGGGGTCTCTCTCTGAATTGCCTTTCCCAATTTTTTTCCATTTTTTTTCCCTACAGGGTTTTTTTTTGAGTTTTTTCTTGTCTTCTTAGAGAGTCAATGCTGTCAAGAAACAGGGGTTTCTAAAGCCCATTGTGTCTTTCCTTGTGTGATTTTGGGCTATACAAAAATAAATTATATTGTATTAAATGTCACTTCCACCTTCAGTGCAAGTCATGATGACAAGGCCAGGTGTTCCTGCTGCTGCTGTCCCTCTGTAGGCTGCTCTTTTACATTTGTCCCTTTCGGGTCTTCACCTTTGCACCTGCTCTTCTAATGAGTGACACAGATAGATAGACGGTGAGTAAAAATTTGAAAAAAGCAATGTGAAAATTGAACAAGCCTTTTATCAACACCTTTGTTTGTAGTAGTATGGTGTTGTACTTTGTTAGCCATTATTTAAATTTTGTTTAAATATTATTGAAAATTATTAAACCTTTAAATATTATTTAAGTGTAAAATTGTATTCAGATGAGCTTCTTTGAAGAAGGTTGCAATGAGTAAATGAAATTCAGACATGTGTTCACTTCACTCACTTTTACTCAGGTTTGAGAGTTTGACTTGAAAGGTTTAGCTTAAAAGAATTAAATATAGTAAAGACCTGCCATAGAAATACAATTACAAACTTGATTTCAACCTCTTGTCACTATATTATTAATTACAGCTTGAACTAAGAATCATTTATTTTGAAATTTGTGCTGATTGTCTGTTATAGAGACAGCTTTCTTCATTTGTCATGAATTTAAATGTATTAATAATTATTATTTTTATTTTGTTTATAAATTGAAAATACAGTATCTCATTCACAGCGGTAATAATGAATGAATCGCAGAAATGTTCAGGAACTTTGTCAAACTCAGCAAAATGCATTGAAGTCTATAGAGAAGTAGGAATCTGAACTAGTTTTGAGTGGAGTTTAATGGTGCAACGGTCTTTTAACCCCATTCTTCTTTGAGATAAAATGAATTGACTTAAATATCAGAACAGGAAAATTTTTTGCAAACAGTGGCAACAATAGCAGTAAGTGTGAATTCACAATGACTTGCTCCCCGAGATTTCATAGCAGGTGCTCATCTCTCCCGAACTGAAAAGTATGGTTTGTATTTTTTTTCCCCCGATGCACTTGTCTCCCACCGCCACTGTGACCAAATAAACACAACAGTAAAGGACAACTTTACTGGATTCTTCTTTAGTGGATTCTTTACTCCTTCATGTTTGTCTCGAATGCACAGCATTCTGGGTAATACTATTAAAAGGGTAGGCTCAGTATTTCAGACAGGTCTCATACAAGTCAATACAAAAACAGTAATACATATTTCCAGTGTCATTCTGTTGTTGTTTTTGTGTTTAAATGTATTAAACATATTCTGCTCATTTTTAGCATACCAGTAAAACAGTTCTTCTATAATCCCAACCTAAAGTACAATTTCATCCGGTGTTAGTGGTTGATTCAGCATACCACCCACTACTAGGATCAGCATTGTATACTCTGGGGGGCCGGAGGAGGGGTGCTGGAAAAAAAAAGTTCATCTATGTCAGCTGTACAGTGAGTTTTCAGGAAAATGTCCTGTCAACAAGGTCATTGCTGGTGTTATGCCTATGATGGTGGTGTCATCTGCAAAGTACAGCAGGGGGACTCAACACACTACTCTGTGGAGTGCATGTGCTGAGGCTCAGCATGGAGGATGTGATGCTGCCAGTCCATAAATGCTGAGGTCTGTTGTTTAGGAAGACCCATATTTGATGACAGAGGGTGGCATTGAGTCCTAAATGGATGTTTGCTGGTATAACAATGTTAAATGCTGAGCTGTAGTCTATGAAAAAGGAGTCTGGCATAACAGTTTTCATTATCCAGATGTGCCACAAATCCTATGAATTGCAAGGGTTTTACCAACCTCTGTGCACAGGTTGTGACCCTAATGAAAAACTGACAGTTTTAATCGAACTCTGAAAGATTAAAAGTCCCACGTATTGTGGTTTCTTTACCTGCTTCTGCAGGATCAAGGTAATTAATTGGGGAGGATTATACAATGAAGAAGGCGCAGTTCATGACTTACTTGCCAAAGCAGCAAGAACCTACGAAAGGTATGTTATGTTTAGTAATATATGTAATGATGCCCTGTATTTTATAATATTCTTGTTTATCACGGCGTGAGAAAGTGGTAATGTGCTGCATGTTGGTTGGACATGCAAGTGAGAATTTCACATGACAATACTAGTATTGCAGCAAAACATAAATTAAATATATGCTTCCAAAATATGCCAGATACAACATTTCTGAAAATCTTTCAATATGTCAACCACAAATTTAATGTGTAGATTGCTAGGAATATACAGTAATCCCTCGCTATATCGCGCTTCGACTTTCGCGGCTTCACTCTATCGCGGATTTTATATGAAAGCAAAACTAAATATATAACGCGGATTTTTCGCTGCTTCGCGGGTTCTGCGGACAATGTGTCTTTTTACTTCCTGTACATGCTTCCTCAGTTGGTTTGCCCAGTTGATTTCATACAAGGGACGCTATTGGCGGATGGCTGAGAAGCTAACCAATCAGAGCACGCAGTTGAGCTCCTGCGTGCTGAATGCAGTGTTAACCAGGAAGTCTCGTCTCGCTCATTCAGCATCAACGTGTTTCGCTGTGTAAAGAGTTGTGCTCTTTAGTGTTTATCTTTGTGCATAGTCAAGCCCTTCATTATGGCTCCAAAACAATCTGCTACTGCTTCAGGGGCCGTGCCCAAGCGCAAGAAGAAGATGTTAACGATTGCCGAAAAGGTAAACGTTTTGGATTTGTTGAAGGCTACGATTTTTTTTATTTAAAAAGTAGGAAAGGAATATAAGATCTACGGCTGCAGTGTCCTTTTAACCAGGGTGCAAAACGAGTTGTAAGTGGATGTAATAAGGCAGTAGTCTGGATGGAATCTGCTTTAGGGATTTGGATTGAAGACTGCCAGAAGAAGAACAACGGCAGTGCTACACAATCGCCTGAAGTGGCTCCTTTACAAGGGCTGTAACGCTCTCCTTTGTTGTGCAGTAAAATTAAACTCATTGTTATCGGACAAGTCATCGTGTCATTGTTGATGAGTAACCATAATTAATTTTCTTCTTACAGTGCTTAGTACATGTACGTACGTTTAGTGTCACTGTACACACATTTACTGTATACTATTTTTCTTGCATTGTACGTATTTATTGCTGGTGGCCTGTCTGTCGTAATGGCTGTAACATATGTGATATCGGAGACACTCAATATCTTTAAAATAATATTTAGGTTTTACTGTATATAAACAGTGTGTTTATATACATAATTTCAATGAATCTTACCTAATATCTAAGAGAATACAAAGGGATTATGCTGTATAACTCTGCGGGGAATATTTATAAACAGTGCGGGAGAGTTTATAAGGGCTTAAAATATATAAAAATAACCATACAAACATATGGTTTCTACTTCGCGGATTTTCACCTATCGCGGGGGGGTCTGGAACGCAACCCCCGCGATCGAGGAGGGATTACTATAATCAGAAAAGACATAATACATATATGAAAGATAAAGATTATAACAGTATCCACAAACTTGGACAAACTAGGTGCACACTGTTGACTTCTATAACGTTTCTCTGGTGATGTCATGCACCATGCACTTTTAGCTGATAATACATTTTCTTTATAATTTGGGTCTATATTGTTACCTAAAAATTTAATTTTAAATAATTTCTCTTATTTCAGGTTGTTTATCACACCATCAAATTCTGCAGCAGAAATCTTTTTTCCAATATCAACCCCACAAAAATTGCCCTTTTTTAATTTAGCCTCAGGGAAACCTGGAAACATCAAACAGGTTCCATCTTTTGGTAGGGCCTCGACAAATTCCTTGTTAATCCAAGCTTAATTTGAAGCGGTGGTAGCAGCATTTTATGTGGATCCACCAAGCTGTGGTCTTTTTTCTTTCTAAGCCCAATTCTTGGCTCTCCTGTCCAACTCACAGATAAAATAAGAGCATTGTGTATCCCCTGAGCGCCAACCCAGTGAGACCCACAGAACCTTTAGGTCCCCACATCTGAATGAACAGTGGTCATTGTAGTTAATAATTAGTTAAAAATAATAACTTTTGCTTTAAAATAGATTTTATTATTAGAATATTTTAATTCAAATAATAGTCATTAAAATATGTCATGTCATTTTCTAATCTGCTTAATCCAGCCCAGGCTCATAATTGGATGTCTGGACTCTGTCCCAGCTAACATAGGGCACAAGGCAGGAACAGTGAAAGGAAAAAACTGGCCAGGGCGCCAGTCCATTGCAGACCAACTTAGCATCCCCAGTTCACTTAACTTGCATATATTTATACAATGGGAGGAAATCCACACAAACACGGGAGAAACATGCAGGCTTCAAGGAGAGAGGACCTGGGACACTAATCTTGGTCTCCTTACTGCAAGATAGTCATGCTATGACTGCAGCAACTATCAATAAAATATTAATATTTGAAAATGTACAATATATCACAGAACAAATAAAGAAAAGTATAATTGACAGCTAAAAAGAGTGTTTTGTGTAAAAAGCTACATAACGGAGAAAAATGCTTTTCATTTCTGAATTCAGCACCTAAAACAAAAAAATACAAATCACATGAAAAAATTAAAACAATATTTTCATTGCATACCTGTATTATGATCCCATAAAACAAACTCCACTGGATTGATTGCTTGACTCTCATTTCCTCACACAAGTACTTGCCTCTAGGAGAGTCGCAGCCAATTCAGACACCCTTAAGACCTACCACACAGCTAACTTGGAGACTGTAGCCATGAAACCTCCTCAGTGATGCTGCATGATTCATGAAGCCACAGTCTAATCTGAGCTCACCCACTTCTTTACATGAAGCAAACAAAAAAAGGAAATGGAAGTGAAGGGAGAAACCAGATTTGTGGCAGCACCTTCCTGACAACTTCTTGTTCTATCATCCCAAATTCTGTGTCTTGAGGATTGAAGTCCTCAGCTAGCTCATATGAAAAAGCTTAACAGACATCAAGCTCTGTTTGAGTAACTGCTGCAACTAATGAAAAGCATGAAGCATTTTATAAACAGTAGGAGACCATTCAGTTATCAAACTCATATGGTTAGGTTAGGTCAGGTCAGGTTGGGGAGCATGCTCTGGTACAAGTGTATTGCCTCACCCACCACACATCGAAACAGCTCAGGATCCTGGTTGGCAGCCCCCAAAGCAGACACATGGTCCAGTCCCACCCACGGAAACAGCCAGGTGTTACGTGGGCATCCCCTTGGCCTGGTCCAGCTGCTCAGGTCCTCAACAATGAGGATCCTGTGAGCCAGATCAGCCTCAGGGAATCACCCCACAAGGCTGTAGTGCCACAACTGATGCTCTCTAATAATGCGGGTAATTTGCCTCATTTGGAACTCTGTGAGCAACCGCTCGATCAACACAAAGTGAAACCAATGGTACCCAAGGATTCTCCAAAGACACACAGTACCGAAGGAGTCCAGTCTTCATTTCAGGTCATTAGATATAGTCCATGTCTATAGCTAAACAAGAAGCACCAGGACTCTAAAGACTTGAACCTTTGTCCTTTTGCACAGATATCGGGAGCGCCACACACCCCTTTCTAGCAACCTCCTGATCCCCCATGCTCTCCCAATTCATCTACTGCGTTCATAGTAACCGAGGTAAGTAAACCTCTCGACACAGTTGACACTGTTGTAGACAGACACACTGCTGATGGCTGTGCCAAAGAGATCACTAAAGACCTGAATCTTGGTTTTTATCCAGGACACTTTTATCCAGCTAATTTGTCCCTGCAGCTCAGACAATTATGTCATTTTTTAAAATCTATCAAGGTGTCCACTTCACTTCGGGTCACACGCCACACGTCTGTCTAACAGCCCCAGCAATTTTTGCAAATGACACTTTTTTTTTTTTTGAAGCTAAAGAATTTAACCATGTGAAACAATGGTGAATAGAAGAATTCAATTCCTCAAAAAGATTTACAGAAAAATGGAAGTAAATAAAATAACACTCACATCCGCAGACAGAAGATGTTATGGGATTTTTTTTGTCAATTAGGTTTGGGTGTTTCATGTGTATATTTGTGTGGGAGAGATAAACCCAGCAATCTCTCACAAGCAGAGATTTCATGTCGTCGTAACCCTTTGACCATCTGATGTTTTGAATTTTATCAAGCCCAGCCCTGTGCAGTAATGTGTGGGAACCGATTCCTTCACACAAAAGAGAATCAACTCGCCTGGCATTTTCTTCATCTTGTGCATTCCAGTGTTTATTCAGGTGACATACTCTGATAATTTGCTTCCGTGCAGAAAACATTCAGCAGATAATGATTATAAAAGAAGCCCAGATGTGGCAGGTGTTTATAAGGATGAGCTTCTGTAATAGAATGAAAAGGCAAGTGGCTGAACTTGTATGTACTGATTTGCAAATCCCAGTCTGGGCACTTCCTCACTGGAACTAATGGAATGTGATTGAGAGGAGATGACTGAAATGAAAGGCGCTTCTTTGATTACATTAGGCTCTACAGCCTCACCCATGGCTATAAATGATGGCATTCATGTTCGAATTGTAGAGGCAGGATGAAAAAAGGGCTGTGCTCTCTTGTGACTCTCCCATGGCAAATATGTGACCTTCAAGGGGTATTTAGGTTATTCAGAGACAACACTAAAGGCTTGGCCACTGCATGAAATAAGCAGAATGTTCCTTTCAGACATTTAATTGTGTGGCATAGCAATAGTTAGCACAAATATCTTTAAAAATTAGACACACATGAGTGTGTGTGTGTGTGTATATATATATATATATACTGTATATATATATGCATCATGTATATATGCAGTATGTATATATAAATATATATATATTCATATATTGTCAGGGATGCCAGGGGCAACGACCCGGCCGGGACGCCGTGAGGGACCGGATGTGGGTCTGCGCCCACCCTGGATCACGTGGGGGCCGCCTTCCTGGTTGCTTTGGGGGCCACGGGTTGAGGGCATGGAAGCCCTACCCTGTAGGTGCCCGTGGTCACCGCCAGGAGGCGCTCCAATGCCTTGGGGACCTGTTACCTCAGCACTTCCGCCACACCAGGAAGTGCTGGGGGGAAGAATTAAAAGGGCGCCCGGAGAGCTGCCGGGAGAACAGCCGGCACTTCTGCCACGCTGGGGCGTGGCCAACGGGGGAGTGTCGGAAACCACCTGGAGCTCATCCGGGAGCATATAAAAGGGGCCGTCTCCCTTCATTCAGGGCTAGAGTCGGGTGGAAGAGGACGAGGCAAGAGAGGAGAGTGGAGGCGGCCCGAAGAAAGGCATTTGAGTGGCCAGGACTGAGTATTGGGGTTTGTGCACTGTATTCTGGGTCTGAGTGACCATTATTATTGTATATATTTGTAAAATAAAACATGTGGTGGTGAAAAATAACATGTCCGCCTGTCTGTGTCCGGGTTGGCTCCACAATATATACAACTGCGGTGGGCTGGCGCCCCGCCCGGGGTTTGTTTGTAAGCACTTTGAGCTACATTTTTTTTTTGTATGAAAATGTGCTATATAAATAAATGTTGTTGTTGTTGTTGTTTCCTGCCTTGCGCCCTATGTTGGCTGGGATTGGCTCCAGCAGACCCCCATGACCCTGTAGTTAGGATATAGCTGGTTGGATAATGGATGGATGGATATATATACAGTATATATATGTATATATATATATATATATATATAGTGGTCTATGGCCGGCTTATCATCCTGGCCAATACCCCCAGGCCGCCAGATGGAGCCCTCCCTGCAGCATGGAGGTGCCCCAAAGACCAGCAGGGAATCCTGGACAATGGAGTTTTCATACACAGCCCTGCTGGATATCCCAGGGGCCGCCGATGGAGCTGCAGGGAGGAGCAATGAATATCATTTGCCCAACGCCCCGGAAAACGTCCGAGTCACATGGACAAGGAAAATGACGTGCTTCTGGGGTGAAGACAAAGAAGAGTTTTGATTTTACCCGGAAGTGCTAAGAAGTCACATGGACTGAGGGTTCAGAAGCACTTCCAGGTCACGGACTATAAAAGGACTGTGGCAGCTCCCAGACGGCAAGCTGAGCTGGGTGGTAGGAGGGCAACGTGTCTGGGAATGTTTATTGTGATTATAATTGTGTATTTGAATGAGTATAGTGGAGGAGATGGTGCTTTGTGCACTGAGCTGTGTAAATAAAGTCAACTTTTGGACTTTTACTTGGTGTCGGGAGTCTTGAACAGGGGTTCAAAGGAGCGATAGCGCCTCCTATCTGTCACAGTGGCGTAGTCCGCAGGATACTCTGGCCATCCTTTTGGCAGAGGACCTGTTCAAAAAATTTCTGTGGGCAGAGAACCCTGAGAAGAAGCCGTTCAGACACGCAACAACAACACCAGAACCCACCTTAAACAAGTCTGGAATGGGAAAGAAGAAGGGCAAGCAGCGCGACAACGCCAGCGGGAGAGACATGCTCGTAATGGCTGACGCTCGGGAGGAGCTACGGAGCAGCTACACAAGTCAGGAGAAGCCTCCGGGGACAGACGATCGCTCTGAGGTACATGCCGGGAATTTAATTGACAATCCGTTTAAAATAACACACTTTGTCCTGTGCATGTACCTCGGAGAAGATCACCTGGAGGCTCTGCTGGTGAAAGACGACATTCCTGAAGACAGTGGCACGCTCCTGTTCGAGCCAAAGAGCATGGATGAGGACTTCCGCATGTCGGCGGCCGGCAAGGGACACGTGATCAACCCCGGTGTTTTCTGGGAAGGAGGAGGTCCGCGTCCTGCTGTTTGCGCCTTCGAATCCAAAGAAACGGATTTGGACTTTCTGAAGGGGAAGGGGGAGGCGAGCGAAGCACCGCTCACCCCAAAAGAAGGTAAGGAGGGCTGGGAAATGGCTGATCGGGCTGTCGAAAAATTAATAAAGACAAACCGCAGTCTGCCAAAGAAGGCAACCCGGCCCTCGGCCAAAAAGAACTCCAATTCCCAGAAGCCTCTGCGAGACCCGTCAGAGCACGTGCCAGAAGCGGGCGTGCTTATTGACTCCTGGTCGGCAGGTAAGGCAATTGAGGAAGTAAGTCTACCGCTGGCCGAAGTAAATAATATTTTGGACTTGCAGGAACTCGAGAAGTTAATCGAGCCCGTAAGGAGTTTTTTGCAGATACTGAGGAACATTGAGAGGATCATTGGGGAGTTGGGAGCAGTGGCCAAAGCGCCTTTAGAGAAGGTGAGAAACTACATGCGGCGATTTGGTCGGGAGCCTCCCGTAATGACGAATGCGGCGGTACAGGTATGTGAAACCCGTACCGTATGTATAATGAAATAGGGACACAGAGTGAAAAGGGTCCGCGTTTAATCCATACCGAGTGCCAGGTGAATGCATGCCCTACAAGAGAGGCCGGATCGTTGACTGAGTGGTCGGAGGAAGGGCCGATCAATCTGGAGCAGCTGGATGACCACCGGTCATTTGTAAATACAAAGGGGTGCAGACAGTAAAAGGACTCTCTTCAACCAATAGAGAGACCCAAACTGTAGACAAGCCCAAGATTAAACAGGAGATCCTTAAAATAAAACAGGGATCTCCTGACAAAGTGGAAAAGTGCAATAAAAGCACAAGGGCGGCCAATGAATCCTCCTCAGTGAAGAAAAGGGTGGAGCCAGAAGTACCGAGGTGCTTCAAATCAGGCAGAGAGAGACTACCAAGGGGACCACGGCTGTGCTATGAATGCCGCAGGCCGGGCCACGAATGGAGAGATTGTCCTAGGAGGGCAAGGGATCAAAGTAGTCATTCTTATATTGTTCCTCCTAGGCTTGCATGGGAGTGTCAGCTGCATCATCGAGGCCCGACCTTTGGATCACCTTGGGGGAAGATGTCCCTTGCGGCACATAATGCTCAAAAGCAGGGTTTTTCACTGGGGGAGGAGCACTGTGGTCTATGGACCTTGACACAAACAGGCAGACACAGAATGTCCCAAAACACACATGTTTATTTACAACCCCCACCACAGTGCACAAAAATACCACAATAAAGTTCCTTTCTCACTCCCTCTTCTGCTGCCTCCAACTCCTCCCTTACAAGCTCCATCCTCTTCCACCCAACTCCGGCTCCTGAGTGGAGTGAGGCGGCCTCTTTTATACAGCACCCCGAAGTGCTCCAGGTGCTCCCTAATTAACATCCAGCAGCACTTCTGGGTGTGGCGGAAGTGCTGCATACCCCAGTTCTGGAGCTGCCCAGGTGTCCCCTGGTGGTGGCCACATCGCTTCAGAGGGTATACCTCCCCAGGTCCGTGGCCCCCATAAAATCCAGGGTGGCTGCCCTCTTCCATTCCAGGGAAGACACTGCCTTTCTTCTGGTCCTTCCCTTCTCGCGGCATCCCGGTAGGACAAGGTCCCTGGACGTCTGTCACAACGTTTATATATAAGATTGCTTTCCAAATAATACTGAGATTTTAAGGCGTCCTTAGTGCTCCCTTTACCTTCACTTGTGGGCCTCTGACTTCACATACCAGCAGTTCACCATCTGCAAGTTTTAAAATTTGTGTCAAATTTACACTTCTGTCTTGCTGAAAATCATATTTTTATGTAACAGCTGGCATCAGTGTTATTAATATTCTGCAGAATTTTCATCTTTTCTCTTTTCCAGTCTCTCTCCGTCTCTCCAAGACAACATGTCTCCTGCTTCTTAATTCAGGCAGGCAGTGTAGCATACTGGTTAAGATTTGGGACTTTGGACTTCCACTAATATCTCCGTCTTACCATAAGCCTGTACTCCGACTGGAAAAACAAATGAAATGTAACCAATTGTATCTCAAATGCTGTAAGTCACCTTGGATGACAGGAACAGCCAAATAATAAGTAATATCAATAAGCAAGGAGTAATAATTTCTTGAATCCTCTCAGCCAATGGCTTACACACAACCCAGGTATGGCTTGAATTGGACAGTGCGTGTGCAGCTCCCTGTGGCCCTAAATCGGAGCAGATGGGGACAGCTATCTGTGAATCTGAATTCAATTAAGCAGGTAGGCTCACCATCACCCTGACGTGGATTTAACGGTTTGGACTGCCCATGACCCTGATTTGGATGGGTTCGGGAATTCAAAGCAGGTACTGTCTGCTGTGATTCTGAGTATACCTGAGTGGGTATGGCATCCTGTGACCCATATGTGTACGGCACACTATGACTTTAAATTAGACTTGATGGGTTTAATCACCCATGATCCTAAATTGTAAAAGGAACTAAACAAGGAAGGTCTTGCCATGTAGCACCTTGAAATTGACAAAATAGGCACAGACTCTCCATCATGCATGTCCCTTACCCAGAATTGGACTTAACAGGCTTGGTTGCCTTTGACCCTGGAGAGTACGAAGTGGGAAAGGCTTTCTATGACTCTAAATTAGCTAAAGCAATTGTTTAAATCTTAATCCACCGGAACCAGCTATTGTCGGTTCCCAATGCAATTTGCCAGCACGCTGGAGCTGATCAGTCAGTGCCGTACATTTGCTGAGCAGCCAGCTCATGACCACTGCCACCTTCTGCAACACTGCAGCCTCACTGTCCCTGAGATTCAGCCGCTGCACTAGACTAGCCTGCAAGCATCAGCGTTGGCTTCTGTGTGCTTGCGTGCAGCCTGTTCAAGCACAGTTGGCTCAGTGGTTTACTGAATTTCATCAATGGCGTCATTTGCACCTTGTACATATTGTTCCAGTAGTTTTTTTTTAAGTTTTTACAGTTCATTGGCAGTGTATACATTGATCAGTGTTGCAGTAATTGTGATGCTCTTTGCATGAAAAAAATATGTGTTCCATTAAAATTTCACTTTTTCTTGGAGAATTGTAATGTTTACTTAAAAGTAAAAAATATTTGGCGTCCAGGGATGAATTAACCCCCTCAGGTATGTGGCAGTTTAAGGGTTAACCCATAACTATAAATTGGACATTACCCTGACTTTGACTTCAAATGTGGAACTTTAAGAGGCGGGGCAATCCTGATGTCATAGCTGAAGGACCACCCCCTACTGTGAGGTCAAGGAGCAGACCCTTCAGTGGCCTTATTGATGTTCAATGAGTGCATTATTAGTGTAAGTATGGATTTTTTGGTCTCTAGATGTAATGCTTCTGACTTTGAGTCTTTGAATCTTGAATTACCGATTTGGACTTGTCTGCTGTGGGTGGCCTTTGTAGATGTAACTTTTTTAATATTGAAAATACATTTATATAGAGTGTCTCTAGTGTCTGTCTGTTTCTTTATGGTTTCCTTTCCCTAGTGATTTATTTTTGGTGTACTGTGTAACATTTAAAGTATATTTTAAGTATTTTAACCTTTAAAATCCAGTTTTCCTTTATTTGGGACCATGTAGGCCACAGCCTGCCTGTGAAGTTTCGGGCTCAGGTTGCCTGGGAGAGGCAGGCTGGAAGAAGCCTGTCCAAGTTTAGGGGTTTTCTAGGAGATCTCACACCCTTTCTGCTATTTGCATTGCACTCATTTCATGATATTATAAAGTTATTGTGCCCGTGACAAAGCACAAATGGTTCTGTAACCCTTTATTGGACTAAGTGGGAATGGACCCCCTGCCACCTTATAATTTGATAAAGCAGGTATGTTTTATAGGTTTTGCCAACCATATCATTGAACCAAACACTGAATGGACTCCCCAATAACACTGAACTGGATAAGGTGGATATAACAAATGTCTGAACTGGATAAAGCAGGTCTGGCAGTCTATGACCCTGTTGTGAACTTAACAGTGAATTGGAATGAGTAGGTTTGTAAACTTAATGAAAGGACGGTCGACTCTCACATTGAGGTTATTATTTTTGAACTGTGCAAGTGATCTTCATTTGCTTATTGTGTCCCACAGAGGTGTCAACCTAGCATCTCCAAATTATTTCTATTTTAAGACGATATTTTTGAGCCATCATTACTTCAAAGAAGTGTAACCAATAATAATCAGGTTGCAAACAGTCAAGAAATGTGTGCCACTCCTCTGGTGAGATGGGAGCCGCAAAAAACAAAGTGCATATTAAAATGTTTGCATTGGAAAGAGCTCTTCAAAGGAAACAAATGACAGATAGACGGGAGATTAGCTTCTGAGGAGATTACAAATCACATCTCACATTTCACAGGTGCTCACTCTTTGTTTTTGTAGTTCACCTGCAAATTGTTTGCCATCTTGAAAATAATTATTAAGGAATTTTGCCTCCACGGGGTTTATTTCATTTCACACTTGGATAAATAAGCAAAGCCTGATTAAATAATACCACATCGAGTTAGAATTAAAGTGACGGCTGTGTCAACACCCTTAAGGCAAGTGTTGGAATGTGAACGGGACAACAAAAATGAGACAAGGTGAGCAGAAGAAACAAACATCTCCAGCGCAGTCGATTTCTGCGCACCTTTCATCCCGCGGCCCAATGATGTGAACGTTAGGCTGACTGGTGACTCTTGAACAGGGGTGTCAAACTCGAGGGCCCGTGGACCCTTTTAAAACAGTGCGGTTCACTGTACTTAAAACATGTTAAAAAGGGCCCATGATGACCATTAGTTCTCTCAAAGTTTCATGTAAAAATTAATGTGTATTTATTTTCGCTGGATTACATTTATGTCTGCCATTAAAATACATCTCCAGTCTTTACTTGCGTACATTCTGCCTCATGTCTGTTTTGAAGGTCTCTTGCCTCTTTATCAGTTTTTCATTTCTTGGACATTGCAGCTGTTTTGTAAAGTTAATAGTGGCCATAGGTCTGAAATCAATATACTGTATATACTCGTGGATAAGTTCTCCCGCAGATAAGTCAGGACTTGATTTTACAGTCGCCCTCTTCTACGCGGTGGTGGTGTGCTGGAGAGGCAGCATAAAGAAGAGGGACGCCTCACACCTGGACAGACTGTTGAGGAAGGCAGGCTCTATTGTAGGCACGGAGCTGGACAGTTTGACATTCATGGCAGAGCGACGGGCGCTGAGCAGGCTCCTGTCAATCATGGAGAATCCACTGCATCAACTGAACAGGATCATCTCCAGACAGAGGAGCAGCTTCAGCAACAGACTGCTGTCACCGTCCTGCTCCACTGACAGACTGAGGAGATCGTTCCTCCCAACACTATGCAACTCTTCAATTCCAAGGGGGGTAAACGTTAACATTATACAAAGTTATTGTCTGTTATACCTGCATTGTTATCACTCTTTAATTTAATATTGTTCTTTACCAGTATGCTGCTGCTGGAGTATGTGAATTTCCCCTTGGGACTAATAAAGTATCTATCTATCTATAATTTCTGGTATTTTGTAATGTCGCTCGTATATGTCGAATGTGGAAAACTCACGCTATTGGTCCAAGAGATTATGATCTGCTAACGCCCACCTGAGAGAGTAACCACAGAGCACACTGCCTTTTGTTTCTATGTGGGTGCGGCAGTGCGCTGTATCAGCACGTACTCCTAACCTCTCTCTCGCTCTCTCTATTGTGCCTACGTGACCACACGGTAATACCCGAACGATTCTGAAGCAACGTTTGCACTGATTTGTGTTTTTTGTATCTCACACCCTCATACACCTTTATCGTAAGAGCATCCCTTATCTACGGTGAAGTGGTCGACCAGAATAAAATATTATGCTGGTTTTAAATTAAAAGTTGTTAGAGTAGTGAAAGAAATTGCTAACAGTGCTGCTGCAACAAAATTTGATGCGTCTGAGAAACTGGTGCGAGATTGGAATAGCATATAAGTATGTTATATAATTTTTCGGGTTTCAAGACCTGACCTATATGTGAGTATATACGGTATGTTTTACATGGAATCCTGAAAAGTAAGTGTAATTTAATGGTTGAATACAGAATATGGCCTAATTAGAATCAACTGTGAACAAGTTTGCTTCTGTATCGTCACGTTTTATTACCTGGCAGCCTGACGGACTGCAGAGTTCCCACCTTAAAGTTTGGTGGCGCTGTCATAGCTGCAAATACATATTAATGCTCATGGTTTTCGAATGGGATGTTTAACAAGCTCATTTAGATGTGATGGTCAGGTGCCCACAAACTTTTGGCCATATATTTGGTTTAAAAAAAAAAAAAAAAGTCTCACAAAAAGAGCTGTGAATGTTCAATAATTGTTCTGATCTACAGACTTGCCTGGAATCCATGGAGGAATTTTAAGACTGTTGACACAGAAAAAAAAAGGGCAGAGGGAGCACTGCTAGTAGAAAGCTGTGAGTGCCAATCTTCTACAGTGGTGAAACTTCAAAAGCGGATCAGTGTTGCAAGATGGAGCCAACATGAAGAATTAGATCTCCGTGAGTCTGGGAATTTGTGTCACAATTTATAATCCATGTCTCTGCTTACAGTCATTGGTCAGATTACTAATGCGTCCTGTCAGTTCAAGATAATAATGGTGGCTGAGGGACACGAGGAGCGAAGTGTTGATTGTGCTAATGTGTGCTGACAGTCTGCTCTGAATTTGCTCTGGGAACAATTGCATGTCTGCTTAAAACTCAAAACCCAAAGCTTAAAGTTACAGTAACAATTACACTTCTGCATCAAAAGTTATTACATGTCAAAATACTGCCATCTGAAATGTAAAGACTACCAATAAAACTTGGCATGAGCTCCATTTGCTAATCAAAGGCAGATGGCGCAAATACAGAGAAACACTAGCTAATGCCAAGATGTGCCCTTCTTTTTACCATCTGTGAACTCAAACCAGTGTTACCGAGTGACATCTTCAGCTCTCTGCCTGGCACGCTACAGAGTTTTAGTGCCTAGGGAAACAGAAGCCGCCAAGCCATTCTCTGCATAATGTCTTTGCATTCATTCTTTTGTGTTTCAGTCTTGTTTTGTCAATTGATGTTTGTTTGCCTAAGTGCCAGAACAGATTAGTAATTGTTCTATTATTAAATCCATGTGCAATATTGTTCTCATATCATGTGCCATGGAGGCAGCTTACAGTACTTGAGCTGCTTAAAGAAATTATTTTACCAGTGCATACTTATGTACAATTAATTAGCTCCTACAAAGGAAATATCGAAGAGAAGTAAGAAATAGTAACTGGATAAATAGATAGATAGATAGATAGATAGATAGTGTGAGGGATGGCCAGGATGCCCTCAGCCAAGAAAGACTGGGGCAGATATGATAGCAAACACAGGACATTATCTCCCCTGGACCGCCAGATGGCAGCCCGCTGGGTTGCAGCAGCAGCACGGTTTTCCACAGGGCGTCATGGGAACAGGACTCCCATTAGGTTCCATGCTACCAGGAAATACTGTGGGGACTAACAAGCCCTACCTTGTTGGAAGTGCTCCAGTCTAACCTGGAAGAGATCCTGGACCACAATTATGGGACAATGGAGGTAATCCCAGGTTTCACATAAAAGGAGCTGCCTGCCACTGCTCAAGAAGCCAGAGTTGAGATGAAGGAGGAAGACGTTGCATGGAGGAGTAGAGGCAGTGACAGAAAAAGAGAAAGATGACACAGAGAAGAAAAACATTGTGTGCTTCTGCGTTTATCTCTACTGTGGTTGTGGCTTTTAAAACGCTTGCCTGGAAAGAGTTTCCCACAATAAAGTCTCTTTGTGCTTTTACACTTGTGGTTGGTTAGCTGGTGCGCCCCCTGGTGTCCACAATAGATAGAAAGATAGATAAGGCACTATAATAGATAGATAGATAGATAGATAGATAGATAGATAGATAGATAGATA